>JAWMRA010000001.1:74981006-75048206 GCA_035584735.1 Pseudotriccus pelzelni
AATCCAATGCGCAGGCTCGAAGGTGTAAAGACCTTCCCCGGATCTTCGTTCGCGAAGACTGGCCATTATTATTATTAATGTAATTACTTACACTTGCTATAAAGTATCTAAACACATATATTCATACTGTGCTATAATGTGAAGAATATCGGGGACTTGGAATCACGGAATGGTTTGGGTTGGAAGGGACCTTAAAGATCACCTAGTTTCAACCCCCTTGCCATGGGCAGGGACACCTTTCACTAGACCAGGTTGCTCAAACCCCCATCCAGCCTGGCCTTGAACACTTCCAGGGGTGGAGCATCCACATCCTCTCTGGGCAGCTTGTTCCAGTGCCTCACCACCTTCGCAGCAAAGACTTTCTTCCGTATTTCTAACCTAAATTTCCTCTCTTTCAGTTTGATCCCATTACTCTCTGTCCTGTTGTCAGAGATCAGATTCGTATCTCACCGATGTTGTCTCTCTGTGTGTAGGGGGGGGGGAAGGGCTAGGCCTGCAGCCAACATGGCCAAGACCATGTGCTTGCTAGTCCTAAATAATCTGCTGTAACGCTTTTGTGAGTTGGATCCTTTGTACTAGGATTGTAACATGCAATGTTTTGCATGTTACCTCTGTAAAAGCCTTTTTGCCAAAATGCCTATTTTCTCACCAAATTAGAAGAAATCTCTTAGAGAAAGATGTGTAGTCTTTTCTCCGGATGTAAACTCAAAAGTATCAAAAAACCAAAGGCTTTGCAAAAATTTGTGTGAGCAAAATCTCTTGAAGCCTGAAATTAAAGTGTAACACCTGGTAAAGTTGGACTGGGGTGTAACACATGTCACTGCAGTACCTGACAACGAGTCCCTCTCTGGCTGCCCTGTAGGCCCCCTTTCAGATACTGGAAAGCTGCTGTGAGGTCTCCATGCAACTTTCTCTTCTCCAGGCTGAACAACCCCAAGTCTCTCACCCTCCCTCCACAGGGAAGGCACTCTAGTCCCCTTAGCAACTTTGAGACCCTCCTCTGGACTTGCTCCAGCAGTTCCATGTCCTTCTTATGCTGGGGGGACCAGACCTGCATGCAGCACACCATGTGGGGTCTCACATGAGCAGAGGGGCAGAATCACCTTCCTTGACCTGTTAGCCATGTTTCTTTTCATGCAGCCCAGGATACGACTGGCACCTTCGGCCGCAATCTGCAATTTGGGAGGAGCTGCATCCCACTCACTAATGCTAATAAATAACCATACAGACTTTTTTTTTTTTAAATGCAGTTAGTTATTATCATTCATGAACATTTTAGTAGGCACCTAAAAAGTGGATGTCAGGGGGTTTTCAAAAATGAGGACTGTAAATTTATGGAAGTAAGTTTCCTATAGTCAGATAAGGAAAAAGAACAACAACTGAAAAGATAATTTATTACCTTCCTAATTTATAAGCCCCACTTTATTCCCAATCCTATACTCATGTAAATTACAGATTTTTTCCCTTTTTTTGTACGTCACAGAACTTGGTACAGAAGAAGAAGGACTTGTATACTCCTTACAACTAATTGTTGCTTTGGATTACTCCAGCCCAAGTGCTGGACTTCATATTTATCTTTGTGAAATCTCATGCAAACATTAAAAAACAAAAACCAACCAGAAGTAGTGGCTGGTGTCTGACATTTAGATTTTTCCTACAACAGCTTGAATTATATGTTCTTCCAAGGTCTCACTCTACACATCCCTTCTAAGCAGCCAAAATTTGCAAATGCCTGACAATACCAGGCACCCTTGCAGCAGGTAACACTTCGGATCATTTTACCTACACAGGTTGATCCTGACATACAACCAAAACAGGCAGAAAAGACAAACTGAAACAGGCAGGCATGCAGCCATGAGCCTCCTCTGCACCAGTCAGTCCTAAGTATACCTGGAATTTTCCTGTACTTAACAAATCCAGCTTGGACTAAGGTTTAATAACAGCACTGTGCTATGAAGTGCTCTGACCACAGAGCAATCCCTCTCAATGCCACTGGACTCAAGGAGTGAACAGTAAATATAAAGTCTCTAGCAGTCTTACCAGTATCCTTCAAGGCTCTTGCACAGATCTTGTGAGAACAGCTAGAACAGCTCTCTCCCTGAAGCACCAAAATAAGCCTTTAGGATATGAGATCTCTTATCACTACTGAAAGCTTACTGTCGTAAGCCCAGACACTCATGTATACACAGATACTGAGAAAGACTGTAACTGGCTGATGTAGGTCATAAAAACAGTGACTAAAAATGAATGCAAGAATAATGAAAAAATTATCATTCACTGGGTTTTGAAACGGGAGTTAAAAGTTTGTCAAATTCTTCAGTACTGCAGTAGGGAAAGATCTGAGCTGAATCACAGAATGCGTCAGGTTGCAAGGGACCACACAGGGTTGCCTGGTTCAACATCCCTGCTCAAACAGATTCATCCTAGAACACGACATAGGATTGCACCAAGACAGTTCTTTAATATCTCCAGCGACGGAGACTCCACAACTTTTCTGGACAATCTGTTCCAGTGCATGGTCAGCCACACAGTAAGGAAGTTCTTCATCACATTTAGGTGGAACTTCCCATGCATCAGTTTCCTCTTGTCCTATTGCTTGGCACCATCAAGAAGAGCCTGGCTCCATCCTTTTGACGCCCTCCCTTCAGATACTTACAGACATTGACAAATCAGAGGCGAGACTCATGATACAATTTTGATGCTAGGCATTTGATTGTTCAGAAGCACATCCAATTTGCCATAAAAACACTGATGGATGGAGTATTTAGGCAGCCCATACTAGAATTTAAGGCTGATAATAGTCATACAGTATTTTCTTGCTAAACTGTCAGCAAATTATTGCACTGGAAGTTACGAGTTGTGTTTAATGAGACTTTATTTTTTGCTTTTCTCTATAGCAGTTCTTCATTTATTTCTTGGTTAGGTATCAATTCATTACACCTAAATCATCACATGTCTTTCAACTTACAATTCCTTTATTTCCTCCCATTGCATTTCCTATTCAACTTTCATTATCTTGAGAGGGAATCATCCAGTTACACACAGCATGGGATCATATCTCTCCTGCTGCTAGATGGATGTACTGCAGTTCAAGAACCCACATTCCAATTTATTGTACTCAAGCAGCAGTGTTCAGGAAGTTTCCCTACTTTTATTCAACAGATTTTAGTTTTTAGATGTCAAAAGGCCTGTAGCCTTTAGACTACATGAAGGATGCAGTAGGAAATTCAAACTTGGTGTGATAGGTACATAAAATCCTCTTAATGTAGTTAATACAGTCATGGAATCATATGAGTAATTCAGCTGGCCAACCACACAGATATCCAATGTAATTTATTTCAGGGTAAGATATTTTTGGACTGTAAAATACAGGTGAGGCAGAAGGGAATGGATGTCCCAGTGGACACATATGCCAGACCTGCGTGGCTATCTTGGATAACCTTTAGCATCTCAAATGACATCAGAAATTCAGGCTTAGGCAACTCAGCTGTGCCCCATAAAAGAAACACTGAGTAAGCTAAATTGTTTTTGATGTCCATTGACTACATCTTCATTGTCTTAACACCTTTTATATATATATATATATATATATATATATAGCTTTGCCTAAATGCATCCTTCGTTTCAATCCAATCTTAAGTTACTATTCCTAACCCTTATATTTAGTAATTACCACTTCAATTCATGGTAGATCTTTACTTTTGTTTTGCATTTTAGGGTGGAGGAGTAGTTTTTGATTAAGCAGTTAGTTTTGATTTTTGTAGCAAGGCAAGAGGAAAAGACATGAATGGATACAAAGAAATATCATACATGGAAATGTTGCAAAAGTACAGGAGTGCCATCAGTAAGAAGTAATACAGTGGCTGGTCAATCTTAACACCATAAAAAAATACCTGTTCTGAAGATCAGGACAAGGACAGTGCTATGGACGTCATTTCACATGACCGGTCCTAAAAGCATGGTGGCTAACATTTAACAATAACACTCAACTTGAAAGAAAAAGTCCAACCTCTGAACACAGAGAATACAAGAGACATCATGACCTCAACAAGCACCAAGAGGCATCTCAGGATTAATCTCAGATCAGCCAAAATCACAGAAAAAAGGGCTCCTCATGTGACACAAAGAACAAAAGATGCAGTGACTCAAGGACAAAAATAAAACCACCATCTACCACAGATGATGTTTGAAACACTTTGCAGAATAGCTGCATGTGTGATTCTGAGAGTGTGGATTCTGGAGTGTGGAAAGCTCAAAGCTAGCATGTGCTGACCATAATGTAAGCAGCAGGCCTAGATACAGCAAGAAAGCTCTAGAAAAATTAACCGATACCTATTTTGCTTTCACAGCACACGATTTGTGACTCAACACAACACTTCGTGAAAATTGTGTGGCTTTGCCTAATTCTGTAAAACCAAAAGAGAGACGAGAAGAAGTTTCATGAACAGCAGAAAGTAAACTATTTGAATCAGGTATTTAAATGTTACCTAACTAGTAACAGATTTCTAGACCAATTAGCTCTTTTTATCTGATAGCAACCATGTGAAAGTTGCTACACTAATGAAAATCTCCAAAAGCAGCAACATGATAGTAACTCAAATGTCTACTTGAAGAAATAAAAACAAACCTTCTGATTTTCTTCTATTTCATTTCGCATTTCCTTGTCTATGGTCACTCTTGTCAGTGATCTGTTAAAATAAAATATTTGTATCGCTCAACCACTATATTTTCAAAAAAGCATTAAATAATGTGAAATAGGTATTTTAATAAAACATCCAATGCATTTTAACAAAACATCTGTAATTGAAGAATGCTGTAATTAAGTTCTTGAAAAGAAGAGTAATGCAGTGTCATAAATTTTGTATTTTCTGACCAAATATTGTTGTATGTTACTCTAGTAAACCCAGGTTTCAAATTCAGGCTAGGTTTTGTTGAAGTAATATAATCAACATATTTTTACCACTCTCAATCTTTCCTCTTGTGGTGTGGTTTTTTTTTTTTGTTTTTTTTTTTTTATGGAAATAGCATGCACACAACAAGTAAGCTGCTTGGTCATCTAAATTGTTACCTAAATACAACCCATATTTGTATATTTTAAGTTACTGCTACTATCTCCATGCTATTCAACATTACAGCACAGGCAGGCACGGATTTGCCTGGACAAAGGCAAGGAAAACATGCAAAGAATGACCACTTAAAATTAGGTGAGACTTAAAAAAGAGATTCACAGGTTGAAACCCTTGAAAATGTTAAGCATTCACAGAGAGGCAAAATTTTAATTTCCTTAGTCATTCTACCTTTCAAAGATAATGCATTGATTTGTCTTTTTTACTTCTGAATGTTCTGGAAGACTATTTTATCTTCCTCTGCCACAATGTATTGTATGTCAGGCTACCTTAAAATACTTCCAGAGGCAAATTAATCTCTCCATATTTTAAGAAAACCTAAACCTGACTATCCTGATAAATGCTAAAATAAATATGCTAGTTGCCTATATATGTAATTTTTTTCAAAAACAGGGTTTTACATGTTTTAGCAAATTGTATGGGGCTCTAAGAGAAACTGGAATCATCTTAAACCTGACAGTTAACTAAGCAAAACGAGAATGCTCCTATAGGAAGCCAACTTTAATACTTAGGGATAATAAAGGGGTTATTTAATAATATAAATCCTCACCTCCTCCCCAAAGAAACTGATTCAGAATAGATCTTGCTAGTACTTCACATTGCTCCCAATATGTCAGAAATAAGACATAAAAGTGGTTTATTTTAAACAACTATTCAAGCTTTCCAGACGATCAGAGAGACTACTTGTTAGGAGCAAACAATATGATTTCCAAGCTTTGTTTTAGAGATATACTAAAACATACTTTAGGGAAAACAAAACCAGAAGATTTTTATCATGCTGAACTCAACATAAATAGTAGGGCCTGTAGCTCTGAGAAGTGATGCTTCATTCTGCACACACAGTTAATAAAAAGATGCACAAAGAAAAAGGACAACCATTTCCAAATGGCTCCTACTGTGAGTAGTTAGGCAGAAAAATAAAACATGACTTTTGAAAAAAAAAAAAAAGCTGGAAAAGAGAATACAAAGCTAGTCTTATGTTAGCAAGGAAGTAAAATACCTATTAGCAAAAGGTAAGCTTTACCGATAGCAGTTTTGGCAACAAGAAAGCAATACCCTCTGGAATTAAGTAGCTCCTTGTCTATGCATGGCAGTTGACAATGCAGAATTCTAGCAAGATTTTACAGAGAGAGTGTGATGGCTGGTCCTCGAAAGGGACACAGTACAAATCTGAGGTAACAAGTGTAAGAGCACCAGTGAAAGACATCTGTTCATTTTGAGTTCCATCCTTTGTTCGATTTGTTCAGAGCTTCACAAGGTTTTTATGCATGTTTTTCTACTTCTATCAAGTAAATGGATGCTACTTATCTTTCTACATGATGTAGAAATGTTCTAATATGACCTTAAAGTTGCAATATTCTCTATCATATAATTTTATGCATCTTTGTTCTTACCTGGACAAACATGTAGCTATATAGTACTGAGTACTGAAGGAAAAAAGGAAACCTTTCACATGGTCATAATGTTAACATTCATGAATGATTAATAAATAGCAAGTAACAGAACATTATAATAGTTCATTATCTGTTCTTTAAGAATGCAATAATATGACAAGTATACAACAAAACAAAGATGAAAAATACCCTATAAAATGAATTATCAAAATGTCGCCATGACATATATCAGTTGTTACGCTGTCTACATCTGATGACATTTTGTAAAATCTACCTCAGACTAACCTTTTCAACTGGAAATACTGAGACACAAAATGCAGGCTGTAAATCAGAAAGTGAAAGAAACTTTCAGAGGAATGATACACTAATTTTTTTATGGTCTAAAAGACTCCTCCATTTTTAAGGAACATATCATATTTAATTTTTATTCTCATAACTACAGTTCTAAAATTTTTATACAGCCTTTTCAAAGCATACTTTGCAAAATTATAAATGGTTGTTTTCATATATAAACTGTCTGAAACTGAACCAATCTTAAAATACTATTAATATAATGATCAGTTATCTATCTAAAGTGATTAAGCAATATGTCTTCATTTCCTTTTTATTCTTACTTTTATTTTTCCAAATCAGTATTTTTGACTCATCAGGTTAAGCATGATTACCTTATTAATGAAATCTACTCTGTACACCATTTTTACACAATGCCCCTTGGACTTAAGTCTGTTGTCAATGCAGACCTACTAAATTTAAATTATTTAAATATTTGCAATCTCTCATGTTAAAAATAACACGCTAAATTAGCATGTTAGAATACATGACAAAGGACAGAAATTATGATTCCTCTTTAACTAATGTTAAAGTCTTCTAATACTTTTACCCATAAAATGTTTGAAGAGTAGGTAAACTGTGCTCTCTAATGCCACAAACACATTCCACTTCAACTCCTGTCGTGTAACAATTTAATGACTTTTTAAATCAGTGATTTAAATGTCACCTAGCATACTTCAAAATGACTTTTTCCTCTCCTTTAAAGGACAGAACTGGCCTTGAAGTTCAGCATTATGTACACTTCTGCTATCTCCTACTGGAAAGCTTAATTTTCTGATTAATAACCTGAATGTAAACTTGTATCATACTATTTCATAATAATTGTGCTTCAGGAATTTTAAAAGGCATTTTGCTTCCTTGAAACAAGATGTTACAATGGTAGCTTTTCCATTACAGTGTAGATTTCCTCTAACAGACAATCAGGGGTGACAATAAAACACTGTGATAATTAAACAAGAGTGGTAAAAATGTGAAAGCATACTGAGTTAAGAACCCTATTTAGCATCACATTTAATTCAGTATTCAAGCAAATATCACTGATAGGATTATATGAAGAACTTATTAAGTATGAAGAAAAGCATTTCTCCATTAAAATAAAATTAGCTTACAGGAAGAGTACTTTTTAATATTAGGACAGACAATATTAAGGCCACATCCATTTATTTAATATTTATCTTGATCTTCTATTAAGTAATCTGTTATGGAAGACACATCTTCCCCTAGTAAGAATGCTAACATACGGTAGCCAGGGCCCAATCTCCACAGCAATGTTGTGCTTAGAACTAATGCGTGGATCCCCCCTGAAATTTATTAATACAACATTGCCTCTTCCTACTGTGACTAGAATCTGTCAATTATTCAACAGAAATTTCCACCTGAGAAAATATCAAGCCAGTAAGATCCGTAAGGACTAGGCATTCAACCATAAGTGCCTGAAGGATTAGCATGTCTTCGTGGCATCTCCTACATTAGACAGGAAACATTTAAGAGATCAATCACGAGCTCTCCCTGGAGTCATCTTCTACTCAATTAAATTGCCTGGGATCTATCTGGCAAGCTGTCAAACATGAATATCTGACTGCAGGATTTGGATATAAATCTGTATTACTGTCATTAAATTCAAATGCAAACATAAAAACAGTTTTTGAAAAACAAGTTTAAGTATCATACCTGGCTCTTATTGGGAAGTTCTGAGCAATGTCTTTCATTACCTTTAAAGCATCATAAACAGGGGTAGACATAATTCGAGCAGCTGCTTGAAAACTAAGATCTGGGGTGGGGAGAAATGAAAAAAAAAGATCACTGGAAATATCACTCTCAATCATTACTGCCTACAATCAGAAAACTGTTCTATATACATACTCTCACTATTAATGTATTTTATGTTTCAATCAGTGATTCAACACAAAGTAACATTATTAAGGTTGAAAAGATGGTCACTTGAAAATTGGAATATTAAATTCAGGATCTTCTAAAGAATTCTGCTTAACTTTCTAGAACATACACGTTGTACATGTAATTTCTAAATTTACAGAAACACATTGAAAAAACCCCAAACCATTCATCACACGGTATTATGCTGTTATCACAGGTCTATCACACTAAAACCTAGATACAAACCAACACACAGAAAACCATAACTGCAGTAAAGAGTAACATTTTTCCAGCTCCGGGACTTAAGATTTTCAGAGAACAGATATATTTCACGTAGAAGGTTGCATTGAGCATGTGAATTGTACACTTTCAAAAGTAGCAGCAATTTCACAGAAAGAAAATGGAGACTTGTGAACGGTCAATCACTCAAATTTCAGTTCTCCTAAGTGTCCAGCAAAATTTTGAAAGTAATTTCATTTTTCTCTCTATGCTTTTTTTCAGAATGAAGTAAATTTTCAGGTATCAGAACAGTTTAAAATGCTTATGTCTATTCACTAAAAAAACAATGACAGAATTCAGTTAGCCGTCTTTGGCGTCTAACTTGAGTGTGGCAAATCGTGGCACATACGAATAGGGAAAATCCAACTTTGGTACCAATGAGGTAAGACAATAATATACTAGGTGCTTCCGTGCATCTTGGATACAGTCTGCTTAACTACCTCTGGGCAATGATGCTTCTTCCTCATAATTTCTTAGTTACGACACTTGAGCAGAAGCTGAAAGCCGTGGATTATTCA
This sequence comes from Pseudotriccus pelzelni, assembly GCA_035584735.1. Lineage (NCBI taxonomy): Eukaryota > Metazoa > Chordata > Aves > Passeriformes > Tyrannidae > Pseudotriccus > Pseudotriccus pelzelni. The sequence goes on from JAWMRA010000001.1 coordinate 74,990,529, forward strand.
GTTTGAGGAAAGCTGATGCCACAAATTGTAAAAAGTGCTGGGCAGAAAATCATTGAGGATGCTGCCTACTAAAACTTTGAACCAACTTTTCAAAGTAATTAGGAATTAAAAAAAAAAAAAAAGAAGGCTGAAGGAAAGTAAATGACATACACTCTTAGTTTAGCCTGATAAAGTATACCTAGGCTGCAAAGAAAGGTGAGAGGTGGAATGTTAACCTGGTATTTCTTAAGACTTATAAAAAAAAGTATAAAAAGAGATTGCTCTTTTTAAAAAGTACGTTCAGATCCCTTTCAACAGGCACATAACTTGTGATCAGGTGAAGCAACACCCAATTGCTGCTGTTACTACAGATAGTGATGTCTTACCTGCTGTGAACTTAAGTGCACATGCTTAAAATCCTTCATAACTTGTTAGTAAATTCCATTTTATGCTGAACATCTAAAGTACAAATATTCAAACTGAGGCCAACTGACATCATTTTACATTCTTGGTTACTTCTGGTCCAGGCTGTCACTTACCAACCTACCCCTGCAGCACCTTGACACAGCTGGGAGCACAGTGTAAGGCACCTTGGGGAAAATGTACTTACTAATTACTTATCTAAAATATAAAAGCTCTTGAAGACAACTCTTGAATGGTGTTTAGGTTCATTTATAAATAGAAGTATGCCCTATAGCTGAAGTAGTTTTGCTTAAATTTAGTTAAATTTTTACTTGGAAGCTAATTAAAGGAAATCAGAGAGAAGCTGAGCCATTAATTCAGCCAGTATAATTAGTCATTAAGAATGAACTAAAGAAAGCACCCTGTCATGTCAGCAGTAAGAGTATCAAAACAAGTGCACCATAAAAACTGGGGGCTGGAGACCCCCTGTCTAAGAAGACCCCGAATCACAAGCCACTACTAGTCTTCCTGACCCTAAACAAACAGCATGGCAAAGCTTAACTACTTTCAGCACTAAGAACTGGTTGCTTGGGGGTCAGCACCAATTTCATGTTTTATTTATACAGCCATGACACCACAGAATAGACCACCAGTATATAAAGACCTTGTAGTACTGGCTTTTGAATGTGTACCTTAAAGAGAACGAAGTTTCACAGCTGCTTCTGCTTTAACATCAACTGAGTGGTATTCAAAAATGTAAAAAAAAATTAAATAGTCAAGAAGAGCAGCTTCTTTTTACTTGCAATGTAGGTTTCTCAGGAGAACTTAAAAGCAGTGTTTTTCAATTGTTTTTCATTTTGGACAAAGATAAATCCAGCAGCTGAAGTTCACCCATAGAGGACTGCAAGTGAACTATAATTGTCACAAATAGTTAATATCAGACTGGACACTGCTAGCAAGCTCCATAACACCAGGGACCCAAAAAGAAACTGAAGCTCAGATGATTGCTTAGCCTCCTTCGTTGCAGTAGTATGAAGGCAAATCATTTTTGATCAGGTTGCCCTCTGAAATTGAAGATTGTAACAGGAAAAATTCTGTTGCCTTAACTTAAGTGTCATGACATTTTAGGGACCTATTTTAGAGTGGTTTTATACAAAATGTCCTGCAGGTCATCAACACAGAAGCTGTTAAGAAATCACCTTAAACAGATTTGTCCTCCTTTTCTTCAGGAAAGCTTTTAAAAGCACGTTCTTCTATTTGATGTTATATTAAAAAATGTATCAATGTGAACTCCAGTACACTGATAAAAGTTAGAATTATGAACTAAACAAACTGTCTTTCACATGTATTTCATCCTGACACAAGAGCCATACCTTTTGCCTGACCTCTAATAAAAATCTGAAACTAAATTTAATACCCAAGATGACACATCAGGCAAAAAAAACCAGGCAATATAACTCTCCATCTTAAAAAATTACTTCAATGTTCCTTTATTTTCTAGCATAGAAGATACCAACACATGCCTTTTAAATACTTCATGTAATACAGCCTTTTTACAAAACTGTGTCTCTTTTTAAAAGATACTTTTATTGTAATGTTGATACATCAACATAACAAAGGAAAATTAAATAGAGTATTGTGTTAGTTCAGAAAAAAATGCAATACATACCCTGTAGCTCCCAAACCTTCAGCGGTTCCATGTTGTTAGCAGTTTCAATTAGATGTTTTTTAAACTCTTTCAGATTATTTTTCAGATCAGGATATATCTGTCTACAATAAAACATTTTCCTTTTAACAAAGGCAGAATCAATTACATCAATCAATGTCTCCTCTTATCCACAATACTGCTCACAGCTAATACTGTATCTTCACGGTAACAACCAAGAATGAAAACTTCAACTCATTCTTAAAAAAAAAACACAAAACCAAACATCTGTGGTAAGAAAAGGTGATTACTGAGGACTAAAAACCAGTTAATTAGAGTCTTAGAGTAGAATAATTTAGGTTGGAACAGACCTCTAAGATCATCAGAGCATCAAGTCTGACCATTAACCCTGCCCTACCAAGTCCACTATTAAACCATGTTCCTCAGTGCCACATCTACCCAGGGACAGACTCAATCACTTCTCTAGGCAGCTTTTCCCAATGCCTAACAACCCTCCCTGTGAGGAAATTCTTATTAAATACAAGGAGTTCAATTGCTTTGGAATGATCCACCTCAAAACCTGCCACATAAATTCTGATGGAACAAATGAACTCAAAGATTAAACAGTATTAACACGCAATAGAGGTAACTGTGTAGTTAATTTATTATACCATAATGCATGCCTAACTGTATATTAACTGTACTACAGAATGACTGTAACATGACAGAGTTTGTGGCATTACTTAGAAAAGATGAAGGCAAGACAATGCTGAGAACGTCTTTTATAAATCAACATCGCTGACAAAATCAAGCTACTGAGCACACAAATCACTAGTCTGGCCTGAAGAGGAGCATGGTACCCAAAACCTTAGCTATTTGTTTTGAAAAGATAATAGGGAGGGTAAAGGTGCTTTGAGGGCAAACACTTCAGCTTGCTAGAAGATATCCTTGAACAATCTCCATTGGATTTCTAAAGATTTTATGTCTTCTGCTTCCATTCATAACTATTTCACAGCTGAGAAAACAATAACCTTTGGCATAGGTATAACTGAGGGACAATTTACAGACTAAAATATCTATTTCACCTCCTGTATGAAATGGAGAAGGAAAAAAAAAAGAGTCTAAAGACAACGTCAAAAAGTCTGAAGAATTATCTGACAGCTTCACAAAACAGCCACCGTGCAACATCAAGAAACTAAATATAGCTAAACCTATCTGAATTCAAGATGAAAAAAGCTCAAATAAAGATATGATATAAGCATTTGGTATGACCTGCTGTGGAAGGTCTCTAATATATAGGTGAAACAACAAGGAAGCCTGCAGATTTAGGTGCACTTCTAACTCAATCTGTTTACTTTAGAAAAGGCAGGAAAGGGGATGGGCTCTCAAGAATTTAGACAGAATTAGAAGCTCTGAACTCTGAGACTCACAGCTTAGAAGTATCTACAAACAAGTTTACTTTTTGCTTTCAGTGGTAAGAGACAGAATGACACCAGAGAAGACCCACAGTCTTGATGTTTTTCCTGAATTGAAAACGATTTATGATTCCCTGTGTGGATGTATCTGCAACTAAGGACTGGAAGGAGCCTGCAATAGGGTAATAGTAGATTTCATCCAACAGATTGCAACTTGGAGATAAGAGTTCCTGCTGGAACAGAACACAAATACACAAACTCTAAAATAAGGTATCTATAATAAGCACATCTTCCAAGAAATATCACTCCTATGAAATTAACTACTGTCCTTCTTAAAAAGACTGTATGTAGCTGCAGCACATGGATTTGTGTTTATTGTGCTACTATTTGCATTTTGAAAACCAACATTTTGATTCTAAGTATCTTACAAATATGAAAACATGGTGTTCTAAGTTTTTGTGACTGCTATCCAGACAGATTTTTTTTTTTACTTAAAAAAGTTACTGTATAGGTTAAAAAAGAATTAGAAAACTACAAGGAATAAATTGGAATTAACAGAATATATGCAGACATTTAGTTAAAACTTGTATCAACTCACTTTAATTTGCCAAAGAGAAATCCTTGGACATCACTTTCCTCTTCCTCTTCCTCATCTTCCTCTTCTTTTGTCTCATTTGCTCCTGAACACATAGCACATGTAGAATACATAAGCCAAGAAAGTTACTAGTGTGTTATGTTCTCACAAATTATAAAATAGTTAACAGAAACACATAATTGGAAAGTTGTCATTCCCAGATGTAATCTTACTCAGATTTATACTTACACGTTTTGGCATCAGAATTAATTACTTTACAGAACTTCACAACATCCAAATTAATTTCTAAATATGATTCATCCAATGGTAATATTTTTTATATAAATGAAATTGATATAGTTAAACAGTTCACTTCCCAAACCAACCATTTCTGTTTTATTAATATGTAAATATTAATCAATATATCAATATAAATATATTGATATGCCTCTTATCAGCCAACTACAATCAAATTTATGCTTGAAAAGCCTGATGACTTTTAAGCGCATGAATGTCCAGCTAGAATTTGATGTAAGTCAGAAATCAGTTTCTTTACCTTTAAAAAGTTAAACTAGTTTTTGACATGACTCAAAGGTTTTTAAACTTCAGTCTTACCAAAGAGAGTTAACTTTGCTTATATCTTGTAAATGTCGATGCAAAGTAATTTCTCTGTGTCAACATGCTATAGCTACCACTTCTTGTGGTAAATGCCTCATTTCAACACATTGTAATATACACTGCTCCCAATTCTATGACACATCGTATCTTTCCTACATAAGATTGTGAAAATATTTCCACATAAATTCAGGGGAAAAAACCCTCACCCCTGAAACACTAATGGGTAGATACTGTAGTCGCCAGCATAAGAGAGATGCCAACAAATATAAAGTAATTGAAGGAGAAAGATTAAACTATTTTAAACTTACTGAAAGAAGACTGGGTTACTTTTTGAAGATCCAGAGAAACCAACAATTAGAGGTTAGATAATAAACTGTATCCTAAGTACAGATCTTTACAAATGTTCTCATGTATTTTGATGTCTTAGTTCCTAACACCTGAGATTTCCTTCCGTAGAAAGAAATTAAGTGTAACCTTCAAAACATCAGTGACTGAAGATTGTACAAACTGAAGATTCTAACACATTTCAACTGTATCTCCAATGAAATATCAATAAATTAAAAAACCACGTACCTTTAACCTGCGTGTCATCTACTGCTTTATATTCCGTACTCTTTATTGCAAGTTCCACACTATATCCAGATAAATACATTTTCCTGGAACCTGGTTTCTGCTTGATGATATTATTTTAACATAAGAAAAAATGTAACTTAAAAAGGTAATCATAGGAGATTAATAATATATAATACTGTAACTTTAAAACTTTATGACAGACATTACTTAAATTCATCTTTCAATTCAAAGTACAAGGCATCCTGACAGTCTACTGAGAAGGCCTGTAACAGAATGTGACAACCTCTTTTATCTCCAGCAGATCACAGAAAGGCTGTGTCAAAATTGTAGTCCCTTCACATAATACTGAAGAAGGACTCGAACAGGCAGAGCTCACAGTGCCATATAAAATTATCGACACCTCACAATTCACAGTTTAAACTGTTATTAATTTCTTTCTAATGTTGCCAGACCTTCAGCATGTTAGGAAGAAATTCTCTATTTTTGCATCAGACTGATTCTTTTAAAAAGTTCTGAGAAAACAGTTAATCACTTTCTGCAAGGCAGATTAAGGAAACGTGTTAGAGTATCACTGCTAAAATCAAGTTGCCACTTTGTTAGAAACAAACAAGTACTTCTACCTTGGGAGCGGACGTCTGAAAATGTGCCCTAATTTGTCCCAAATGGAAATCCCCTTTCCAAAATGCAATTTGCACACACATAGCAGGAGTTTCTTGAAAGCCTTCCAGCTTTAGCTTGCAACTTCTAAGAATCATTCTGTACTGAGAATCCCCCAACCCACAAGTGAAAACCCAGAAGGGCTGGGGGTTTTCTCTGTCCATCCTCTAAGCAAATCTCAATGCAGAGAGAGCACTGCACTCTGTAACTATCTAGGTGATACTGGCAAAAAAAAAAAGACAGCAGAAAGACCGTACCTCTTCTGTACTCAATGCTCCCTCTTCTGGCATTTAATGTAAAAAAGGAGGGAGAATCCGTCTTAGTGGGAACCAAAGAATAAAAATGGAGGTTGTGAGGAAGAAAGAAAAGGGAACAGAGGTCTGAAGAGAGAAAAAGTGCAGGCAGGAAGATAATACACATTTCGGGGGGACCGTGATGCATAAGCCAGGCAGAGCAATGAGACATTTAATATGCAAGTAGGCATTTAATTGAAATAAAAGAGCAAAAAAGAACATAAAGTTCAGTAAAAACTATAACCCACACAACTTAGAATTCAAGACTGGCATCCTCAAATTCTCTATTTCATTACTATGAGCAAACAATTCAAAGTCATCCGCAAACTACGTATCTCATCTCCCTGAAATGCCTGGTCTACATGGATCACAGCAAGCTCTCACTCCATCAGATTATTCTCATATTTGTCACACCATTCAAGAGCTGTACTTTGAATATAAATCACAAAAGCCTTCCAATAACCAAAACTGGGGACAATACAGTTCCATGTACCGGTGTTTTTTCTTGCTTTGTTCCAGGGAGAAGACTAAGTTAAGGAAAGAATTCAGAAACATTACGTTTCAAATACTGAGAGTGTGGAATGCAAACATCGAAAAACTAGTCAATGACACTGACCATGACAGCCCTCCCTGCTGTACTACAATGAACATATGAGATTATATTGAGAATTTATAAAAACATAAATACAATTAATAATGTTTCAATTTGATTTTCTATTCTGCTTTCCATTTTCCTAATTCTTGTTATTATAATGTTCAGTCTGCTGTACCAAAATTCACCCAAGATCTTCGTATGGTGTATGAAATCCAAACATACCACCAAAAAAGAGGTATTTCAAGATGAATCAGTGATGCAAATAGCGCTTGCATGCAAGATTAGATAATATTGTCATGCTTTCCCAGCTTCAAAGCTTGTATTAGGTGAATCACTTCACCTAGAAAGTTTTAAAGTTAGAGCATATGTTGCACATGATTTAGGCAAATGCAAAAATAAATGCAGAAAATGTGTTTTGCCAAAAAACAAGCAAAACAAAGACAGAACACTAACAGTTTACTGAAACACTGCTGATCTGAATTGCATACCTGAACATAATGCCGGAGAACATAAACAATTTCCTCCTTTTGTGCCTTCTCAGATAAAATCTTATGGAATCTGACAAAGTCTTTTGTACCCATTTCTGCATATAGAACAACCACTGGGCCATCCTCTTTGAAAGTCGGGAATTTATGGTCTCCTTTAAAAAGATATGGCCTGGGTCTGGTTTTAAAACAAATAATTGTGGTATTATAGAGTCAGAACATAAAATAAAACAGTGGCAATTTTTCAACTTCATAATTGAAAAAAATAGTGAAGACTTATATGCCAAAAGTATACAAGCCATGTTAAAATCATCACAAAATAATCATGATTGCTCACAGATGAACCTAGAACACCAAACTCACAAATTAAAGTATAATAAACTGAAAAATCAACATCAACTATAAATAATTTTAATATATTTCATCAAATTACAACACAAAGCAAATGAAAAGCATAGCACTTGATTTTGTGCAACAATCGGTAACAGCTTGAAGTTTTTAACTGGAATGATTCATTACATCTATTAGAGATGTACAGAGCAATCAGTGAGTAACAGAGTAGCAGAGGGATATTCTGTGACATTTGAGAAAGCTGCTAACACACATGGAAGCTAACCGGGGTTATACTACTTTAACACCATCAAGCTCTCTTAATTTAGCTAATTTTGCAAATTTTGAATGCCTGCCTACCCTCCTCACTGAAAACCATGACTAGAAAAGTTATGCTGCAATGATTTCTTAGATGACTGAAAACATCTTCTGAATAAAACCCGGGAAAGATGGAGAAGTAACAAAAGATATCACTGAGCAATATACTCAAGGTGGTAATTATAGATGAGCACATTTCTTTTCAAAGCCTTTGCACAGTCACATCTGAAAGTTACGAAACTGTAATCCAAAACGCAATAAATGTGTGTAGCAGACATTCACTGAAGAGTCACACTAGAGAGGTGTGAGCAGAACTCCACATACACCAGTTTCCTTGATGCAAAGCTTAGGAATATCTTCAATATAAGAATCACAGAATAACATACAATACAAAGGTGTAAGGCGGAGGTAATCTGCTGCAAACAAACCCTCACTCAAAGCAGGGACAATCTGTATCAGGTTACTCAGGGCCTTAACATTGACATCCTATGTAAATTCGGTAGGTATGCAACCACAGACCTCATTTGTAAGACAGAAATAAAAGGAGGGGCCTAGTTTGAGAATTAGTTTTGGTGTGTGTGTCCATGTGTCATAGAAATATCAGGCAAGCTTTGCCACTGCTATCACTGGATGAGGCTGATCAAGCAGGTGTCACCTGGGAGTCTGAAACAACTCCTGAATGAGTAAGCTCCATTCAAGAACTGACCCAGATCTGCCCCAGTGAAAGCATTACATACCGGATCCGGCTTATGCAACTTCCTTCTCATATCCAACGAGACCAGAACTGTCACTTATAAGAGTGGAAAACCTAAAATCAAGGGAGCTTCACTTTTCTTAACTAGCCTTAACCACCTTAACTCAGCTGGTTACCAACATGCTGCCATGACCTTCTTGAACATTGACAGACTCAAAGGAAGCGTTCGTTTCATACGCTAATGAACATGCTTCACTAAAAAATTAAGTGCTGCAGTGAAATAACACTGCATAGAGCTACCCTAATGACCTTGGATAGGAGAATTAAAGTGTTCAGCCCTTGTAAATCCAAGATAAGCCTCTGTTCTCTGTTTCTCTTCAACACTGAATAGTAGTGAGAAGGAATTGATTCTCTTGCTCTTAGAGCTGAAAGCTAATTAATTTCCTGCCATAAGAGATTCTCATAAGAAGGCTGCCTGAAAGGCAAGGAAGAACAGCTGGGCTGACAAAAGAAAAAAAGATTAAAAAAATTACATAGATATGGAGTTCAGCACTTGCTAATCAGTCACTAGGATAGTACAGGCTCGTACATGCTTGTATATGCTTGCCTAGGCAGTTGCCAGGACAGGATGCAGAAGGAACATGATAACAGACAACAGACACATGGACTGACAAACCTAAGGCACTGTTTTGAACAAAATGTGACTCAAATTAATGCTTCTTCTCTTAGCAGCAACATCCCCAGAGGTCTTAGTATTGTGTTTCAGACGGCAAGACAAGCAATCCCAAGCATTTAACCACACATCCTTTGATGGAGCCCTTGAGCAGCCCACTGCACCTCCACACAAAGTATTCCTTATTAATAAGGGCCAAGCAGTCCATTGCAACACAGCTGAAAGTACAACAGGCAAAATCGCAGTAGCTGCTGCACAAAGGACTGCATGAAGCCAAACCCTGACTTTGACAGGCAGAATATTTGGGCTCTCCTGGGTCCAAAGAGCCTGAGACTTCCCAAATCTTGGGTTGAGCTGACGGATCCATACAAAACTATGCTCCAGCCTCTTCTTTCTCTTCCAGAGAAATTTGAAGCTATCAATCTAATATATAATTGGATATTGATATATCAATATCAAATTAGAACATTTCTAGTGTCCTCATCCAAAAGTGAACTTTAGGACACAACTGAAAGCATAGTTTAAACTGGCCTAGCTTAAGTAGAACAGTAACAACAGAAAACAGTTTGAAATAAAAAGAAATCAATAAAACATAACGATCTCTTTTCAGAAAGGATAGAGAAAAAGAATGACTGGTTCAGAGGAACCAACAGCAAGATGGCACGCTGTCCCACATATCATTTGTTCACCATATAGAAAAGAAAGAACAGGAGCACAGCCTTATCTCTATCATCTAGGCTAAATATGTCCTGCACAAGCAAAAAGCATCTGCTAGGCACAGTAAAAATGGAAATAATAGTGGAAACGATTACCCGAACATGTGAAGGTGAATGTGTTTTTTCAAAGTCTAGCTCCAGGAACTCTAAATATTTGAGTGACACAACTACTTTTGGGATGGAGAGGAGATGAAATTTATCAAGATTTTGTCCCTGCAGCTCTAAAGGTTGTAATGTGACTGTGTGCATGCAAAACTACCAAAAATACAAGACCAATCAAACAGAAAAAACTTCTTTTGTTGCACGTTCTTAAAGTTAATGATTTCTACAAGTCTAACTCTCTCACTTCTGAATAATTCAGGACTGTATTGTTTCATATTGTGATTTTCCAGAGTCTTGTAAATTTAGGAATAGTATCTCCAGAATGGAGAATATGCTGAATCCAGTTAACTGCTTTAAAAGATGACTATATTCAGACACTGTAATAAAATGTTAAGGTCTTACGATGCTTTAATGTATGACCACATTTGTACTATATTTTGACTTTTATCTAAGAAAGTAAGAGACATTTGTTAGTAGACCATAATAGTTAAAAATGGGACATTGTAAAACAGACAACGAATTGTTTTTGCAAAAACCTTGGCTACTGAATAAGTAAAAGACTATGATTTAGTAGGTTGTAACTGAATCAACAGACTTAGAATACACTATAAATCACATATAGGGAAGACAAAATTGTTCTCAGAAGCAACTAACCCCAAAGAGACAAGTTTATAGGTTTTCAGCTTTTTCCCCCACAATTCATATTTTTTAGAAAGCAAAATCCAAGAAATGTACCCTACTAAATCATCTTTCAGCTCTGCGTATCTCCATGAACTGGCTGAGGGTATGGGCACTAATGTATATTATGGTGACCTTGGCCACTGCAGGAAAAAACATCCTCAAAGAAAAAAACTGTTATACACAGGTCTTGAAACAACATAAATTAATACTTTTTTTTTTAATAGAGATTGAGCATTACGATTTTATTATTTTGTTACTGTTATTTTGATAGGTTCTGCATATTTTAATTCACAGCCCAAATTAATTCTGGGCTGATGCTAGTTACCACAGGGCAAAGACTGCAGAAAGGCTTGACAACTACAAAGTCTAGTACAAGGTGAGGAAAGGTTATGCCAGCTGAGGTAGACTTCTCTTCCACTCCTGTGGCAAGCCCTTGCAATCTAGAAAACCTCAAGTGCAGTAGCACTGATTACATAGAAAGGTCTGTCAGCACAGTACTCTCAGACACATGAAACTGTAAGTTTGTACAAAAAGTACAGTCACTTAAACTTGATTATCCCATTAAAAAAACCAAAAAAACCCAAAAACCAATCAACCAAACAAAAATAAAACCAAATAAATACCAAATTATCCATGTGATTAGAGGAGCAAAGCTCTATGATTTTATTTTAAAACCCTACTTCAATTCATAATTGAGGAATTCTCTTAACATGAAGTGTTTAAAGTATTTCAAAACCAAAAGTAAGTCTTTTAAAATAACATATACTTTGAAAGAGTATGTCTTTAAAGATCCAGTAAACTGGGCTTTATGGGCTTGGCATTACGACGTAAGAAGAACATAAAATTTCCAAGTACTACATCTTTACATGCAATAATACATTTTCCTCTCTAGTAATCTATTTTTCCTCTTACAGCAAATCGTTACATTTACCTCTTAGTAGCCTTCTTCAGCAGCTTTTTTATTTCATTAGTCTTACAGGTGTGCTTCTCATGGATAACCACAAATGCACTGCAGCCTTCTGGTGGAGGTTCATCAGCTGCAATCTAATATTTCAACAATTACACTCAACCAGAATGCTTTGATTGCACTTCAAGTTAAACTCACATCCCCCTTTGATTAAAATAACTCAACAGCTGCCATTAAGTTGTGTTTCCAATTAAGCCCATTCAAAATTGGGTATATGTAAAAAAAAATGAGGAAAGTACTAGAAGATTAAGACCTTATAACCTTTGTGAGATGTAGTCTATCAAATAGAGTCATATTCCAGAAAATGCAAGTCCATTTATGTTCTGTAAAGACAGGGATGAGAAATCTCCTCCACTAGCTGAAATCACAACCTGTACTCTGAGATATTTTTAATTTTAGTTGCTATCAGCAATCACGGTAATGTACAAAGATTAAACTTCTAAACCAATAAATCCCAATTAACGTCAATTTTTGGTTTTCTCTCATTCTCACCCCTTGCTGTTTTTTTTTTAAACTCTATGCAGCTATGTAAAGTGGAAATCATATGACTGCATGTCAGTGAATCCAGATTCACATGCTGCAAGATAAAGTGAAAGGACATGTGTCTGAGATTATGATATTCCTCCAAGGAACACTCGCAAAACCCCCTAACTTTATTACAGCTTATTACCTTTCACAAACATGGGTTTCTCACGTTATCTTGAAGATGGTACTGCTAAAAGGAGGAGGAGCAGTTTTAGGCTTAAAAGCAGAGTGAATTTATGTCCTCCCACTCTTTTGTTAATAAAGCAGGTACTTGTTTAACTTGTTTAACTTATTTTTCAACTTTTCAAATACAAAAAAAAGAGATGAGAAGTCCATTCAACAACAAACATAAATTACTTGAAGCTACAGGAAATGTCCTAATTTGGATATGTCTGAATTCCTGCAGGATTATTTAAAGCAAGGCAAAAAATCCTCACAACTCGAGTTTTACAAAATGATCAACTGCAAAAGATCCTACCCTACAAGTAATGCTATCCATACAGTTCAACATCAATATTTGTTCCTGTCAATATAACCAGCTTATAAAGTAGCACCTGTATAAATGGATCATGCTTGATTTCAAATAATATTGGCATGTATTTTTCTGAACTGTAACAATGAACATTCTCTACTCTGTAACCGAAATACCACATTTAATCATGTATCAAATATATCAGAAAATACAGTCACCTGCTGAAACATCTGAACAGTCGGAGAATAAGCCCGTATGGAAAGTGCAAATTTCAACAGATTGATTTGCAAATTGGATAAAAATTGTCCTGCTTTTTTCAAGATTAAATTGTAATAGGAATACTCTGAATCTGTTGAAGAAAAAAAAAAAGAAGGCAAATTTTTAGTATTTAGCCACAAATGATGTGGTGTATCTACCCACTCTACATAATAGGCGAACATTAATTCTAGCACTGCTCGGCAGTTCAAAAATCTTGAATGTTGCCCACTGATAACTGCTTCTTTTACTACCAATCTAAAGGCCTAGTACAGCACAAATAGAAGAAGAGAGCTCACCCGCACTAGTTAATATGTCAATTATTTTCAGCAATATAAAAATCCACTCAATGCAATAATGTCTCTTTAAAGACCCATATGGAAAGCCCTGAATAGAGTTTATGCCTTCATTTCTGTTTGTCAAGATTATACCACCCTTTTAACACAAATATTCAAGGTTACTTACTTTCAAACAGCATTATTTTACAAATAATTTCCTCACATTTAGCCTTGAAACACTCCAACCATGCAACTCACATAAATAAAAATCTTCTAAAGGTGTCATTCTTTGGGCTACTCTCACATAATCTGTTTCTCCCTTAAAAATATGTGATAAACAAGAGTATGAGAATGGATGTAACATGTGAAGTACTTCCCCTCTCCCTGCATACCTTGTGTTTTCAAGGACAAAATTAGGACTCTAAGTAAGAAGGTAGGTGGATTGTGTCCGGGAATGACAGAAGTGATAATACAGAACATCGGTTGGAAATAATTAGCTTTCATTTGTCATTCTAGAGGCATATTCAATTTTCACAACAAAATGCCTCCTATCCTGTCATTTTCCTTTTACAACCCTGTTGTGGTTGTAAAAAAATATTCTTTTGCTCTAAAGCCTCTAGTATCTCCTTTCTGCCTCCTTCTTCTTAAAACTCATTATTTAGAAAGGCTGAGTTTGCTGTAATTCACTAGGAAAAAAACCCCCCAACACTATAAAAGTATTTAATCTGCATTTCAAGAAAGCTCCTTCCCATAAATTTTATATGATGTCCTGGTTCCAGATGGGATAGAGTTAATTTTCTTCCTAGTAGCTGGTACAGGGCTGTGTTTTGGATTCAATATGACGATAACATTGACAACACGCTGGTGTTTTAGTTGTGGCTACGTAGTCCTTACCCTAGCCAAGGACTTTTCAGTTTCCCATGCTCTGCCAGCAAGGAAGTGCACAAGAAGCCTGAAGTGAGCATGGCCAGGAAAAGCTGACTCGAGCTGCCCAAAGGGCTATTCCATACCATAAAACATCATGCTCTGTTTATAAACTGGGGGAAGTTGGCCAGGAGCCACTGATCCTTGCTCAGGGTGGGCTGGATATAGGTTAGTGGGTGGTGAGCAACTATATTGTGCATCACCTGTCACAAGTTTTGTTCCTCTTTCTCCTTTTCCTATTATTATTGTTATTCCAGTTTACTTTACTTCTATTATTAAACTGTTCTTATGTCAACCCACAAGTTTTACCTTTCCCAACTCTCTTCCTCGTCCCATTGAAGGGAGACAGAGAGCAGGCATGTGGCGCTTAGTTGCTGCCTGGGATTAAACGACAACATATGACTGTTTCTGTCTTATATTAAATTCAGTGGATAAAACCCCCATCTCTTCTATGTTTTCTATACCTGCACTGTAGCCCTGGCAGAACTCAATGGCAACAAAGCTGGCAACAGGCTCTGGAGTGCACATCCCGTGAGGAGCATTTGGCGGAGTTGGGCTGTTTAGCCTGGAGAAAAGGAGGCTCAGGGATGACCTTACCGCTTTCTCCAACTACGTGAAAGGATGTAGCCAGTTTGGGATCAGCCTCTTGTCCCAGGCAACCAGCAACAAGACAAAAGGAAATGGCCTCAAGCTGTGCCAGGAGACGCTCATGCTGGACATCAGGAACAATTTCTTCACTGGGTGGTTAACCACTGGAATGAGCTGCCTGGGGAGGTGGTAGAGTCACCATCCCTGGAGGTGTTTAAGAAATGACTAGAAGTGGCACTTGGTGTTGTGGTTGAGTTGGCAGAAAGGTGATCGGTCAAAGGTTGGGCTCCATCCTGGAGGTCTTTTTCAACCTTAATGATTCCTTGATTCTAAATGAGATAAATTTGGCTTCACACATTTAAAACAGTGAATGTAAAAATTTGGAAGTGGCAAACCCTTCCAGATTGAAATGTTTTTTTTTCAATAACTATATTTTCAAAATTTCTTCTAATTATCTCCACAAAAATAAAAATGAAATACGAAACTTTTGCTTCTCTACTCAGCCCCAAATAACATCCTATTGAAGACAATGAAGAGCTATTAGACAATTCTAAAGATACTGTCTCAATAAAATATTTTTACCTAGTCTTTAAATTCTTTGGCTTACAAATTCCAACTGTGCTTTCACTGCTGTATTTAAAACAGCTGCTTTTTCCTGGAAGATGATTATGATGATGATGATTTTAATAAGTTAAAAAAAAAAAGATCGTTTGTTATGTGCCTTCAAAAATGATTGTATAACATTGACAAGAACACATTTACCATTTATCATTTAGGATGTTACAGGGAATCATGAAGAACCAGATTTTTTTGGTTATAAAATCCCGCATGATAGCATAATTAACAAAGTGGATTTCAAAATAAATGAGAACACATCAACAGGATACAACTCCAGACTTCAGACATTTGAATGGACATGTATGATCTACATATCTGTAAAATTTCATTCCAGCCACAAGAGATAAAGCCTAACAGCCAACAAAACCTCAAAAGCTAATTAGCTCACTCTAAAGATGCCTTAATTTGTCATCTGAATAGTCCTCTAAACTCTTGTAGCCAAATTGATTAGTTTGACGACAGCAAGAACTGATTGATTAGATTGACTTCAGCGAGAACTGAATAGCTAGCTAAGCAGACTCACATTTAAGCACTGAATATTACTATCCACAATCTACAGCAGTATATTTCATCACAGGTAAGCTAATAATAATTTAAAAGAGACAATCAGGGCAGTACTAAAAGAAAGGAAAAGTTTATACCAGAGCTCCTTAGACCTCATGCACACACAGCACAAAATTAAACAGAATATGCTGGTGACCCACAAAAGAATTCAAACTCCTGAGGCACAGGAGGTAGGCAGAGTAAACCTAAGGGACATAAACAGTCACATAACCACAGTATGCTGGGATTGCTATTTTGATGGACAGAAGTATGGCAGTTGTTCCAACTGCAGAGATGTGCATATCTGTATCCATAGATCAGCTAGGGAATTAGAGATGCCAGGTAATGACAGTTCAGGCAATCACTGGCCAGTCAAATATCTATGACATTCAAAATGTCAGTAGAGAGGGAATACTTTATTTTATTGCATGAATAGTACAGAACTGCTATGCTTGTGAGACTGCTTCCTCTAGAATCTGTAAGGTTGACATGCACATGAAAATATATAACTAATTTAGTGATATATGAATAATGTGTAGTCTTCTAGATTACAACAAACAATCTGCATGAATGTTGTTTATATGTAATATACTGCTGCATTTTTTTCAGATAAACAGTTCCCCTAGAGAAAAATATGTTTGTCAGTTGGTTTTGCTTTGGTTTGTGATATATATTTATGCTGAAAATTCAATATATAAAGCACTTGGGAAAACAGTAAACACTCAAGTGATAATTAGTCGTCAGGGAACTGGCTACTTACCTTCACTCTGTGTTCATAAATTAACGTTTAGAGATCTAAAAGCAGCAGCAAGTTTAAAACGCCACATTTAGTGTTTTGTAACTGCTGGTTTTACCATAAAATTTTTGCGGCTTTGATTTCTTTATAACATACCTGCAGCCCAAAATACCACCATCTGCATTTCCAAGTATTTCACAAGCCTGGCAGAAACTATGTTGCATATTAAGAAGACATAAACAATGTTGTCCATGCTATCTGAAGACCTCACTCTAATTTAATATAGTGTGTCCCATCACTAACTTTCGTTAGTGATGCTTTCCATAGGGTATAATCAAAATGTCCAAGTTGATTTGAATTCACATTAAAAAAATGTTAAAACCACCAAATACATCACCAGAATAAATGCTTTACCAAATTCCATGTATGTAATTCCTACCAAATCCTTTACATTGCTACATGTATCATAGCTAAAGAGAATATTAACAGACCAAATTTGCTAAGGATGAATATTTTATGTGAACAAATTAACAAGAGATGTTCATTTGATTATTCTAAATTTAAAAGTACAAGTTCTGAGAACTGATAAAAAGCCCAGATTGAAAATCATCCAAGGAATTATTTAAAAGAAAAAAAGCCACCATATTCAGTTTTTTAAGCTGCTTTTAGCTTTAATACTTCATGACTCTTCCAAAATTCAACAGTACGCTGGGATACAAATCTATCATCTGGTTCTTCTATAAACCCAGATTTTCAGCTTCAAATACAGTAATTCTGCACCTTTTATGAAAATGTTTCTATTTAAAAAGACCAACATTTTATTTCCTGCCTACTCATCCTATCTGGTCTTGGTATCACCTACAGAAGAAATGAAAAGGCCATCAGGCCAAACAACCCTTTTTAAGCCAAATCCTTTTATTTGCTCAGGTAGTTGTTGTTACATCAGTTTTAATGCAGCATGAACACCCCCCTATGTCAATGTGTCCTGACATGCAACAGCTAAAACAGAATCCATTCCATACCATATAGAGAACACCTCCTCGGAGATGAACTACTGCACACCTCTCAGTAACTGTGCCACTCCAGTACTGCAGTACCTGATTCTTCACTCAAGCTGACCATTTTATTGTAAACATACTGTAAACATGCAGAATTCCCTACTAAAAATTACTTAACTGTTGCTGGGTATATATGATGCTCACATTATTTCCATTTTATACTTTCCATGTTGACTTCAGTAAGAAGTCTTAAATTGGAAGAATCAATATTGATGTGATTTAGTCATTAACAACCTTGCTTTCCTCTAAAACTGAATCTTTCCTCCGCATTCTGTTCATGAAGAGCATTGGTTTGCTTACATAAGACTACCCCAACTACAAACTGACTTTTAGGAAAGCCACTGGGTGCCAGAACGTCAAATCTGTCTGCATTATCGACACAGATGTGCTGGCAATAATGATAAATATACACATCAATTCCTCAATATGCTTAATTAAAGTAGTATTTTAGCACATTCTCAAGGTTCCCCACTACCATCATCTAACACTTCACTGGCATGACTGGAGATCATGGAGATCATCCTATTGGGAATTTATTTATTCTTAATCAGAAAGTTTATCCAGGTGAAGTAGGTATTTAACTAACAGCTGATTTCAACAGACACCTGTTGAACAATACATGTCACTAAAAAGTTTCAGATTCCTTAAAAAGTGTGTCCAAGTAAGAAGAAAAGAGATGGCTGATTAAAACAAACCTCTGGCACATCATCTACTACAGCAGTCTTGTCTCAAAGCAATAACTGCATCTAAACCACTCACAGGGAAAAAAAGAATAATTCAAGTCAAAGGTGACTTCTGGAGGTCACCTTATCCAAACTGTTACTTAGAGATTTAATTCAAGGTGTGATTAGGCTGCTCAAGGCCTCACGCAGCAGAGTTTTGAATACCTCCAAGAATGCAGATCTGCAGCCTCTTGGGGTAGGCTGTTCCAGTGCCTACACAACCCCATGGCAGAAACATTTCCTGTCAAATTTCATGCTGCAACTTGCGCCCTTCGCTTTTTCTTCATACTGTTGTGTACCTTCAGGAAGGGTTTAGTTCCATTTTCTCTATACAATTCTGTTAGAAAGCTGGAGATACAAGGTCTCCCCTTACTCTTCTCTTTCTCAGGTTCAATAAAACCCAGTTCTCTCAGCCTATCCTCAGAAGTCTGCTCCAGCTCCCTAACTCTTGTGGGAATCCACTCCTATACTTGCTCCAATACTAAACTCTTGACTTTAAAAGAGGAGCCCCAACCTGGGCCCAGTACTCTAGACATAGTTTGTAATTTACAAGTGCCACATACAGTGGAATAATCATTTTCCTTGACCTGCTGGCTACACTCTTGCTGCTGCAGCCTGGCATGTAGTCTTCTCAGCATAAAAATATAATGCACCTGTTTAGAAAGATCCCTAAGTCTGTTTCTCAAAGAAACTGTTTTTTGAGAGTAAGTGCCATGATTACACCGCTGCTGAGATTATTCCAGCCCAGGTGTAGTGAGTCTGTAAAGTGCCTTTGCTGAATTTCCCGATGTTTCTGTTGGCCTCTCTCTCTCCAGCCTGACAAGGCCCCCCTAATGACACAGCCTTTTCCTTCAGCTTCTCAACTTGTCCCAGTGCTGAGCATTCAAATTTCACATTGATACCACAAACTTTCTAACTTTTATTCAGCCAGTGACAATTGTTGAAACACGTTGTTTCTCAAGTTCTCTCTCCCCTGTACAGCATTTTTCAGGTACCTTCATTTCTCACTGCCATTTTCTACATGATCTTCCTAAAATTCGTTAGCTTTTGACTACTGATGAAACATTCAATTTCCCTGCAGTCTCTTCTAGTGGTGGTGTCGGGTCCTCACACTCATGCCTGAAGTGTTGTGCTATTCTGAAGTAAAGAGCAAAATGAAGCAGCCTTGGTCTTGTTTTGACGCTTTTTTCACCTTGTTCATCTGCTGACCTACCAAGCAGGCCTAATATTGACCAACCTGGTGTAAAGCCACTGGTAGGCGGTTTTTCAATTTTTCATTAACACAGACATTTCTAGTAAACTGCTCTCCAAGGTATCTTCTTGGGTGACTTTTTATGCTTCTTTTATGTTTTGTTCTTCTCTCTAATTTCTAACAATATTCATTTGTCTAATCATGCAAGGTATTTTTAATCCTATTTTGTCAGTGATAAAACTTTATTCTAAAACACCACTACTGGTGCTAGAAAACAGTCTCTACCATCTACAAGTATTACACCTTTTCTGGTAATTCTTTTAATTTTTTCCTTTAGTTTTTTGTAGGATTCTCTCCCCTACAAGTATCCATCTTAGAGAAAACATGAAGTCTCAATATCCTATAAGCTCTTGCACATACTCAGACAGGTATCTTTAATCTTGACACTTCCGTTCCGTATTGTAAGAGCAGTTCAGTTCATCTTGTGTTCTTTTTTTTTTTTTTAACTCCTCTCCAAGTATTGCTCTCAAGGATATGCGACAGCTTTCTAGAAAAAAACCTATCTAATAAGGAATAATGGAAGAATTAGGCTTGACCTGTCTGGAACCAGTTAATGTGTTCTGTTTCAAAATTAAATACAGTACAAGATAACGTATTAAAAACTAGCATGTTGTTTAACTTACCTCCTTGCTTATAAACTGTTAATTCCCGTACAGTTTCCAAGAACTGCCAAAACTTCTCATTACCATCTTCTGCAATGAATTCACTGTTTAAAAATAAAAATTAATTGTCTATAGGTTGACTTTGTCCAAAGATGTACCACAGTAAAAGCCTTCAGTTGTTTAAAATAATATCCAGCAGCAACCAAGTATTACATATTCAATGACCTTCTAACATGTCTGCAGCATAAAACACTTAACAGGGGTGTACTTTACTTAAGAGATTATGAACAAAGTACTACCATCTCAAAGTCAACAATGAGAGCTGTAAAACATGCAGACTGTTCTCTTGATACAGAACCCCCCAAATTTTTCACTTTATTTTTCCACAGGTATTCCAATATACAATTATAAACAAAATCAACTCAGCACGCAAACTTTATTTAATTGTGGATAATTATACAAATAAAAACACACGCTCTGTCAGGTTATAGTTTTTCATTACATTGCAGGCTTTCATCAATTACAATGTCTACTTTGCTATGCAGGGGGGAAATTGTCAATTACTGAAATGGCTTAATTTTTACAAAGCATAAAAGATAAAGTTTGCTTTATTCCAAATACCATTCTTTCATTTCTTCTTTCAAACTGAAAGAGGTGAAGTTTAGGTGGGATATATGGAAGAAATTCTTTATTCTTAAGGTGGCAAAGCACGGACAGGTTACCCAGAGAAGCTGAGGATGCCCCATCCCTGGAAGTGTTTAAGGCCAGGTTGGACGGGGCTTCGAGCAACGTGGTCTACGAAAAGTGTCCCTGCCCTTGGTGGGGAGGTTGGAACTAGATGGTCTTTAGATAAGGGCCCCTTCCAAACCAAACCATTCTGTGATTCTATGATTTACTGGTAACGCTTTTTAAGTTTTTTTCCTTAAGGTAACATCAGTGGCTTATTTTCCCTCTGCTTATGTCTGCCAAAAATTTCCACTTGCTAGCATGACTGAATTGTTTTCTAATCTTTACTTTGGAAGTTTGCCCCTTCTTTGATTACAGAAGCTTGCAGTTCTCCCTTTGAAGGGAGTTCTCTGAACAGCAGCAAATAAGTTTAAAACCAAACCAAATTTAAGCCAAACAGGCAGGGAAGCCTCAAACACTGAAAACTGGAAAACATTTTGAATTCCAGTTGTGAATCACAGAGCGGCTTGGGTTGGAAGGAACCTTAAAGATACCTAGTTCCAGTGCTGCTGTGGTGGGCAGGGACACCTTCTGCTAGACCAGGTTGCTCAAAGCCCCATCCAGCCTGCCCTTGAACACTTCCAAGAATGAATCATCCACAACATGTCTGAGCAACCAGTTTCAATGCTTCACAGTAAAGAACTTCTTCCTTCTACGTAATCTAAACACACCGTCTTTCAGTTTGAATTCGTTATCCCTTGTGCCAACTTCTAAGAAGTTCCTCTCCACCTTTCCTGTAGGCCCCCTTCAGGTACTGTTAGGCCACAATTAGTTCATACCGAAGCCTTCTCTTCTCCAGGCTGAAACTATCATTAAAGTTACCAATACCTTTCTTTTTTTTTTTTTAATACATTTTACTACTACAGCTTTACATGTTCACAACACTCTTAAAATCATTTAATGACCGTGTAAAAGCTACTTAGAGTGAGATGAAGAGATCCTGTTACTCAGTGGAAGACAGTGATTGCGTAGATGGGCCCATTACACCTCCTCAACCTGAAGACCTGCGAAAACTCTGAGCAGGCTAAACACGAAGCCGCTTGCACAGCGCACTCAAAGCGTGGTACCCTGCCCGCAACATCCACACCGCTTTACGAGGCGAGAAAACAGTTCAGCTTTACACCCAAGGAGTACTTTAACACACCCTCCGACTGGGAAAAACGCGGCCACCCCGCTCAGCGGAGGGAAAAGGGGGTCCCTCCCTCCTCCTGCCCCCCAGGAGACGGCCGGGGCAGGGACCGCAGCTGGGAGGAAGAAGAGGAGGAGGAGAAGAAGGAGGAGGAGGAGGCTGCACGCACCTCGCCTCCAGCAGCAGCGGGGTCGCCGGCCACTTCGCCGCCAGCCGGGCGGTCACGGGCTGTGAGGAGGGGGCTGGAGCGGTGCCGCAGAGGCTCGGCCGGGCGCGCAACAGGGCGAGCAGGAGCAGGATCGGCAGCGCCCGCCCCGCCATGAGGAGCAGACACCGCTCAGCGGCGCCCACGGCAAGTCCCGCACGGCCGCCCCTCGGCCCCGCCCACGCGGCCGTGCCGCGCTCCTACTGGCTGCGCCGCGCCCTCGCTGTCGAGCCATTGGTCGGCCCCGAGGCCAATCAGCGGCTGACGGCAGATAAATAGCGGGGCTGCCCGGGCCGGCGCGGTGACACGCGGCGCTGGGGGCGGCGCTCCGGGGCCGGGGAGGGGGCGCAAGCGCGGGAGCGGCGTAAGCCAGCCGCCTTCCCTCCCCCTGAGGCGGGCACTGCCCCCGGCCCGCCCCCGCGGTCCGCAGCCCGCTTACCGACTGAGTTTTAGGGCTGCTTTATGGAAGTGTGGGCTTTGCGAGGGCTGCCCTTGGGTTTGGCGGCGGTGTGCGCCGTGGGGTACAGCGGCGGTGGCTGCAGGCGCCGGAGCAGGGACACGGCGGAGTTGTCCAGGGAACAGCAGTCGCCTGCCCTGGGCGCTCCCCAAACCTCGCAGTGCCGCTGCCTTGGCTGGGTCCCAAAGGGCTGTTCTCCCTCAGCTTTCACCAGGCTGAAAAAAAAAAAAATCACAGAATTACTGAATTGGCGGGGTTAGAAGGGACCTCTGGAGATGATCTAAGTCCACCCCCCGCTAAGGCAGGGTTCCCTCTAGGGTTAACCTGGAATGCATCCAGGTGGGTGTTGAATGTCACCAGAGACATGGAGTCCACGACCTCGCTGGGCAGCCTGTTCCAGCGCTCTGTCACCCTCAATGTAAAGAAGTTCTTCCTCATTTTGAGGTGGAGCTTCTTATGTTTTAGTTTATGGCCATTGCTCCTTGTCCTACTGGTGGGCATCACTGAAAAGAGTCTGGCACTATCGGCTTGGCAGCTGCCTTTGAGATATTTATGTGCATTTACAAGATCCCCTCTCAGTCTTCCCCGGGCTGAACATGCCCAGCTCTCAGTCTCTCATAAGAGATGCTCCAGACCCCCAGTCATCTTTGTGGCTCTCTGCTGGACCCTCTTCATTAGTTCCTTGACTCTCCTGTACTGAGGAACCCAGAACTGGACACTGTACTTCAGGTGATGCAAAAATGGTAATGAAGATCTTAGCAAGTGTGACCAGTTTCATACATAGTATGTACATTCATCATATAGTTGTTCCACTGAGGGGGAGGTACCTAATTTTTGCCACCTCAAAGTTTTCCAAATTGACCTCTATTTTTATATGTGTTCTGTTTCCTAACTGCATGGTTTTTTCCTCAATAAACATGAGCTTTATGGGAACCACGCCTCTACCTAACTTACCTTACAGTGTTCAGGCTCATGATCTTCATTTTTTTTATCTGTGCCTGAAATCTCACTAGCTAAATCCATTTCCTCAACAAAGCTGCTACACTTCATCAATTTTTCCCCAGCTGTATAGCAGAGCTAAAAGAGACTTCTGGAGCTGTGTTGTGGGATTTCAACACAGAACAGCTCTCAGTATTGTTTACTGGAGGAAGAATCTTCCAGTTGTATTAAAAATAGGAGGTATTGCCTTTTCCATAATATGAGTCATGAAACTTGAAACTGAAACCTGGAACATCTTGCTGCTGCTTAAACTTCATTTTGCACACAGTTCTCTCCTGACTGCTTAAAGCTGCTGTGTGGATGGTGGGAGCCAGTGAGGGCACAGCTCGAGGGAGCAGGCTGTGGATTGTATAGTTTGTTTTGTTAGTGCTTATCTCAAACTAGGGTATAAAACTGTGCCCTAGCAAAATGCTTGCTTGTACTTAACATGCTTCTGGGTGTTTGCAAAAGTATGTATTCTGGTGTAATGCAAAAGTATGACAAATGCATCCCCAAAGGGTCATTCATATGAAAGTTCAATCTGGGGCGTTTGTGGTTGATCTTCTCCCACAAATTTGTGCTGTTATAAGGCCTCAGGTAATTTTCAGGTACCACTGTGACACATCAGTTAAGCCAAGTTTAATGTAAATAGGCTGATTTAAGTAAACCTTACCTAAAACTGCCACCGCACCCTTCATACATCTCTGCAGAAACAATGAAAAGCACAGGAGTTCATATGCAAGGTTTATATGCAAGGCCATTAGAAATAACAAAATTCAGCATCTTTTATACAAAGAAAGGTTGAAGTAAACTGTCTAAGCAGCTTTTTTTTGTTTCATATTGATGATTCAGAAGTTGCTGCTGCTGCTGACAGGGATGGCATAGCCAGAGTACTATATAGATGAATAAGTTTGGGCCCCTTGTGTTTCTGTGCTAATAACCCGTGTATGTGGCCAAACTCTTGCATCCATAGAAGTAAAACCACATGTGATGGACTGATAAAACACACTTCTACCACTCCCTAGCAAAGTTCGAAATGCATTTGATAGACTCAGGAGAACTCACACAACACTTGTTCGGCACAGAATGGGCCATAGCTGGTGTATATTTGCCACGTACCAAAAAACATCCTGGCCCCATCAATCCTTCTATAGTTAAAGAATTACTGATATGTTATTTTTTTGCTGTTTCTTCAGCCAAAACTGAAATGTACTAAGCACGTTCACCATGTATATACATTTACCATGCATTTTTCATAACTCCATGCAATACAATGTCATGATGGATGCACCTACCTTACCCTAATCTATAAATTGCTTTTCTGTATAAAGTTGCTCTGGTACATTTTGGTTTATATTGATATTGAAGAGGCTGCTATTGTTGTTTAAATGTGAATTCCTAATAGCTTGCACTTATTTCATCTTGAGCTGTGACAATTTATAATTTGCCATACAAGAAGACAAATAAAATCTGTTGGCACTGGCTATGGAAATACTGAATCTTTGAGTTTAGTGGCAAGATAAAGTGGTAGCTCTGAACTGAAGCTCGCATTATTAGTTTGTGGTGAACTGAAGAAAGCAGCTAGTCCAGTAGTTCTCTTGAGAAAAGGTCTTTTCCACTTAAATTCAGAGATCTCTGTTAGACAGAAAGAATCTCTCTGCTGAGATCTCTCTCTTGCATTTAGGATTATTGTTTTATTCGGTGCCTAAAATTTATGATCATAGATAGGCAAAATGAAGTTGGAAGAGTCTGTTAAGCAGCGTGCAAACACAGAAGATAGAGAGCAGACTTAATCTTCATTTCAACAGCAGAATTTTTGTAATTAAGTATTCCAAATAACACTTGGCCATTCTTGTACATACATTCCATATATATGTGTGAAAAAAACCCTGAGTTCTCTGAAACCATTTTTCAGCAGAACAGAAGAACAATTACAGCAAAATTTTAAAATTATTCATATCACAGCTGTGCAAATAGGAATTTATTATCATAGCTGTTTCAGTGTGAATAGAGGGAGTGATTAATGAATGTTTCTCGGTAAGATGCAAATGTTTTATAGTATAAGTTAAGTGAACTATGTCTCCTTAATAGAAATAGTAGCAATAAGTGAAAATAAGTTGAGCTTCATCAGCATATGCAGTTATCTGAAAATAAAACTTTATTTTTTTAACAGATTGAAAACAACTTTTGAGGTGAAAGGCTCCCTTTCACTCTAACTTGGAGGTAACGTAAATGTCAAAAATTCGTCAAAAGCTATACCTGTTACCCAGTTATTAATTGACAGCCTGTGAGCAGTGACTGCTGGCATCCTTTTATCTTGCTGTGAGATTGGAGGCCAATGTCTTCAGAACCTGTCAATGTCACTCCTATGACAGGCATTTGAGGTGTTTCCCTGAAGAGATTAAGGATGCCATACTGCATCACTTTTTGTCCATTCCACTGAAGACCAGCCATGGTTATTTGACTAGCATATCTCAAGATAGAGGTATTATGGAATAAACAATGCAAAATATATTTCATAGTCTGTTAATTTTTCATTTTGATTTACAGGGACGAGCCAGTGAAAGAAAAATTGATGCAGAATTAACATAAACCTGGTTTCAACAGCTCACAGAACCTGCTGTGGCAACTTTCTAGCAATCAGAATTTATGCTACTTTGCTATGCCCACACATACAGCTGCAGTGACATGCTCCTCCCAGGATGCTTCTCTTTCCAGCTTTTACTGAAAAAAAGAAAAGCAACTGAAGCTTTGTAAAATAACACAGTGATTACAGCTTCTTATTTAAAATGACACATCTCAGAAATCTAAAAGAATATACCTCCTGGGCGAGATCAACAAACTTCCCACGAAACTCTGGGCCTATCTGTACTGTGTAGTGAGCAACAGTAAAATGTGGCCATAATGGGGAAATGCAGCTCTGTTTGGATACACCAGCTCAAGTTCATAAGCAATGCCACTGCCCTGCTCTGCCAACAAGACAGTGTGGTTGTATTGATTTCTGGATTGTACTGGTTCTACCATGCCAAATCTGAGCAGTTAACTGCATCAGTGGATGAAAATAGGGCTTATCTTTAAGATTGCAGGTTTTTTTCTGAGTTTGCCAATGCTAAATCTTAGCTTATTATTACTGGATCAGGTTCATCATGTAATATGAGTTGGCACTTCTGATGCCAACTAACAATCCTGGTTGTTAAGTGGCGTGCGCTCATAGTTATCCTCTTATTTACAGCACCCTGTGAAGTTTTCAGGTGTTGAAAAAAAAAAGAATATTTTTCTTTCTTTCTTTGCCTGATTGTAACTTGTGAATCTATCTATGTGCTCAGTGAGAGGAACACAGGCGATACACCAGTGATACAAAAAAAAATATAGCCTAAAATGTACGATAAGGCTATTAAATCACCATTGTTGATGATTCAAGTAACAACCACATACTTGTATTTTAGACAAGGTTTGTCACATGTGAATGTTTGGGAGATTATTACTTTGGGAGATAGAAAATTTATAAACAAAAAGTACAAGGTTGTGTATTTTTACATTAGTTCATAAGCTTATACGTGCAATGAAGTGCCTCAGGACAATTCTGGCCACTTAGTGCCCCAAGAGCATCAAAAAAGACTTCAGTGTGAAGGAGGAAATACAGTATTTCCCAGAACAGGGCAGTAGTATTTGATTTGTGAGCCTATCACGTAGGAATCAAAAGGTGCTATTGCTACACGAAAGGTGGAAAATATTAAATACCTGTAGAATGAAGTATATCAGTGATTTTTCCTTTTTCGTCAGATCAGTGAGCCGAGTTCTGAATCCTTTCCAGAATGCCTAAAAAACGGTAAGTTGGAAAATTAGCCAGTGAGTCCTGAATGTGCACTAAACCAAGCCACTTTTGACAGAAGTGAAGATTGCAGACTGTCTCCTTAGAGCCAAGTGCAGTTTTTCTTTGAAGCAAATCTTCTATTCTTTTTTAACTGGTTCAGAATTTCAGTCATATTTTCACCTGTGCAGGATGCAGACTGCAGCATCCAGGGTTCTCCAGTGAGGGCATATGCTGGGAGGCAGGGCTGTTTGACATAGCAGATCCTGGCTCAGGTGGAAGTACAGACTTGGCAGGACCGAGAAACCACTGCCTTGCAAGGAAGCACGAGCTCCTGAAGAGGTAACTTCTGCAGTAACCCCCTGTTCCAGGTTCTGGGTGGAGCAGTGTTTGGGTCACATCAGAAGCCAGGGTGCCGGGACCAGCTGGCTCAAAGGCTGTGTGTGGCTGAGCAGCCAGCAGGAGAAATCTTGTGTTTATTCCTCATTTCCCACTGAATGTCTTGTTAGTTCACCTCTAATGCAGGAATGAAAATTATAACGTGCTCCTTAAACGGATCATAGAATCATAGAGTAATTTGGGTTGCAAGGGACCATTGAAAATCATCTAGTCCAATCTCCTCTGCCATGGGTGGGGATACCTTCCAGTAGATCAGATTGCTCAGATCCCTGTCCAAACAAACCTTGAATGTTTCCAGCGATCGGGCATCCACCACCTCTCTGGCCAACCTGTTCCAGTGTCTCACCAGATGAGAATGACTTTCCAAAGCCCTCTGCATTGTGTCTTTCTACTTTCAGAGAGATGACACTTAGGATTACATTCTGTCTTTTACAATGCTGTAACTCTTGAATGGAAAAGGTGCTGAGCAACCTAAGGTAACTTTGAAGCTGGGCCTGCTTTACACAAGTAGAAGTAGAACAAATAGAACAAGAATCCCTCCGGTGCACTTGTCCAACCTAAACTACGTTGTGTGAGTTGGTATGCTACTTACATAGACCTTGTTTAGCATAACTTCCTTGGTGTTGCTAGCTTAATTTGCTGAAGCTGTAGGCTGCAAGCTGTGAGCTTCCACCTAAATATGTTGAACTTTTACGTGGTCAAGTAAAAGAAGGCCCCAGAGCCAGTTCAAAACAGAAGATGAGGGAAGTACAATCATCAGAAGCTGCAATCTAAGAGAAAAGAAGAGAAAACATCCTGCCTAGAGACAGTGAAGGGACCCAATGAAGAACAGGAAGACCCCAGTCAGAATCACAGAATGGTGGAGTTGAAAGGGACCTCTAGAGATTGTCTCATCCAAATCCCTGCTAAAGCAGGTTCACCTAGAGCAGGGTACACAGGATCATGTCCAGGCAGGTTTTGCTACCTCCAGAGAAGAAGATTCCACAACCCTCTGGGCAGCCAGTTCCAGTGCTCTGTCACTCTCAAAGTAAGGAAGATTTTCCTCATATTCAGATGGAATTTCCTGTGTTTCAGGTTTTGCCCACTGTCACCCTATTATTATTACTGGTGCAATCAGTTGCAGGGATACAGCTGATGGGGTGGGGAACTTAG
The DNA here is from genome assembly GCA_035584735.1 of Pseudotriccus pelzelni. Taxonomy (NCBI): domain Eukaryota; kingdom Metazoa; phylum Chordata; class Aves; order Passeriformes; family Tyrannidae; genus Pseudotriccus; species Pseudotriccus pelzelni. The sequence goes on from JAWMRA010000001.1 coordinate 75,019,676, forward strand.
ATTGTAACGGTATAATTGCCCAGTGATTTCTTTGTGTAGGATCCCACTTTGGGGGCACCCAGCTTGAGCTGTAGTGCTATTTATAAAAAGGACTTTATAGAAGAGTCTCTTTTTGGCTTACTGCTTCAGCGAAAACCTAGTGGAACACTGTTGTGGTGGTTGGCATGAGTAATTTCCTAAACAACTATTCTGTGACTCTTAAGCGTAATTTATTTTAACTAAAAATGTGTGTAGCTAAAGCGAAACAGAATAAGCCATGCTGGTTTATTGTGTGAAATACAGTGGATTTGTTTCCAATGGAACAAATTCCAATGCTGCTTTTCAGATTTTGCTGTGTCTCTTCTATCTGTCTCTTCTTTTGGTAATGTTAGAAGCAAACTACTAGATAGGTTTCTCACCTGTCAGGGGTCATTTCAGCTCACTTCCCAAATGTGAAAAAGAATACTTATGGACAAATAATGTAAAGCTATTCCTTCCAGTAATTTATGCTGAATATCTTTAGAGGCAAGTATTACTTTTAAGTCATGCATATTAATAGTTTATGTTCTTTCTGGTTAGTCTGACTATATAACATTTTCAATTTTTATGATTTATACACAAAGTTAATTACAATCCATTTTGTGAATGCAGCTTTAAAAATCAGTGTAAAAAAATAACAGTTACATGTAAATGAAAGAGAAGCAAAAAGTGCAGACACAAGCTCTTACAAATATACTGAAAATTAATTTATTGCTCAAGTGTTTTATGACCTTCTGTTATTAAAACATTAAGAAAGTCCCTGAAATTAAATCTAATCTGGAAAACACACATTCTCATGCACATATACATGATATTCCAGGCAAATATGTACTATAGGAACACTGTGAGAATTAAAGCTCCCAGAAAAAAATTAAGAATTATGATTCCCATATCTTTGAAGTCAGCATGCTGTATCCATGAAGACATGATAAAATATGCACTTAAAAATGTTCATATACCATAGAAAAGACAGGAAGTATGGGTTTTAAGCACTGTACACATATAAATTAAATTCCAGGTTTGTAACAACCCAGCACGTTTCTTTGGTTCCAATGGCACTAACCACTCAAAAATTGAAGGAAGTACAGTCCCAGGGAAATAAGAGACCACCAAACTGAAATAACTGCAAAGTTGTAGTCTATATGTATGTATTAAGAGATTCAAATATGCATATTTCTGGAGCTGTGCACCTGTGTGTTGAAGTGATTGCACATAATTAGCAATGTGATTATCGAATATGTTTTCACATGCCGCATATAATTAGACTTACAGAAACACACTACATTTAGAATATTTTAATGTAGATAAACTTTGAGGGCAAAAATGAAGGGTTATTAAAGAAAAGTAAATTGTTTAACCCCTAAAGAGCTACCTTCTGCTAACGCTATCTCCTGTATCCTGCTGGTAGGGGCATTCCCAGCCCTGCAGGCTTACTGCAGTGGTGAGGTAAGGGCGGTGGGATGGGCTTTTTCACCCTGCCCTTGTGCTGCTGAAGGAGCAATGCGCAGTTCCAGACTGTGGGACACAGAATACACAGAAAGAAAGAATAAAAAAGAGAAGGCAAAAGTGTTAATAGTATGTGCATGCTATCTTGATGCATCCTCTTTTGAATATCCTCATTGCTAAAATAAAGTGGTCCTGCATCTAGACAGATATTTATCTAAGATTATACACAAGTATTGTGTATACATGTATAGTGTGTATATATATGATAACCATATAGAATTAACATCTCAGACTAGGGGGAAATTATATTTATCTATTAGTTTGTAATAAGGATAGATTTCTGGCTGGAAACCTTGGCTTTATTTTGGTTTTCCATTTTTCTTTGATTGTAGTTTACTAGAATAAATAAAGTTAAATCAGAAATACGCTGCTGGTACTGGTTATTCATATTTGTTAAACTGCTATTCATACTATAATTTTGATAACTGACAGTTATTATGAACAATTTAGTAAATTATATTAGGCTGATAAACGTAGGCTTTCTGAAAGTATTAAGCTTAAATTATAGGTTTACTCTGATACTAAAGAATGAAAAGTGAGATCCTGCCTGCTGAAGGACTCAGCAAACTATTCTGAAAGAGTCTTTCTAAGAGTCTTCCTTCCAAAAGAAAGTGTAAGCTCCTACTTTCCCCACAATTTTGCTATAAACTTAGGGTTCTGTTTCTTAGCAGGTGGGAGAGACAATGATAATTATGCTAAAAACATCTGGATTCAAATAAAATACATTTACAGCACATGAATTTTTATGTTATTATCATAAACACCAATTCAAATATTTTAAAATATATTAATTCCCAGTTATGCTTGCACATAAGCACAGATGAGTGTGCAGGGCTGCTAAGTGTTTTACAGATCGGATTCTGATATTTCACTCACCATCACTGATCTGCAAGCCACAATATGACTACACTGCACTGAACCATCTCTGCCTTCTCTTAGTGCAATTCTCATTCTATTTCAGCTTTTATTTTGCTACAAGATGACATACAGTGTTGGTAGTTTGTAGGCACATGCTTCTCCTCACTAAACTACTTTAACTTCAGATGCCCTTAGACCATTGGTCAAACAAGCTGCTTTGACCAATCTGTATTTTGATCTCCTTTTTCTGCCAGCCAGAGAATTATTCCCTTATTTTTTGCCAATTCTTTATCTGAACAAACACTCAAGCAATCTTCACCTCAACTCTCTCTCTGAATTTACAGTTTATTCATCTCAAACCTGTCACAGTGTTGAACAATTTTTCTTCCTTCTCATAATTCTTTCCTAGTCGCTGGTTTGTTGCAGACAGACTGCAAGGCCAACAGATGCTTCCCTCAGCTGAGGGTTAGGGGAACTATTTGTATCTTGACGTTTGCTGCCACAGTTTGCTGTTACAGGTTAAAATTCCCAGTTCTCATGGTAATTACAGTTCCTTTAGTCTGAGATAATAGGATAAATTAGTGCTGGAGATGAAGATCTCAAACCAAGACTTCAAACTTGGTATGAGTACCTAACACGTACTCATACTACATACATAACTACAGTACTGGTGACTTCTCTGACCTGTGACTTTTGTAGGTTGGCCAGATTTGAGATAATAGGAGTATTGTGCTGCAGCCCCAACTATATAATAACTTACATCCCTTCATCATTAAACTTGAATTCCTCTCAGCATTTCCCAGAAGTCCAGCTGGACTTTTATCTGATGACAGGACCAGTATTTCACTGCTCTTGGTAGGATAATTTAAAGAATAAATACTACCATTCCTATATATTATGAATACACAAAAAGACAACATTAAATCTTTGTATGGCTGTACATTAGGGAAGAACCACGGATTATATGCCTTTAGGTTCTTATGGAAGCTTATAGTTAGGTAAATATGAAAGAGTTAAGAAAAATCCCCAAAGAAGAGAGCTGAAGTGTTCTAAAAACTCCCATAGCAGCACATAAAAAAGTACAGTTCTTGAATTCAAAGTATCCAGGTTGACTTGCTGAAATGAATCCAGGAAAGGTCTAGTAAGAAATAGTGGCAACTCAGAAAGCGATAACAGTTCTCAACTTGCTGTGATTTTCAGTAAGAAGGTGGAGGTCAGTTATAAAAGAAAGGTTCAGACTTGCAGACAGCTGTGAAAGCCAGATAGGGGTGCTAGAATTGGAGCTTGATCTGCCATTTGCAATGCTTTTTCTTAATTTTTCACCTGTATCCCACAGAGATCAGATGAAAGAATCTAAGATCATGTACTACAGAAATTTTTTTTTTTTGCATTTTGAAAAGGAGAGGGAAGCTTCTTGAAAGATTTTTTTTTGTCATTGCTATTGGGGCTTTTTCTCTGTTGGTTTGTTTGTGGTTTTGTTTTTGTGCTTGTTTTTTTTTTTTTTTTTTTTAAATTATTACTATTTTTACATCACATCCTAAAGACTAAAAAGATTAAAAAAAAAGAGGGAGGAGGCTTAGTGGATAATTTCTGATATTGCTTCATATTTATTTCTCAGAAGTCACTAAAGTTTCTAAACTTTATATAAAGTTGTGATGAGGATTTGGATCAAGATAGACTCTGTCCAAGGCACATCTAAAAGGCTGTCCTGAAGGAAAAGACAAGATACAACCTGCACAACTTAGAAAACCTTAGTAATTTGACTTCTAGACACAAGCAGAGGTGCTCAAGATAAAGTGATAGTGAGTTAAGTTATGTTTGGTGGGGACTTACAGGTTAAGGCCACCCGAAAGAAAGCAAAATGTTTTTGTGTGACGCTAGGCATAAGAAAATACTTTGGTGACACTTATCACCAGGTGGCAGTGTTACACAGTCTTGCAATTCCTATACGTTGCTGTAATGAGTATTTTTGGGGTCTTGGTGGAAATACTGATGGGGATATTTGTTAGTTTTTTGCTAGACAGAAGGAAGCATGTACCGATTTCAAAGGAGCCAGATCTCTCTGTGCATTGATCTCCCTGGCCAGAGTCAATTCTTGGGAGGAAGCTGCAATACGGGAACTTGGCGTTGACTTTGACAACTTTACCTTCAAACATGGAGTTTATCACATGCTGTTAGACTGTTCTTTACTAGGAAAACCAAAATGCCATATGAAATACGCAGTAGTAATATCCTTCACATGCTTTTCAGTCTGAACCATCTCCTCTAGTACCCAGATATGAAAAAATAAATGTGAATGTGGTGCAGGTGACATGGCTTTGTTCTGTAGTAAGTCCACAAAAGCTTCTCTACACTCCAGACTTTGCATCATAAAACTGCAGGATTCAGGAGGCTGAGAGCTGGAAGAAATGTGTCTAAGTACATCTAAGTTCTTCTGTGCACAGAGCAGAAATTAGAGAGCAATTTTCTGTGTCCTGTGAAATGCTTTCCTCAGGTCTTCTTATTGCAGATTCTGGTTGTAGAAAGCATACACAAACACTCTATGTTTAGGGATTACAAAAAAAACCCATCCTGCATTTCAGACTTCATGCTTTCTCCCTTTGTGCAGGACCAGCATTTGCTGCCAGCTACTTGATATTGCATCTTCTAATTGGAATATTTCTAACTTCACTCAAAGTATCTTCACACTCACCGACTGTATCTGGCCATATTGTGAAGACACAAAAATCTTTTGAATGGCAAAACCAGCCAGAGGCTGTTTGGTGCTGGTCATGCCTCACATCATCCCTTTTACAGTTCTAATTATGGCTGGATACCAGCAAGGTTCCCCAAGTGCCATCCCGTTCTCTAGGCAGTGGACTCCAATAAGCCTATATGCAGCCCTACGTGGCAGAGATTTTTTTTGCTCACACACTGTAACTTCAACCTGAGTTTTGTAATGTAGGTTGGTTGTGCCACAGTACAAAAGGCAAGAGAGCGAACATGAATTTTTCTTACTTAAGTTGAAACCTGCAAATGCTCAGCAGGGTTGTCTACATTAGTAAACTAAACAAGTCCAGGAACTTCCCTGGGTACTGAGGTCAAACAGCATGACATGGTCTGACCTACGCTAAAGCTGTTATCGTGGTCGTCATGGAGTGCTGTTTGGAAATGATTTCTGGAATGGTTTGACTCCCAAATTATATCGAGGAGCTGTTTGGGAGAATGCTAATTGGCATGTGCACAAACACAGGTAGAATATTTTGTCTTTCTTTATTCTGCTAGATGTCCATGTTGCAAAGCCCAGGAATGATCCCTGATGCAAGAGCAAAAATGACCAAGTTTGCATGGTAGAAAGAAGGTCTACCTTTAAATAACTTGGTTTGGCATTGATCTAAAAAAATCTAGCTCAAAGTTTCCAGATATGTTCCATTTTTGGGAAACTACCTTCCCGACAACTATAAGTTACAGAAAGGTATTGAAAGGTATTGTATTATTTCTATTTCTAAAAACAAACAAACCAACAAACAAAAATACTAGAATGTTGGAAGTGATTTGTGATGTTCCAGTTGTCTAAGATCAGTGTCTTACACAAGTAGAATTATGACTATTCAGGGCAGAATATAGCCGATCCTTTCTCTCATAAGAAAAACATGCAGCAATGTGGTGTAAGGAGTGACTTGCAGAAGTCCCTGCACATGAACTAGCACGTACAAGAAATTGGCTGACAATGTTTTGCCTAAAGTGGCTGCATTATGATTAAAGGAAATTGAAGGTGGTCATGGGTTTGATAAAATCATTACATCCCGGAAAAGAATGGCAAGCAGGAGAAGTGAAAAGTAACAAAGCTCATGATGAAATGCAACTTTACAGGAAGAAAGACTGGTGGCAGTGTGATGCATAAATTGTTTTAAAAGAAAAAATACTCAGTGTACCATTGAAATTAAGATTTGGTAAGTGCACACACTGAAATGTAATCTGACAAAAAATACGGGAGGTTTATACTCTAAACCTTTAAACAAATTAATGCCAGAGAGATGACTGAAGTTAGTGTGCATTTATTAATTTAACAATTTGTATCCTCATGACAAGGGAAACACCTGGGACTTGATGCACAATGAAAAATTGGTTTATTGGAAATCTTAAATGGCTACAAGCGTTGAAACAGCTCAGGTCAAGTGGTGATAAATAATTTAAAGAAACCAGTGCGAGGTAGGTGTCACTTTAATTTTACATTAACAGATCTATTAGATGTTAACCTTGTCAGACAGGTAATTGCTAAATTAAATCATGCTTTTGTACCTTTGCTTCATAATATGATTTGCTTGCTCATGCATCTTGTACAAACCTTGATGTTGGCACTGACACTGTTTCACGTACCCATTGCTTCAGACTAGCAAATACTGTATTATCCTTTAAAATAAATTGTAAGTGTGCCAATTTTTGTTTTAAGCAACTTGGAAAATATATTGAGTGTTACCTAGGAGGGACAAGAAGGGACATATTGTGTTGGAATTATAAAATAATTTTCTATGCATGTTTTTACTTGTCAGCTTGTCTCTGGTAGAAATGACAGTAAAGCTGGCATGTACATTTTGACAGGTGAAGGTATCCTGCCTGAAATTGTCATGAGGAACAGGTAATTTAAGGGTTATTTTATTTGAATGCCTGGTAAACTCTGAGATATCTGCTGACACCATAGGATCTTGGAGAATTATTACCTTAGAAATAAAAGCATCTCGACTCGTATGTGTAATTGTTTTATTTTTAAATAATAGAATAATAGAATGGCCTGGGTTGGATGGGACTTTAAAGACCATCTAGTTCCAATCCCTCTGGCCATGGCCAGAGATACCTTTCAGTAGACCAGAATGCTCAGAGCCACATCCAACCTGGCTTGGAACATTTCCAGGGATGGGGCATCCACAACTGGGCAACTTATTCCAGTGCCTCACCACCATCACAGTAAAGAATTTCTTCCTCATATTCCATCTAAACCTACTGTCTTTCAGTTTGAAGCCGTTCCCCCTTGCCCTGTCCTTAAATGCTCTTGTAAAATGTCTCTCTCCAAATCCACAGAAAATCTACAGGAACTACATTCATTTTGTAAGAATATCTCAAAACTAGCTTGTAACTGACTTTGGATTTTCCTTGTAATTAAAGTCTCATTGGAGGTTTATAGATAAGTGATATTTGAAAGGGGAAATGTTGATACTGAAGAGTGCTTGTAAGTTTTAGGTGTTCATTTTGAACCCAGTTGTGTTCCCATTAAAATGGCAGAAACATGATTGTTTCTAAAATTACCCGTATCATTGTTTCATTGGTGATAATACAACGGGACCCTACACAGTAATGTGGACTTCTATAAAGAGAACATAAACTACTACCAAATGAAGACAGTAGGTTCTCTGTGTAGGGATGCTTAGCCTCTGATGAGTATGATGAGACCCAAGTTCACTCAAGACCCCCAGCTGCTATCCAAACTAGGGCCACGTTCAGTGTAACTCAGGGTGTAGAAGGGTGAATTCCACCAGGAAACCCATGGCGTTCTTTGTACAAAATTTCACAGAGGATAGAAGTGCAAGACCCAAAAATATGCCACTCCCAGACTTTTACTGGTGTAATACTGTAAGACTGCTGTGTGGCACTGGAAGTGTGCATGTGTGTGCGGTATATTTGTCTGTTTGAAGCTGGGTGGTGTAGGCTGTTGTTCTTGGACATGCCTTGCAACACTAGAGTTTTAGACAATTTTATGTAAATTTCTATTACTTTTGGCAAGCTTTAATGAGAGCCAGTACTCCACTCCAAGAGTGCAAGTATTTTCACTTTCCATATAAAAATCTTTAGCTTAAAATACATTTGTCTATTTTTATAAGTTCTAAAGTTAAATGATCCCAGGAGAAGGCACTGCTCTTCTGTTATTAGCCTTCCAGAGGTGAAGTTGTCCTCAGAGTTGAGGAAGAAAGTTGCTTTAGCGCTGTCAGATATCTAATTAATCCCTCAGTAAATAAAGCATTCTGTAATTAAATAACTGAGATGTGCAATCAGTTCTAACACAAAATGCTTTGCATATTAATATATTATAATCCAGGAGCCATACGAGGTTTGATTTTGGTTATGAAGTGGTTGTAACAGGCTTTTAAAATTATGGACAACTCATTGCAGGCAAAACAGTAGTTTCTTTTTTTTTGCAAAACTTAGCTAAGTGGGACCTGCGAGCTAAAGATTTGAATGTCTACTAAAACCAGTTTTCAACAGGGAAAGCAGCACATTTTCAGGCAGCGGATTGTTGTAACTATGCGAAAGGGATTGAAAAACGGACTTCTGAAATATTAATAGAGCAGCTGCTGGGGAGCCAGTGTTAGTGCCTCGGGGAGATAAAAAGTTTTCTCCAAAGTCGGTTCAGCACTTGTGACTTCGTGCTCCGAAGGCCGCAAGAACCAGAAGCAAGGAGGATCAGGTGTAATCTGCAATGAATTAGTTAGCCTGCGGGGAGGTCCGACCTGCTTGCGTGAACCACTCGGGGTTATAAAGGCAGGCTTGAAACCGCGAACTGTACAAGGCACCCTTTCCCTGAGGAAAAACGAAGGAACGAGGGACGCGAAGGACTTTAACAGACCCGCCCTCATCTGGAGGCGCCGCCGATCCTTCCCATTGGCTGCTTTTCGCCCCGCCCCCGGCGCCTCATTGGCTGCCGTGCCTTCCTCCGCCCACCCGCGCGCGGCCGGTCCCGTCCGGCACCTGGCGGGGCGCGAGGAGCGACTCCCACCGCCCCCGCCGCACGCGCCGCCCGCGCTCATTGGCGGCAGGGCCGGCGTGCTGCGCCCGCCCATTGGCCGCTGGGGCGGCCGGCTGTGTCCCGATTGGCCGGCGGGCGGGCGGGGGCGGGGCGCGCCCCGCCGGGAGCCGAGCGGAGTGTTTGGGCTGCGGAGTTGCCGGCGGGGCGGGATTGGCATCGGGAGCTGCTGCTCCCGCCGCCGCAGTCGGCAGCGCCTCTCGGGGAACGGCGCTCGGCGCCTTCGCCCCCCGTCGCGGGGAGCGGGCGCGGGATGGCCGCCTCGGGCGGGATGCGGCGCGGCGCGCTGGGCTGAGCGGGGCGAGCCGCGGCCGCCCGGCAGGACCATGCCGTCCGGGCGGGAGCCGGGCGCTCCTCGGCTGCGGGATCCGAGCGGGGCGGCCGCCCCGGCAGCGCCCGGCAGCGCCTGAGCCCGCGTCGCGCCGTCCCCGCGCCCCGCCATGGACGAGCGCTCCAACAGGTGGCTGCTGCCGCCGCTGCTGGCTCTGCTCTTCCTGCTCATCGTCTACCAGTACGTGTCGCCCGCCTGCCCCGGCGCCGCCTGCCCGCGCCGCCCGTCGGCATCGGCCGCCCGCCGCGGGGGGGTCCCGGCGGAGCAGGAGGAGGAGGAGGAGGCGGCGGCGCTGCCGCGGCTGGCGGCCAAGTTCCCGTTCGCACGGGGGGAGCTGTGCCGGCGGGTGCGGTTCGACATGCGGGGCCGCGACGTGATCGTCTTCCTGCACATCCAGAAGACGGGCGGCACCACCTTCGGGCGGCACCTGGTGCGCAACATCCACCTGGAACAGCCCTGCTACTGCCGGGCCGGGCAGAAGAAGTGCGCCTGCCACCGCCCGGGCGGCGACAAGGACACCTGGCTCTTCTCCCGCTTCTCCACCGGCTGGAGCTGCGGGCTGCACGCCGACTGGACCGAGCTCACCAGCTGCGTGCCCGCCGCCATGGAGCGCCGCGGATGCGCCGGCAATCGCACCCTCAGGTCAGTCAGTGTCCGATTTCCAGGTGCTCGAAATCGCATCCCGCCTTTCCCAGCGCCGGGGGAAGGTGCCCTGTCAGCGGGTCCCGCTCCCCGGCAGTTGGGCGAGAATTGTCCGCCGCCGTCATTCAGAGGCAAACGGTGGCTTATGTTGTGGCGGAGGTTCTAGGTTGGGGTTGGGGTTGGGGTTGTTGCCCTCCCCGTGTGTTACCTGCCGTGCTTTCGCTTCGCCTCAGATTTGTGCGGATTCCACGTACCGCGCGTGCATCTGCCTTTTGTACGGATCAGCGAGAGAACTCCGCTGGTTTTCCCGCAAGTTTCTCCTGTCTATTCGTCCTTCAGAAAGTTGTTTTAAACAAAGCGCTGCACTCTTCTGCAGTGAGTAGAGTGCCTCTGCAGAATCTGATAGATCGTTGCAGCTGCTGAATCATGTAACTACGGGAGTTTGAAGTATCCAGAAGCCCTTAAACTCTTTTCCCCGTGTTTCTTGTTGGCAGATAGGCTGGTTCTCTGCTTCCCGCGGTGTACTGACCGCTCGCTGTACGGGCAAGCTCAAAGTAAGACCATGTGTGCCAGGCTCTGTGCAGGGACCGCAGTCCTCGCGAAAATTTCACTGTTCCCTGTGATGATCTGATGGCAGCGGAAAATGGAATTTTGTGTGCATGCTGCCTCTCTCCATATTATATTGTTTTTGTTGAGTCCTGTGAAAGGTCTTGTCTGTTTTAAGCGTGGAAAAACTTCAGATGGGTGATTCTTCTAGATAAGAGGTAGCTCTAGGTGATTCAGTAAGTTTTTGACTTTGTTCTGATTTATTTACCATTCAATCAGATTTCTCAGGCTAGTATTAGATCCTGCCTTTATTTGTATGATCGATTTTGAATACGTGTATTAAGGAGTTATGAGCTGAATTTGCACTTAAACCTCTGCACTTTAATAATTGCAACTTCTATAAACATCTATAAAATATGTAGGAAAATATAGGAAAAATACTTTTTTAAAAAGTAAAAAGATATGTTATGTTCTTTCATTTTAGTATCCATCTTGATTTTACAAGTTCACAAACTTTAAGTCTTTAGTAGAACTGCTCACATTGTGGTTTGTATCTTGTAATTTTAAAACGGGTACAGTTCATGAAATACATGGACACATCTTCACAGGGCTTATTCATCGAGACAGTAGAGTTGATTAGTGTTGTTGTTGTTGAAAAAATTGAAGATTATTTGATGTGAACATCAAAGGCCCTCCCGTACTGCAAAGCTAGTCACATTTGGAAAGACGCCAGTCAGGATAATTTGAATTTATTGTGGATGGTTGTGGACTTGGACTGTACTTGCAGAATACTGTTAAGGTAATTCATAGAATTTTATGGAAGAATAATTTAGCTGAAGATGAAGTGTACGTATTTGTGTGCTAATGGAAGAGAAATGTTGTGAATGCCTTCAAGGACAAAATAACTTGTTGGTAGTTGTACAGCTTTAAGGAATATTCAGGAAACTTGTGATGTAAACCAGGGAGGGGGGAAGGAAGAGTTATGCAGGTAAAAATGCTTGAAAACGCGTAATCTGCTACTAAAGTTCACTTTTTCTTTATTGTGACGAATATTAGTAGGTAAATAGTTGAATGCTGAATTCAGTTGCAAAGATTACATATGGACACTAAAATCAGAATAGTGGTTTCAGTACTATTAATTACAAACATGACTGTTTTTAATTAACTAAATATAACTAAAACTAGTTATTTAGTGGATGGTTAGTAATTATTTTGATTTAAGAAAGACATGTAGTGATCTTAAGAAAGACATGTAATGATTCACCACTATAGGTGAATGGTGTTTTCTTAATTTTTTTGGTTACTGTTTTTTGTTTAGTTTGTTTAGTTAGTTAATGATTTGGTTTGTGTAATATTGCATTGCTTGATTTGTCTTTACTTATGTGAGGAAAGTGCCGTGAATAATTATTTGTTTCATTGTGCTAATATTTGTTCAGTCCTATATTATATCCTGTGCTAGGCAGATGCCTTTACAGTTTCCCCTTTGTTTCCTCATTATGATCATGTAGCTTGAATTCAGCTTTTCAAGGAGTCGTAAAAGGAATCCAATAGCCCTGAAGTATGGATTGTCTCTGCTATGAATGTCTTTGCTTCTGGTGAAGTTGGAATCAAGCCCAAACTACTTTGCTGTACTATTAGAGACATGCATCTAAGTCCTTTTTTAATGTCTGAATGGTGAATTGAGGAGACTGTATGCCTGAAATAGGCAAGAAACTGGCATATGAGTCTAACATAAAGCATACTGATTATTTTTAAGTTACCCTTTAAAGCTCCTGAATGTATTTGAGACATTACACTTCCTTGAATAGCTCAGCATTTCTCTTCTGCCTTCCAGCTGTGGTGTCTGAAGATTAGGCTAAATTGGTTAAATACCTGACAATGGATTTTATTTGTGGCTGGTGGGTCAAACCATTTTATGAATTTGGTACCAATGCGTTTGATTTCTTGCACCATGTATTTGATGCAGCGACGATGTTAAGTGTATTTTAGAACTTTGTTTGTTTGTTTCTCCGCATAGCAAGTATTAGTATAATCTGTTCTTTCAGATCTCTGTATATATGGTCTATCTTTTATTAGATAGAGGGAATAAGAAGTTTATAGTGTGTATCTCCTCCTTCTGAAAATTTGTTTCTTAGATGGCTAATAATATTATAAGTTAGATTAAGTCCTATCTTTTAACACAGGTCTTCAGAAGATTTCATGAGGAAACTATAATTAGAATTCACGGGGGAAGGGGCTAGCTGTTAGGGGAAGGAGGGAGTGGATAATAGTCCTAGGGGTCCTAAAAGACATGTGAAGCACAGCCTCTCCTCATCCTGGGTCTTTGTTTTTTATGGGCAGTGTGTTTAAAGGTGTTTTACTTCTTAAATCTCATTAGGCTTTTGAAGAGGATTTGTCTTAGTTTTTCCCGTTTCTAATGTTGGAGTTTTGAAGTCTCAGGACCCAAGCAGGAACATGTGGCAGAAATTGCTGCTATGGCCCAAAAATTAGAACTTCTCTAAGCCCATGTGCCAGTGTGGACTTGTTGTGTGACTTAACGGTATGGTGTGATTTGTCCCAGCTTAGGCACTTCACTATGAAAAGTTGGCTGTTGTCGATATATTGGAGGCTATTGTGAAGTTTTTTTTTGTTTAAAAGCAAAGTAATTCTTTTGAATGACATTACTTCAAAAAATTACCAAACCAAAACAACAACTGTAGACTTTACTTCTTCAAACATTTGCATATGTTTTGATTTTCAGTATGTTAGATGTTCTGCTGAAATACCTGCTTTAAGTGTTTACAGGGCCAGGCTATTAGTTTTTCATACTAATGTGTAGCTTTCACTTTTATGAAAGTTGCTATCTGGATAGTGACAATATTGAGAAGGGTACGCAGCTGATGCAGTTTTAAATTCTTATTAGTGTAGTTTTTAGATCAACATTGCAAATAACTGATATTATTAAACCAGTGAGACTTTTCCCGTGTGCATGAGGTTACGTCCTTATGGAAGTTCTTGCATCAGTAGGGTAGTCCATCCCCTCCCTGCCCCTTGCCATTTAACAGAACGGCTGTCAGAGCAGAAAGTAACACACTGGCATGAAATCCTTTTTGGTTTTTGGTGGTTTTTTCCCCGTATTTTTAAAAAATGGTCTACTGAGTGTTTGCTTTGCCCTCTCCTCTCTAGAAGGCACTGAAGTTAGTGATTCTTGTGTTCAGCTCAACCTCCGGAACTTGTCTTTTGGCAGTCCTTTGGAGGGTCTAAGACATGTCTGAGACCTGCTGAATTGTTGTCTGGAGGGGCAGTTCTTCCATTCACTGACAGCAAGGAAAGACTAAAATTGTGAACTGGGACTTGGTGTCTAAAGCTAGATGAGAAGAGTTCCACATCTAATATTGCAGAGACGTTGTCCAAACTGATTGTCTGCTTCTGTTAGGTTACCAGGTAAAACTAGATGTGTGAGGTAGGGCTTGCTTTGCTTGCCTCTCTGATCTTTGTATGAGGGATTAAGAGGAGTCCTGATCAAGGCACATTTTCTCCCTTGCTGATGTACCTGCAATATAATTAATAATTATTCCTTATTATTTATTACAAGTTTGATTAAACTAGGAAGGCAATTTTTAAACACTTGAAAGAACACTGTATTGGAAGTGTTGTCTAATTTTCTGATATGAAACAGTGAAATCACTTGAATTGTGTAAACCCCATAAGCTTTATTGTCTGTGCAGTTTATTCTTCAAAACTATTGATTTTCTTTAATTTGCTTCCATTATACTCTCCATTTCCTTATGTCTGTTTAACTTACTGTGTGCTCCATTATTCTGTGGAAGTGTAAATCAACAGTAAACCCATGAGTCATGGAATGAAGAGAGTTGAATAGAAACTGTCAGTAGGATTCCTTTTTCTTCTTATGCAGTCCTTTATTTGACTATTGAGTATTTTTAAACCTCTAGCAATAACAGAGCATAAGATGAAATCGAATCTTTGCAGCTGTGATAACTATGATCATCACAAAAATGTGAGAGTGCTAACTGAAAATTAGGACTAGGCTGAAGGATTAGGGTTTAGACATTATTCACTTTCTTTAAAGACTACTACTTATATTTCCATTGTCCAATGGATTTCATTCATCTTCTGTCAATGCCTTTAATTTGCAAAATTGATTTAATTTTTCTGTCCTTCATAGCCTTTCATCATTGGCATATTTAATAAATGGGTTTTGTATTCAGCATCCATGTTGTTGATGCAAACACTGAATAGAATGAACTCCCTTTGTACTAAACTTTTTGTTTAATATGTCTCTCAGAATTGTTTTCCAGGGGGTTCTGCCTCTGCCACATGATTTTTTTTTTTTCCTAGGCTGTGTTTTTCTGGCTTATGTTACTAATTGGAGATGTTGTCCAAAGTAATATTTTTTTTAAAGCATTTAACTTTTAATGTTCCTATTTGAAGTCAATTACTCTATTTTAGAGGGAAATTGGACTGATTTGATCCAAGTTGAGATAGTAACACTGTCTGCCAGTCTTCTATGTGTTTAAAGACAACTTGTCTAGAACTTGTGGCAACAACCAGCTACTCTAACTACTTTTTGCACTGTGTCACCTGTGAGGTTTCCCTTGCCCAGAGTAGCAGACAAAATGATTGCTGTGCACAGAACTTTTCACCATCAGGATTGTCACAGCTCTGGAAAACTTTTCAAAGACAAATCTTGTCTTCAGACTTTTGAAGCTATTGCAGTAAATCTCAGCAGGTTACCTACAAAAATGACTAGCACTCATGTTTTGCTGTTAATTGCTAGTAATGTTAAAACAGTGGTCAGCATTATTTCAGTCAGAGATGGATTTTTCTTATTCACCCATCATTGTAATCTACAGATAACTGTGAAACTGAATAAGTTTTGAGTTAGGGAGGTGGGTATTATAAAAATGATTACCGGAGCAGTGGTTCTTCTAGTTATCTGGAAGAGAATATAGTAATTTACCCAAGAAAATTTGGCTGGTTTTGGTATTTCATTCTGGAAAATAGACTGTCTAATAAGATCTTCTGTAAAATGGAGGAGCCATTCTCTTTCCTATGCAGGAGACAGAGAAATCCTGGGGGAGAAAAAAGGGTGGAAGTGTCAGGAGTATCCCCTAAGACCATACAGTGCTATAAGACATATCAGCTGTCATAACTTTCTCATTTTACTAAGATGCTTTTTAATTTATATTAACTAGCTGCCTAATTTAGAATAATTTTTAATCCTCCTGAGTAGGATATTGCTTAAATTCTTACATAGCATTAGGGTATATATTGATTTGAAGTGGAATGGGAAAAGTTACAGTGTGAGTGGGAAAACATGCTATGTAATGCCATTACACTGATAGAGGTGAAATCTGTAGACCCAGCCAATGGCAAAAATAGGGATAAAATTGTGAGCTTACTCATGGGTATTTTTTTTAGAACTCTTTGTGGAGAAGGAATAAATCTCTGCCAGCTCAGCTCTAGTGATCACAGAGAAGCTGAATGGGAAGTGCAGAGATCTGGTTGAAATGAATGATTGCTCCCTTCAGGTGTGTTGACAGTTTTCATGTGTTACTTTCTAAGTCAGCAAGAGTAAAGCATTTCCTCCCAGAGTTTGGTGCAGCCATGGCAGTGAATTGAGTTTATATATAATGTAAGAACTCTGCTGCTGTCTGTGCAGAATGAGACCTGATGAAAGCAAGGGAAAGCCTGTGTTCTTTAATGTATTTGGTGTTGCATTCAATTTGCTCCCTGTTCTCTGCAAGTATTTATAATCCAAACTTCTAATGCTACATTGGATGTCTTAATGTTCCCAGTTGCCTCAGAAGTTAACTTAAAGTCCCTTCAAAGTTCTGTTACTGATGAATTAAGTTTTTCAAACACTGTGTAGGAGACTGATTGTATGAATTAGGGGTCTAATTTGGACTGTCATTATGATAAAATGATTCAGCCTTGAAACAACTACTGTTTAGGGGAAAAAATTATCAACAGAACTATTTTGGGATTTTATTCAAGATGGCATGAATTTTCTTTCAGGAAAAATCCTAGAGGAGCAAAATCAGTAACTCTTGAAGTACTTGTGGTCTGTTACATGATCAGTTCTCAAGATCTCAATATGTATTGACCAAGAGAGTATAAAATGTTTTCTTGTAAGGATAGGGCCTATTATCTTCAGTCTCTAAGGTCCTCGGTTCAGTTGTGAAGTTTACTGTTAAGTGGCCTCATGTACACTTCTGCAAAAATCTGGAGTTTGGCCCACAGCTTAAAGTCATCCAAGAAAAAGGAGGGAGGGGGATTGCCTTTCAGTTAACGGTTTAAACTTAATCTCTTAACCCCCATTTTTTTTCTTTAAAAATTAGTAATCTGTCAGAAAATGGTTGATATAAAGGGGATTTGAGACAGAAGTGTTGCATTAATACAGTTCTGTGTCAGTTGTGAAAGTGACAGGGTCATGCAGGTTGAACTGTGGCTCTGAGTGTTTGCAAACTGATCGAGATGCCAAACATACTGGTATAGTAGTGGGGGAACTTTGAATGCTGTATGAAGAATAATATTGGGATGGGGAAAGCAATGCAACTTCAGTTTCCAAGGGATGGAACAAACTATATTTGTAACTGACTTGAGAGTATACTTCCCAGTTCTGTGAATTAACTTGATTTGATGAAAGTCTGGCCTCATGGTTCCTGGTGCTGTTTAGTACTGGAAGGAAATGGCCCCTTCAGTATGTATGTGGAGAAGCTGACATATTTCAGACCAGTTACCTTCTGCAAACAAGTTAACTTGAAAGTGAGGTTAAGTGAAAAAAGAAGGCTTACTTCACAAAACACTAATAAAAAAAATTTTTTTTTTTTAATTCTTGCCAAAATTCTAGTAATATCAGTGTAAAGAACTTGCTGACTTCCAGATTTCCATTTGTAAGACTTATGCTTTTAAATGTATGTTAAATGAAATTTTAGAGGTAGTAATTTAGGGAAAAGCCTAATTTTTTTACTTAACCAAGTAGTAACATTTATAACTTGTTTTGTGAGCTGGCTTTTGTTTAAGTAGCTAGTACGTTTGTATCTTAGTATTTGTGTATTTTCACACTTGGAAGTGTCTACTTGCAATTTTTAACTTGAATTCTGTGTGTCTTTGCACACAGGCTATGGCTGAGAATGTGGGGGTAGGTGGAATAGCAGTTGATGGTGTTTGTTTGAGGAACTCCCCCAAGAAAGAGGAAAAGCAGAGTAGGAATAAGCTGTGAGCCTAAAATGAGAATGAAGTCTGGCAGAGGGCAAAAGAAAGCAGGGAGCAGAAATAATGCTACAGTCTTGCAACATCAAGGAAGAATCAAAATGATGCAGTTTGAAAGTTCATTTTTTTTCCCCAAATAAAACAGGTTTAGGGTTTAAAGGTCTTGATATATTCTTTTATACTTGATGGAAGAGAAAAATACAGATATAACGAGTAATCTAAGTACTAGCTAGTTTGAGCTCCTGCCCTACACAGGCATTTTCTTTCTCTGGGTTTCTCAAGTCAGGTAAGTGTTTTAATAAGAGAACCAAATGTTAAATTAAGCTTCTTTAGCTCCAACACTGTAAATCCCTAGTAGCGGAGTTCTCAGGTATTGTTTTCACCCTTTAACTAGACCTTAATTTTTAATGATGAAAGTAGGACCATTGTTTTCCAAGAAGTTTCCAATATGAGTGATGAATAACTTTTATAGCTGCAAAACCTTTGTTTTCATGCCAGAAAAGCCTCTGTCAGGCGAAAGCTATATAATTTCTGTTGCTGACTTAACAAGGTTCAGATGGAAAGAGTAACTTTATGAAATATTTTCTTGTTTTCTACTACTAGTCATTTGGATTTATTATAGAATTGTGTAGAAAGGGACCTCTGGCAGTCATTTCACTCATACCCTTGCTTAAAAGTCAGTCTAACAAGGGCAGGTTGCTCTGGGCTTTGCCCAGACACTTTGAATAACTCCAGGGATGAAGATGCCACAGTGTCTCTGAGCAACCCCTCTAGTGTTTTGTCACTCTCATAGGGAAAGAGCTTTTCTTCTCACCTAGCAGAAATGTTCCATTTTCCAAATTGTGTTAATTTCTTCCTCTCTTATTGCTGTGTGCATCTAAAAAGAGTCTGATTCCGACTTCTCTGTAGAGACTATATGAAGGTCTATCCAGATGCTGTCTCACCAGTGCTGAATGGGGGAATGAGGGGAAATCACTTCCCCCAACCTGCTTAGTAGCTCCTGCCAGCATAGCCTGATACTTGGTTAGCCTGCTTCACTTCCAAAGGGTTATTGTTGTCAGTTATTCGATACAGTGGGTTCACTTTTTCTTATTAAACTGAGTTTAGTAGATAAAATAGAACTCAAATAGCAATTCAGTAAATAAGAGGCAGTCACATATTTGTCTTTTAATTTTTTTTTTTTATTATTTCAGGGTGTGTTGAGTCAACCATTTCAATTCAAATTATTTTTATCCAGAAAGCTAGCATTTGTATAGTTTCCAAACTCATATTGCAGACAGTGCTCTCCAGAGCTCTTTAACTTCTATCTACAATGCTAATGTTATTAAACTGTTCACAGTTAAATTATAGTGTAAAACTTTGTCATGTGCTAACATGAGATAACTTCCCAGAGTTTGTAATGAAAGAATGTAACTGTTTTACTGTTCTTTTTCCTGTTTCAAAGTTGAGTTACTGGATTGAACTTTCAATATATCTAAGATTCTATTGTAAAAGTCTCAAAGCTTCTGTATAAAATCTTCTGTAGGCAAAGACATAACCCAGAAAAAACCAGCAAATATACAGTCAAAGAATTGGTGCTTGTACTTTTGTATTTCTTGTAAGTGGGCTGTAAATGCTTTAAAACGCTAAGCAGGAAAAATTCAGAAGATGTGATCTCAAATAATTTGTGTGTATATTTGTTTTGGTTTTGTGAAGGTTTCAAGTATCCATTTAAAACTTGTGTCACAAGCTTCAGCTCAACTGTAGTAAAGTGGTCATGCCTTTTTGTCAAGCTCTTAAAGCCTGAAAATGCCCATTGAAATGGTTTCCTCCAAACAGAGAATTTAGCTGCCTAAACGAAAGGAGTAACTGAAAGTATTCTTCCTAAAGAGCCCAGACCCTCTCTAACACATTACCTTCTACAACAAAGTTTTTATTTTGATCTCCAGTCTCCTGCATCTCTTGTCCAAAGCTGACAGGCCAATGACCATGGAAATGTGTATTGAGTTTTGCAGCACTGCCTCTTACTTGTGCAGGTTATTTTTTATCAGGGTATATCTCTTTTCATTTTTATTAAATTGCCAGATATCTGACTGTAGGATAAAGAATACTATTGTGATACGGGTCAGTACCAGGCATCTAAATGGCTGCTGGGCCTTGCTACAGAGGAATGGTAAAACTGATGGACTGTATCTGACTAGAGGATTGACTAGGAAGCTTAAATGTGGCCACCCAGAACTGTGGCTTTGATTAGGAGAGCAGTGGGGATGATAGAATTTTAAAGTTTTTGTTTCATGCTCTGCTACTTGTATTCCAGTCCATTATCAGGTAGTTTCTATGGAAATATTAAATAATCCCAAACAAAATACAAAAAATGAAATTAATTGGGAAATATTCATAGCAAGAAGGTCATTGTAGTTGCATTGATATTTTAAACAGAATTGCAAGTTGTGTATCATTTCAGAAAGTAAGCTTGGTACTATATGACTAGAGGATTTTCAATTTGTGCCACATGTACGGATAACAGAAGAGCTTAAAAGTACACGTGAAAAAAGAAAGGTTTCTTTTCCACAATCACATTTTGTTTTTCTCTATAGATGCCTCCTATTTCTTGTATTGTCCAGGTTACATCCTACACTTTTGATTTACCTTCTTGTCAGCCTGATGTTGCCCACTCTCCCACGTTGCTGTCCTTGATATCTTGCCAGCTCTTTTTCCTTTGTTTTATATGTTTTTCTCGTGTGACTCACATGGCCTTTGCAGTGTATCTGCTTGCTTTGCATACAGAATGAGCTGGTTAGAGTGGTGCTCATCTCAGTTTGGCAGCTGCAGGCTTGTCTGCCCTGCTGAAGTTCGAAGGGGCTTTTAGCTGTTTGGCTTTGCAAGAGCTAGCAGAATCGATCTTGTTTAATCTATCCCAAATTCTTTGTTTTATTGTTCCCTCTGTTCCTAGTGGTACACAGAAACCAATAAGGAAAAATAATTGCTCTTTTCCCCCTACCTGAAAAGGCAGGGGACGGAAAAGATGCATTTCTGCGTAACTGTGTGTTTCTGTCTGTTCCCTTAAGCTGCTGCTCAGAGGGCTTTTATAATTGCTTCCCTTGGATTTGTGTTCAGTTTCTCCCAGGATAAAGTACTAAATGATTGCAAGTTGTCTCAATAGCATATGCCTCAGTCTTTTACTTTTATAATGTCTTGAAGTAGAAAGCATTTGAAATTAGTGTTGACAGAATTGGCAGAACAATTTCCTGTTTTACCATTAGCTGTTGGACAGCAATGCTGAACCCCAGCTCTGCAGTGTGGGCCCCCAGTTTCATCCTGAGGCAAGGAGATCTCGAGTCCTTCCCAGCAGGTGGATAGGTCCTGCCTTTGTCCCCCTGCCACAGAGGCAAGGGAGGAAGGTGACTAGTGCTTCTGGAACCTGGGGAAGAAAGGTGATGGTTTGATGTGACTAGAAATGTGTGTAGTAAAGAGGAGAACTTGTGTACAAGTAGAGAGGGAGATACCCCTGGGGTACACAGAAGAGAAAGTGATTTCATCATAGAAGCAGTAAGCAAGGAAATCCAAATAGAACATCTGTTTTCATCAAGACACAGGAATGCACACAGCTCTATCAAGCCAATTTTGAGCAGGTGTTTTGGCTCTGCAGTGGCTTGTTCAATTTCACTAGTCAAATTTTTAATATTATTTTAATTTTTTGGGAGCTAATTTTAAGAAGTTAGCTTTGCTTTCTTGTTATCTTTTAATAGAGATTTGTTTGCTTTCTACTTCTTGAGTTCCCATTTAGTATCTGAATTCTAATTTTTTTTCTCTGTAATCATGGGTTAGAGATTAAGAGGAACAGCAGCTCATGAAAAATGATAAACATATAATTCTAAGACCTAGAGACCCATGAGCAATGTGGTGTGTAAATACACAGAAGCTGACTTTATTATGTGGTTGTTCTCTTCCCCTTTGTTCTCTTTGGGGCCCTTTTATTCTCTTCTGGCCTCCTAGTTGTATTACTTGCTGGTCAGCCTGGTGCCTGCATGGTAGTGGCAGTGGCTGCAGCAGTGATTGATGTGGGGACTAAATTGCTAGACACAGTTAGTGAGTATTTCATGGAGCAGTTAGTCTGCAAACCTGAAGAGGGAGAAGCAGTTTTGTATGTAGATCTGACCACTGTGTGCAGGATCTGTTTCAAAGTGTTATTGTTATTCTGTGAAATGTATTTATATCTCTTAAAGGATTTTCTACCTCTGTCTCTGAAAATCACATGCTTCTTTTTTTGTTTGTTGTTAGAGAAAATGACTTAAAATAAAAAAGCATATTGAAGACAATTTATAAAATTAAAATCCTCGCAAGATGTGTGGATTCTACTTGAAAGTGCCATAAGGCAGTGTTGGAGAAAATGCATGCTCTCACTGAAGATAGTAAGTCCAAAAAGGAACTGGTGTGGCATAGCTAAACGGCAGGGTAAGAGGTGGTTACACAAAGTAATTTTCACCATTTTTTGAAAGTTCAAGTTTTGTCTGCAAGAGCAAGGTACAAAGGTTCATAAATTCTGGCAGGAAAAGGGAAGAATGCAGTAAAGCTAAGAAAGAAGTTTGAGGACCAATTCGCAGGAGGTATAAAATTAATCTTTTTGAAATGTACTGTGAACAAGAAGTCTGTTAGAGAGTGCATAGGGCTAATAGGTGATGTCTCCTTCTATCCCCTGGAAATAAAGCTCTATCAAAAAGGAAGCTGTTGTTTTACCTCTCATATCTGTGTTCATTTTTAAGCTTTGAAGAAGTTCGGAACTGGAACTTTTTATTATGGAGGATAGATTAAAGCGTCTTTCTTCAAATTGAAGTGTTGATAGAAGCAATTATGGAACAAGTTTTAAAAAAAAGGAGGTGGAGGGGGGGAATGGCATAAATGGTATTTAAAGGTGCCAGTTGCCAGAACTAGATGATATTGAAAGGAGCTCAGGAATTCAACCACCAAACTACTACATGTGGATATGACTTCCTGCTTAAAACTTGGACAATTTGAGTAATTTTTAAACCCCCATACTACTTAACAATAAGATTAACATCTGCAGTGGGAAAACTAGGAGAAACTATTAGAGGAAATAGAATTAGTGGATAGTTGCCTGCTACAGCACAGTTGAGGTCCATGTGGGTTTTGCAATAGAAAATTATGCCTGAATTATGTTTAGGATCTGGGGAGTAGTCAGAAAACATGTGTGGAAAGGAAGTTAGGTAATCATAGTCTGTTTCAGATAAAACAAAAAAACGTATTTATCTTTGTGTGTTTTTTTTTCCAATCTCAAAACTTTTATTGGTCATAATTTTTCAAAAGGATTACAAATGAAGAACTAAAAATTTATTCTTATATCTTATGATACGCCTTTTGTTTTGCATCACTTAAGTTGCAGTCTTCTAGATCTGAAATGCTGCTGTGGGAATAATCTTTTGAACGTGAAGTTCAGCAGCGTTATCTTGTTATTGAAAAACTATTAGAGTGGGCTTAGCCTTTTTCTTCAGAACAGATTAATGACCTGAGTGCTTTTCCAGCAATATAATGCTCTCAATTACTGTTGATGCTTATGTGATTGTGTGGCAAAGATGTGACTGAAGTTCACAAGTTCATGCTGTAAACTAACTAGCTTTGTCTACTGCTTGTGCAGCAATGGTGGTAAGCCAAGGGTCTCAGTGGGGCTTTGCAGTGTGGTGCTTAGGCTGGTTGTAAAAAGTGGTTTCTCTCTGAGACTTGATAGCCCAAAACCCAAGTGAAATTCACTCTTAAAAAATTGAACTGTAGGATGACACATCAACAGTTCGCACAGTGGTTCCTTTCAAAAAACCACACACATTCATAAAGAGGAGATGATTTTGATTACTGGTTAATTTGTTTACTTGCTTGTTTATGTATTCCTTGTGATTTGGAGTAGTGGGTTAGATCTGGAAAAAGGTGACAAAGTTAGTTGGAGAGTCAGAAATAGTCAGAAATACCTGTTCTAGGAGAAGTTGGGGATACAAACAGCTAAGGATAATGGCACAGGTAGAAATATTGAAAACTTCAAGTCAGGAATTCTGATTTTGACGTGGGAGTGGTCAGTATATCTGAAGGTCATTTCATGAACATACTTGAGATGGAGTTTATGGAATGGTTCAGAAAGATGTGTGAGTAGTTAAATGAATGAATTAATAAATTTTTTAATGTAGACTGGTTTTTTTCTTTCTTATTTGGGATGAAAATAAAAGGCTTTCTAGGCACCATGAATGAGGAAGCTTACTTCTTGGCTGCAGCAACTTTGCTGTATCAATAGAAAGTTCCCTACGCTGTGACCATTTGTAATTGATGTGAGGGA
Organism: Pseudotriccus pelzelni; assembly: GCA_035584735.1. Lineage (NCBI taxonomy): Eukaryota > Metazoa > Chordata > Aves > Passeriformes > Tyrannidae > Pseudotriccus > Pseudotriccus pelzelni. The sequence continues at coordinate 75,043,883 of JAWMRA010000001.1, forward strand.
AGGGATACAAATGTAGAATTTAAGTGTTATAATATAATTTCATTTTCCCATAGGAACTGGGTCTGATGTTGGGGGTCTCCACTGAAGGAAGCTGTGTGGTCCTTCTCTTCAGGATACTTCAAATGCCTCTCAAAAATAGGATGAGCTGACATGACATCACTAACCATGTAATAGAGTGACTTTTTACTCGCGAGCTCATAGCAAGTATGCTCTAGGTGTTCTGTGTGGCCAGAGCAAGAAGTAGACAGGCAGAGAAAGTTCTTAAAGTTGACAAACTCCTGGTTTTGCTTAAAACCAGAATGTCTAGAGGACTCTTTTATCCTCCACCAGTCCTCCCTCACCCACTCTCAAAACAAAAGGACATGGATATGTTGCAACTGGACATGGATTGCAGTGGTGGAATCAGAGCAGATGGAGATAGGGCTGTGGGTGTTTCTGAGAGACTTGGGCCTTTCAGAACTGAAACTGAGTGGGGAGGAGAAACAGAAAGATGTGTGTAGCTCAGTAGTGAAGTGGAATGGAGACTGCTGGAGGTTTTAAGAGTTTTGAAAAGTGGCTACAACTTTTTATATATAGATAGATACATTTTTTTTTTTAACCAGCAATTCAGTCCAAATTGAACTGCCATCTGTAGAACAGAGAGGTAGAGTAGAAGTCTATTGCTCTTCCCAGCTTTTAAAACTCACAATGAGGGAGCCTAATATATTTTTCCTGTCTTCAGAAATAACCCAGATCCTTGAACTCTTAGCTGTCGCCTATCCAAAACTTGTATTTTAAGAGTCCTTGTAGGACAGTGCTCATTTTGAGAATCATTGATAGAGAAATGCTTTATAAGTAACAGAAGTGAAATCCTTGTAACTTTTCAGAATAAAATGCAGACTCTTGAGGCAAGGAGACAGGAAGTTTCTGCATGCCCTAATTTTTTCATGTGTTTACAGGTACTTGGTTTATCACATCAGTTTCAAGTTTCTTGGCCATGATTGCCCATATAGCACTCAAACTCAGACTTATGCAGACACTTGCACTGCAATAGATAGATTATAAATCCATTGAATCAAAATAATCATCATGGAATACAGTAAACTTTGTGTGAAATGTCTGTGAGCTGCATGTATATGCACCTTTTAATCCTTTCTGTAATGCAAAGGCATTTTTGGCTTGATGAGATGTCGGTATGAAAAGTACTTGCACATAAAAAGATGTGCTTAGATACATCTGCTATGGTAAATCCCTTTCAGCTGAAGTTCTGAATCTGCAAATTCTGACAGTTTTTTATTTAGTGGTAGAGCTGTTAGCACAGGTATATATGGTAGCGATGCTTAGAAATACTACCTGTGAGTTCTTACATATGTATAAAGCAAAGAAATCCTTTACCTTCATTTGGCATTTTTAAGATAAACCACACTTGAAAGTGTAATTGTAAATCTTAGACTACAAGGCTTTTTAAAAAATGATGGATTTTTTTTCCTCAGAAATGTGGTGCAATCTTGTAGGACCCTGAATCAAACTTTGCATTTAGGTGGAATTACTTCCTATATGCATCCACAACTTCATTTTTATATTGAGCATAAAGACCAAACTTTTCAACCCCTGAAACTAAGGATGGTATTAAAACACAACAAATCTGACCAGGATAAACCCAGGAAAATTTCGGGGTGAAGGAGAGTTAGTTACAGGGCTGGAAAACAAATTACTGCTTGCTTCACGTGTCATTCAAGTGTGTTGGCTTTTCCTTAGTGCTTCTTTCAAACTCTGTTCATTCTTCCCTCTCAGTGGTTGCCCAGCTTGAGACAATCTGCATTCTCTATCTGGAGATTTTTCCTCAGAGTCCCTGAGAACATCTTCTTGTTCCGTCACCTTTTAAGGCTTGACTGTGGTTCTGCTTTCTGAAGCTGTCAGGAGCACTGTCAGTCTTAGCTGCCCTGTAGCTGCCCTACTTGCCATCTGTCCCTGTCTGTCACATGTGTGCTTCTATTCTGTATTTTAAATGGCTGAGTGCTCAGTGTTTAGGGAAGAAGCCTCCTTTCTTCTCCACCATCTCATGTCCAAAAACTGCTGGTTTAGTCTTTGTCACATGGCATTGTATGAATTGCAGAGAGTTTTATGGTGTACTGTAAAGTGTAACCTCATGAAGTAATGAAGCTATCAAATTATGAAAAACATGAGCATGAAATTTTATCTTTTTAGTATAAAATCAAAGGTGGGTTTGCCACGCTTCTGTTTTCTTGTGTGCTTGTCCACAGATGCTTTTACTAAACCATTTATACTAGCTATACACGGGAAAAGACTGTTTGTTTATTCTTAGTATTCCCTCACTGACTTCACATTCCTTACAGCTGCTAAGTCACTCTTTTTTTTTTTCCCTTCTTTGTAACTTTGATCAGAGCAGTCAGGTGGTCTTTTTTCCCAATAGTGTCAGCTCATTCCTTTGGAAATCTTATGTTCTTCCTTAATATTTTCAAAATGTGTAGAAAAAAAATTTAAGCTAATGATGCCTTATGAAATTTTTTTTATTGTTAGAAGTAGGTCAAGACTGATTTTGGCCGTGTTAAAATAAGAGTGGATTATTATTTTCATATGTAAAGGTGACTGGCTACTCAGTGCAAAAAAGGAAGTGGGGATCAAAGACCAAGGTGCTTCTCTACTCCTGCTCTCCAGAAACAGCTGTTAATTATCATTTGGTGCTGAATGTGTCTCCAGCTGAAGTGCCTGCAAGGGGAACAGCCAAGGAGGGGCAGATAGACAAGCAGCTCCACAACTGCAGTGATAGTACAGGGCTTCTTTCTGTTTCCTAGGAATTCAGTTGAGAAATCCTTTTCTTTATTTCCTTTTTCCACTGCAAGATATGTACTGCCGTCATTAGTGGCTGTTTTGGGTGTAAATAACAATGGCATAATGACAGTACAAAATCTTTTTATTTTACATTAATAGCAGCAGATTTTGTACATGCAGTGGATGGGTATGAATGTCTAATGCTTCCACTGATTGCAGCAACTCCTCCTCTCCTAAATTTCTTGAGGAATTGGTCAAATGTACAATTAACTGATACATTTAGTGGGTGTAAACTTAATTACATCATAGCCTACTTACGCAAAAATTACATGCACGCTTTATTGTGGGACTTGAGGCTTCATTTTATTTAAACTTGGGCATTATTATGTTCTCACAGATTAGCCTTGCTCTAGGTTATTTGATGTTCAGTTTTGAAGACACCTAGGCATCATCTTGGTGGAAGGAGGACTGCAATTACCTAGGTATTTTAACATAATTATCGTAGTGTAGATACTTGCTTTGGAGAGAATGGTTTTTCAATGCTGACAAGTCAAGAGAAACATTAATTCTGATTGATATCGAATTAAGAGTCATTTATGTTTATAGATATGGGTGAATGAAACTTTGAAGTTCATCTGTTCTAATTTGGGAAATGCTAAATGTGTCTTTTTGTTATTGCAAGCCTGTAGGCAAACTATTCCTCCAGCACACACACAGTGTTTTACTTAAAATTGCGTAAGTTCCCTAGGGCACGCCTTTGCAATTCAGTCACATGTGTTGTGCAGTCCTATCAAATAAAGTATCCCACTCTTGCATCTTCTGGCTATTGGATGAAAGGGAAGGGGAAGTGATTTCCTCAAAAGAGAGTGGTTTTATTGATTTGTTTATTTTAATACTTCTTACAAGTAGCAGAGAATACAAATTTCCACAGTTGAGTAAGATTTAAAGTCATTATGTCAGCATCATCCTTGTTTCAGAAGATGGAATGAATGCTTATCTACAGCTTCCCATATTCTTGTGTTGCTGTTGAGAAATGGTAATAAATGAGGAAGTCAGGTCACTGAGCAATCTTAACTATTTTATTGCTTGCTTCCACTGATCTCAGTATTTCAGACTACTTGACTCAAATGCTTCATCTGCAACAAATCATGCTGACTAAACTTAGACTATGTTTATGCTATGAAGATTCAGGGGCCACTCTCAGATATCCACAGGTGATACCAGTGAAAACAAACCTCTTCTCAAACAAAGAAATGTAGAAGTTTGCTGTTTCTTAGTTTCCTTGATACAATATGAGGTATACTTACACTTCCTAATAGAAATCCTCATATAGTGATCCAGAAATAAATTGCCAATCAATCAAAATAACTTGCTTCTTTCAAGACAAGGTCTATTTGTCCCTCTCTTCTTAAAAACCTCAGCTAATTACTTCAGAGATATCACAGAATCATAGGCTTCAGATTGTTTGTTAAGTCTTTGTGCTGGTTTAAAAGTTAACCAGCAGGGGAATTGAACTCAACTCAAAAGAGAGATTATAAGTCAGAATAACAAT
>JAWMRA010000001.1:75048306-75072186 GCA_035584735.1 Pseudotriccus pelzelni
GAAGGCTATAGAATACATAGATTTAGGTTACACCTATCCAGTGATGAATTGGTCCCAGCTGTTCTAACTAGGACAGTCTTCCAGAACTTTATCCTCTCATCAGTACAATCTAAAATAACCTGCTAATATGACATTTACAGTTTTCAGGGGACGTTGAAATCACAGATTTACACATATCTGTGTTTTAAGCTGTGTTGCTGAGGGATTAGGTGGGAACTGGCAGTGTTGACTTTCAGTATTTCGGTAAAATGGCTAGTGGCTCAGACTTCTCTGACTTACAGGTGATACTAACAGCAAGACAGTCTTTATTGAATAAGGGTGTGCCGTATGAGGGACCTATGGTCTCAACTGCCACTGTTTAAAATCTATTGGAATTTTTCTTATCTGCAATTATGAGTGCTTCAAAATATACCCAGAATGAAGTTTTTGTTAATATTGGCACCAGAATCTACTGCTCTCTCTCTATCATGGAGATTTCCATAAGTGATAAATGCATTGGAAAGTGAGTACAATGGTATCTTGTTTGAGTGCTACTGATTTCAGATCATTTCTTTCAATATTTAATATAATAGTCCAAGTTTAAAACTTTCAAAGTCTACCACTGTAAAACATGGAACAGTGTTCTGCTAGAATGACAGCTGCAATGTATATTGTATAAATATGAAATGTTTTATGCTTTTACAAAATTTTTCTATGTGAATCACTGATTATTCATGGGAACATTTGTGAGCTACTTCTCACAGGTCTAGTTGATTTATGATAGCAGTAATTATTTTCCTGTTGTAGAAAATTGTATAAAATATGTTTGATCTATTTTGTAAACTAGCTGTAAGATCACTTTTTTCTGTTCTCTGTGGCTGGATGGTATTTATGAAACAGAGCAGGAAATATATCAGTGTTGAGATACAAGCTTTTCTGTAACTCTAAAGATTATAAAGAACAAAATACTGAACAGTTGTTTGTTGGCTTTGTTGTTGTTTGGTTTTTGTGTTTCTAGAAATGAGCAGACATCTTCAGATTTGCACTGAGGTCAGGAACATTATTTTGTTGAAGATTGGAAGTGAGAGTGAATAGTTACGGCCCTTAAAAATCAGTACTGATTTGCATGGTTTCTGTTATGTTTGGCCTTTTTTATTACTTATTTATCATCGTTTGGCATTACTAAGACAACCAGCTTTACAATATATATGTGCTTGGTGACTGTAAGCAGCAATTAGGATTTGAATTTGTAGGTTTAAAAAGTATTATGTATTTTGTTTGTATGTGGAACTGATCTGGTATACTTGCTCACTGATAATAGTCTGTTGTGCGTTTTATAAAGGTAAGGGCAGTTGAGGGATTGAGAGAGGCCAGCAGAATATACTGCAGGGGAAAACAATCACTTAACAAAAGAAAATAAACTAAGTGATCAAAGCATCAAGCAAGGAAGAAACCCCTGTTGTATGAAATCAAAACCAAACTTGTAATAGCTTGAAGAATAGGGGAGTATAATACTGGAATTACTAGCGCTTTTTTTAGGTAAGGTTTTTTCAAAGTAACTAGAAATTGTGGGTGCATAACTGCAAACAGCTGAAGGCAGGAATCAGCTGTATAAATGTTGCTGAGAGGCCCTCTAAGTTTCTTTAAGATATTCTGCCTAACTGACTAGCTGATAGTTCTAGTTCCCTTAGGATACACTAGGCACTTGCAACTGGCGGGTAGGTGAGATGAAGATGCAGATTTTTCAAAGCCTGCTTTATTTCCAAGCAAAACCTGGAGATTGAGGCAGAGGGGAGTGTTACCTTAGGATGCCTGAAATAGAGCTGGTTGTCTGCATTTGAACTACTGTATCTTATTTGACCTTGAATGTCTTCTAAGAATCACTAGATTGAGTAAAAGTGACTTGGAGTGTCCAGTTAACACACAGTCCAAGTCCACTTTTGAAGTCGTCTTAAATATTAACAGCCGCAGAAAAATAATTCCATCCTCAAAAGTTCAGCATCATGAATTTTCTAGGACTGTATTAATTTCTGTTTCTACAAGGTGTGTATTATTGATACCTAGTGCTTTCAAGGTCACATTACACATCCATATTATGTTTTAAATGCAGACAAACCTGAGCATAGAATTCAGAATACCGTGTCTTTTGTAGAACCTACAGTTAATTGGATTTAAAAAAAAAATGTTAATAACTTAAATATCTTTTATGTATTTTGGAAAAGTTGAAATATGGCCAGAAGGGAAGAAACTGCCTAAGAGGCAATATTGAGTGTTTCAATATTTTGAAATCAGTTTCTTTGTTTATATCCTAAGTGCCTTACTGAGTAGAGGCAGCATCTGTCTCTGTGGAGAAACGCAGGCACATTTAGTTGAGTTTTGTACACATCTGTAAGTACAGAAATGTTCCTCAGGCAAAATGCTTGTTTTCCTTTAATGCTTGATCGTTATGGTAGTGTGAATGTTTGCACATATAAATTAATTGAAGCCTAACGCATTCAAACGAGAACTCTTAATAAAATGCCTTTTTTTTAATGGGTAACATTTGAGGATTTTTAAAATGAAAGGATAAAATGTAAATAAAAATAGAGCGGAACAATACAATGCTCAGTATTTTTGATGTCTTCCACCTGCCTGTGTAGTAATATAACGAATGATATGAGATGATTAAAGGAGTTTCTAAATTCATTGTTAATCTGCTTTGATGGTAGAAAAGCAACAGTGCTAACTATAAACATTATATTAAATTGACATCAAACACTTAAGAAATCCCATAATTTAGGTTGTGGGTATGTTTTAAATTTAACCTTTTGTCCCCTTGTGCATGGGTAGCGTGATGCAAGTTCCAGTTGCATAATCACTTGTGCATTTTTTTCCCCCCTTAGTCCTCCCTCATTCGGTGAAGAGGATAGATGATAGATGATACTCACTTCCTAAGACATTAATCAGTGTTTATCTTAGCCTGGTTGTTAATTTTGAGCCTCAGGCTCTGTTTACTGTAGGCTGTTAACTGCTTCATGTATTTTTCTGTGGTGTTCATAGCTCTAATATTTGTGTACATCACAAAAAAAATTCAACACTCTTTTGAGGTTGAGATTATCTGGGATAGAATCATAGAACCATGAAACGGTTTGGGTTGGAAGGGACCTTCAGAGATCATCTAGTCCAAGCCCCCTGCCATGGACAGGGTCACCTTCCACTAGACGAGGTTGTTCAAAGCATTATTCAACCTGGGCTTGAGTGTTTCCAGGGATGGACCTTCCCACATCGCTGGACAGCCTGTTCCCTTGTGCCACCTGTGGTGTCTTACCACCCTCATTACTTCATATCCAATATAAACCTACTCTCTTGTAGTTTAAAACGATTACCTCTTGTTCTGTTATTACTGTGTCACCACTGCTGATAAAAATCCTCTCTCCATCTTTCTTAAAAGCCCCCATTTAAGTTTGAAAGGCTGCAGTAAGGTCTCCCTGGAGCCTTCTGTTCTCCAGGCTGAACAGCCCCAACTCTCTCAGCCTTGCATGACAGAAGAGGTGCTCCAGCCCTCTGATCACCCACACAGCCCTCCTCTAAACTCGCTCCAACAGATCCACGTTATGTTGAGAGGCCCAGAGCTGGATGCAGTACCCCAGGTGGGGGTCTCAAAAGAGCAGAGCAGAGGGGAAGAATTGCCTCCCTCAACCTGCTGGACATGTTTCTTTTTGTGCAGGCCAAGAGACAAGTGATTTTCTGGGCTGCAAGTGCACATTACTGGCTCATGTCCAGTTTTCATCTGCCAGTATCTCCAAGTCCTCTGCAGGGTTGCTTACAATCCAATTGCAAGATTAAAGGGGAAAAAATACTGTGTTTTAGTATTTGACCCCTTACTTTGCAACTTCTGGCTTAGGCTGGCATAGAATGCTGTTTTATTAGTCACCTGGAGAACGGCCAAACTTATCACAGCATCTCTCTTTTTAAGATGCTGTTTTTGATTGCCTCTGCAGTTGCAGACCGACAGGAAAAGATTTAGTCTTTTACTCCAATTAAGCCACAGACAGACATAAAAGAAGAAAAGGTGGGTAAGGAAAAGAACTTATGAACAGGAAGGCAAGAGAAGTAAAAAGCGTCACATTGCATGTGCAGGATCTCTGGCCCTATTCAACTCTGATTTATCCCTAGGGTGGATCTTTCATAATCAATGACCAGGGCCAGGCTTCTCTGAAAATCATGGAAGATGTTCCTAAAGTATAGGTGCACAGGGACTCAGATTTAGGTGTGTTCAAGAAAACTTACGGGCAGAACTAAAATATTAGAAACCTTAATAAAGCTTCTCTCTGTTTTTATATTTTAACAAGCTTCTTTTGTCCAGATTTTGTGCTTTGTCAGATCACTTCTTCCGGCATGCAGTTGGTAAAAAGTTGTTGTGAGCACATTGTGCCCATGTGCTTTGGCTTCTGTAGGGGTGGAAGCTACAATTATGGCAGAAAAGATGTGAAGAGGAATTGTATATTGGCATTCCCCTCTCATATCAGTAGGGTGAAAAACCTTGAAAGGTCAATTCTATGACTTTGTGGTTGAGGCAGAAGAATTGTTGGTCATGAGTTCAGCGCTGCAATTAGTGCACCTTGTGATTTATTGATGGCTCTGCAGGGGGAGCTGATGTGACAGCCAGCAAAAAAAAAAAAAAAAGAGCCCTGGCAAGCCACCGTGTACTCATGGGTACTTTGTTTCAATACATCTTTGTTTTAAGTGACAATGCCTGAAGATGCTGCTGAATTTTAGATGCCTTAGGGGACTGTTAGGAGCTATCAGCTCTGACTTTTCAAACTTTGACATGTTTGCATGAGTTCTTGTAGGCAAATTCCTGACATCCAAACCATCTTCTATGAAAGGTCCTATTTCATAGCTTAAGGATTTCAAGTACAGGCAAATTTTTTTCAATTAATCTTTCTCTTGGAAAAACACCCAACTAATTTCACAGAATTTTTTTCCCTTATGGTACTTCATGCACATTTGTGTCTCATTTTGTTGATCTACTGTTTTTCTTCCGAATATCTCATAATCCTTATGCAGATATTAAGCAAGATAAGTTTTAGCCTTATTGGTGAAAGCTTGACAAAACTGATGAGCAAACAATAAGGGGCAATGATAGGAGTCATGTAGCCATACTGTATAACGTGTTTGTCCTCTAATAATAAATTACTGATAGAAATTCAGTGGCTTGGGGAAACTTGTCTTTAAGATGCTTGGGCACAAATTGTTATAATCTGGAGTTCAAGGAGGTTTCTATCCATGTTTCGTTTTCAAATCAGAAGTGTGAACATGTTGTTTTAGACTTAACTTCTTGCATGCTCCTTGCCCAGTTTTATTATAGACTATTAAAAATACTGCCACTAACTGCTTAAGAGAATTAAGGTAAAAGGTGTTGGAATAAATGAGTAACCATTACAAATAGATACATTAGTAAATATCTGATCTGTATCTTGCATGAAAGACCTCTGTGTATTACATCCTTGGTGATGGGTTTAACTCTAGTTGGAATGTTTTTCTCAAAGTAACTTTGGATCAAAATAGGTGTTCTTCCAAAAATTGATAGAAATCCTATGTTTGCGCATTGTCGGCAACTGAAGCAAGTTGGATATAAAAGTTTAACCAAAATGTCTTTCACCTTAGTCTCATGCACAACCAGAAAAGATGGAAAAGAGAAGAATTTAGCAGCCTTAAGTGTTCTGAAAACTCAGAGAAATATTTCATATACATATGAATCTGTTAAATGTGTAGGTTTTGAAATAGGCTGGTTTAGCCATTTAAAGTTAAATTTCATGGTGGTTCTTTGCTTCCAAATACTATGTTGAGGCATTTTCTCTGGGTCAGGCAGAGCTGTTCAAATTATTATTTCAATTTTTTATTTATCTTTTTAAGAAGTTATTCTGTTGCCTCTCTCTTTGCCATACTGTGGTACATTGCAGTTGGCACCCTTCATGTTTTAGCCCCTTGTTGCCTGTTGTGATGCAGATGTACTAAGAGTATGGTGTTTGCAGGAGTGAAGAAAATTGCAAAAATCAGTATGCTCTCCACAGTCTTTTTCTAAGCTGGTATGGTATGTCTCTTTTGAGGGCTTGGTTGTGTTTGAGAGATCATATGTTGTCCTATTTAATGAATAGAATCTCCTGGCTCTTTTGCATTTTAGACTCATGTTATATTTCTTGGTTTTATACTTCACCAGCAAGAATGTTTTATCTTTGTCAGTTCTTACGAGATTCTTGTCTTTGATTAGGAGTTGTGTGAATGACAACGCACAGTTTATTTCGCGTCTGATGGAAATATTGTTTGTAATCACAACATCATCATCATCATCTTGCATTTGTAACTTTTTATTATTCCTATGAGAGTATGTAATTATGATGGAAAGGCTTATCATGAGATAAAAACATTTTCAACTGTGTACTGCAGAAACTACTTTCAGTGTTTTCACAGTGCTTCAAGAAAGAAGCAAGCCTTCTATGTCAACAAGTAAAGAAAGTAACACTTAGCTTATTTAAAACACATTTCCCAGCTGTATATTTACCTGGAATTTGCATGGAGACTTTGGTGTGACTTTAAAAGAAGGAAATACCTGTTTCAGTATTCTTGCTATGCTTTCTGAGCCTTTAAAAAATGACTTGGTGTTGTGAGAAAAAGCATAGGGGTAAGGAGCTTTGTAAGGAGTTTTGCTTCTTTTGAAACCAGCCTCTAAAACACAACTAGACAAAGCCATGGAAAGAAAACTCATCCAGAGCTATTCAGAGGTGCCAGAAGTGCTTGAGGCACTTCTGTGGCAGAATCATTGAGTGCTGAGTTTTCAGGGAAGGCATTATTATCCACAACCTGCATTTACATTGTTTTCCTATGCACCTGTGTAGCCCAAGCTGTATCTCCAGCTATTGAGTCTCCAATTAGATCAGCAATTCTTATCATCATTGTTATTTTTAAAATTTAATTTCAATTAATTTGAATTTAAATATATAAAACTTTTTAAGATGGACTTTCTTTTTGTAAATTGCATGGGAAAGCAATTTGACCAAATCATCTTCTAGATTTATAAGGGACGTATTTGTAGTGTACATGCAGAAAAGAAAAGCTCTGATAATTCTTTTGCCTTTACTACATTGTAGTCATGGCTATGTTATAAATGAAAATAGTAGGGGATGATTGTATTAGCAGTCAGCTTTGTATCAATATTGAAGTCCATTTTTTGTGGAATTGACATTACTAAATGGAACAGATTTTTTAAAAAATCTTCTTGGTGGGAAGTGAATTGACTCAGTGGGCAATAGATTGGAAACAGTTTAATATGTAAGAAATGCATTTGGAATTAAGGCTCGGAAGGTGTTCCAACTGTTCCGTCTGTTTTATCTGTTTTATGTAGCTGCTGTATTTCTGTCATTTGAGCATCCCGCTGAAGGCTGAAACAAAATTGGAGCTAGTGGTTTTTTGAATGTTTTTGATTCAGTGTAATATTAATCAAAATTAATTGTCAGCTCTTTAGATGTTAGGAGTACAAAAAGCAAATTCTGGTTGCCAGTGTTGTGTATGGTTTGTCAGTGCCTTTTCTTACACTTTAAACAGATAAATCATTGAAATTATGTAAAGTTGATCATTCTGTTAATCCACAGTTAAAATGTTAGCCAGACTTGAAGATGATCTGTGCACATTGTAACTAATGGAGGAAGAAAGTTGCAAATAGAGCCTTTGCACTGACCTGCATACTGTCTCTCTTATTATAAAATCTTGATTTTTATGTTGGATATATGAATGTTTAAGCACTTATGAACACGTGACTATACTTTGCAATTCTGTCTGCTCTACACAATACAATTTTCTTATGTTTCTTCATTCTGTATCTTGCTTTTTCAGACCTTATCATGTGAGTGTTTCTTCGTATCACAGAATGATCTTGGCCTATGAGGAACCTGATCTAGTGAAAGATTCCTCTGCCATGGCAGAGAGGGTGGATTAGTTGGTCCTCAAAGGTCCATTCCAACCCAAACCATTCAATAATTCTGTGGTCTAGGTTGGGAGGGTCATGTTTAGATCATCAGCCCAAGGAGTCCCAGTCAGGAGTCTTCTTGTTACAAGATTAGATTTTCTTGTATTTCTTGATTATAGAGGTTATACAGATTATAGAGTTTATGGAGGTTGCTTTGGGTTGTTCTGATGCCTTGTCTACCTCTGAGCCTTTTGGTGTGTAGTTAATTGTTTTTATAACATTTCCTTATTCACAAAGATGAATTCTTTGAGGATTTTTCATATCTAGTCATCTGTGGTACATGTTCTTATTTGTGTGCATGTACTGGCCTGTGTGCTTCTGTGTCCAGTTTAGCACTGTATCTTGAAGTAGTTTATAAAATGGTAAAAATTGCCTCCTAAATCTTAACAAAATAAAACACCCCTCCAGATGAACCTAAACATCCTTTCTACGTAATTGATAACAAATTAAAACACGCTTAACCCACAGACTAATAAAGTATTGCATTACTTTCTTAAGCTATAGTGAGTAGTAGAAAAAGTACATTTTAGAAAATCAATAATTTGTTTGAATCATATAGTTAGGGTTCCTTATGTATAGCAGAACAGCAAAGCTTATTCTCTGTGATAATATCTGCTCTGAATCTGCCATGGATAAGTTCTGAAAAAAATTATGTGCCATTTAAAAATGTGTAGTTGGAAGATTATTGAAATGTGTCAGCCTTTTATTTGAAGGATATCATAAATTAATTTCATGTATAAGCATATGGAGAATAAGATTAATCAAAGTCCTTCATGCCCACAGCAATTTGATTATAGTAGTCAATGTATCTCAAACTGTTGGTTAATTAATGCTTTAGTTCTACAAGGTGTTAATTCAGATTCTTGAAATGTTAAGGATGCTGTCTGTTTGAGGAGTCTTTGAGAAGGTCTCATTGTTCGACATGTTCTGTAATAAATCCCTCAAAGGAGAAGCTTTTCTAGTTTTCTCCTGCGGTGTCTTCGTATATCAGGAGGGTAGATCAAACGAGACTTTTGGAATGCTGTAGTTTTATTGTGCTTACCTCTAGCTGTAAGGTAAGACATTTTGGTGTACTGGCTCCCTAGTGCGGTACATATCAGCGTAACTGTTCTGTTAACTCCCTTCTCACTTGTGGTAGCCTGTGGTGATGACAGAGTGCAGGAAAAACACACCAGTGTATGCTTAGCATAAATTCAAGGCACTGGTGAATGTGGAAAGGAAAAGGCAGCATTGTTCCTTTGTTCAAACTGCATGGTCATATAGCTGAGTGGGAACGACCTGCTTGGTGGCCATATGAAGAGTCTGAATAACTAGTGACTGATAGCAGGACCAATACAGCTATTTAATTACACCACTGTGGCTGCTTTTGATGACTGTAGGAGATAAAGATTTTTTCCACTGTGGCAAAACTCTTGAAAGAACTTATTGGCACTTGCAAGTCTTCTGCTTTCTTTCTCAGTTCAATGCTTTTGACTTTCTAAAGACCTGACCATGGTAACCTTGTGTCCCCAAAACTAAAATTGTGGGTTTTTTTTTTTTTTTAGATGCATGCATATGGAAACACCAGGCATACAGTCCTAAGGAGTCAAAAAGCATTAGAGAAAACTCCCATCCTTGGAAATTTCTGACTAATCTTTTCCTTTCACCAAGAAGAAATAGACTCAAAGTAACAAGGAAAAAAAAAGATAGACTCACTCTCTTACCCCAGAACACGTAGAGGCTGTGTTAGTCTTGGAGCATAGTGTTTAATGGGTGGCAGTATAAATCAACTTTAGTACCAGAAAAATGTCTAAGTTATTTCATACACAAAGATTTTTTGCTGTTTCTTCTTTGTTTTTCTGTGGGATTTTTTTCCCACCTCCTCTTTTTTCTTCCTGGTTATAATTTACAGAACTTCTTACGTGGTTTTCTGTGTTACTGTTTTGCTATTCTTACTGGGTTTTTTTTTCTGTTGTTCTGTGTCATGTTCCTGCCTCACCCTTATTTCCTGTTTTAGTTCTGTTACTTCCTTGCTCCTTCTGTCTCCATGTATCTCACACCCACCCAAGCATCAATCCCACCACCCAGTCATGGGATTTGAAAAGCCTACCAGACTGAAGACTGGTAGTTGATATTTGAAATAGAGAGCTGTGCTGTCTGGAGGCAATGCTTGAGACACCAAAAAAACCCCAGTCCTCTTCTCATACCTGTCAGAAAAGGGATAATCCTGTGGACTTTTGGACTCTCCTGGCTTCTGGCTAATATGTGTCTGATGAAATACACGCTTTTAAGTAATACATCTTTTACAATCAAGAGGCGCTTTCTATTTCTTTTGGCTTTCCATACCATGTTGAGCTCGTATATTGCTATGCTGTTCAGCCCCTATTTGCTTCTGCCTGGGCCACCGTTAGTGAATACATTTTGTCTTTCCCATCAGCTTTTCTAGACAACTTTGGATTTTCATTACTGCCAGCAGAGCTCTGACAATGGAAGATGCTTCTCAGTTATATTGCACAGATGTTACTGTTGTTACTATGTACATTAATTGTATTTTAAGCTTGCTACCTCAGTGAAAAAGGAAAGATGCCCAGGATCTCTATGAAGCAGGATGTGTGTGAGGCATTGGGGCACCCTCAGCGGGATACAGGAGCACTTTGTCCCCATGGGCACAAGTCAAGGAGTGACAAATCTTTTGGGTGGGATCGTAGGTTGGCAAGAAGGGAAGGTGGCTCAGGTTTAGGGTGTTTGGGAGGCCTGCATCTGGAGCTGCTGGTGATCTGGAGGAGGGTTTCGAGGGCAGCTGGCGAGGTCGAATGTGGAAGATTTTTGAGTGGCCATAGCCCTCAGGCATTCAGGGAGGTCTCAGGGTTGACAAGATTGGAGTGCAGGCATTGAGAGTCCTCTGGGGCAGCAGTGTGGATGTGGATCTGAGACCCTGATGCTGCCTGTGGGTGGGGTAATCTTGTCCATGACCAGCTGATGATGCTTGGGGTGCCTCCTCATGAACCTGCGAAGGGGCTTGGCAGCTAGGAAGGCATGTGATATGATGTGGCTGGGGAGTAGGAAGCTTAGGGTTTGTTGGCTTTTTTTAACCGCATGGGTGGTCAAAATACTGGGCTGGGATGTCTTGTGCAGTGATGGAGTCTCTGTGCTTGGAAATGTTCATGACTGGACACCGCACAGTGCCAAATCTGATCAGACTGGCTTTGGGCAGGTGTTTGGGTATAGGAGACCTGTAGAGTCCTGTCCATCCAAAATTATTCTCTGATTCGATGAGATACAAAACAGACTTGATGGATAGTTTCAAAGCTTGTAGTTTTAGTGGCCTTTTCTAATTTGAAGGCTTTCAGTGTTGCATATGCAACTTGGTTTATAGATGTTTGCAAATTGCTAGTGTTGGCAAGATGCACACTACCACAGAGAAAAGCATGCAGAAAAATAAGATTTGCCATGCTGGGTGAAATCCTCTGGTCTGTCTAGATGACAGCTTGCTAGCAGTTTTTCACTATCGAACCTTTAAAAGAAAAGAACCCCAGAAGAGCCAAACAGCAAAACCAGACAAACAAAACTAAACAAAAGCCAAAGGATTCTGTAAGGTCAGCGTGGGATAAGATTATGTTATGTCTCTCTTTTCTTCAACTCTTTTGCCAGAAGCAATTTGGTACCTGTACTTCATTAACTGTCATAAAGCCCATTAAAATCAGTCCCTTCTGAGTAGACTAACTTTGGCAATCATTGCTGAAGTTTTATACAGAATGTAATGTTTTTTACTGTTTGCCACTTATTTTGTTGACTTCATATTGGCTTATTTTACCAACTACCCTCTTCAGCCTGGAGGACAGATGTGTATCTATTAACTATCTACAGACATGCCACAGAGACCTACAATTTTTAATAAGATAAGAGCAAACAACAATAATCTATTATTTATCTTCTATGGAAACCATTCTGCTTCCTTTAAGTCTCGCTGTATTAGATCTTCTGTGTGGTCTTTCTTTAAGTTCACTCTGATGTCAGAATTTTTAGAGATTTTTGGTATGTAGTATTATAAAGGAGGCCAAACTGATGAATTACGTGATAGTATATGTACTTACCTTGTTTTATTCCAGTCGTTTATTTTTGTTTGCCTAGATTGTATATTTTAAACAGCAACTGCACTTTCAGTTTTATTGAGCTATTCATATGGCAACTAAAGCCCCTTTCCTTTTTTGATAACTGAGAATTTATAATCCTTAATAGGCTATAAAAAGCTTAAATTTTCACTCCAAGGAGCCTTCAGTACTGTCAGAAAGAATTAAAGAATAGGAATGTCTTGTCCATTTGAATGTCATTTTTCTTGATAGTTGCTTTCTGGAGATAGTTAAGATTAATATGAATTCTGATACAGTGTGCGTGTACTTGTATTTTCATAATTCATTTCTAGACAATGACTCTTCTAAATACATTGCCATGTGTTTGTTGTTGACTTTCATTGTATGCCCTTTTTATAGCGTAAGTAATCCAAATTCAAGAAAGAGGAAGCATGAAATTCATAGCAAAACAGATCCACATTGGATTCTTTGATAATGAAAGTTTTATGTCCTAAAGCATGAAATTCCTGAAGTCGTTTGAATTTTAATTCAGTGTAGTTACTACTTGGAATCTAGGCTCTCTCCTCTCCCACACGTATGCCTTGTTCCTTTCCTGATATGCTAATCACTGTAGGGGGTGGTAGGGAGGATCAAAAGTGATGGTAACACAAGTTTGCGCATCTATACGTGGTAATAAGAAAGCACAGACTGATTTTTTTTTTTTCAAGTAAATCTGAGCTTTGTATTCAGCAGCCTTGAACATTCATATCTTAAGTTTTGTTTAGGGATTTTGATTGTCTTAAGTAGGACTTTGAGTACCAAAAATAGAATACAGTATTCATTTCAAAAAAAAAGAGAAAAAAAAATCCAACCTGATATGGGCCATGATGTAAGATAATTCTAATGGCTTATTCAAGATGTCTTGTTCCACCCTTTCCCCCTCTTACTTCTCCTGTGATGTTTGGAAATGTTCTTCATCCTAATCCAGATCCCGGAGTAGTAAGGCAAAGTATTTGGCAGGGATTGTTTAAAGATCATTTGCAAACAGCTGACAAAAATGTGCCAGGAAGGGACATAATATTGCCACTTAGTTGATCAAAAGGGCTTTTAGTTGATGCAAGTAAAATGACATTTAGATGTTCTTTATGATGTTGGAAAATGCCTACACACAGTTTGATTTTTCTGGAAGGCTGTTCGTATGTTAAATGCATTACTTAACATTTAGAGTTATTCTACTATTCTGAAAGTCTAATTTATTTAATTGCATGCCCATCAGATCCTGGGCTGTATGTGTACCTTAAAGTGCTTTTCAACAAATGAGTCTGTAATTGTACTTCAGGGATAGCAGTCAAAGTAACAGATCTTGTCTTTACATCCATATTGGAACCTAATATGGATTTGTTAAATTGAGATGCTGCTGTAAAATTACTTTGTCTTATTAATGGTGCTGTTCACTTGGATGTGAAATATATGCAGTGCTCATCAAAGCTAAATGGTGGTGTAAACCTAAATAGAAATGTGATATAAAAATGAACATGTGCTTTTTATTAGTAAATAAAACCAAGCCCTCATTTGTTTACCCTGGTAGAAGAAGTTAACAAAGGGATGTGGATATCTATCCATCTTATTAGGGTATGTCATGTATCAATCCTCCCACATAAATCTGTTTTCTCTTTTTTGCCTCATATTAAACTACATAAGGTTTTGAAAAGAAAATTAGACTTATATTTACTTCTCTGTGTTTGGTAATCCTTTTACTTTTAAAAATCTATTTTCTTGTATGATATCTGCAATGCCACCTGCTAATAGTGCGCTAATATTTTTTCCTCTATTTGTTGGTGAAATTGCTTTTACCTCATCTTTCAGAAGATTCTTTAAAACTACTCTGTTGTAATCCCATTGTTTCTCATCAGACACATTTCATACTGCTATATGTGTGGGGTCTGTGTGTAATGGTTGTCATGCTCACCTCAAAATGCTCATCCTTCATGTTAAAGTGCATAAAGTTTTCCTGCCTCTTTAGCTCTACATCAGATCCTTAACTTCAAAGGATCTAGGTAATGAGTGGAACCAGTTGAACAAAATAAAACTGAACAAATCTGCCCCTTATCCTGCAGAAGAGGATGGTACTGCCAAAACAGGGCTACCACTTTGGGAATTTGTAGTTCCACGTGTGTCAGACATTGGTGCAACTTCATAATTTTATTGGTAGACATGCACTGCGTTTTAAGGAGCAAGCTTTTAGCTTTGTAGAACAGATTTTAGTTAGGTTAGCTTCTAACATAGGTTTTAACGTATTTAAATATAATTTTAGATTGGTTAGTTGTAAATAATATTATAAATAAATTTTAGACATTAATTTATTCCCCTTGACTTTCTGCAGATTGGACAGTACAAACATTTTAATACAACATCAAGGATGCTGATGTAAACTAGGAAAAATCACCTAAGATATAGGCTTGTTTTATGAAGCAGATTAGCTTGTCATGGAGTAGTGATGGTAGCTTTTTGTTTAAGAACTGCCAGGGCATATATAATGCAGTGCAGGAAGGTGCTAAATGCCTTTGATATGGGTCTGGAGAGTACCTTGTGCTGGTGCTTTTGATGTTTACAGCTAAAGGGAAATATGAATGTTTCTGAACAAGTTCCATGCTCTTCATCTTGTGCAGAGCCTGAACACAATAGAATAATGAAAGGTTTCAGTTCAGTGATTTGAATATTGTAAGTAAAGTAATTGCAGGCAGTGAGCCTACGGGATAAAAGTTAATTGGGATGTGCGTAGACTCACGGAGAGGTACTGAGATTTTAGTGGTGCAACAATGCCGTGTTGGAACAGTATTTGTTAATTAGCTGGTGTATTTGAGGAGAAAAAAATCTGCCTGGTTTTAAGACGGTTCATTTTCTGTTTTTCTTTCATTTGCACTTGTTGCCCAAATGAGAGCTCATTATTCAGGTTTAACAGCTAGTAATTGCTTTGGAGGTTCTAAGTGTTACTGAATCAGCATTAGTACACTTGAAGTTATTTATACAGATTTACTGTGTTAGTAACTTTTCCGTAAATAACTATGCCACTTAAACTTAGCCTCTTAAGGGGTCTTAATTTATATCACCAATAGTGAGCGTGTTCCCTCCTTTTCCCTTTAGTGATTCTGTAAGTACTTTTCTTCATTCATACCAGTATCTGCATCATTTGTCACTGTTGAATAGAAAAACTGTCTAGTTTTAGTAAAGTGGCCTTTATAACAGCTTGTGCATAAATATTTTGATGGCTAGCGGTTTTCGAGCAGATGAGAATATTTTAAATTCACTGATAGGAATGAGCTAATAGCTCTTTGAGAAGTTAATACTTTATTGATGTTTTGTGAACTTTTAAAAAGTGCTTTTATTGAATAATACTAAACAACGTAGCTTTTTGTCATTTAGCTGCAAAGCCTAAATGCCTTCCAAATATTAACTATTTGAATATTCATTAACAGTCATCAAAACCTCATCTTTGTACAACTGTATCGACTGATCTAGTGAAGTGTTTACTGCTTTTTTTTTTGTTCCTTGACTACTCTAATACTTTAAAAAAATAGCTGTATTCACTTTAGCAACTCCATGTACATTACATTCTATGTACTCTCAAGAGCAGAATTAAGACATTTTGAAATGTGGCAGTAAGACTGCTGCTCATCTTGTTTTTTTAAGTCTGGCCTAAGAGTACTGGAAAGCAATAAAAAATGTTGGAGTGGTTTTTCAAATGTGTTTATGGTCATGGTACATTTATGAAAATTCTTCTTGCCTCCTTTACAAGAGTTTCTAGAAGAGAATATAATCACTGTGCTCAGTCTTAGCCAGGGTCTGTGGCTATTTGCAAATGTCTTCTCATTTTCTCTGGGAAGTGACTATAAAAGGAGATGTTGTGCATTAAGTTTCTTAAACTAATTCCTCTGCTTTGCCATCTCAAACCTGAGTGTCTGTGTAAGGTGGTTCACCCCTTTTTGAAGCTGTCTGCCTCAGGATTGTCATCTTGTATACCTGAACTTTGTCAGGAGTGGGTTTGGTTGCATTTTGTAATGTACAGCTGTCTGTAGGCACCATGGTCAGGGGGAAGGTAAAATGCAGACTTAAGGAAGATAAGGCTGGGTGATTGTGGATGTTTAAAACTTGCTGCATAGCCAAATAAACACAAAATAACTGAGAAATTTCATAATTTTTTGCCCTCTCTTCTAACCTGGCTGAGAGAATGAGACACACAGCTTTCTGTGACATGCTTTGAAAGAATCAGTTTTAATCCTAAAAGCGTGGGGCAATGCAGAGGTCTTGTCCACACCTGACAATCTTCTTGTGGATCATTCTTGTTGTGGCTGCTACTATTAACCACAAGATGGTGCAGTAAAAAGAATTGCAGCTTTCATGTATTCTTGCTTGCAAGCCAGTGATGCAGGAATATTTAGCTCTCTGTGGTGGGGAAAAAACATTCAAAAGAAAGCTTGTAAAGATGAACTCTAGAGGTAATAATATCCTATTTTTAGAAACTGTTCTGAGTGGTGCTTAGTGCAGAGATGCTTCTTCCATTGGAAAGTGATTAAACAGAATAGCAGAATTACTAAACTAAACAATGGATTGTTTAAGGATTGAATGTTACTAGTATTGAACTCTATTTCTTTTATAGATGCAGTGTATGTGTAAAGGAATATTTAAAATAGGTTTATCCAGGATTTAGGTGTGATTGTGATGCAGAAATGTTTTTTTTTTCTGGATTCCAAATCTCTAACTCTCTTCCTGTATCTTTATGGCCTTGCTAATTTTTATTTTTGTAATAATCAAAACAGTTATTTACTGTATATTTCCCTTATGATTTGCACTTCTTTTTAAATGGATACATGCCAGACTGAAATCAAAACAGCTGATTCTGGGCCCAACTGAGATACAGGGGTGCCCTCTTGCAGTACCACCCGAGGACAAATGCAGGGTAGTGCAGGATCCCAGTGGTACTCTTCAGTAGCTTTACTGCTAGAGTTATATTAGGAAGTATCCCTCTTTTTTTTTTTTTCTTTCTTGAGCAGAAGATGCATTCCCTTCCACTCTTTAAAGATGTGTTAGCCAGGTTGAGACCAAAGCAAAGTATCAAACCCCTCAGTGCTATTGATGTCTTAGACACTGTTTTAACTCCTTAAAGATAGCCACAGAAGGCTGCATGCATTTTCTTTATTGGCCCCTGTGTCTGTCTTGGGCCTTCTCAGTGAAGACAGAGGAGTTCAGAGGTAGCTGCCAGCATCTGTATTTTCTCATAGTTCACAAGAGAGATTCTAACTCTAACTTGGGTGGGTCACTTTGGGGGAAAAATACTGTTCATCTGAAGTTTTAGCCAGCTGGTGTCTTCAAAACTCGTAGCAACTATTTCAATAAAATATTCTTACATTGAGCAGAGATTAAGCTGTCCTGCTTCCCTCCCACAGACTGCCTCCCCAGCACTGCAGGCTGGCATTGTCTCTGCATCAGAGCCAGGCAAAGGTGTGAATATGAAACCTGATGCTGATGTGGGAAGAAGTGAAGATGTTTACCCTCAGAACAGTTAGAGGTCTCTTCTTGTAGAGTTGGTAGTTGTTTGCAGTCTCCAAGTCACCTTATACATGACATGGTTCCCTCAAGCTGTGCTTGCACTCTCAAGCTGGTTTTCTGACTAGCTGAGTGCTGTTGTTGACGGTCATAATTCTTTAATTCTTTGCATCAGTAGTGATGACTTACTGCTGACAGAATGTAGTTTTTCCTTCTTGCATGAAGCAACCATGCAACCATGATCAGTCACCTCTAAGAAAAGCACCAAGAAATATCCTTGATGCATAGAAAACATCAGTTACCGCAAAGTACTTTTTTTCCCACAACCAAGAGATGTTGACAGGTAGAGTCACCTTTGTAAATAAGACTCTTGGAAATCCTTGCTTATACCATAAATATACAATATAACATATTATATATATAAAATATATATAATATGTTATATACAATTATATATTGTATACAATTATATATTGTATACAATTATATATTGTATACAATATATATAATATATTCAAGCCTATATTTATACCATAAATATACAATATAATAATTATTATACTAATATTGTAGGTAACTTCATTTGGTACCCCCTGCAATGCTTTGGTGCTGTTGAACAGAGCTTCACCTGTTGTTCATTTTCTAATTCTCTATGTGATGGAAAGAATAAGCATGAACAGATCTGTGAATAGTCGAACAAGTCCACAGAGCACTTTGTCATTAGCAAGGACTGCTTATGTACTAGCACGAGTCAGTCTCTTTGGCTATAGTACTGGTGCTTAATGATCTTAAAGCATTAAGATTTATTTGACTGCCTTACGTCATCTGTCCACATTGGAACAACTCTTGTGAGGTAAGAGAAATGATTGAATCCTAATATTTCTCATCCATCCAGGAAGATTTTATGGTGGTGTTAGATACCTTTTTGGCAAAATGTGAAGAAAATGAAAATTTGCCTTTTTTTCTTTAAATTTATTATTTTTTAAAATAATGCTTACAAGTGACATTTTCTTGGTATTCTTATGGTTATTTTGTGGATTTAATTTTTTTTTAAATTTCAGACTGGCAGTGTAACTAATTATATGGCTTCATCAAGGAAATTAGGTGGATATTTTTCCCTGTTTTCTAGAATGATGCCTAAATATTCTATTATGTTGTGATCAAAAAGAGTATTCTACTGTCCTAGTCAACTAAATTTATTGTTCTTTTTTAACCTTTTTTAACTGGCTGTTCTCATTGCAGTACAGAAGTATGTATTTTTCTATGCTGTGCAGTTTTTTGTGTTTGTGTTGAGGTATCTGGATTTGACAGAAGCATGGCTACCTGAAGTAATTTTCTTCTGTTGTCAAGCCCACGGTACATCCATTTCCAGACTGGCTTAGCTGATGTGTCAGACTGAAAGATGATACAACCATGGTGACTGATTCCCTATGCCTCCTGGTCTACAGTGTGAAAGTAGACTGATCTAGTGTCAAGGTTGTGTCTGTGGGGTAAACACCTGTGGAGAATATCCAGATTTTTGACAGGTAGATATCAAGAACACAATCTTTTTCTATACTCCAGAGGGGACTCTTCTGTGGATCACTTCTCTCATCTGTCTTCCAAGAGGAAACCTCTGAGGAGCTGGATAATTGCATATAAGAAACCTCAGAAGGTACTTTGAGCACATGCTTGTTTTTATCAGGCCAAACTTGATAAAAGATGGAAAGACAGTTTCCAAAGGGACAAGGGTTTGAGTAGCTGTGGAGCTGTGGCATCGTTTTTGAAACTCCTTTGAAACCTGCTGCAGGTAGAAAGTACTTTATCCCTTTCAGCCTTTATGCCTCTGGAAATGTGTCCAAGATGTGTTTGAGAGGGGGAAGGAACTTTTGAGTTCAATTGCTACTTGCTGCTCAGCAAGCTGACAGTTCATTGTCGATTCCAGAGGGTTTCTGAGGGAGGAAGCTGTTATCTAAGGAGTTAGCTCCAGCGTGTGTTGGAGTGCCACAAACCTGCAGTGACAGAGTTGCATGGAGTCTCACCGATGCTCACAGTTACCTTCCTGACTATACCATGCCTGCTTTTTCTGGTGGAAGCCAGTACTCTGTGGGAAAGCTGGTAACCAAGATGCTTCCTTACTGCAAGAGAGTTATGTTTTACTAGTAAGTGTGGTTGCAAGTCTGTACAAACTGCCAAGTGCAATAAATTGATTTAAGGCTACAGAGGATTCAGTAAAGAAATGGGGAAAATGTAAGACAGCTTTGACTTCAGAGCAGATGACTAGTGTTTATGTTATCTTTTACAATTGCTAAATGGAAACCAAACTTGTATTTGCCAACCATGAGCCATGTATCAAAGACTTCCACAGCATAAGGAAGCACTGCATAAACATATGATGTCTTTAAGCTTTAACTAGACATCTTGTAATTAGATTTATGTAAATGTATGGTGTCTTTTAGCCTTAACAGGACATTCTGTAATTAGGTTTATGTAAATGTATGGTGTCTTTTAGCCTTAACAGGACATTTGGTAATTAGATTTATGTAAAAGAGAAGAAACACAGGTTTTGTGTTTTGCTGTTTGAGCAAGGTTTTCTAAACAAACGTGATTCTCTGCCCTAAGTACTGTGCTGCAACTAGACTAATTAATCATTTCCATGCTGGAGAGGGATCATCGAGGAATGACCTATAGCTTTGAAACTTCCTGGAGCTACTACTTGTGTATGTTGCTGAATAATTAAAACTTAAAATCAGCATTTTCTTTCAATTGTGGAGTTGTATGGCTTTGATCAAATTCTGTAAATGCAGACTGAGTGACTTGCAAAGTTAATAATGTACAACTGCTGCTTTATTGCAACATCTGTACTTGTCTGACTGTAACTAGAGAGGTGCCAACACATTAACTCAATACACTTTCTACCTGAAATATCAACTTAATTAGGATCATTTATCAAAATGACACTTGTTTCATAAGGCCAAATCAAATTGATTACTGTTGTTTCTGCTGCACTTGTGCCAGCATTAAGAGCAATACTTTCAGAAACAAAGGTGTATAAATATATATCTTGAATTACAGTAAAAGGTACTGCTAGAGGAAGAACAAACATTTTAAGAGTATTGAAATCTATGAAAGAAAACTCAAAAATCAAAACAATGGAGTTGCTTACATAGTCTCTGTGATCATCTTATCTGACTAGTTTGCTCTCTTTGGAGAAGAGCAGGGAATAATTGTCATTATTTTACAGATAGGGATTTGAGAATCAGACACACCAAGGCTCAGCCTTGTGTTTACTAACCTCAGTGGTGTGTGATGAGATTAGGAGTTAAGTATACATTTATCTTCCAAGTTTCTGTATTTAAGTGACCTGAAGAGCAGCTGAAGTTAAACTAAGTGTTTCATGTTTTGGGAAAGTACTACTCAAAACCCAAAACAGTTTAAAATTCAAACAGCCAAAATACTAATTTATTTTACAACAGGGTACTTTTCTAGTTTTAGTGAAGGCTGTACTGAGTAGACATGTTTCTTAAAACTGAATTCTGTTTGGATCCTCTTCTAGGTGTAATGTCATGTACTCTCTGTTCAAATCCTTCTAATAGTATTGTCTGACATCACCTGTGACCTGACTTACATATCATTAGGCATGTACGTTTAAGGTTATAAAGTTGGAGTGACCCTATCAGCCCTTCAGTTCCCTTGGTAACTCAGAATTCAAAGTTTAAAAAGTGTGTAGGATCAGCTGGGGGAATCTGAGTGTTTAAGTAAATCTAATAAAACCCCAGTTAAGAGAGAAAGCAGAACATTGTCATTCTGAGTAAGGTAATGTTTTTTCTTTAAAGACAAGGAGCTCAGAGGGGGGATTGAGTCTCCTGTCTTTTGCTTCCCAAATTTTGGTGAAGGTATGAAAAGAAATATTAGATGCCATCCACATGACCTCCGGTGAGCTCTTGAAATGGGATATTCACAAGATAGGCATGGGAAGAATGGAGTGGTTCAGAGAAGAGGAATGCAAGTTGGGTTCAAAATTATTTTACAAATGGTATCCAGCACAGTTTTCAGTACTTCACTTTTGCAGGGAATTACTGTGTAGTCCTGATGCTCACCTGTCTAAAGACATCAGTAGTTAGTTTGTTAATGATATGGATGTTTGTGACAGAGTTGAGAGCATCTGCTGGTGTGCTGGTTTAAAAGTAAACCAGCAGGAGAAATGAACCCAACTCGAGAGATTACAAGTCAGAGTTACAATATACTGAAAAGATTACAGTGAGGGGCTGAGTTCAGGATTGGTTCTGCACTACTCCCTATGTAAGCTGCTAACATGAGCCCCACAGTTGAAACGGGAATAATTCCTTTTCTTTTCAGTTCTGCAGAAAAAGAAGTAAGGCTGCAGTTGATCACAATTTGGTGATGTCAAGCGCTTTTGATGAAAGTCAAGTTATATTGGTCTGTATAAAAAGCAGCATCACCTGCAAGCATGTGACACATATCGTAAAGTTTCTGCTCTGTTCAGCATTGGTAAACCCTCTGCATTATTCTGCCCATTTTGGGCACTGTATTTTAGGAGAGAGAAGAACCAGGTAAATACAACGTAGAAGAAAGAAATAAAAATACTCAGAGTTTCGAGTGTGTGATTTTTGAAGGAGGAACAAAGAGATGAGATAATGTAGCCTAACCTATAAAAATTAGTATATTGACATAAATTTTAATACCTACTTTTATACTCCTTTTTTCCTCTAGACATTTTTTTAATGTTTAGCTGCTGAATATCTCATTTCAAGAGCTTACAGAGCTGATGTAGATGACATAAGTAAATGTAGAATGCAAGAAGTAAAACCAGAAAATTGCAGTAAAACCTTTTTCTTTTTCCCCTAAGGGTTGGCAGACCCTTAACAGCAATACAAAAAACAACTCCTTGGTTGCTTTGCCTGAACATTTGTTTCCAGTGTCTGGAGACTTTCAGGCACTGGAATGGGCTGCCCAGGGAGGCATCCCTGGAGGTTTTTAAGCCGAGACTGGATGTGGCACATAGTGCCATGGTCTAGTAACCATGGTGGTAGTGGGTCAGGGGTTGGACTTGATGATCTCAGAGGTCCTTTCCAACCTGGCTGATTCTATGATTCTGTGACTTTGGAAACAAAATAGAACATACTTTTATTATGATCAGTAGATCTATTTGTCTGATACTTGAATTTTATTTGACCTTCATGACTTAAGCTACTACTTTTTGGGGCCTATGTGCAGTGACTTTGGAAAAAGTGCTAAGCCATGTGTAAATAAAATAGTAGTGATTGAAAGCAAGTGAAGCAAGTGTAAGCCTTATTTTTGAGACATCTTCAAGTGTTAAAACAGTTGTAAAGATTAATTTCTTTTATTTCAGTGGAAACTCAAATATAGAGATTAAGGATATTAGATTTACATACTTGTTTTCTACTTTCATGTTACTACATGTAAAGAAACTTCTTAGTAGAGCAAACAGTTTTCTCTTGAAATGATGAAAAAAAGCAAGCACCAAAAATTCCCTTGTGTTCAGTCTTTGTTTTATGTTGGTGACATTGCAATATGCCATAACTATTTTTCATACTAAAAGAAGAGAAAATTGTTGCTACATTGGTTTTGCAACTGAAATTGAAAATACGCTTTGTTCTGGCCTATTTATTTTTAATTCTTTTTCTTCTGTTCTTTTTGCCTCTAGCAAAGTACCATTTCGCCCTAGCAAACTATTATAAGAAGCAATATTCATACTGCTTGTTTGCTCTGTTCCATCAACGCGCGAATCTGCGTCAAAACCATCAGTAGTGACTTTTCTATTGCACTCACATCACTTACTGAATTGCTCTGTTGATAAATCTTCTGCACTGATGTCTTGTTTACCAGCTGGTTTTGCCTTATTATGGAGGAACTTAGCCCTTTGTTTCCTGTGCTCTTTTCACATGTTCAGGGACTAAAGTGTCCCCTGTATCAAGTGCTGGAGTATATCCAAAGAAGGGCAATGAAGCTGGCAAAGAATTTGGAGCACAAGTCTTATGAGGAGCAGCTGAGGGAGCTGGGGTTATTTAGCCATGGAAAAAAAGGGAGGCTCAGGGGAGACTTGCTCTCTACAGCTCCCTGAAATGAGATTGTAGACAGCTGGGGGTTGGTGTCTTCCTCCAAGTAACAAGCAGTAGAACAAGAGAAAATGGCCTCCAATTGCACGAGGGGAGGTTTAGATTGTATGTTAGGAAAAATTTCTTTGTGGAAAGGGTTATCAGGGTTGTCATGGTTTTGGTTCTTGGAATTTTACCTTTCCCCTTACCTTTGTGAGTGTGGGGGGAAGGGATCAGATAGCTG
>JAWMRA010000001.1:75072286-75125884 GCA_035584735.1 Pseudotriccus pelzelni
TTATACATTTAATAAAGGGCTGTTATTCCTTCCTGGACATAATTCAATCTTACCTGTGTCTCATTTAAACTGAGACAAGGGTGCTGAGGGAAGTGGTGGAATCACCATCCCTGGAAGTATTCAAAAAATGTGTAGATGTGGCACTTGGTAACATCGTTTCGTAGTGGACTTGGCAGTGTTAAGTGTTGGACTTTAGAATGTTGGAGGTCTTTTCCCTGCAAAACAATTCTGTGCTTTTATGTGTATGGTGGTATAACCTCAGCCAGCAGCAATGTACCACATAGCTGCTTGATCGCTCCCCCCTCACCCACTCCCTGCCAGTGGGATGGGGAGGAGAATCAGAAAAATGTAAAACTCATGGGCTGAGATTAGAACAGTTCAGTAATTTAAATAAAATGTTATACGATAATAATAATAATAATAATAAAAGTAGCAACAATAATAGTTGTAATGAAAAGGACAGAGAGAGGGAGGAATAAGACAAAGAAGACGACTGATGCACAGTACAGTTGCTCACCACTTACCGGATGATGCCCACCCAGCTTAGCCACAACTAAAACATTAGTGTGTTATCAACAATATTTTCATACTAAATCCAAACCACATCACTGTAGCAGCTACTAGGAAGAATATTAATAATAAGCTGAAACCAGGACAGTGCGGCTCTTAAGGATATGTTTTAGAGGTAGACTTAGCAGTCTCAACAAGGGTTGGCATTTTAAAGAGATGACCTTCCTGCCTGCCTGCAACTGCCCTGGTTTGAACCTTTCCATTGACTGTGTGAGCACCAGAATAGGCTGAGTATTGTATATATCCACTTTGCTTCATGGGAGTCCTCCAGAATGCACACCCATCAGCACAAGAGGTTTAAGCATGATAAGCCTGAACAGAGTGGCTGATATATGGCCAATATAGTCTCTGCTTTGAAGATTTGTATTCATGTCTGGGCTGTTGTCATCATATCATGGAGCTGGAATTGGAGTACCTGGAAAAAACTCATGAATCCCTTTTGGAGGTATTTTTGCTTCCAAACTGCTAGTTGGCTTGTTTTACCTTGATAAA
Source organism: Pseudotriccus pelzelni (assembly GCA_035584735.1). NCBI lineage: Eukaryota > Metazoa > Chordata > Aves > Passeriformes > Tyrannidae > Pseudotriccus > Pseudotriccus pelzelni. The sequence goes on from JAWMRA010000001.1 coordinate 75,073,349, forward strand.
GTTTAAGCAGCTAATTAGCACTTCTGATTAATGTTTCGGCCATACTTAATCATGGAAACGTGCTTTCTTTGAAATGTTCTGGGTTCCTTATAGACAGTTGGAAACACTTAAGGAAGACTTTTCTTTCATTGTTCTTAATGGCTGAATCATTCTTTTTCTCATTTTGTATTTGTGTGGTACCCCTGAATGCCATATTTCCTCCCTTGCTGTTTTCAGGTATGCTGTTTCTTCATGTGTACATAGAACAGTTATCTTCATTGCCAACAGTATGAATTTAAGGACTGGGTAGAGGGGAGAGAGACCCTAGCTTGTCAAAATAAGTACTGCCCACTAAAACCCAAGTTAACAAGAATGCCAGCACAATGCTAGATCTTTCTTTTATTACTAAGTGCTGATAAACATCTGTAGGATTTTACCTTCGTTGCAAACCAGGATTATGGGCCTATCCTCAACGTTGCAAAGGTTGTGAGGAATAGGCAGGGCTGTTATGAGTGTAAATGAGATTAATACGAGTTTAAATTTTTATGACAGAGTTGCTGCTTTGTATGGGAGGGGGATGTGAAATGGCAATCACTTCATTTTGATAAAAGATTAAAATGGTTTAATCATATCAAGAACATCCTGAAACAGGAAATCTAGTGGCATGTGTTTACTGTAATATCCCATTAAAAGAAGTCATTTCTATCGGAGCTAAAGCCATCATGCCTGAAATGATAGAGATTGGGATAATTCACTTCCTGTGACTGTAATTGCTGTACTAAAAATTCAAAGTGAAATTCATACAGTAGGAAAGTAGCTATGATGACATTCATTGCAGCTGTGAAAGTTCATTGGGATTTTATGTACATGATACTTGCATGATGTTATTGAAACATTAAGATAAAAACTTGGTTTTGAATGGACTCTAATTTGGAAATGACACACAGGAACCCTGGGCCTCCTCTCTTTGACCTATCTACAGAATGTGTTTCACTAGAAGAAACTGGAGTGAAAGTATGAGGAAATCTTTGCTCTTAACAAGCAAAAGTTGAACAGCTATCCAGGCTGACCCATTCTGTGATTCGGTGACCAAGCTAGCCTGAAGGAATTTGAACAGCAGATGCGCTTTGCTGGTTTGTTCCTGAAGTAGGACTGTCAAGGGCTTTGGTTCCACCCGGAGATCTACCAGTATCTTTTGCTGGTTATGCAGTCAATGAGCTCAAAATCAACTGTGAAAGTCAAGTGTTTTTGTTTGTTTGTTTGTTTGTTTGTTTTAAAAAAGGAGAGTGTGCAGGTAAACTCTTAAGATGATTTATTGCCACATGAAAAAGAAGTTATCTAAGCTCCTAAATCTAATCAGGCAGCACAATATATAGAATGTTTTAAAAATTACAAGTATTTGTTACTATGAGTAATTAGTTAAATTTGTTCTTTAAGTAAATTAATAGTTAAACTGTCTTTCTAGGTTGTTGTTGTGGGAATGAAGTAGCTGATGGAGCTTTCGTAAGAGCTTCTTTAGTCTCTTCTGGACACTTTTGCCAAATACTTGTCCTTCTTTTTTTTTTTTTTTTAGACACATTAGGAATGGGTTTTGTAATAGAAGAAAAAGGTAGTTGAGTTTTTAAAAAAACTATTTAATTTTTTTTCCAACTAAACCTTTCATTGTGTTTGCAGGTTTCCATTCCTCTAACTAGAACCTGTGCTGAATCAACTGTTGCCACCCCATAGCCACTTAAAAGGAGAGGGAAGAAGGCAACAGGAGTTAGTTGCAAGTTAAAGGTGTTTCATATAGAAGGTTTTCAAAAGTGCGTTTGTTGCCGGTGAAAGATGTTGCTGTTCTGCCAAAAGCCTATCTCTGTGTTTCCTGATGCCTCATTCTCGCCTCCTGCTGGTGATGTCAGTCAATGCCTGAATGTGGGTGTGGGGAGTGTTCCTTGCTTCTAGAAAGGGTTATTATATGAAACTCCATAATCAAAGGGGAAATGGACAGCAATCTGCTATACCTCTTAGATCCACACAAATCTGTGGGTACATATGGGTCTAATTTTAGATTGATTGTTGAACCATCATGATTGTAGCACCTTTTCCTCTCTCTTCTTCCTTCCAACCAGCTCATCCTTCCCATATGCTCAGTATTCACAGTCATATTCATATTTAAATTTTGTGTTGAAAGTTATTGTATGTGTGGGGCAGTTCTGAGGAAAAAAAAGGCCACTGTTGACAAGGAGTGTAGAATGGAAGCAGACTTACGGAATGGTGTATCAGCGTTGTCATAATATGTATGAGTGTATCTTGATCTGACTTTGCCCCTACTTTTTTGTAGCTCAGCTGTTTAGTTTTCCCCTAAGGGTTATGTTTGAAGCGATATGAAAGATGTAGAGATCTCAACAGGTATGGAAGCACCAGAAAGTTCAAATGTTCATATGTATTCCTGGTCATGCCAAATTTGATCTTTTCTTATGGCCCTGATAACTTTATTTCATAGAGGTGCCTTAGAGGCATCAAAGTGAATTTAAGACCCAGTTGTAAACTTTTTTTTAGTCTAAAGGTGAGCACTGTGTTGTACAGGTGCGTTAGGGTGCATACAAATGCTTGAGTCCAGGGCATAGTAAGCTGAATTTTGTCCATGTTACTGCAACAAAGGATTTTCCATCCTATGTGAAACAAGATAAGAATAGTGCCTTTATACACAGTATTGCAACCTTTACTGGCAGCTCAAGTAGTACTTCTGAAGTACAGACAATCCTCCTTCAGTGCGTCGCTTGTTTGTTTTTAAAAAACTTCTTCTGTGTTGTAATTGGAAACAGATGTGGGATTCCAGGGAATAATACAGATGGCTGTGAGGTAAAGGGGTAGGTATTACAAGGATATTTATTTCAGATGTGTAGTTCTTGTACTATGTTAACTGAAAGTGGTAGTTGTAAGCAGATTAGGCACCTGGAGAGTGCAGCTCTATGTTTTTAGGAAGGTGTGTCATATGCAGACAGTGTTTGTCTAGAGGAAACTATCATGGGAATCCTAAAAGGCCGTCGACCTCACTTGTGCCCCACAGTGTGGGCAGCAGAGAAGGAAGAAATTTGGACTCAGTAGCAATGATGGGCTTTCTGGAACAGCTGAAAGGTTTGGTGTAGCAAATTCAAATTTACGCCTAAGCCATATTTGTCTTGCACTGGAATCATAAAGCTTCACTTTCCTTTTATGCTTGACTCTTACAGGTACCCATTACAGAAGACATCAGTTTCTGAAACTATTCCACTGAATTTTATGGTGGTACTGCTTAATAAACTTGGCTTGGAGGGGGACAAACCTAGATAGCTCAGGTTTATTTTTCCAGTTTGGACTACAAAACAGGGAATTTAAAGATTGTCTTCAAGTTTATTTTGTTGTGCTTTTCACCATGGCCCCCAGAGTTCTTCCAGAGTGAACAAATGAAATGGCAAACAGATTGCAAAGTAGTGAAGACTTACCTTATCTTTGTTTCAGCAGTCTTTTGTGTTTATCTTAGTAAAGAAGATTTCTCTGTGTGTACAAACTGTATCACATGTTTACTTCTTACAGGAATGAAGGCTTACCTACCTCTTAAAATATGTTTGTCCGGAAAGAGTCTTCTGAATGTAGTAAATAAGCAAACATGAGATAACTCTGACTGTCTTTTCAACAATTAGTCTTTCTAAGACACTGTCATGGGCAACTGATCTTTTAAAATGGTTCTGATTTCCCATCCTCCTGCTTTCCAATTCCTTTGGGTAGGCATCTGTAGAGGAAATGTCCTCAGTCCCTCCTATGATGAGGACAGCAGCAGCTGTCTCAGGTTTTCATCAGCAACCTCAAGGCATACTGGAATCATTTTGAGTATTACAGAAAAAACTTGGTTTATATATGACAAACACTTATCTTGCTGTTGTAGAGCTGTTGTTGTTGTAGAGTTACAGGTCAGAATGGAGTTCTGCAAAACTTTTTTTCTTATTTTCCAAGAGAAACTTAGAGACATGATTTCTTTTTAGTAGTGCCTGATGTGCCTGAACTGTAATATACGCAGAATCTGAATATATAATAACAACTGGTCTCTACTCCAGTGACATTGGGACAATTTTTATTTATTTATTTATTTTTATTTAATCAAGAGCTACATTTTCTAACTTTTTCTTATAAGAGTAAAGATATACAGAGAATTCAAGCTTGCCTTTTCTGATGTAATTTGAATCATCTAAGAAATAATGGTAAAACTTTGAGAAGTAGGCTTGAATTCTCTTGTTTTATTTTTACAATTCGTCATAATGCCAATAAAAATTTTTCATCTTTACCATTCTTTTAGAAGCATCAGTGCTTTGGACCTTTCTGAAAAATGTTACTTATAACATGTAGGAATATGTAGGAATTTGATGCATCTGAGGACTCTGTTTTTGTCAGGCTTGTCAGTGAGTTCAAAAGTTTATGGAAGTAGTTACTGGTTAGTATTTTTTTTTTCCCTTCTTTAAAGGAGCTAGATTATGGAAATTTTAAAATAAATGATAAAAATGTCTATATTAGGTATGCACAAAAATGTTTATTTATTTCTTGTATAACCTGGTGAAATACAGAAGAAAGAGGAGCCTGATAAGTGTGTGAAGAAATAAGATAATAGGTAAGGAATAATTGAGGATAACTTCTGTTAAAGAAGGGGAGGTTGCAAAAAGGAGACTTCTCTTCCAAAATTACTTGCTTAAAATAAATTCAGTTCAGTTCTGAACTGAATATAACGCATGCTTTTTTAAGAATCAAGATATTCTTATAAAATGTCCTGTTCTCCTCGATCCATGTCATGCATAGCATCTTGTCTCTTGGCTGTTTTCTAGTATGAAAGTTGAATATTGTTTTGCTTTCTTGTCTTAGGTTAATTTTCAGGAATAGAATGTTAAGTATCTGTAGCAAGGTGCTTTTAACCCAAGTTTATCAAACTGTGCTGTTTTCTTTGGCAGTGAAAGAATTTATGTTTTATTGGGAAGATAAATAGACTTTGAAGTTCCTTCTGAACCCATCTAGCCTTGGTATATGAGGTATATATGTGATATATAAATATCACAGACAAGGGGGAATTGATTTAGTTGTAGCTTCTTAGTGAAATACTTGCAGCAAAAAAACCTTATCAGGATCCTAAGAAAGGGGTAAACTGGGTGGTTGAGTGAGAGGAATATGACAGATTATCTGAATAATATTATCATAGATGTGCAAATTCACAGATACAAAGAAAAAAAAACCTGGAAATGGCATCAATTAAAATCAGCTGCCAGAAGAAAATTCCATATGGAAGCAGCAAAGCTTAGAAGGTAGTCAGAGGACAGGTTAGTTAAAGGCAAGGTGCTTTGCTGTATTAGTTAAATGCAATTTTGAGGGTTTTGGGAATATCTAGTTCTTACAGAGAACATGCCTCTATTTATTGTGTTATTGGTAGCAGTGCCATCCTTACTGAAGTGTTTTGAGCATTTCTGTTTTAGCAGTATGGTCATTTGCTCCAACTTGGCATTTGAGCCCCCAGGCTTCCCCTGCCCCAACTCAAAATTGCTCTAGATCTTTCTTGAATAGGATTGAATGAGTTTCCTTTCTGTTTATAATGCTGTGTTTCTGTCCCTTAATGATCTACACAAGAATACTTTGGTTTTTTTAAGCATAGACAGATATAGCAAAGCTCAAAAGCTTAAAGTTTAATAAAGTTGCCTTTGCCTTTTGTTAACCTTTTAGTTATCTAATTTATGACTGGATATACTACCAAGCTGAACACCTCATAATGGCCAAGCCATTAGTTCAGTTTATTGTTCTGTGTCCTGTTACAGCACAGAAACATTTAGTAACTTGAAAATGATCACTGTTCAAAACAGCAGCGTAATTAACTCCAGTAGAGCACTAGGAACAGCACTAGTCGTTATTAAAAGGCTATGAAAAGTTACTGAACATAAAGCTTGATTAAACCTAAAACATTGTTTCTGGCTGGAACTTACAAATAAAGGAATGCAAGTTCAGGCTGTGTCAGAAGGCTTTGGGGCGAAAGAGAAAAGTAACTGGGGCAAGCTTAATAGAGTGAGCAGTGGGACCAGTGCAGAATTCTAGTTGCTGGGGTGGGAGGGTCCAGAAGAGTCTTTTTTTGTAGTTGCCTTGCTGTAATACTGGATTTCTGTTGGCTATCAAGTTTGTTTCTGGATGGAAGGAAAAATGTAAATTTTAGGGTTACTTTTAAGTGGTTTAGAGAAATCTTTTTCAAAAAACGATGAAATTATTGAATACTGTAATGCTGCTTTTGCTGAGTAGTCAAATTGGGTAAAGTCTGTGAAGAATACCTTCTGTTAACCAGCCTGGTCAAAGTTTGGGGTCTATGTCGGTGGTTAACTATGTAGTGACTAACTGATGGAAGTTCTGCTGACATAAACATCTCATTTAAAGAAAATACTAGTAACTTTGAAGAAAGTGGAAAAAAAAAATCTTGTCTGCATCTGAAGTTGTTGATGATTAAGGATTTTGTAATGCTTGGAGTAATTGCTTTAATTAGCTATTAAACAGGTTTCAGGGTCAATGTGAGAATAAGTTTCTCTCTTTCATTTGATTTAGTAGGAGCAGTTAATGATTATTTTTTTATTATCTTTACTCTCTTCTTTAGAATTATTTACTTAGCACATGGAAGGCAACAGATATTTGCTATTATAAAATCAATTTCATGCCTGACTAAACTATCTCTTCCACCTCTGTCATTACTCTTGGTGCTTGGGGTGTTATCTTAGGCTTATTTGTGTTTATACAACTAGATTGCAGTGGGCCTTTGCAATAATTATTTGGGGATTTTGGACCTGCAGCAACAAACAAAAAAATGTTCAAAATAGCAGATGTTCAAGTATGCTTGCACATGATTGTCATATTCCTTCCTTATAGAAAAATGACTACTTAATTTTGGATAGTGTATAAAGCACATAGATGCTAAATAATTTCATCTATTCTTTCCCTTTAAATAGAGGAAAAACAGCTCAATATAGAAAGGAAGAATGTTTTTATAGAAACTCTGTTTAGTCAAGGGAGTGTTGTAAGTAAAAGTCTGAAAGCAAGATTTGACAATTAAAGTACTGACATTTAATGTTTACCGTACTCCATACATTTTTAATCTGTATCTTCTGTGTTCATATTTTCTCATTTTGAGCTGATGAATCCAGTAATCGAATAGATTACAGAGCGGCTTTTGATTTCAGAATGCCTTCTCAAAGAGTGTGTTGTGTACAGAGTTGGCTGTCAGAAAGAAACAATGTTTCCTTATCAGTTTTTTGGGAGGTCTAGCAGCTGTTAGTCAGTTAAAATACTGTGATACACAAAAGGGAAAGAAAAGGAGATACCACAAAGGCAAAGAACTCATACCTGATTCCCACAATCATGAGCTCTGTGTGTGTGTGATTTTGATGCTGCATAAGCTGAATTAGTTTCTTTCAAGTAACTCAAACAGTATTCAGGTTAATACTCTAAATGACATGGGGTTTAGCTGCACTCTTGAAATGTAGGTCACATTGTATAATGTAAGACTAGCTTTTCTTTCCTCAAGGTAATGTCCATCTGTTGGGATTTGGGAATTGCTTTGGTTGTTTTCTTGATGGCCTCAGTGCCTCAGAAATAGGCTACTTCTACTTGCTTGTGTTTTTTTAAATAATAGTTTTTGGGGGGTAAAGAAAAAGAGTAGCTGGTGTGAGTAGAGTTGCACTGGACCTTGTATTCTAGTTGGCATTAACTTACAGGTTGTCTCTGATAAATAACAAAGAAGATAAAAACTGGGCCATTGTATCTTTCATAACTGTGAAAGAGGAGGTTCTGCTCTGATACTCTGCTTGCCAGTTCAAGTGTCCTTGCTATATTATTTTTTCTGCTGTGAAATACTCAGCATTGCCAGTATTTTCCTATTCATTAAAGAAGCACTTGTGCCACCTGAGCACTCGTGGGTGCACCTGCCGTGCATAGGGACGTAGGAGACAAACTGTCCTAGAAAACACTTAAATGAAGATATCTTCCAACTCTCAAGTCTGCTAGACACTCACCCTGCATCCTGCAGTGGCAGATGGGCATTGGACAAGGGGTATTCTGTGGCAGTGTGGAGGGTGCCAAGGCAGTATTCTTGAGATTTCTCACCTCTCCTGCCATTAAAAAAAAGGTGAGCGGAACGGATACGGGATTACAGTCTGCTTGTATGCCACAGTCCTGTGTGCAGTTATAACCACAAACTGATGCCTTTTCTCTGACATCTCTCATTTCTTATGCCTTTCAGTGCTTTCACAGGAACTAAGATGGTGAGTCTATCCAAGTGGGATGTCGCATAATTTTTCACGGCTGTGTTGTTTGTTTTTTTTGCGTGTGCTGCGCACATCAGCTAAGCTGTTAAAACAGAGCTGAGAAAAGTGCTGCTTCTTGCAAGCTATCGAAATCAAGTTACAGCAAGGAGTTGTTAGTTTTGGGCCTTACACTGAGCAATTAAGAACATTAGAAACCTGAAAAACTGAAAAATAAAGTTGGAATCATCTGAATTGAGTTGATTACAACTGAGAAATGAATAGCTCTTTTAAGATACTGTTTCATACCTATCGCTCTATCTTGACCAAAGTTTTAAAGTTCCTCAGCTATAAATAAATGAGCATAAATTTTCATTTTGAGTCTGCTGTGAGGTTTTAAACTGTAGATATGTATAAGGCATAATGACTAAAAGACTTACAGATGTTCACAGTGTTAAAAGGAGTCTTTTGGAGGATTAGTAATTAAAAAAACACTTATACCTGCATTGCAAAGTAATGAGTCCGTATGAGAAGGTAACTCCTCTCACCACCAGATGCATGCTGTGGAGGCTTGCTATAGGAGCAAGGTGCTGTTTCAGTAAATAATTTTGATTATTTATTTTTGATATTGGTTTCATTTGGTTTTCCTCTTTTCTTGGGAGAGAAGATATCTGGTTTTTTCCTTTTTTTTCCTTAATAGAACTATTCATAAGATAATTGGAGTGGCCTCTCTCCCACACAATTGATCAATACAGGACTTAAACTCATGCCAGCATCCGTATTTGAGAAGAATTGGCTTGGTTGAGCCAGTACAGCAGTAAATAGACCATGATGTTGTGTTACATGACAATGCTCTTCGTGGAATTGTGGTGGGACACACTTCTCCAGTGCAGTCAGGTGCAACCAAAGGTAATGCAGGTCGGAGGCAGTGGATGTTTGGGGGTTGCTGCTTCCCTTTGACTGACTTCGTATGTTTATTCATACACACACAGGTTAGGAGAAAGCAGCAGTGGGAATAGATATAAGTTGCTTCATTTCCTACCACTGACTCCACTTTCTGAATTATACATTAAATGGAAGGAATCTGAAATTATAAGTAGAGTAACTTGGTATTGAGATTAGAGGAGAAAAAAAAACTAAAAGAAAAAAAAGAATATATGAAGTCCAAATAGATGGTCTTTCTAGTTATTGTAAGTGGACTTTTCTATGTCCTGAATTGAGCCTGCTGCCATGATCATTGTGGGAAGCAGCCAAAAAGAGACAGTCGTGTAGAGCTTAGATGCAGCAGGAACTAAGTGCTAAGAGTTGCCTTCTATGAACTTTGGAGATGCTGGATCTGCCTAAAGGATGCTGGATTTTGTTACTGTTTAATTCTTGGGCTTGGGATATCATGTTTGCATTTGTTTCTGGAGCTCAGTTTTTGTGCAACAGGCTGTAGTTGACCAGTCAGTTTAGATTTCATGGCTGAAAAGGCTGAGTGGGACTATGTAGCCTGAATCTTTTGAGGTTGAAACACAGCCATGAAGGCAACTTTAATTTAATCACTCTTGCTATGATAACCTTGCACCATCATGGTTATTGTAGTGAAGGTTTGGATTGTCTTAGTTTGAGTGGTTAATACAAAACCTATCTTTAAAGATGGTGATGCTTCAAAACTGTTGTATACTATTATTTTTGCAATAAATTGGGACTGGAGAGTACTTTTTAAGTTAAAATTGTGATTGTGAGGACAAATGATGCCTACTCTTTTTCACAAGCTCTTCTCTAGGAAGTTGATGTGTGTTCAGTGTATTTTCTTAGGAGTCCTGCTGTTTGCATGGCTTCCCCTTTCTGTTGTTGTAGATATACTTTTTAAGCAGTCTGTGTCAGACAGAGAAATCCTGGTTTCTGTTCTAGTTGAAATTATTTTAATAGTGAGAAGTAATTAGGTGTCTGGGTTTTATTTAGTGATTCGTTAGTTGATAGTGAAGCAGACTATTGATTTTTTTTTAATTTTTTTTTTTTTAAGGCAGTGACTTGAATTATAAGATATAATTTCACCCTAGCTGAGTAATAGCATTCACCACTTGTATTTGCACACCAGCTGTTCACGAGTAGGACTGAAATAGCAAGCCAGCTCTTCGTTATCTGGGACGAAGTCTGGAACACAACAAAAGTGACTGGAAAAATCCAGATAATTTGCTTATATAAGATGTCATAGAAAAGCTGCAAAAAGAAATTTCTACCATCAGCTTGTACAGTTACTGAGCTGTGGTTGAGCACCACTCAAGGTTGTTTCTGCAGAAAAATAAAGCTGCCTCCGTTGAGCTCTTTAATGTCCTGGATTGCTGAATATGCAGCCCTCTTTTCCTTGTGTCACTGAGGGAGTAGCACTTAGGTAAGAGACGGCTTAGTGCTGGAGACCAGTGGTGTCTGAAGCGGGGTGCATGCACACTCCATTGGGGTGCAGGAATGAGAATTTTTGATACCATTAGTAAAGAAAACAACAAAACAGTTCATCTAATGTCCTGAGTCCTCCTGTGTGGACTCCTCCAGTACTCTTCGGTGTTCTACATCTTGGTGGAACTTGCGGACTAAATGGGAAGATAAGTTGACTAGAACGATAATAGTTACCTGTTCATTTTCTTCATGACACATTAACTTTAATAAAAGTATTCCCTTCCCTTCTGTCATCCTTTTCTCTGCGATTTAACTCGTTCATGTGTCAGGAGCAACATGTCTTTTGACCTGTGCCAAGATGGTATTGTCAAAATCCTTATTTGAAGGAATACAATCATTAACACAATTAATGATACATTTTAAAGTATGTGAGGTTACCCGTGCAGGAGCTTTGCATGTTTTTAAGTAGAAGCTTTTTATCATGTGTCAATTATTAATGAAATTTATTGGTTATTACATATTACCGCTAACAGGCAAACACCCCTTCACCCCCATCCCCCCGCCCGCAAAAAAAATAATTTAGAATGCACTCAACTATTTTAATGCTTGGTTTGAACTGTTGTCCAGTATGTCTTGTATCCTTTTGTATTTGGTAAGATCTCTTTGCTTGCGAGCATCCTATTGTATTACTTCCTCTTTACTGTGCCTATTTATTCCTGCCTTTTTGTTATCCCCGAAAGTTAAGACATATATAACTTCTATCATGCTGATTTTCTTTTGTGTAGTTCAATACTTTTTCTTCAGTAGGAACTAAGTACCTGACAGTGTTTCTGTAAAAGTTTCAAAAGACTGTTGCTTGTGTGTATTATTAGATAAAAGGAGAACTGAACACATGATAACTTACCTTTTAAGATCGTGTATTCCAAAGAGAATCAGGTCACTAAAAACTGATGTCAGGCAAACCAGGTTTTTTTGATTACTTTTTTTTTTTGCTTTCTAAGAAGAGTTTCTGCATAGATGTTCTTTGTAAAATGCTACCTCTTTTCCTTTCAGTCTTCTTTTTTTTTGTTCCTGACTTCTCACACAATTACTGTGCTGCCTTTGCTATTGTTAGGAACAAGTGAAAGCTGGTAGTTCTGTGGGTAGAATTAAAGTTGGTTTTATTTTCAAAGGAGGTGGTGGTGTAAGCAGCAGTTTATCTCCAAGCACAAGTTAAATTGGTTTTGTGACCTCAATAACATCTTCCCATACAAAAATGACTCCAAATTGAATACATTAATTGATGTTGCAAGAGTCTTGGAAGTCTTGTGCTTTTTTTTCAGGTGGGTTAAGTTGATCTCACTGGTGATGGAGATTTTCTAGTCCAAAAGCTTATTGATTTGTTATGCATCATTCCACTAAAATTACTAACTGTTGTATGTGACTAATGCTGTGACAAATACCTGCCAAAGTATTATGGGCTCAGTTGAGTAGCTGCTATCTATATGCACAGGTTACCATATTGCACTAAAGCATCTCCTGAAGTGTTCTTGACCAGTTTTAACATCATAATCCAGAAAAAGGCAACAGAACTGGTGAAGGAACTAGAGACTAAAAGTCATATGAGGAACAGCTGGGGTTAGCTGGGGGTGTTTAATCTAAAGAAAAGGAGACTCAAGGTGATCTTATCACTCTCTGTGTCTACCTGAAAGGAGGTTGTATCCAGGTGAGGGGTCGGCCTCTTCTCCCTGTACAACTAGTGACAGGACAAGAAGAAATGGCCTTAAACCCGAGCCAGGGGAGGTTCGGGTTGGACATCAGGAGGAATTTCTTCACTGAAAGTACGGTTAAGCATTGGAATGAGCTGCTCAGGGAGGTGGTGGACTCACTGTCCCTGGAAGTGTTCAAGAAATGATGGGATGTGGATGTGGCACTTAGTGCTGTGGTTTAGTTGACAAGGTGGTGTTTGGTCAAAGGTTGGACTCGATGTTGGAGGTCTTTTCCAACCTCAGTGTTTTCATGATTCTGTCTTTCTATAATGATGTGGTCTGCTCTACATGGTGAACAGTATCCCCTGAATCATGAAGTGTAGTGAGTTAAAGGAGGCGATACAGGAATCTCCTCAAACTAATTTTTGTATTATTGAAAACTCATTTTTGAAGCTGAAACTACAAAGTTGAGAAGGACACAGTGATCTGCATCTGTTACTTGTGTTGCACTGCGTAAAGCTCAGTTGTGTATTTTTATCAAGGGTTTCTTATTCTGATAAACAGGCTCTCTTTCCCTCAAAGTTATTTCCATGTTTTTTTGTGAAGAACTTGATATATGTGAGTAACAGATTATCTTTACGACTGAATATATTTAACACAGAGTTGATTTTTAAAGGAGGTGGTCATGTGTGTCAGCACAATTTTCAAACAAATTACATTAATTTAATTTGTGAAGTACTTGGCATGAAACTGATGCTGGAAGACAACCTTTTCTAAATTGTTACCTAAATCATAATAACATAACACACTTGCTACATCGGCCCATTTTTCAGGGGCTTGCTAAAAATTCCTGTGTTACCTCTGGCTTCGTGTGTGCAGCGTTGTTCTTTCTTTGTGTTTGACTGCTATCCCTTGTGTCAGCCTATGCACATACATATTTACTCTGTGTGTAGGCACATCAGTGTGCACCCACCCACCTACACACCTGCCTCTGCTTGAAACGTGAATAGCCCATAACCTTGGTGTGTGCCAGCTAGCTAGCAGTCTCGTGAGGCTCTCTTCCTGCTTTTTTCCCTCAAGGACTTTGAACAGGCCTAAACTGCAGCAGACGTGCCCTGTTTCATGGTGTGCTTTGGCCTGTGGCTGTCAGTGCTTGCATGTGTTATGAGTTCTCTAGCACTCACTCTTTGGGTGCTGGGGACTCCTAAACGGGCAGCTGAAGTGGCTCTGTTCAATTCTTATCTCCCTTCTCATTGTACGAGGAGGGCTTTTTGCATCGTAACATTAGCACTGATGCTGATCCCAGCCTTGAAGAAATATTTTATGCACTTCTGTGTGGGTCTGAGTAATTGTGAAGATGAAGGGCATGTCTTGACATCATAGGTGTCCTCTGTGGCCTTGTGGGCTGGTAGTATAAACCTCAACACTTGGTATGTTCCATCATTCCCAGGATCTGTCATGTGTCATGATCCTTGCTTAGAAACTAGAGACAGTAGCCATTGCAGAGGAGAGGTAAAGTTTCTTCTCTGTCAAGTCAAATCAAAGAGCAAGGTGATGCTTCTGCTAATAGGGGAATGGTGGATGCAATTGCATCTCTGTCCAGTGCCTGCTGTGTCGCTGGCAGCAGCTAAAAGAATGGTTGAGTGTGGTGTGCCCGGTTCTCCCTTGGGAATTCAGTACTTTGCAAAATTTCTTTAACCTGCCTTCAGAATAGGTGAAGGCTCTAAATCTGTTCAAGCTGTATTGTGACAGATATTCTTGGACTGATTTTTTTTTAAAGCAAAAAAATATAGGCTCCGGGACTGGGTATATATGCTACTATCCAGAAGTGATAATGTGCCATTGAAACTCATCATAAGGTGTTACGAGGCCTTGTCTGAGTAGTAGTCCTGAGTGCCAAAAAAACCTGGTAAAAGATCCAGCAGCTAAAAATGAAGATGTCTGCCTAACATGATCTCCATGCATGTTAATATGCAAATCGTTAAGACACTTGAAAGATATGTTTTGGCTAGTTGCGTATATTTGTATGTCTGTGTGTATAGTAATTTGGGTACACAGCTTCTACCTGCTAATCAAATATTGGAGTGTGCTCAGTCTATGAACAGTTAAATGGTTATGTAGATATGCTTATACATAACACTGACTTGAATGTTAGGAGTGCATACAGAAGCTATTGCATAGCTGTGAGAAGACCAAATACTGCTTGAAGACAAAATACTCATATCTGTCCTAGGAATTTGTTAGGTTCTAATTTCCCTAAATGTCAAAGGAAACACTGGTTGTTGCCATTGTTGCAGTATTAAAGGTAATTACTTTCTGTATATTTTTCTGGAGATTTATTTCTGAAGGTATTCTGTGAAAAAACCTGGAGTTTCTCAGCTGTTGCCATGGAACTCAACAGTTAGCCTACAGATCTTGGGACAGCGAACAGTCTATATTCTTCAACAGCTTTGCTGTATGGCTTAATTTTTTAGCATATTTTCAATACATTTTTCTTCTTAGAAATGATGATTTTGTTCTTTCTTCTACTCTTAGGTGCCATGCAGGGAGTCTGAGAAACTATTCAAATTCTATTCCTCTTGTTATTTCGTATTGGAGAGTAACTATTAACCTCCTCCAAAAAAAAAAAGGAAATAATATCTGTTACAGATATTGTTCTGCTCTGTAGGCAGATTTTGGTTCATGTTCTTGAAAGAATTGTTTTGATTCAGAAGTTGTTCTTGATGAAAAGATTTATTTGAAATAACAATATCTATATCTCCCCAAAAGATAATTCTGAACTCTTTTCAGCTTTTCTCTCGTCTTGTAAAACATGTATTATGTTAACTTTTTACGGTTTAAACTTTGGTTAAGCTATTATGGCAGATTGCAAAGCAACCACTTTATCTCCATTTTAGTAACATTCCCCCTCCTGCCCCAAGGGAAACTTTGAATATGGTGTTTCTGTGGAAAGAATTCTCTTTCTATTTGATGAAAAATAAGAACAATTACTGGCTTGTTTTAGTTTTTTTTCCCCCTTCAAGAAGCCTTAATAAGGATCTTATTTTTATTGTTCTTGCACAAAAATATATGAAAGTGTTGCCACTGTTGACAGGTTATCAGCATACAGTGATAAATGAAATTCCGAGCTCGGGAACGAGGGTATAGTAAGATTAAGTGAAAACAAAAAAAATTCGTCATGTCATTGGGGATACATAATGCAATCATATCTTGCTGCCCCTTGCTCCCCTCTTCTCTTTGCCTCTAGCTACCTTTACTATATTGGACTTTCATTTAACTGCCTTACTTTGTTAATGTAAAATGTATGAAGATTCTAAAGTATTGCATTCCACAATATTACATCTATGCTGCATGTGTTAACAAAAAGGTGCAAATTTAGGCCACTGCACATATATTACTACTTTGATTCTTCCCTACCTACCCTGGAAGTTAAGGCCAAAGAAATATAGTTAAAGTATTGCTTTGCATATTAAGAGCTGAGGTTAGTTCTTTTGATGGCTTTTGAAATTGATCACACAGCTCAGTTATGCAATAGGAACTCATTATAAAGACTTAGGTGTAATGTACAGATTTTCATGGAAATCTGGGATGATATAAATAATCACCAGTAGGTCTGTCTTCTGAATTAGTCACATATGAAAGCGAAGTTTTCTTTGTGTCTTTGCTAGGCACAAACTTTTTTAAATCTTATTCTGAATATGGTGAATGTAGTTTTGAAGGTTAGAACAAAATCAGAGGATCTTGCATTACCAAAGTGTCTGAAGATAGTCATTACTCAAATGCTTTTTACTTGACATATGCCAGTAAAATATACAGATGGTTGCACTGACTTAATCTAAAGTCTCCTGTTGGCAATAGGATAGTGATTTTTGTTGTTGCTGGACAAAGATTCCAGAAATACTCTCCTCACCTCTTGTAGCTGGAGTGTTTTTTGTTGGGTGTTGTGGGTTTTTTTTAAATAGCTTGGAGAAGTTTTAGTCCAGAAAACCCACATCCAGTTGTTTTTTAAACATATGAAACTTCTCTGTTGCAAGTACTTGAGCAAGAATAAAAAATAGTGAGGAGTGTCCTCTATGAATTTGACACATATTATCTTCATTTCCTTGGTTACTAAATTGGAAGGTGCACAGAACAGTGCACTGTCTTAATTTTCATGCTACTCGTTATCTTAGAAATTACTGTCATATCCAGTTACTTCATCTTCTGGACTGAGGAGTCCAGGTGTCTTTATGGTTCCCCAGGTTAATCTGTTCCGTGTGTTTCAAGGCGCTTGCTGTCCTTCTCAGTAACTTTCCCATTTACATCCTTTTTGTGATAAGAGGAATCAGAAGTGCCCAGAGTACTGCAGATGTGGTTACTCCATGAATTTATACCAGGGCATGATGTTCTCTGCTCTTGCTACTGAATAGTTAGATTGTCTATAGATAGCGGAGTACAGTACAGTGGATCTGAGCAGATTCCCACAAATACTGCTAGGCAATAAGTTTCCAGAGTAACTACTGTCCTTGTCTTCGCTTTGGTTTTCTGGCCTTCATAAAGTTATCTATCCAAGCAACTAGTTACTGTTACACTGTAGCAGCTTTGTGTCTTTAAAAGCTTTTTGTGAAGGACACTAAAAGATGCTTTTTTTTTGCCTGATGGGATTTGCTTTTCTTGCATGTGGGACCTCCTTTTAAGGTTTGTCCATCATGATACCAAAAGCTTTGTTAACTCTTTCACAATATGATTGTCTGTGTAGTCAGTCATACTGTTTTTCAGAATAGTTCCTCCTATGGGTACATTCACATCAGTGTAAAAGGTTAGAGGAATGGTCTTTACTGTCAAAAGACTGTTTTACAGCAGTTTAATTACATTTGTGTAGCTTGTATCACTAGAGATGATTTCTAGAAGTATTCTCACAGTAGCATATAAACAGTGAAGTGACAAATCTTCAGTGAAGTTCTGAGGGTCCCTGAAGAAAAAAGGATTTTTAATATCATAAATGCTAAAGCTCAGTTGTCCTTGGATTTATGCCCTTCACTTTCCAGAGGTCTTCTTCCTCTTTACTCTGAGTTTCTTTTCTAGCATCCCTGTTTGATATATTTGGCGTGGCTTCTCTAAGCCATGCACACAAGACCCCAGCACACTACCCCAAAATTTTGTAGATTGGACAGGAAAGATCATTTAGTTCAATCCCTGTCCTCAAGCAGGACTGTCTAGATCAGGTTGTCCAGTAAAGTTTTGAATATATACAATGTTTATATACACAAATACACATACACACATGATATATGCTTATATGCACACACATGCAAGCTGAGTGTTTTTATTTCAATTATTGTGTCAAAACTCCTTTGCCTTCACCTATGAGCACTATGTAGGAGTTTCTTTCATATAGATTCTAGTTTTTGTAGAATTCACAGGAACTTAATTATCTTTGAATGTCCAAACTCTTTATCAAATTTAGTTGAAATTTGCCAGCAAGTTTAGAATTCAAATGTGACAAGTTAACAGATGAGGGACTGCCTAAGCCTCATTTCCTTAGAGGCTTAGACAGTCCAGGTTAAAAATGTCTTTATTTTTGGGTTCTTTTAGCATTGCCAGACTAATGTATCATGAAGCTGCTCAACTGTGCTGGGAAATTAAGGGTTGGAGTCTGCTGTTTAATGTGTATTGTATGAGTGGTGCCATTCCTTTCCAGTGATGAAAGCAGTGTACATAAAGACTGTCCTGGAAATTGTTAAAATAAACCTTTCTTAAGCAATAAGGATGATATTATCAGACATTATATTTTCTAAATCTTGTTGCTGATGCAGGAATTCTTTTTTACCGTCAAAGAAGTCTCTGTATTTAAATTCAATGCTTTGGGTTCCTTTGTCACTTGTGAACCTTATTTTTCTTGTTTAGCCGTGTAAGAGCTCAGTGAAGTCAGTGAGAGTGTTTCCTATCAGATTCAATTTCCTGAGAGCCCATCTGTTACATCTCAGAGGAGAACATAAGAGGTAGAAGTAACTTCCTGGCAAGTACATCAACGTCAGCTCAATAGAACAGCAACTCCACAAGGGTTTGTGTCTTAAACAGTAAATGAAGTTGTTAGGTACAGTGAAAAGATTAATGTTGTGACTACTAATCATCTTGTCCTTAGCTTCTCTTAACTCTTAATTAAAAAAGCCCCAAACCTTCCTGTAATTAAGGCTGCTTCAAAGAAAACTTTATAAATCCAGTGATTTGGTGAGGTATCTGGGTATGTTTAAGCAAAAAATGGCAATCTGTGGAACAGTACAAATAGCAGTTGTGGTAGACTGTGTCATGAAAGGAAAACCTTTTCGGAGGATTAGAAATACTTTTATGTCTACAGCAAATAATAGCCTAGTGTGCATGTAAAGTGTCATTCTGATGACTGATAGCTTCTGAAAATTCTTTCATGATTTTAAAAAGTGGTTTAAGCTTTTGTTCCTGAGCACTGCTTGGGTGGGGGAGCATGTTTCCCTCATCTTAGAAGTGAAACAGGAGAAGCAGCTCTGCAGTGGATAATGTCACTGAACATGTGTCCGGGCTAAAACTTCTGCTAAGAAAACCCTGCATTGCCTGCTGCAGTGAGCTGTTACATTGCTTTCTGTGAGTGAAATTCACATGACTTTCATAGCATTTATTAATTTTGAAACATTTTTCAAAGTGACTAGCTTTGAAAGATGACTGTTTATGGGGGAAAAAATCAAGTAGTAAAGGCAGTTAGATGTGTATCTGCCAGAAATGTACAGTACAAGGGAAACGGCATTTAAAAATTCCTGATTTTAGAAGTAAAAGTATATTTACTGGTGGACTCAAAGCCAGACTATGAAGTGCTGTGTTGCCGTGTCATAACTTGGCAAGAGGTAGAGGTCTGTTACAGTACTGCATCTTTTTGTTTCTCCTCTTTCCCGTTTTTCTCTTGCTCCGCCTTCCTCATACCCTGCTGCCCATGTAAGGTGAGTGCAAGTAGGATGAGGTATTAAATTGGTAATTTCAAATGGATGTAATGACAGGAATGCAGCATGGATGGAATTAGCTTTGTAACAATGTTTTAAACTAGTGATGGCCAATTAGAGATGGTATTTGACAATTAATGGGAAAAATAAATGAGATATGTGGTAATTGCATGGTGGTTTATGTTCACCTTGAATTAAGTTTAAAAAGGTATTTCAGGTACCAGACAGAGTCAAGGCATTGCTCAGAGGAATAGGTAAACCTGTGTTGAGCTTTCATACCCAGAAGTCTCCTAGCAGCAAAGGCTTCTTGAAATCTACTTTCAGGATCTCTACTTTATTCTTCATTGTGCAGGTGGTTTGGATATGTCCATCCTGGAAGAAACATTGCTCTTACTGAATGAAAAATGAGAACTGAGTAAAACAAATTCACACTTGGGTTACATGAGTTTTAGCCGCAAGGACATTTCATCCTGGTTTTCCGACATGGTGAGGTAGAGGTCAAAGGCTTGCTCTCTGCCTGTCAGCTGACTTGTCAAATGCATCTCCCTTCTCCTAAAATAATTTCTGAAGCTATTGGCCAATTGTCAGATTGGAAAATAAAATAAGGTTCCCAAAGGTGCTAGATTTCCTGTTCTGTGACTTCTGAAACTAAGAATTGACACAGTACTTTCTCCCAGTTGAGATGGGAGCCTCTCCCTACCTCTAACCTCTCCCCTCCTTTATCTTGTTTGTTATAGTGTCAGCCAGCTGGCTGGTCATCGTACAGCTGCTAGATCCCTTATAGCATGTGTCAGACTATACTGTCCGGGGAGGATGTCACAGGCTTCCTGAGAAGTGTGCTTACATTCTAAATGGATGGCTTGTAATGTGAGTTGGGTAGGAAACATTGTCTTTTCTAATAGAACACATCTTTTCCTGTAATGCGCAACAGCGTAGTTATTTCAGGTAAGATTTTTTTTTCTTAAGAGGACTGATGCTGTACTTAAAGCACAGGACACCGAATAGATGTCTTTTAATTAGGTACATGTATAAAAAAAAAAATTTCCATTACTAATACAGAACATGTTAGCTGTTCTGTGACATAAACAAAATGTCATTTTCCACACCTGTTGAGGGTGTGGAAAATGCTTTCTGTGAAGGATTAGTTATAGGAAAAATACTATCCCAAAAGCAATTGATTAACTCTTCATAATTGTACATATTTTAGTATGTTGCATTTTGACTGTTCAGCACTGAAGATAGATTCTGTTACTATGCCCCCAAATGCTTTTTATTTTTTTTCTTCTTTTTGAACTTAAACAATATCCCACATCATGTTTCTGTAGGTAGCAAACCCTACAAAAGCAATACCCTGTGTCTTGTTTTGTAAGTTTGCTTTGGATTTTTTTTTTCTTGTTACATTTTCAGGTTTTTCAGGGGTTCTGCAACCTGCTTTTTCCTGTTTGCATTTCTGAGGCAATGTTCTTCTGTTCCAGATTTTGTTAATAAAATAGGTTCACAGTTACACACGTAGGATTGTATTTAACCACATCAGAAAACATTGATATGGTATTCAATAGATAGAAAATTTAAAGAGGGTAAAATAAACATTGGGGTATTGAGTAGGAATATCAAGTCTCATCCTTTAGATTCCTTACTGGGGTGATTTCCTTGCCTCTTTTTGCTTAGGGAATAGTAATAGCAATGGGCTTAACAGCTGTTGTCAACAGTTATTAAAATAATTGAAGTTGTATCAGCTTACTCCAATAATGAATGTAGTTCTGCTTTATCTTTTTGAAAGATTATTGTACATTATGCTGAAAAAGAATTGTTTGAGATCCTAGAATTATCTGCTACCTCCTTTTAAACTGTATGATAGAATTTGTGAAGATATTCTATTTATTCTTGCAAACATGATATTACTGTTACTCTTTGTGGGGTTTTTTTTGTTTTTTTTTTTTTTTTTTGTCAGAGCAGTGGGATTATCTATGATGCTTGAAGTATTTTGTTATATTTCATAATATCTTTTCTCATAGGGCATGTATGTAATGTTAAGATATATTCAGTGGGTATCTTTAACTCATTCAACAAAGTTTGACTTAAACCTTAATAAAAATTTGTCTTCAGATTAAGTATCACATGTCATATATAATATGCTTTAATTTGCACTTAGCAATTACAGCTCTGCCTAGAAAGAGAAGGTTGATTTGATTAATCACACTTAAAGACTGTTACAGTAAATGAAAAATGAAAATGGTTTGACTTGATTTCTGACATAATTGCTTCATTTGGATTGGCATCATATTCCACCATTTGTTGAGAAAGGGGGACGGCTTTCATTTAAAAGAATTGTGAAAATTATTAACCAGTGCTAAGGTTGATAACATTTAAATAAAGCTTCATGTGAAGATCAGTGGAAAAAGGAGAAAAAAATTATTTTACCACTACTGTACACTTACCTCTTGCCTGCCAAGTGGGAGTGCTCTTTTCTGGTACTAACCAAGTAACACTGCTAATTTTGTTAAAATATTGTCTCCTAATTTCATCTTGGCTTTAAAAGATAGCAGCATTGTGTTTTGGAATTAATAAAATAATTGCACTCCAAATGTCTGTAAGCTTCTTAGATGTTTTGATTATGGAGGCTCTTCTGTATCCTTGTTTACAGAAAAGGGACCCTTCTTACGCTTACGTGTCAGCTTGTTTTGCTGTTTAAACCCAAATTCTTCCTCATTGCTGTATGTATTCCCATGATTGAGGAGCGCTGGTCGTTCACTGCAGGCTTTGATCATGGCCTACCAGTAAAAACCAATTAGGCAGAGTCCTGGCTTCGCAGGTATGCAAAATCCACACTGCAAGTACTTTTGAGTAATGCATCTTGCTACTTAGGCTTCTTTCTTAGTAATAAAAACCTCACTAGTGTTAATTCTGTTCTAATGCACTTCTGGTCACATCTGCTGTGACTGCCTTCACTTTTTAAAGTGAGAGGTAGTAACTTTTTAGTTTTAGCCTTAATATGAATTTTCTGAACTGTATTGCGTTTTGTAGGTCTCCTGTATGTTGTGAACAACATCTGTTATCTTTTCTCTGTTTTCCAACTTTCCTTATTTCAACAGTAATTTTCATGTGTAGGTAGTGTCAGTGCCAGAGTCACTCTCTTGTAATAAGTTTTGGAACAGCTGCACAGTCAGCTGGTGGTTGCAGAGTTGGATATGAATACATCCTGGGAGCTGCTTTTAAGGCCAGTGTCTTGTGGCCTTAGAGTCAGCTGAACTTCTGTTGCTTTGGTGGAGAAATTCCTGATGTTATTCTATTTCAGACTGTTACTTTGTAGGGAAGAGACTGTATCCTGGGTGGGTGTTTTTTTTCCTTTTTCCTGTCATGAGATCACGCTTTGTTTCCAAATCTGCAAATTCAGCTGCCCAGCAAAGGAAATTTCACACTTTGTGGCCCGTACTTGACCACCCGTGGCCTTTGTCAGACAAGCAGTTAACTTTGGATTACAAATAAGAAAGTATGCGAACCCATTAAACATGCTCTTTTTTGGCTTGGGCACGGGTGTGTTAATATGCTGTGTGCTGCCCTTTATGGCACAGTCGTGGCAGGTATTCACTAAAAACTGGAGCAGATCTAACGATGGTGGTCTCCCTCATCTATGTGTGCATTCACAAAGTGGACATTCTTCTCATCTGTATCAAAGCAAGGCAAATGTTGCTGGAAGCTGTAGCTATACGGCACAGTCCTATCAGTGTATTTTTGTTGAGACTAATTAACTATAATAATAGAGGCATTTCAATATGGCTACCACAAAACCCAAAACTAGAAGTCCTAATTTTACACTTGAGCTCCAGCATTTATAGACTTGACAAAGATGTAGTGAACTTGAGAGAAGGGACAAGATTAAAAAAGAATCTCTGGCAATAGAAATTCTTTCTCATGAAAGGAAAAGAGATATAGGCCACAGGACACTTGTTTCAATTTTACCTCTTTGACATCATCAGTACCCGTGGTCCAATAGATCTTTCTCAACGTGCTTGACCTTGCAGACACAAGGTCTGATTGCTTCTAAAGAGGAAATTTTTCCATCCAGTGGTTATATATTGTCAGCTTCATTTTCAATGAAAAAGTGATTGATTTATGTCCTGTCTCTGCAAAAGATTTAAATTATTCATTATTGGATAGTTTAGGCACGCTGTATATCTTTCAAGTCTTGTCAACCAGTATTTTGGGGTAAGACTGAAGTGGTGGAGTGTAACACTATTTCAGTTCCTAGTAATAACTAGGAGATTTGTAGTGCATGATAGCTGTCAGAAGAGACAGTGATGTATGGTATACATTGTTAACAAATGTGGTTTCTGAATATCTGTAATGGTTTGCCTTGCTCTCCCCAAAAAATCTGTGCATGGGTATCCTTTAGGATGTGGGAGGAGATGTGTCTCCTGAGTGTTGGAAGAAAACCCTTAAAGCCCAGTTTGATGAAGTAGGTTGTAATAATAACTTGTTAATTAAAAAAATAACAAACCAAAACACCCAAACCCCAGCCACCAAAACCAACTCCAACAGCCAAACAACAGAAATACTCACCAAACCAAACCCAAATAATAATTAAAAAACCAAAAACAACCACAAATAGGGTTTACAAAAGTGATTAGCCCAAAGTGGTCATCACCTATGTCATACTACCATTATTTAAAGAAAAAGGTGCTAGTGGTTGGTAAAACTTATAGAAACAAAAGACCTGAACAAGAGGTGTGGGAGCAGAACATTCTAGAGCGGGACATGCAAAGAAGAAGGGGAATCTGTGTACTGGAATTGGCTTCGAACAAACAAGATCACATGTGGTCACATTTCTGTGATTGTGCGGTTGTATGTGAAGGGATATGAAACACGAACAATAGAAAAGTAAACAAAGACGTCTGTACAGCTTTTTAGCTTTTATGACCACTTCTTGTAGCTCTTTTGAAGAGTGGGTAGTCTGTCAGAGTGTGGAGTGTGCTGCCCAGCGGCAGAGGAGAGATGTTGATTAGAAGGTTCTAATTGGTTACTGTTGATTATAGGTGTTGTGTAAGCCAGTGAGAATAGATGTTATGTTTGCTTCTGGCATTTCAATGTCTTTGTTTAAAAAAAAAAAAAAAAAAGGCACTATAAAGAAGAGCTACTAGGCTACTAGTTGTGAATTTGCAACAGCACATAGCACAAAGAGAAAATGCTTTATCAAACTATGAAGAATTATGAGTTTTAGATTCATGCCTAAGGTGTTTGTGGCTGTGATGGGGCAATCATAAGAAAGTGGAACCACTGCCACCAGAACCCTCAGGTGTTTTTAAAGAGGTTGTTAATTTTCCTGCATAACAGTTTTCATTTTTTTATTTGCATTATTCTCTCTGCTGAAGAATTAAATAGAAACTTCAAAAGGTGATTGCAGCATCCTTTGTCCTATTGATATGCTGCTTCATTTTCCAGATACAATCTAAATAAATGTATAATAGAATTATATTAATCACTGAATTGAAAATAAGGTGAAGTTTTGATATATCAATCAAATTCAATTTTAGGTAGCTTTCAGATTTGGTTAGAATGACTGGGCTAGATAATTAAGTTTATAAGTAGCATAAATAGAGGTGTAATTAATGTTAAATGTGAAGGCCATGTCAGTCGGCAATAAAATGCCACGTCCAACTTCCTTGAAAAGATTATCTTGCAGTGCCTTTGAAATTTAAATGTTGCTTGCAATGTCATATTAGTCAGTTTGTGCTGGGAGGTTTGCGGCTCCTGAAACAATTATAATATGCTCTGTTCCTCCCATTATAACTTTGTGAACAAGGCACATCAGAAGCCACTCTTAGATATCATCAACAGCATAAACTGATGCTCAGACTCAATACTGAAGTCTTCAGCCTTTGTATTTTGCCTGGCTTTTTTAGTTCCCTTTAATTAGTTTACATTGAAATGGTGCATGAAAAGAATTTTATACGGATTCAGGGATAAGAACAAGTGTCTACAGTTGGTTATTGAATAAGATAAATAGTATTTGTGATAAAAATTGGTCTTTTGTCAAGCGTTTTTTAATTTTAAAACTTTGTAGCCTTGCTATATTCCTGAATAATCAATAATCATCTCATGGGTACCTGATTTAGTAGGAATTTCATACTAAAATACTTCAGTTTTTGTATTTTGGTGAAATGAACAAACCCAAATGTTTTCAAACAGTTGGAACATGGGAAACACTGGGATTGTTTTCCTAACATTGGTGTCTTTTTTACTCTGGTGAATTTATCTCTAAACTGTTTAAAGGAAAATGTATCATCCTTATTTATACTTATTGTTACATAAAAATGTGAGCTAATTAATTCCCACCTAGTTACTGGGTGATTATTTAAAAGGATGCCCCAGTTAGCTTGCCATAGGAATTATGTACTTGCCTGTATAATAAAAATGAAAAAAAAAAAAAATACCAGTGTTAGGAGTGAAAAGTGTTGAACCTGTAGATATCCTTGCGAGCAAACACTACCCGTTTATCATTGCCATAGTGACTGATGGGTAGCAGATATCAATCCCTCAAAAAAAGAGTTTTCTCCTCTACTGAATTAAAACAAGCTATTTGCACTTGTAAGTGGTAGAACATGCATGTGGGTCTGAAAATGTTTGGGGAGTGAGGGAAGGTTTCCACTTAAAATTACTGAAATTTGGATTGTATCTATGAATAACTCGAACATCTAAATTTAACCTACAGCCCTGTATAATGATCCTGTATTTTGTCATTCCTGGTTTGAATAATACACAGAAGGTAACCTACTGTACTGAAGTCTTTCAGCTATCTAGATCCTGCTGTTTTCATTGACATAAAGGTCACAGGTATGTCACAAGTTTCAACACACATGTGAACAAAATAGTTTTCAGTAAAATAGAGTTTCTTGATATTTAAGGAATCATGTGGAAATTCCCTCCTTACTCACTTATCCCCCACAAGAATCAGCAAGTAACGTACGGGTGCTAATCAAAAAGGACACAGCTTTGTAAATTGGGTAATAGAATATGTTAGAATGTGAAAACTGTTAATTTTTATCAACAGAAACCTGGACAGTGAGCATCTTAACGACTGTGGGGGGTAAAAATAGAGAGCTAGTTCACCATTATGCTTTGAATATAGGTTACCCAGTTGTCTCATTTACTTAATTGCATGTATTTGTTGGCCCTTCTTTACACTCAGATATTTTGAAAAATAGGTTACACATAGCTAAACAGGAACTATATGAAATACCTGCTTTTGGGCTGAGCAAACTTAATATGTTAATCTTGGCTTAATTTAATTTGCTCTAATGTTAGTGGTGAATTTTTAAATGGTTCATTTGGTGCTTAATTATTGTTTAAGGGATTTAGCGTACTTTGAGAACACTCATATTGTTGCCAAGTGCAAAACCCTTTCATCTGGGTACATTTCTTGTCTTTCCACTGTATAGGAGATGAGAAACAGTAGGAGGGGAAACCTGGTGACTATTCAAGACAATAAAGGTTTCTTCAAAAAGGCTTTTAATGTCATGATACATTTTATTTCCTGTGATGTAGTGTGAGGCATAGTCACTGTTCATGAATGCCTCAAGCTGGTGGTATTTTACTGACTTCTTGGGAGACTGTAGGAGATGCTGAACCAATGTCAGAGAAGGAGCTCAGAGGAGGTCAGATGTTCGCACAAAACTCGGGGGTTTTGTGATCATTTGCATTTATCTGTTTAAAATGAGAATATACGCATTTTTCTTTATGGAAAAGCTTTCCATTTCTAAATGAGTTCCGTGGGTTTTAGGCAGCCTAGTTTATGGAATCCTTATTTGTTTGTAGAGCAGATACTGTGCAGAAGCTGGTACACTGCCTATGTTACAATGGTAAAAGCACATGTAAAGTGATGTGTTAACATGGTAAAGTACTGTGGAGAGTGATACACATGTAGAATCACACAGTTGATCTGAAATCACATTTGCCATGCTTCTTTGAGAGCCTCACTTTCAATGTTCCAAATAATCCATTTTTCCAGGGAGTTGTTTTGAACGTAGATTACTCAAGGGGTTCAAATAGTTGCTGTGGGAGAAAGAGGGAATGAAAGGCTCATCCTCAGTAAATGCTTTTTGGCCTATACTTACAAACATTAACCTTTCACAATTTTATTTACTTTTTAAACATGTAATATGTAGGAGCCTAAGGCCGTGTAAGCTGTTACGAGTTGCAGTAAGACTTACAGAGGTGGGGGACATAATTAATTGGTTAAAAAATGTATACAGCTGCATCTGCAAAAACGATTCTGAGAATTCCTTTATCCCATCTTAAGCCAACATGTCTGTTCTTCCTTCCCCCATCTTCTGTCCTTACTCAGGGTCATCTGGTGTATCAGAGTGATACATGTGGTAAAATTGAAATACCATCTCCACAGTGAACCTCAGAACATTTTATACCTGTTTGTATCTAGGAAAACTATCAGTTCATTTGGTGGCTCTCAGTTGGAAACGCTATGCCTCCAGGTGTAAATAGTAAGGTCATGGTGGGGAGTTGCTTCTTGTTGAGTGAAGATGAGATCTGAATGCAAACAGTAGGAGATAGGTTCGTATTTTCCACTGAAATTACCTTCAGGTTACGCTGTGACAGGACTACAAATTGAAAAGTGGCAGACCTGTCCAGCAATGCGCTCCTGCAACGTGAGGGTAGCATACCTCATTAGTAAGACATGTTCCTGAGTGGTAGTGGAATGAATTCAGCTCTCACTGTGTTTCGTGGTGTGTTTTAAGTCATATCTGTGTAATATGCTTCAGTTTTGTGACCTGACTGAGAGCATTAGCACTCACAATTATCACACTAGGAGCAGCTACATTTCAGCTCCAGCACACCCAGCTGGGAGTCATCACTGGAAGTTCTTACCAATAGCTTTATACCTCCCAAGTAAATAAGTCCTCAGCACTATTTCCACTGTTGCCTGTCTGTTGATGCCTCCTTTTTCTTGTCTTCTTCTGAAAACGTGGCTAAAATCTCTTTTGTTTGGAAAAGAAATGAAAGCAAAACTTGCTACTTTAACACTTTTTTTTTTTTTTAACCTGGTATGCAGATAGTTCCTATTTGGAAGATTAATATATCTGTATTTATTTTCTTAAGATGGCCCTCGCAATTAAGTCTTAGAGCCTTACAGTTTTCAGTGAGAAATAGTTATCTTTTCCAATTTAGAACTAGTATGGCCAGTAGGCAGTATTTACTCTTCGTTCTTCTTACTTCAGGGTCTAATAAGTTTTCTGATGCAAACAAGTCACTTGTATGTCTCTTGTATAATCACTTGTCCGTCTCTTGTATGATTTTATGTAGCCACCATTTAAAAAAAAAAATTAGCCCATTTCCCCCCCTCCAATAACTTAGAGTTTGGAATGACTAATATTTCAAATTGTATATAAGTTTTTTGACTTAATTCTAGTGGATGTTGCTGGTATATAGTCTTCTAAAAATCGGTAGGCTAAGCTAGTGATAACAATACCTGCGTAAGGGACATTTCAATTTCTTTATCCCTCCCTGTCCATCTCTCCAGAACCTTCTTGCTTCATCATTCAAAGCTGAGTCAACACTAACAGTTGCTTTAGTTTTCTAATATTCTGTCCCTAAAATACTTCTTCAGTAAGATTCTTTAGGCAGACACAAGCCTGGTTGGGCAAAATGTCAACTGTTGTCAGCCAGTGGCTCACATAAGCTTGTGTCAGTGGGTAACCTTACGTGGGTACTTGTATGACCATGTTATTCCTGTCTTATGGAGGGTTAATCCCGGATGTGAGAGGGGAAATCAGAACAGGAACTTTTGGTTAATTTCTTATTTTTATTTGTGCTTTTCTCATTATTTTTTTTCCCTGTAAACCTGTCAAGAATGCTAAGCTTCTGGCTGTTGTTTGAGCTGACCCTCTCTACATCTCTTAAATACTGCTGCAGGCTCTTACATGCTTGGTCTCCACTGGTTCATCTCATGTAACTGATGCAACAGGTTGCATCCACAGTTCATAGTGTTTCAAAACCAAAACGTTGGTTCATTTAGTTTCTTTCGTATTAGCTTGGGAAAGAGAATCTACTCCAGTTTTATCCTGATGAAATGCTGATGTTATAGACCTTTATTATTTTAGCTGTGGTAAATCTCTGCAGCTGAGCAATTTTTTCCCTTTGTGAAAATTAGAATAAGTGATGAATACAGAAATCAGCAGTGCTGGATCTTAAAATGTCCCACAGTGACTGTTTCTTCTCACTTCAAATTTGATGGCGGTGGAGTATGTAAACATTAAGATTTTTGAGCTTTTGGGAATTAAATAAGATATAGGTTGATAGTTTGCTTTTTTTTACTAGTCCTCTGCATAGTTGAGTAGCAAGCATAATTATTAAAATACCCAAACTCTTGGAGTATTGTTAGCAGGTGCCTTATTGCTGCTACAAGTCATGTTTATCTCTGCTGTTGTACTGCTAAAGTCAGTTCTGTTGTTATGGGACGTGGAGTTGGTCTCTAGAGCATTTCCTGAGACCTAAATGTATTCCAGGCTTTAAGGTTGAAGTTTTTTTCTGGGAAGGACAAAGAAAAAACTGACAGTTTTATTTTCTAGTCTGTGCCCTTTCTAGTTATTCCCACCTATTTGTTTGCTCCTTTCTGTGGCCTCTGTCCTTTCCGAAGCAGCAGTGCAAAAAAAACTGGAGAACGGAGAGATTTTGAGCAAAGTGCTTTCATGTTGATTCATTACACTTGAATGAGAATGAATTGGGGGGAGGGTAGGAGGGATCAACTCTCCTGCTTTTGGGACTCCAGCTACTTTTAACTTCTGTCAGCGTGCCACCACTATGTGCTGTGCAGACATACGTTGATAGCTAGTAAGGAATCAATCTTTATAACACCTCTTGCACAATTTCAATATGCCTGTAATGGATATCAGTGAATTGTTCCTCGTGTCTTTCTCATAAGAGATGATTTTACTTACCATCACCCCATTTTCTCTGTACGTACCATCCAAGCAATGTCCTTTTGTGATGTCTCTATTTAGGAATTGGGCTCATGGGTGAATCTGTCCTTGGCTGACTCTCTCACTAATTAACTAGAGAGAAATAATGAAGACATGTTCAATGTTTGATTTCATAGTCTCCCCTGAACTGTATAATATAATTTAGCAGGGACAGTACCCTGTATGCATGCCTCAAATTACCAATGCCAGGGTCAGCTCAAACACTCTTTATCCCATGAGGTTTAGTTTGTAAGCTAATGATACTAAAGGTGGAAGCTGAAGTATGAGGTGTGTGCCTGAGCTTTTGGTCAGTCCTGAAGGTGAGTGGAGGCAAACAGCTAATGTTGAACGGTGGTGCTGGGCAGCCTTGCTGCGGTTGGTAGATCTGGGGATTGGCATCGCCAACAGTGGCATGAGTATAGTCTCACAGAGTCTCATTGAGAAGCTGGAGCCAGTGTCTGCATTCAAAATCTGTGAGGGTCCAGAAGAGCTCAGAAACATACCAGCATTTAGTATTTGTCACTGTAGAAGTTCAGGATGGCAAAGACAGCTCCATCTCGGTTGGCTGTACTCTATTCCACAGGTAGGGCGAGCTACGATTTGCTGATACCATAGAAATCAGTCCAGCCAAAAGCCAGAAGTGGCTGTGGTGTGGATATGTGTAATCAAGCAGAATTTGAATTATAGGAAGCAGTGGAGCCACAGTGGTATCAACAAGTTCAGGTGCTGAACATCAGCCTGGGGTCAGTCTGGGTTGGCTGCTCAGTCTTCAGACCTGTGAATACCCACTGAGGTAGATTAACGCTACATCTATTGGCTTAATATGCTCATTCCACCTGGTTGCTGTGTAAATGTAAACCCCATTACATACTAAAAATTACACACTAATTACATAGCAAAAATGGTATGCAATTAGCCTGGATCATGATGACTTGAAAAAGAATTACACCCCTTCTTTCACCAATATATGCTTCATTCTTCTGGTTTTGGTGCTCCCCCTGCCCTAATTCTAAAATACTTGTTGGAAGATAAAGCGCTGTAGAACAAAAGCACAAATATGCATTAATGTTTTTAAAACATAAAACACTTTTAAAAATGGTCATTATAGTCATTGTTCACAAATATTATATGTAGGAGTGGTGATACACTGAAGGACTACTTTACACTAACTCTAAATATGTTGACATTCCACCAGCCAAATGAGGGAAAGTATAAAAATGCCAATTCTCTTTACACAGGTAATTGTAACACAATCAAGAGGCGAAACCAGTGTTACTGATTATCTAGTAAGGGAAAGCAGCTTGTACTGCAGCATTTCCCTGATAACTCCTACTGGTTTGTGTTATTTTATTTTTTTCTTCTTTTCAGTGTTATTTCTGTATTCTACTTGCAGTGTGAAAACAGTGTATATGAAAGCACGTGAGTAATCAGACTGACTGTAACCTGGATGAGATTGGATTACTTGAGAGTGTGAGGTGTGCCCACTCCTGATAGATCAGAGTGGAGATCAAACAACATGGAAAAGATTTTATGTAAAAATTAAAGAAGAGTCTAAATGACATTATTTATTTTTACATAGGCATCAATGGTGCATCTCTGTTCATGACAATGCATTCATTCAGAAAACTGAGTAATAAATTTTGGTATATAAATCTTTTGCCTTGAATAGCTATAGTTAACAGCAGTATTATTGAGTATCAGGTGTTTTCAAAGCCCCTGTTGAGAAGACCAAAAAGGCCTTAAGTCTAACCCTTCTGTTCTCGTAAGAGGAAGCAGCAGCAGGTGTTAGCAGAGGACATTCCATTGGAAGAAGCAGGTGCTGGTTAAAGGCCTGTTGCTTTATGCAACTGGCTGAAGATAAGACGCGACAAAGTGTCTTGTTTTAAGTTTTTGTGTATGCTTATGGTGTGTTTTATATATGGGATATTATGGAGAGCTGAGTAAGTTGGAGCAGAGGGATTTCAGTTTTGACTGCCTTGAGAAACAGAGGAGAAAGAAGTTGAGCATTGCCCTTACTACTGTTCCAATCATAGGTAGGACACTGCTGAAACCACTTACATCTTCATTTAAATATGTCGTGTCATTTGTTTTTCTTGTGTGCCTTAAAGTAGTTTACTTTAGGCTTTTAGAGTTCATTAACTTTCTTTAGGGTATATTTTTACCACCTGTTTAAATTACAAGCTTTCTACCTTAGAGTTACTGCTCTCAAGCAGCAAGCTTGCCTTTTCAGTGTAGGGTTTGACTGACTTTTCTGTTCTGTAATTTTCTCAATCTGCATGTGGCTACCTGGTTCCTTATTTCAGAGACAAAATCCTAATTTCTCTCCTGAGTGCCAATGGGAGACATGGACATCTATTTAATGTATGAGAATATACTGAAATGGGGAGAAGGGCCTTGGGTAAGTTGCTTCATTAGGCCTAAATGTGTTATTAGTCTACTTTCACAACCTGTAAGCATACTGTTCTCTGACATTAGTAGTCTACAGCTGTGATATCAAAACATGTGACATTTCCACTGTTACAGCAGCAATAAAAGACCTGTCAGACAGCTGGCAGTTGGCTCAGTTTCTCGAAGTACTGCTCTTCCTGGAATAAATGCTGGAGGCTAATAAACACTGCTGCTGCTTCAACACCGTTATGGGGAACAATGCGAAGAAAGCTTCAACAGTGGTGTTACCTGTCATCGGAGTGACAGGACTGGATAGAACATGGTTATCTACAAGGAGGTACAAAGGCAGAACTGGCTTTTAGGGGTAGGTAAAGTAATTGTCCAAAATGGACATACGGACAAGATGGCCATAATTTTGCTGCCTGTATTGCTTGGGAAGAAGCCTCAGTCAGTTGGCTTGCTGTTGCTGCCATGGAGGGAAGGGTAGGCTGGGGGATGCACTTTTGTTTCTGCAAGGAAGCATAATTGTTACTCGGGGAGTTGCTCACCCTTGGCTCTGCAGAGAAATGAGCAATCATCGTGTGGGGCCAGTAGGGAGAAGAAGGTGTTCAGGTTTAGTTTGATTTCAATTTAGGATATCACTTCAGCAAGACCAGTAATAAAGCCCTGATATTAATATGCAATTTTTGGACCTATTTATGGAACTGTTTACTGCCTTTGGTATGGCAGGCCTGTGTAATTGGCTTTCAGTTAATTTAGATTTCAGAAAAATATTTTGACAAATGTTATTTTTCCTATATTGAGTAGAGGGTGCTCTAACAACAGAAGGATCTTTGCCTGGAAGAAACCAAAAAGTAGAATAGTTATAATCAGAGTAGAATATTGCTTGGGAACACCCCAGTTTTTCAAAAGCCTATATTATTTTAAAAAAAAATAGCCTGGATTAAAAATTTTAAGTTGATCCAATTTTTGTATTATAGTAAGACTGAAAACTTGGAGCAACAAGGAGTTTGTCTGCCTTTACACTGCGCAGGTAATGCTGACACCACTTCACACGCGTTTTGTCAGCAAACATGGTCCATTTGAGCTGGTTCGTTGGTCCAGTGCACGAGTGAGCTGGTACTGGCAGAGCCTAGTTTGATCTAGCACCTTCAGCTGGCATTTCCACTGACATGAACATGCTTGGATTCTTCTCAGGTGGTGTCTTACCAAAGAAAAAGATGCACCATTTTAGTTATTAAAGCCTTAGTGTCTGTACCAAGTTCAGAGACTGCATGAAAATACCTCTAATTTAGTTGTCTATCCCATAATTTAGATATTTATCCATGAGCACACCATTCTAGTCCAAGGAGATAAAATTACTAGTGAATTTACTGACCAGTTGTAGGTATCTGTCACAAGGAGAGCCAAATTGCTCCTTTAGAGTTCTCTGATTGTAGCAATTAGATCTCGGCCGAGCAGAAGAGCAGTGCAGATCCTTATGTTTACATATCTCTATCTGGAACCGAATCATACTTAGTGTGGTACAGGAAGTAGATGATTTCTAAAGGAAGAATATTTCTACTCTGCTCAAACTTCTAAAGTATTCATTTTAAATGAAATCAGTATTTGTTCTGCTCATCCATTCTTGCTTTTTAACCGACTGCCTTTTACTGAGCAGTCTGAAAGACATGTCATGGTGGGAAAGAAAAGGCTTTTGGCAGAACTCTAAAAGGAAGCAAGAAACAAAGGAACAAGAAATAAGGAACAAGGCAAAAAGGAAACAAGAAAATTCTGAACAAAACCCAGAATGCAAACACTGGGCCAAGAAGGTTGTGGTCACAACGAAGGGCTAGTTGAGGTGTCCAGCTGGCGTTGGCTGCCTATGTTCTTGAAAGTGAAGAGAAAGGCAGCTTCAGCCATTTGTAATGGAAACTAGTTCCAGTCACCCTGTAAAGTGTGTCAGTCTGCTGAGGAGTGTTGTTCCACTTGAAAAAGTTTTCTTAGTCACCGTTTCACCAAAGGGTTTTGAGATTTATATCCCAGTCTGAGAGTTTGAATGTGCCATGCCTGAAGTCACCCATAGAGAAGATGTGCACACAAGCAAGAAGGCAAGGGACAATAAAAAATGGAAATTAAAGTTGATTCGGTACCCGTTTGAGGCTTACTGATAGTTCTGACAGCCCCCTAATGAGAGGGGATCAAGGGGATAAATGACACCTTGCTTTTGCTATATTTGTAGAGCAAAAGGAAGAGCCTAAAACATACCTTCACGTTGTAGATGCTGTAAAGATAAGCTTCCTTCACAAGTGTCTGCAATATCTTGATTTACTGCATGGCCACGTACAGAGAGAATGCCTCCTAAGATATGTGGTGTGATGAGTATCTTCCTTTACTGTCCCTTGGCTTCATTGGTTGTGTAAAGGCTTACAAACTGCAGTTTGCTGCACGTTTTAGTTACCTTACTCAGTGTTTTTATTCTGAATTGAGACAACCTGCAATTCAGTCCGTAGATAGATGTGTATTTTACTGAAATATAGTTATGCTGCTTATATATTCTACTTGTACAAAAAAATTAATGCAGGCATGAGTACAGCTTTAGCAAATAATCTTTGGGAATAAAATGCCTGAAGCATGATCCTATTGTGAGGATTTGTGCTGTGTGTGTGGTGCTCTGTCTAAAACTCTTATGACAGAATATCAAAAAAGGCAAACTCAGAATAACGAATTCATTTTTAGAACATAAAGAATGCCATGAAAATTGGATTGACTTGTTGCATAGTATCATTGTAGACATGAAATAGGCATAGTGTTGTTTCCTAGACATTTTTTAAAACTGTGTTTTCTCATGCAGATGCATTTGGCTACAATGCAAAGGTTCTTCAGGTCTCCTTGATATAGAAATTGCTATGGCTGTGTCAGACTTCATTTTTTACCTACTTTCATTGGAGTTGGTTTTGAAGGTGATAGCTGGTTGTGTGTTAATCACTTCTCCATGGCAATTCTGTGGGCTATTATGGGCAAGGTACTTATGTGCTTTTGTGCCCTCTCCTGTAGTCTGTCACTCTAATAGCTATCTTTCTGTATAGGGGAAAAAAGATGGAATGCAGATTAGATTTCTGTTATAACCCTTATCTAGACTGAGCCCTCTGTTTTATGCTAAGCAGTAAGAAGTTGTGCTGAATCTGAGATGTGTATTTGCCATTTGAACTTGTGAATCAGAAGTGAAATAACAGTTACAGTGAAGTATGTAGGATGCTGCTTATACAGACCCAGCAAAACAGTGCCTGTATTCATGAGCATAATTTATAAACAAGGAGATGTCATCAAAAAGAAGCAACCTGGATTGACGCTTGTTAAGTGTTGTTTTCATTTCCCATTCTGCAGCCCCCCTTGCTCCAATTTCAGGTATCTGGAGGGTGGTAGTTGTGGCCAGGCATGGTAGTGCTCCCTCACAGGAGTGCTGTGGTTCCAGTGTGGCTGAGAGCAATGCTAAAGCAAAGGGGACAGCAGAGCTCTTCGAACAGCAGCCTCTCACTGATGGGTTTGAGATGCAGGTGTTCTCCTCTCAATAAAGAGCAAGTGCTGACAGTGCTGCTTCTCTGCCCTTCCTCAGCTGGGGAGCAGCAGTAGACAAGGGATGGAATGGGAGACGGTAATCCCAGCGTTGGTTTTTCTTCCCCACTTCTTGGCAGGACATACTGTAGTATGGGATGGCAAGCTGTCTTTCAGTTGGCCAGTTCTTTAGTGTTTTCAGCAAAGGAAAACACTTCAGCAAAGTATTTTTGTTTGCTATGGAAGGGTGTGGGTTTTTTAGGTAAAGCAGCTATTACCAGCCTCTTACTCTTCAAATCATTTATAGCTGTAGCCGTAGAATGCCTCTGGTTACAGGCTCGTCATTATACAGTTACACTTTAAATAGTTTGACTTAAGTAGTCTCTCACTTATTTTATTTAGTCTTGTAAAGAAAAATGAACAACCTTTTTACAATGATTAGTTTTCTAAAAATAAATTACTTGAGTTAGCTTTCTTTCCTGTACTTACTGTATGGTACAAGGGAGAAGTGAATGTTTTAATTACCTCAAATTTCACAGGTGACAGTTAAGAAATGTTAATACGTACTAAGGCTGCATTTATTAATTGGACTAATGTACAGGGACAAAGCCGTCTCATGTTCTGCAACCATAAGGCATGTTAATCTCTCTAGCTGATGAATTCTTAAATGAGCAGATTGGATGAATAACTGAGTTTCTGTCTTAATCCTTAGTTTAAAATAGGAATGCAAAATTATTTGATATTTATTAGGATATAATGTCTTCTAATTGATTTCTTTAAAACTTTAGTACTGGCAGTTATTTAGTATGCTTGTTCTCTGTGCTTTGGAAAAAATTATGGAAACAGAAGCTTACAGTTTTGCTATTCTTACACAACTTTTCAACTGCCTAAGCTGAGGAGTCAAACAGTACTTATGTGAAATTGTAGTATTTCCATTTTTGCTAGCTGTCACATTTCTGGTGTGAAAGCCCACAGCTATTGCCCAATGTTGCTGGGGAGGAAGGTGCACGGAGATGTCATACTTATCTGATTGCCCTTTTACACTTGTATTCATGCAGTCCTCTTACATTTATTTATGTTATTAAATTCTTAACAAGGGATATCTGTTGATTTTTGCCATGGTAAGCAGGCACAGAGTGGAGACTGCAGACTGGACAGTGAACTGCAGGTTTGATAGTACCTTCCGTGTTTATCTTGAGTCTTGCTGAAACTATTGGAAGCCTGTGGCTTTTGTCATGTTTCATGCTGGTCTTAAGGCGACTTAGTGTTTAAGTTCATTCAATCCCTATGTAACAAGCCCTGTTGCTGCTCTTTTGCTCTGCTGTGTTCGGTAGTTTTAGTTTTATTATCTTTTGTCCATTCTTGGAATTGTTTCAATATTTGTTTCTAATGTAATTAATTAAAAAAATTAATTTACATTAACTGCTGAGCTATTTAGCATTCACTCTCAAAATGCTGTAGACAGCGTTAGGATTAAAATTCTGTACTTAAACTGCAAAAATTTTACAATTTTCTGAAAAACTTATTCAGTCTGTCTTATCCTGCTCCAGTGCTTCTTGGAGTTCATAGTTTTTAGAATAGAAAAGATTGTGTTCTTGTGTGAGAGCTGTAAGACTGGGTTAGTCTTGTTTTCGGTTTTCCAGTTTGTACGTTTCAGTCTCAGAACAGCTCTTAAGTGCTTCATACTTGCTGTAAAACTGTAGATTTTGTATCCTGGAGCTATAGAAGGGAGGAAAAAAAATGAAACATGTTATGGGAAAAGGGACTTTGTGCCCATATTACAGTCTCTTCTCTTATTATTGCCTGAATAGACTGATACCAGTTGCTGTGAAGTCTTTCCTCTGTGTATTGCACTTTTATTAGATTCTTCCTCAGAATCTGTCCCCGATCAAAATTAATCTACTTACATTTTTTTGTTTTCTTTTAGATATGGATGGAAATGATCACTAAAATCCAGCATAATGCTCATTATACTTATACCATTAGACTAATATGACTTCTTCATAATTTGTAAGGGCAGGCTTTTCTTTTGATATTTTTACTACAATGGATTTATAAGTTCATAATACCATAAGCTATTCCAGTTTCTTTTGTATCTTCTGGGACACCAAACGTTGAAGAGTTTGAGATTTTTTTCCCTGGAGTTGCTACCATCCTAGTATTCTTCAACTTGGTACATTTGAGGAATAAGCCTGGCTTTGCTCTGCCTATTAAGCTGTGGTACATAAGCATACATTGTCTTCCTGGCAGTTAGTCTCCCATTGCTCTATGACAGATCTAAGGATTTTCTTCTGCAGGGCTGTGGTTGATTTTTATTCTTTTTTTCCTTCAGTCAGCCAGAGAAAAAGATATTTAGTTTTGGTTTAGTCTCCTTTTTTATCATTCATAATTTTTGGTGCCTATTAGCACAGTTTCTCTTGGTCTTGTCCTCTGAGAAGAAAATAAGATATAACATGGTGTATTCTAAAAGCAGCCATGGGTGTCTATGCAAGCATCACATTGTAAAATAAATACACACTTGATATCATGGTCTTTTGTGCAGTGGGGGTGAAGTACTGAGAAGCAGTTAAGTTGCTTCCTACTGAGTTAGTAGCGGGGATATTTATTCCTTGTAGGGGCAGCCTCACACCGCCTGTGTGCTCTCCCGGTTTGTTAGAGGGCAGATGTGGCACTGGAGTGCAGGGATCGATTTGGAGCTTTCAATGCCTTCAGTGCCTCCTGCCTGCACGCTGTGCACTGAGCTCTGTCACGGCAGGGCTGTGACAGCCCATCGATTAATGTGCATGTGGTGATGCCAGGAAAATAGACAAACCCTTGCTTAATTGAAATACTTATTTTATCAGCTGATTAAAGTACCTGAAGTTGGTAAAGCAGTAAAGCTACAGAAAAAGGTACATAAAGCAGTAACGAATAATAACACTTCCTAAGACCTATTCCACTTGCCTACTCTCTGCTGCCCATGCTGTGGCTGTCCGGAGGGGTCTTGTCGTTGCTTATCCTTCTCCATGGGTGGCTGATGGAGGCTACTTGTGATGGGCTTTGGTAACTGGTCAGGATGGTGGTGTTCTGACTATGGCCCAGGTCAGGGACCAACATGGAGTTTTGTCCCAGATCCAATGATGAGCAAAAGGGCTCCAGTGTTTCTGCACAGTTGTCAGTCTTGTTGGCTGACGTTCTTCCAGGTCTGTGAAGGATCTTCCCCCTTTCCCCTGACAAAATTGCCCTATCATACTAGGAGATGTCACCAGTCACTTGGCCTGACCGCTACATGAGTCTCTGTATCCTGCACTGCTTTGAATGATTTCATCTCATGACCCATT
Source organism: Pseudotriccus pelzelni (assembly GCA_035584735.1). Classification (NCBI taxonomy): domain Eukaryota; kingdom Metazoa; phylum Chordata; class Aves; order Passeriformes; family Tyrannidae; genus Pseudotriccus; species Pseudotriccus pelzelni. Next base: position 75,112,821 of record JAWMRA010000001.1, read on the forward strand.
TTCTGTTCTTTTTTGTTATTTCCTGATTTTTACCTTTGGGATTGGTCTTTAGGGTTATTTCTCCATGTTACTTTTGGGATGCTGACATCAGTAATTTCCAGTCAAATGTGTACTCCCCTTCCATCAGTCATGTGCAAACTCTCTTAGTTCCCCTTTTCTTACAGCCCAGAGCTATAAAGGCTACTATACCATTTGTCTGTGACAAGCTCACAGTGTCAAAGGAGGTCTGTGTGGAGGTATCCACAGTTATTCAAGTGTTTGGTTTTGTGGTTTTTTTTGGAAAGGCTTCATGGGGTAACATAAGATAGTACGTTTCCAGCAGATTGAGTGAAGGAAGAGGAAAGGGCAAATACCACAAGTGGTGTTGCAAGATTTATTTCAGTGTAGCAATGAATGCCTTCCAGATTATCAGGTCTGTCCAGACAGGACCAGACTATCACAGGTTCCTCTGATTAGATTTAGACTCATTAAGTAGGCTGTGCAGACTCATGTCCGTTATAACTAGCAGAATTTAATTTCATTACTAAAGTGGCTATATACTTTTCAATGTCATGGAAAATGGTGTTACAGCATGTTTGAACTATAATTGATATTTTTATTGGTTTATTTTCATTAGTAGTATATTTTCCACTTTTTGCTCTTGAAGAGATTAGACACTCTTCTTTTAGCATTTTCCAGCACATCTCAGGCTCTCGGCTTACCCTTTGGGCTTAATTATGAATGCACGTCATGTTTGCAATTACATTAAGCGTAAGAAGCAAAATGTTACATGAGTTAAGATGGACAATAGCCAACTTCCTTTCAGAGAACACCAAAGTCAAGGAGATAAAAGCTGAAAATTAAGCTAGATATTTTCTTTTCAAAACTGGGGACAACAGTATTTTGAACTTCTACAGAATCTGGAACGCAAGTTTGCAAGAATTGAGATTACAAAGTAATTGATGTTAACCCGTGTTTAAGTTTAATTTTTAACTAATACCTTGTAGCATAGTTTTGTATAGAAGGATTTATTTATTTGTATTATAACATTCAGTTTAAATATAGGGGAAGACTAAATTATCAGAAAACTCATTCCTTTTAATATGAATTCCTGTATTATAATTTGATTTTGTACTATTTGTGCTTTTAAAGGAGCATGATCTGTTTGAATTAGGAAAAAAGAGCATTACTGATCTTTTGTCACTGATGCTTAATGAAGTCGAAGGTATGCACCATGTATATTCTTGATAGTTCCCAAAGGGATTGTCCTAGGAAGACAAATGTACGCTTTGTATAAAGAAAAGAAAATTAAAAAAAAAACCAACCAGAATCACCCTGTGAGTGTTCGGTATTGTTTGGAAGTCTTTAGGCATTTCCTCTTTTGTGACTCCAGAAAGTGCTGGAGGTTAAGCAGGAGGTACTTCCATGGAGGTAAAGCTGAAAGTCCATTTTTGTGGAATTCTACATTGCATCTGTAGTCAAGGAAGCCACAGAAACAAGTTGTTCTCTGTCTTAAAGAAGGTGATTAATGATCCTGATCAGAAACTTCATACAAATAGCCAGGAGGGTTTTCAATTACCATTTTCATTAGGAGTTGATAAGGAAGGGAAATACATACGGACTGCAACTTGGTGCATCTAGAAAAATTGCAGCAAAGCTCCATATATATTTCATTTCCTTTTTAGATATCTTTATGTATATATATATATATAATTTATATATGTAGGTATCTTAAATAACAAGCAAAAGATGAGATAAGAAGTTTTATATAACTGGCAGAATCATCTGAACTGAATTAGAGCCACTGTATGAAGGACAGAGACAATAACAAGGCAGGCACTCTGTTTCTTAAGGACTTCGTTAACTTTCTTAGTGTTACTGGGAATGTAACCGTGAGGTTTTGAATGTGTGTGGATCAATATGTGGCCGGAGGGATCTGTTACCAACCATCAAATGATACTAGAGAAAAGAAAAGTTACTTTAAGTACCTCTGTAATTCACAGTTAATAAAATGGTGGTGTTATGGGGGAACTTCAATTTAAGAGACATTTAGTGGAAGATCTGCGCAGTTGGATATAAAACATGCTATTGTTGCTAGAAAATACAGGATAATTTGCTAAAGCAAAAAGATATTGCATTGAATATATGATAAGTCAATTCTCGGTTTCATTGTGATGGATAAAGATGAAATAACCACTGGACTAGAAGCTGATGGTTGCCTAGGGATCAGTAATTCTGACCTGATTATATTTAGTGTAGGAAAACAGAGCACAAGTCCAATCACAGGCTTATATCAAAAGGGCTAATTTCCTGGAACTGAGGGAAACTGTATTTGAAATTGTCTGGGAGAAAGATAAATACAGAAAATAGGGAGTTCCTTTAGAAAAACTAAAGGAAGAGCACCAAGGAAAATATCTACAGCTAGGAAATGGAGGAAAACCATGTGTTTTTTATTCTAAAAGACATTTTGATCGTGAGAAATTGGTACAATGTTACAGGCTTATAACCAAGAGAAATTAGTATAATTTTACAGCCTTCTAACTAGAAAGAGGTGGAAAAGTCTTAAAGGTAATTTAGGGGAAAAAAGCCACAAGAATGACAAATAATTTTCTTTCTGCATTTTTAAGTGTGTATCACAGGATGTACCAATGAGATTGCAGAAATCCGTCATCTTTTCAGATCTTTCAGGAATAAAGGACAACAGTGATAAATAACATAGACTTATGGAATGAGAACGGCTATTATGCCTGCACCACAGAGATTGAGCAAACCTACAGAATATTGTTGCAGTTGGTTATTGGACTTGTGAAGAGCCATTTAATCACTCAAAAGGTTGTACCTTACTACCTTACCTGTCTTTAAAAACTACATCACTTTCTGTGGAAAAAAGATTGCAAAGGCAACACTGTTTGATGAAGGCTTTTATGGGACTCATAGGACCCCCATCTTGAAGGTCTGTAGCTTATTTTTCTTACCCTTTCCAACCTTCAAAATAAATGCAGGGGAAGAACACATATAATCTTTATGTAAAGTTTTATCAAACTTGCTCAAATAAAAAAAGCCCCAAAATCTGCAAGAGATCTGTGTCACTGATTGTTGTCTCCAAGTGATCCAGTAAATGGACCCAGTGCTTGATTCACCTCCTGCATATTTAAATCTCGCTTGTCTGCAATACTATCGGTGCATTTTAAGCCCTGTTATGTTCATAGGACTAGCTTGTTCAGAGTGTGATGATGCCATGATAAGACAATACTGCAGTGATACAAGTTACACTGTGCTAAACCTATCAAGAGAAATAAAGTTTCTCTGGCCCAAGCTGGTAAAAAGCCCCCCTTCACCGTTGCTTCTGCAACAGGGAAGAAAATCTCTTCTATGCACACCTTTTCTTTTTCTCTTTCTCTGGGTAGATTATCGAAGCATGGAAGCTTATTAAAGTACTTTGAGGGACAACATTTTTAAAGGCTGTCTAAGAAGTAGGATGTGTACATAGTGATGATTTGGTTCTTACACAATTTGAGTGCAGCGTATTTACAGAAGTAACTATGATATCTGTGAACAAAAAGGTTAAATTCTGCAGTAAGTGGTATGAGTTCCTACTTTCTTTTCATGTTCTCATAGGAAAAACGATCTCAAGTCACGGTATTGGCTAATTAATACAAATCATGAAGTTAAAAGGTAACACACAGGCTTATCTTATTGCTTTGTGGTACACATCTTCTTTGTTCATTACATTTTTTTGAAAATAGAATCCAAAACTACAGGCTGGACATTGACCTGTAGGATTCCGAGTCTCAAATGCTGATATCAGCTTGTCTTATGAATGCTTTCTTTGAACTGTGATAGAAATTTGGATTAAACCATTCTTTATTCAGTGCCTACAGGTCATATATTTGCTCCCTATAGAAACAAGTAAAAATGGAAAAAACTTGGAGGGAGGATCCAAAAGAATTGCAGTTTTGGCATGGTTGGATAACCTTTCAAGATGGTTGTGGATGCTTTGAGTTTTGTGCAGAATCATTGGAGCTGGGCTCAGTCCTGAAGGTCTTTTCCAAACTAAATAATTCTATGATTCTATGTAAAATTTCAGTTTTGGTTTCTGATTATTTTTTTCTGTTAGAGCAATAAGCTAGTTCAGCAATGTTGGTTTAGTGATCATAAAGAAATGATGTCTAGGTTACGGGGAAACAGTTTCCTACTTCATTGGCCTCGCTGTCTTTTCAGGTTTGGGAGCTATCTGTCGTGCTTGTGGAGATTCATGTATAGGAGTTGTCCTGTTGGACATGAGCATAGCTTTTTATATTTCACTGTAGTTGAGTATGAGAATACTGTGAACACTTAATTAAGTCCCACTGCTTGTTGCCATTTGGTCACTGCGACATCTATTTGCTAGCATGTCTGCATTACAAGTACACTGCACAGACGTCAGGGAGAAGTAGTTAATTATTTAAGTCTAGTACATTTTACTGATTTACCAATAAGAGATATACTTGGAAATGTCTGTCAAGCAAACTATGGAGCTGAGCATTCCTCCTCACAGTCCAGTGTTTATAATGGTTCTAGGTCACTGTTAAGCCTCAGGGAGGAGGTGGGACAGATGCTGTAGTGCCACTTCAAATGGCAGACAGCATCTTTATTAATTCATGTATATTAAACTGTACACCTGTTGTGCATACATCTAAATCTCAATTAGGAAGCGTGTCAGGCAAAGATGATCTGTTCTGCTCTCTTACTGTTCTTCCAGAACTCAGGTCCACCAATCCTCCTGATTTTATTTTTTATTTCTTGCAGTCTGCCCTTTGACGGTACCACATGTCTGCTGGCCTTCTGCCAAGTTTTGTGTCTGCTGAAACCTTCTGCCATCTACCTCTGCCAGTTGTTACAGCTGAGTCTTCAAGTTACTGACCGGTTCATTATGAAATCAAAAAATTGCTTTGATCTCTTTCAGGCTGGACTGCAAAGCAAATTACTTTCTGATCTTGCTAGTATGAACAACAGGATGCTGCACTTGTGTGTCACAGACTATTGCAACTTAGAGAGTACAGATGGCTGGGTACAATTTCTGTTCCAGTTTGTCTGGATGGGATGGCTCTGGTACATGTAACTACAGGCTTTAAAATTATTCTGCTGTCCAAGCCACTCCATCAAATCACTTCCTGGGATATGTAGGAGGAGGGAGCAAGGCAGTTGAGACTAATTTTCATTGTTGTAGTGGTTGTTTCTGGGAGAGGGAGCTCAGTTATGCAACACCTACAGATATATCATTTGTTCTTCTTGCTTCATACACTTGTTTACCTTTCTTATGTTCTTTCAAATAGCATCTGTGTAGTTTTCAGTTTTGATCTCCTATAAAAACCAACTTTATATTTAAAGTTACTCTTCCACCCCATTATGATGCTGTTTCTGTTGAATGTGTTCTGTAATGTGTTTGTCCAACAGTGAGCTTGGGCATGTCACTCTCATCCTCTGGTTAAGCAATAATACACAGTTACTTTACATGTTATGAGTTACCAGCATCACAGGTCATGAGAGGTAGAGAAAACTGTTGCGGTGTCTCCAATATCAGTGAAGATCAGTTGTTGACCATACCTACCAAAGGCTGAAACAGTCATTAGAAAACTCTGGATATATCTGGAAAGCAGCCTCTATGTCTTCCTTTCTTATGCAAGAGAAATGAGGAACAAAGTCCGTTTCTAATATAGTTCACTTAAGATTGTCTTAGTGCACTTCTGTAGGTCTATGTTGTGTCAGTCCTCCTCTGAATGGTTATGGCATTAACAGCAGCTTGCGCTTGTTCTGTAAGGTTTGCAAGTGTGATGAGAATTAATTTGAAATCTTGCTATAGATAGCCATCAGCAGCAGATAATAAAATCACAGAAGATCTTCCTGGGATGTTGTTTACTCCTACCCACAATCCCAAAGCCAAATCTGTTGGATTTCCTGGCAGATTAAAAGCAGGCTAGTTAGATACCTAAAAGAGATTTCACAACTAGAGTAACGGTGGCCTTCCTAAGATGTTGCACCATTCCTTAGACTTCCCTTTTTATTGTAAAAATTCTTGTATAAGAGTATTGACAACAGAAAATGAAAACACAAAATGACAGTATAATTCAAGGAGGTAGTAAACCAAGTATTATATTTGGTTTCCTGCAATATGTAGAAAACATTTCTGGATTTAGATTCTGAAGGATCATGGTGCAGGTGAGGAAAGTCAATCTGTTAACTGAAGTAAAATTATTAAATTATTAAAATAATAGTGTAAGCTCATCCCTGGTATTAATAGGTTCAGAAGACCACCACTGATGGGAACTGTTCTGTCCAGTGTATGAACTCCTCACTATCTATTCATCCTCTTACTGTTCAACTCTCTCGAAGTTGGATCACTGTTCCTTTGCTAGAAAGGAGTTAAGTTCAGAAAGTTGTCCCCCCAGGTAAACAACTGGTAGTCTTCCACACTTCCTTTTATAGTTTGTAATTTTTTTAAAATCTGGTTAATAAGATTTTGTCATTTTATAGGTGAAGCAGGCAATTATTTTCCCTTCTCACCTGTCCTAATGTCTGCTGCAAGGGGTTGGGAAATTTCTTACATTATTTCTGTGGAAATTCAGTGGAAATTAGGTAAGTGTCTCAAAGAACTGCTTTTCTCTTAACTTTTCTACTTACATAGGGGAATGTAGTATAGGGAACCAAGTGTTATCTCCAGACTAAATGGGTCCTAAAATGCTGATGATCAGGGTTTTAGCTTCCTACTGCAAATTTAAAGTGTGTAGAAATAGAGTGAACCATTCCTACTTCCAGCAAATCTGCATATGCCCAGATGAGAGACAACTTACTGTGCTTCAGCATTTAAATAATTTTTATTTTGAACACTCCTGCCTGTTGCGGACAAAACAGTTGTAGGCATTTGAGGAAAACACTTAACAACCCCCTAGAAGGTGGATTGAATAATGTGTGCATGAAGTTGTAGCATAAAGGAAGGTAAGTTCCACGTAGCTAAGAGTATGAAAAGCTGAATTAGATGCCATTTTACCCCATGTGGAATGCTTCAGGAGGGGTGTAATTTGGAAATGTCAGCTACTAAGTAAGAGTTTCAGATACCTTGGAAAATACTTACAAATGGCTTCCAGGCATTATACTTTAAGATGAAATTACTACTGTGCACCTAAATGAGATGCTTATTTCAGTCCCTGAGCAGCTTAATTTCAAGACAGCAAAGGTCAGGGAGACTCTACTAATAATCTAATAACAATTGACTGCACGTTTCTGGGAGATTTATCTGCATCAGAGCCTGGTTGCTGAGAGCAGGATGAATTAGTGATTACTTAACTGGCATGCCTTGGAGCAGCATCAGCCATTGAATGTGACTATTACAATGTCATGAAGTAGCCAAATGCAACTAATGCTTGGATAACTGCACCAGAAAGTTGGAGCACAATCACTGTGGTTTTGAGCAGATTTGCCTGTGTCCCACCTAATAAGGATGTGATCAAGTTGGGGCTGGGGTACCTAGTGTCACGATTTTAGCTGATAAACATCAGGCCGTGGTTCTGGAGAGGAATTAGATGTTGAATGCATTCAGTCAAGTAAAAAAACTACTTCTAGCAGCCTTAATCATTCCAAAGCTTGCCTACCTCTGAATCTTATTATGATCAGATTGCATGACAAGGGTAAATTCACTTTGAGATGCACAGATCTTAGACACTAAGCAATTGCCAAGAATTTTTATAATATTGGTAGAAAAATAATATTCTGATCACAACATGCCATAACAGTTTCCCTGGGACACCGAGTGAACATTTATGTCTTGAGACTAGAAGCTCCTTTGCAGTTTATTTGAAGTAAATGCACATTAATAGTGATATTATTAGTATTTGGTATCTTTGAGAATTTACAGGCAATTAATCTTCATATTTCCTAGAGGAATAAATGATAATTTGGGGATGACTAATTTGATGTAGTAATTCTAAATAAGATCTTGACATTTATTAATACTATTTAAAAACAATTTCTCATTTATTTTCTGGTAATCTGGTGAAGACTCAGTTTAAAAAGGAAACTTCTCGTTTTGAGTGAGTGTATTTGTCTCTTGAGTTGGAGGTTAAAGCTCATATGTCATGGGAGAGGGAGAGACAGCCTTGCTGCTGCAACTTGCTCTATCCCCTGCCCTGGTGGTGTGGGGCTGTGTGGAAGGGGAGGAACTCATCTCAAAGGAAGTAGTAGCTGTGCTCCCACCAGTGTCCCCGGTGTTCACCATACTGCTTTGCCTAAGAGTTAAACTCACTAGCCTGGAAAGAAGCTAGGCCAGTGAAATAAATGAAATCTCTTTCTGGCTGGTGAGTTGAATCAGTGTATGAAAAGACATGCTAGAACAGATGCCAGAAGATTGTGTGATTAGGGGAAGAGGCAAATTGTTGCTCTTGCTGCTAGGTTAGCTGCTGGTCGTGGCATTCCTGTTTAACTGAAGTATTTCAGCATGAAGGTTGACACTTTCTCAAAACAACATTCAGTTGTTCACATTGGTGCTGTCTGGAGTATTAAATCCTGTTTGAGAAAGCAGGAGGATCAGCTGAAGAGCTCTGAGGGATCATGGCAATCCCTGGAATACAGTCGTCTCTTGTCTTCCCTCATCGTCTTTCAGGGATCACGATTTCCACTTTTCCAGTCATTAATTTCTTTGAGACTTTGGGATCTTGGAGATGGCGCCATTATTTCATTGGGTGGAGCATGTAGAGGTGAATTTTATTAGCAAACTCAATTTGGGAGTAACATGAGACAGTGTATGTAGTTAACATGTTATTTCTTTGTTGGGGGGAGGTTACCACAAATGACAGAAGATTATGATTGGGATCTAACTGGAATCTCTTGAAATATGTGCTATTCAACATATTTCTGAATCTGGAAAAATGACAAATAGTGAAAAAACATAATTCTGTATCATCAAATAATTAAAGCATTAAATTAAAACCAAAGAATTACAGAATAATCTCATGAGACTCAGTGACTGGGCAATAATGCAACAAATGAAATTGTAGCAATAAATTCTAAGTAGTATATAGGGGGTAAAACTATTGCTGATAACACAGTGATGGACTGTAAATTATCCATTAGTACTCAGAAAAGAGGTCGGGTATCATTGCGATAGAAGGCTGAAAATGCTGGTGCTTAGTACCAGTCAGAACAATGTTAAAAATTATTAGGAGAGGAGGCAAGGGCAAAATGTGGAGTGTTTTATAAATGTACTGCGCACTTGCATCTTGATTAGGAAAGAACTACTGCAGGAGGAAAGATGAAGTAGAGTAGGGCTCTCCAGTTTACGGAAGAGGTGATTGAGTAGAAACTGATCTTATTATAAAAATATATAAAAAAATATATAAAAAACCGTAATGTCTTGGAGAACACTAGACCAGAGTATATTCAGTAAAATTAACAGGAAGCATCTCTAAATTAATGGAAATAATTTTTATACTCTGCCAAGCTATTCAATGGGCCTCTTTGCACAGGAAAAGCTTCAACATGTCCGCCAAATGGATTAGACATGGAGGATAAATCAAGGACTGATAAATACAAGGATGTGTAAACATTCTTCAGCTTTAGAAGTCTTTAAAATACATATTGCTGAATATTGGGAGAGTTATTTGCACACTTTCCCCACTTTTTTAATGGCATTTTCTTCAGCATCTTCTACAGCTGCTATTGGAGAGAGGGGGTTGATTAGACTGACATCTGTTTTTATCCAGAAAAGTTGGTCTTGCGCATAGGTTTTAGCCTCAAGAGGTGTATGTACAGAAATGACTGCCTAAACAGTCTCCCAGTAGCATTTATGCAGAACAGACACAGCAAATAGCAGTTTTACATGTCCGTGGTGGTTCTGTGTCCAGAGCAGTACGTCCCTATGATCTCTAGTATGGAAGGCATAGCAGAAGATAGAGGGCAATTGTAGAGGAGAGACAGTGGCAAGAGCTGGACACTAATGCAATGTGTGTGTATAAAAAGCTTTAATTCTGGTCAGAAGTGGTTGTGGCTATTAGAAACAGTTAAAAAGCTTGTAGCTTTGCTGTTGACTCTTTTCCTTCACTGTAGATAAGTGAAGTTCCTTAAGGTTTCTGGAGTTTAATATTGTTTTGCTTTTTTAAAGATTGTTTTGTGCATTTCCTCTTTCAGATGTCAGATTAGAAGGAAAGCATTTGGGGGGGATATAGTCCATTGGCAGGTGAAAACCAGGGCCTGAAAACTGAAGGATTGTTGAGATATTTGCCAGGTTTTAAGAGGCAGATTTTCCTGAATATGAGGGGAGACCTAAAATTTATGGAGTGGAATCTTCAGCTTCTCCCCCCAAATACATTGTAAAAGGAAGTTATGTGGAAAATAAAGCTTTAAAACTGGCACAGAAAAAAGCCTAGAAGTGGAAGACTATGAAAAAAATGTGGAAAGGAACAGAGTGCTTCTTACTTGATAGAAATGTTAAACCAGGAGATGAAGAGCTTTGGAATTTCGTTGTATTGAATTTGTATTTTTCAACTTGACTTGAAAGGAGAAAATTGGAAGGCCACCTGTGGAGAAGTGTAGCTGAGTGGAAAATTTTGTGTATGACTTGTTATGTGCAAGGTTATGGGCCCCTGTGGATCCTTACGGATCTTAAATGGTGATTCACTTCTGGTGCCCAGAAGCCTGAGGAATTGATATCCTCAGTACTTTTCATGTAACAGCACAGTAAATTCCTGTGACACTGTTCCACAGGTTCCTTGCTGTATTTCTTATCCTACAAATGTATATAATTTAGATGAAGAGATTTTGAAGATTATTCAGAGTGATTCAGAAATAGATGGCACTTTTAACAGTAATTTGGTGTTGTGACTCCATAACTTTAACACCATCCATCAAAGCCTTTACGAAAGTTTTGTTCTAATCTCACTTTTTTATACAGTTCTGCAAACACAGAAGCTGAACAGCATCCAAGTGCAGATGAACACACTGAAGGAAAGCCGTTGCCTCCCCATCGTGAGCAAAACCAGTGATGAACTGGGGAATTCTACTTAGGCTGGTTTATTGATGACTTATATTAACTTGTAATTTCTGATTCCAGTCTCAAGAAATAAGATGAACGGTTATGGTGGGTGATGGGTCTGTTTTGTCTGCTGCTGATGCGGCTGTGACCAGCACAGGTCAGTTCCTGACCTTCTCCTCCTGGCAGGTTCCACCTTTTTTTTTTACTGTGGTGCCCAAAACTGCACACAATATTCAAGGTGAGGCAGTACCAGAGCAGAGCAGAGCAGGACAATCCCCTCCCTCGACCAGCTGGCGATGCTTTGCCTGATGCCTCCCAGGACACGGTTGTCCCTTCTGGCTGCCAGGGAACACTGTTGACTCATTATTCTCAAATAAACAGACTTGCATTTAAAAGCAAAAGTATATTAGCAATTGCATGAATATCAGAATACAGGAAATGTTAATGCTCCAAATTTTCAATCCTCTATATTCTTTTAATTATGAAGTTTGTTCCAGCAGTATTAGTCACTGATATTTAGTGTGAATTTATCGAGGCAGTAGTATATAATAAAAGATACAGTCTTCAAATTACTTTAGTAGCATGTGTTTATAACTACCTTATGGAAATAATTGAATAGATTGAGTGGGAGGGGACATAGTACATATGAACTTAAATCTTGTGTTGTAGTCTTTCAAGTCTAGTATCAATATTTCATCTTTACATGTGTCACTGGAATTTTATGCTACTTCTGAACTATATTTATATATCATGGGTAAACAGGTAATGATTAGACTGTTTTTTTGTGTAATATGTGTTAGTAGACTAAAGAAAAATGTTAGATTCTAGTAAGTTGCAGCCTATTCTCCTTAAATATTGCCAATAAATAATGTGCTTAAGCAGAAATGCTTTGTGAAATCAGGATACCTTCACTGAGAAGATCTATAAATAGATCCACCAACTAAGAATAAATGACAAAATGAATAATGATGTGGATATATGTTGAGCTCAAAGTTCTTCATGTATTCAAAAGTGAGTTGCTATGCCTTAGTGATGCCAGATGGTATAGTACATTAGGAAAATTGGAATGAAATAGATTAAGGAAAAAAGTCTAGCAAGACTATTTTTCTGGTCTTTGGCATAATTCTGTGCATTGAAGTGCTGAACCAGGATCACTGATATTTACAGAGCAATAAATCAGGATGATTGGCACATTCTCTGTGACATAAAACAGACTGTCCATGACATTGATTAAAATATTTTGAAGTAAAATCAACAAGGTAGTTATGAAATGAAGAGAAGACTCTTCAAGGTTTTCCGATGTTACTTTTCCTTTACAATCATTTATCACAAATGTGTCTGCTGCCTTCAACAACCCCAGTGTCAAATTTCTGAGTTACTGTATCCAAATCAACACACAAGCCATGACTAAGATTATCTTTTAGAATGTCCTATGAGTAATACTGAATTACTCAACATCATCCAGCTATTAGAGAAAGTGGTTGGTATTCTTGGGTGAGAATTTATCATCTCGTTCCATGTGCCGTAAAATTTATTCAGGTCAGCAAGCTGAGGGAGATTATAATCATAACCAACCATCTGACCTAGCTACATGTGGCATGAGTGTTTTGAGTCGTTTTTATTTCCCTATGAAGTAGTGGAGGCAATATACATTTTCAAATGAGAAGCGTGATATGAAAATTGGGTAATATATTCTCCCATTCTGCCGTGTGAATGCTGTATGACCTGGGTATGAGAAAGATCATGACACTTCTCAGAATGGGATAGTAGAAGGTAACAATTTTCAGGTAGTCCCTTTCCAAGTAATGTTTGTTACTTGTAATCATAGAATCATAGAATCAGCCGGGTAGGAAAGAACCTCTGAGATCAGCAAGTCCAACCCTTGATCCAACACCACCATGGTTACTAGACCATGGCACAAAGTGTCACATCCAGCCTCATCTTAAAAACCTCCAGGGCGGAGAATCCACCACATCCCTGGGTAACCTATTCCAATGCCTGAATATCCTCTCTGTAAAGAATTTCTTCCTAATATCCAACCTAAACCTCCCCTGGCAGAGCTTAAGACCATGCCCTCTTGTCT
>JAWMRA010000001.1:75125984-75146778 GCA_035584735.1 Pseudotriccus pelzelni
GAACTGAGGGGCCCAGAACTGGACACAGCACTCCAGGTGTGGCCTCACCAGCGCTGAGTACAGGGGAAGAATCACTTTCCTGGACCCATTAGCCACACTGTTCCTAATACAGGCTATTATTCAGCATTCATACACACGTCATACTTCAGGTCTCTGGTCTAGGATCAGTCATTGGTTACACTTTTGCTGCCCTAAGAGACACAGATATATGTGACTACTTTTGTATTTTAATCAAAGCACTGAAATTAGTAATGTCTTTCAAAGTACACTGTACATGCTTCTGTGATTACCCGCTTGCCAGACACTTGAAACAGCTTTTGAAAAAACAGAAAACTGGACACACTTTCACAGTAACTCCAAATCATGAAAATTTATAAACAGAATGTATTCGTTTTGATGTTTCTAGCACTAATGACTCAGGCATCTCATCAGACTTGATTTATAAGGTAACCCTGAAGAATTACATGGAACTAATTTGTTGCTCAGATGATTCACTGTGTTGCGTATTCACTCTTGCTGAGTTTTGTATCTCTAGTTTTCAGAAAGTAATAAAAAGTCTGCATATTCACTGAAGGAATTATTTATTTTCATCAAATGTGGGTACTTAAGCCATGCAGTGTTCTATTTAATGAGCTATTCATAGGGCATTTAGTTTTATAACATACCTTTGTTTCACTGGGGGATGACTTCCATGGGCTAGGGAGGTTTGAAATCAGTCTGAATTGCTGATGTTTCTAAATCCTTTTTTTTTTTTTTAATCTCACCTCTGCAAGTAAGCTAGAAATGATATTTCTATTGTGATAAAAAATGAAATACTGGTGAAATTTTTGGGGTTTGACTTTGTTCTTAGATGGTATTTAAAAACACAAATGCAGTTCATCATTCTTTTTACCACCAAAAAATTTGAAAACATTCAAAGAAAACATTCTTGAAAATATGAAGACTCTTCAAACACCTTGTCATCAGCAAAAATCCCTGTCTCATTCATCCCAGAGGGTGAGTCTTGTTGAGCGATCACGCACTTGCTGTTTGCTCATGTTCGTTGTGCGTTCTTGTGCGTCATTTATGTACGACAGATGCATCCTACAGCAGATACAATCTTTTCATTTCCCTGAGCTGTTCTTTGTAGCCCTCACTGTAAGATGTCAGGTTATCAAAAGCACATTAGGAAAAAGAGCGTCTCCTCCCTGATTACAGCAACCTCTTAGATCTTTGCAAGCAATCTTTAGAGCATCCCTATGCAGCGAGGTTGTGCTGCAATCCCTGCTCACATATGAGGAAATAAGGCACAGAGATTATAATAAATAATTTTGGCCAGAGCAATTTGGGAAGTCTGGAGCTGGACATTTTTATTCAATACTATCTTACTGTGGTTTTATATCAGTGGTAGTTATAGTTATTTGGATTTATTAAATAATGAATAAGACCTCAAGTGGTCATACTGAGTGTAGTAAAGATGCAGACAGGCATATAATGGAGACTACTGGATGACCACTGTCCTCTCTCTGGTTTATGGAGGACCAAGGCTCTACGAGAGAGCAGTCAGTCTAACTGTCTATCTCTGACCATCTGATGTAGAGACCTGACTTAAATACGTTCAGCTAGCGGAGAAGAATCTGGATCTTTGTGATTATCTTTAAAGAGGAGTCTAGATCAACATGATACAGTGATTGTACAGCAATATTAGAGCTGACAGGCAGTTTTCCAGGTCTGGAGAGCATAAACCACCCCAAATCTGCTTCTTTTCTCAAGTTTCCTGTCTGAGTTGTTATACACTATTTACCTTTTGTGACAGCAGAAATAAGGAGATCCATATGGATGATTATGTGGACAAGTATCACATTTCAGATTCGTCTGTCCTTTATATAATTTAATGGAAAAAAGACTACATGTTCATATAATGACATACTGCGTTCTAACAAATGGATGAAGTAGGGTTTGTTTTCTCATTTCCTAATTTTTGAATGCTGGACTTGAAACTTCGGCATCCTTTTTGTGTTTTGACATTCTAGATGTCCAAGTTTGAAAGTCTGAATATGTTGAAACTCTATGGATTTTCCTTTCCTTTCACTTGATGGATTATATGTGCTGCTTCAGATTTTTTACAGCAGGCTTGTCTATCAGGCTTTTCTTAGGATAAGCAGGATGTAATCTCTGTACAGACTTTCTCCTAGAAGATGGTGGAGAGTTAAACTGACAACAGAGTGGTGTTTACAGTGACTTGGCCCAGTCACTTACTCACTGTAGCCAAGTCAGAAGAATCTTCCTAATTTAGATGGCATTACTGGAGAATGATATACCATCCCAGAGAGATCAACAAAGAATGAAAACCTTCCAGTAGAACAGAGCTGACTTTATGAACAGTTGCTCTCCAGTCATCATAATCCCACTCGCATCCCTTTTCTCAGGGCCCACGGTATCTTTTTTTTTCCTCCTCAATCCTTCATTTTTTCTGTTCTCTACAGGTTTTTTGCAAGCTTTTCATCTTATGTCCTGTCCTTCTCTTATTTGGTTCTGTTCATTTTAAGTTCCCATTGCCATTTTGCCTTCCATTCCGTCCCATCTTTGCTCTCTCTGTCCTACATATTTGTTGTGTTCACATTCCTCATTCCTCTGAGCACTCGTTTGAAGTGCTTACATATTTTTTTTCCTGCTGTCTCAACGGGCAGTACGGTCTTCCTTCTACAGCTTGAGGAAAGGAAAGTGCTGGAGACTCCGAAGAAGCAAGAGGAATTCACAACACACAGAGATGTTTTTCCATGGTGGTATTCACTTTTTATTAGTTTCTGTGATCCTTTTAACCCCACTGTGTTACTGTGCATGGCATCTACATGGATGCAGTCCTTGTCTCCCACCCTCTGGAAGGATGTAGTAGCATTATGTAAAGAATGGAACAGATTTTGCACACAGATTAAATGATATTCTTCAGCTTGAAAAGGAGGAGTTGTAGGGGGCTTTTGATAATGTTAGGAATGATCGAGAGGAGAAGAAAGCGTGAGTAAAAACATCGTGCTCTGTTATGAGTCCGAGTGATCTTGCATCATAGAGAAGGAGCAATTTTTGTGGGAAGAGACTTCAAAGAATTTTTCAGTTTAGAAAAGGAATGACTGAGGAGAATTAAGAGTGAAGTATATAAAATCATGACTATCATGGAAAAGGTGGAAAAGGAATAACTATTCGCTTTTTCTCATAGTGCAAAAGTAAGGCTACATCCAGGGAAATGATCAAGCTGTAGCTTTAAGACAAATGAAGGGAAGTAGTTCTTCATGATGTGCATAATTAAATTGCAGGGTTCATTGCTACGGAGTGTTATGGTGGCTCAAAGTCTGAATAGGTTCAAAAGCAATTAGGCAAATTCATGGTGGTTACTTCCATCTAGGGCTGTTAAGCACAATGATGGGAACTGGGAATCCCTAAACCACAATTTCTGGGCAGATGAAAGGTTTCTGGGGGTTTGGGCAGAGAGAAAGAATTGCTGTCTGAAATAGGATGGCTTATTCTTTTGCTAAGCATCCAGTGCCAGGCACTACTAGGAATGGAAGTAGTAGGGAAGGAGTGATGGCTCCCTCCTATTTGCACCTTCCCCTTATTTATATACATTGATGAGATCCTCTGAGCCCTCTCTTTTCCAGAGCTGAACGGTCCCAGCTCTCTCAGCCTCTCATCAGAGAAGAACAGCTCCAGGCCTGGAGCTCTGCTCTGCTCTTTGCTCTGTCTCCAGTACTGGACTCAGTAGTGCAGGTGTAGCTGTACCAGTGCTGAGGGGGTGGACTTCATATTTTGAGGGCTTGGATTATAGCAGAGCTCAAGGTGGGTTAAGCACCCATCTTTCAAAGTACAGCTGACTATGCAGCAGTTAAGGAACATTTCAGCAAAGCAAACTTACTGGGACTTTTTTTTGTTTTGGTTTTGTTTTTGTTTTTTCTCTAATTTCATTTCTGTGCTCTAGGTTTTAGGAAAATGAATGCTTGTGCATTGCTGTTTGAGTGTTAACTGCTGTCTTAGGCAATCAGAATTTCACTTGATACTCTGAAGCTGTTTCAGGAATGTCTGTATGGTCACTTGTAATCTACAGTGTATGCTAAAGTTCTTTGTTTTATTTTACCATACAAGGTTATCTACATGTTTAGAAACATCAGCCAAGTTACCAGTAGGATGAGAGTGGAAAACAAAAGCAGAGTTTTTCAGGCGCTAGATTGAACTTGGTCCTAATTGCTTTTCTTTTCCAAAATAAGAATTTGAGAAATATAGACAGTGCTGTTCTTCCTTCTGTAAAAGAACCAGAGGCATTTACATATGTACAATATGATCCTGTAAGTTACTTTTGTGATGCTGCAATGGATGATTCATTGTTCTGGATTAATTAACACTTTGCCACCTTCAAATAGAAAAAAGTACTGTGCAAAGAGGAATATTTAGTTTAAATGTGTTTGAGGAATGAATTACTTGACTTTTACTTGTTTTTAGTTTTTAATGTGTCTAAAAGAATTCTTGACATCTTGAAACATTGCAAAAGTCTGCCATTTGTATAATACTTTTTATTGTTGAGGAAGGGTCATGGGCGTTTTTCCCTGGAGGTTCTGTGTTTTTATATCATTTGTCAAGTGATGAAAGAAAAGCAAAAAAAACCCCCAATGATTCACATTTGAGAACTTTGAAGCCATCAGAAATTGAAGTTTTAGTCTACTAGAGACAGAATGTATATGTTATTTTACATTACATTTTTATTATAAAGTTTTAGTGTTTGATATACAGTAAGAACCCAAAAGCAAATAGCCATATGAAATTGTAAGCAGAAAACAACTCGATCATACTAACTTCTGAACACTTGGCTATGTGTTTAAAATAACACATAGTGTAGGGTCTCTGACTTATGGGTCTCTGGTTTTTGGAGCCTCACCAAATTTGGAAATGAAATATAAATATACCACAGAACTAACCTGATAACTTCAACTAATTCCGTGACTTTCATAAAGCCTGTATTTTCTGTCTTAAAAAAAAAAAAATCTCACAAGTTACTGTAAATATAAATGCTATTCAAGCAAGGAGACTTAATTAGCTTTTTGCTTGTACAGGAAAAATTAAAAATTAATTGGTGGCATCCATGGCATGCTTTCCTTTCCTGCAAGCTCCCCTGGATCGTTATCTCTCTGATGGAAGTTTTGGGGCTGCTCATGCTTTGGAGGTTCTATCCTGTTTGATTAGTGCTTGCAGAATGATAAACCATTGGTATAGAATCAAGCTTTAGCCAATATGTGTAGGTCTTAGCATGACAACTCTGAACTTAATATGCAGGAAACATTTAGGATTGTGTTCCAAGCAATCAACTAGAATAAGGCAGGAGAAAAAAATCAATATATTAGAAATTACTTCTACTGTTCCTTGTCTTGAACCAATGTTTTTGTCTAGGCTTTCAAGAAAAAGAGATCTTCTTCACATTTGTAAAACCATGTCTAGCTGAATGTTTTATATGAGACATGATTGTCATTACCTTTTGTAATATAAAAATGAAGAGTTATTAAGTGTCTGCAGGTGACAGGTTCAGCATAAACATATTAAGATAGTTTTCCACATGAATTAATGAAGTGGTGAAACTTTTTGCCAGAGTATGCTTTTGTATGCTCAAAGTCTTCATGTGTTGGAAAAAACAAGTTGATGGAAGAAAAAACTGCTGTGGGTTATTAAAGACAAAGATACTATCTCTGTATCAGGAAATCCCTGAACTGAAATCTCCACTGTTCTAAAGAGGAAACGTTACAGGGTTGGCCTGTTTTTATGATCTTTCGGTCTCCCTTAGTGGACACTGTCAGGAACAGAAAAGTAGGTTAAAAAATAAAACCCTTTGGTCTTACACAGCATCTTCCTTTGGTTGAGGAATAGCTGCATTAGATTTCAGTAGGGAATGGGTTAGCCAGAATTATGGCTAATAATTTATTTACTTGCATTTTTCGTATTGATTTACTGATTTATTTTTCCATATCAGAAAGTTGCACATGGAGCATTCTCAGTCTAGGGGTCCTTGGTTCTGCCTCACATACTTGCTTGTGAAGTTCCATCATTGCTATTTCAGCTTCCTTTTACTTATTTCATATAGAGAGTTTAAAGGGAACAGCAAAAATTCACCTTGTTCTAGGGATATCTAATTTGTTCTTTCTTTATGATGTTTGGGTCTGCTGGGTTACTCTAAAAATATTTCTCTTTCTTGAATGCAAGTAGTTCATGAACTCTCCTCCCCAGGGCTCAGTAGCATCTTCCTGTATTGAGTAAAGGGTTCTTTTTCATTCCTAGTTATCCTGTTAAGCTTGCAATAAAAGTTGCCTTCTCCTCCATACAGCCATTGGATGTTAATCATAACCTGATTTTAAGTTGATTCTCTTCTTCACTTTAAATAGCTAAGAGCTCAATCCAAGCAAAGCTGATAGATGTGATATGGGGCCTATGAGGAATTTCAGTGTTAAGAGTCCAGTTATGTCATCCTAATCTTTGCCAAATTTCCATCAAGCCCCAAATCTGTAAGCACTTTTAGCTAATGTAGTTGCAGTTAAATTCCCATGGTGTCTGAAAGGCTGCTTCTGCACATTTCTAGCAGTGAAAGCAGTCTTAGCAGAGATGTCTGTACATCATACAGACACATACATGCATGCATGCATACATACATACAAATAAATTCTGAATATTTTTTGAGTATCCCCGTCTCTGAAGAACCTTTGAAGTGTGTACAGATCACCCTGCACACGTGACAGAATGAATGACGTACATAGTACATTCATCATGACTTTTTGAGAAGCACAGACAGTGCCATAAATGTTTCAGCACAATAGTTGTACTCAGAAGTATAATGTTTAGGATTTGTAAAATGAGAGAGAGCACATTTACATTTCCTGGCCCAAGCCGTTCATACCCTTCCTTGATAAGGCGGCCATTGACTTACCCCCATGGCACACTTCTCTGCCTTAGGAGCAGAGGGCATTCTCCCCCTGTGCCTGTGCATATCTTAGGGGTTTCTATGGCATGTGAGTGTAAATGTTGTGGAGGTAGAATGCTGTTGGTTAAACCATCTTTGGCGTGCAGGGCAGAGGAAATCACATCTCTCTGCCATCTGCATTACCCTGCACACTGGCAGCTAGAAGTGGGCTTACTCTAATCTTACCCCAAGTTTCTGATCCTGTATTTACTTATAAAACAAGAATTAAACAAAGAAAAGAACCAAGTTTCCAAAATATTTTTCCTTTAGATCTATGAGTTTGATATTATCCTGAAATTACAGCAATGTACACTCTTGGTCTAAAAACTCAGTGTGTATTGCTCTGTTCCCCACATTGAGTAAGAAGAACTGTTGCATTACTTTACTGAACTTAGATTAATTCCTAGCGAAATCATAGTATTAAATGATCATTAGGCTTGGTATTAACCATAAATACTGGTATAGGTTTATTTGTTTCTAATCACTGTTTGCTTTGCTATTGCTTTGCTAGGGACCTGCCCTGAAGCTTATTGAATGTTGATGTGGAACAGTAGTCACATAAAATGCTTTCTGAACTCAGAGGAACTTTGTCTTCTGATCTCTAACGTTTCTTTGCCTTATTTATCTTGCTTGATAAATAGTAAATATCTCAATCACACAGGTCTTATGCGATTTCATGATGTTCAATCTCCTTTCTTAAAGAACATTTCCACAGGTTATCCTTTCTGTCTTACAGCTGAAATAACTTTTAAAGCACCGTCTAACTTGAGCAATTGCTTTTTACCCAAAACACTGTTCCTTTTTATAAAGTTGATGATGTTCCTTGAAGGAGCTGCAGGACTTCAGGAACCACACATTATTCAAATGCTTGGTGAGAAGCAGCAGGTCTGCGAGGCATTGAAGTATTGTGAATAAAAAGGCAAAATTACGGTGCTTCATTTTTTCCAAGCCGCTGTGCTCTATTACTCATTCCAGTAAGTCCTGTCTATGCACCCTTCCAGGTTCTGAGATATACAACAGAAATGCATTGGATTTATAGGTAAATTTATCCTCTAAAATATATTTTTAAAAATTTATCTAATAATACAAAACCAGCTTCTCCACAAGGAACACACAAGCCAAAATCGTTTGCAAGTTGTTTGCCAGTTACTGTGTTTGAAACTAAACAATTCAGTTATGAGAGTTACTAAATAATCAATAATCTTCAATGTGCAGTGTTTGAAAATAACTGTATGACAACTGTGTGAATCAAATTACTTTGTCCACATGAGCTCTTTATTAGAACTACCACCTGTCTTGGCATTTTACCTTATTATTTAGCATTATTATTTACCTTATTTGTGTTCTATCATAATGCTTATTTTTAATAAAATGACTTGTAACTCCAAATTCTGATAAATTTAGAGGCAAGTTATAAAACAGTTCATGTTTTATATGGGTAAAATAGATCTAAAAAAAATGGAAAAAGAAAAAAAAAGAAAAGGCTGTGTTAAGGCATTTCAACTTAAAAATTTTCTTTTAGAGATTCAAAGTAAAGTTTTTTATTCTTCTTTTGCCTATTAACTATTTCAACATCTTATTGTAATTTGAATTTCAGGAGGTTTTTTCTTTTTGAATTCCTACGAATTCTGGGCAGGGGAAACTGTTTGCCTCCTCAATAAATGCAGAGAGAGTGACGAGGTGCAGTAAAGGGCACATACTCAATGTTCTGCAAACTTTGGATCTTGGGAGGGAGGTCTGTGGTGGGACCACAGATGAAAGCAGGCACCTTGTGAGGATACATCATAGCTATTCATATAATGAAATTAGAGAATATGCTTTTGGGGTCTGTTGAGGCAAGATCTCTCAGATCAAAACGTCCTTGTGGTTATTAGGCAAATCTATAACCAGTGTTGTCTCTGTGGCTTAGAGTAAATTTCCTATGGTTCTCCAATGTAGCTAGGTTTTCCTAGATATCAAGGTTATTACGAAACTAACAACCTAGGCTTTATGCAATTTATCTAATATTCCACAAATTCTTCAAGATGACGTCTGTTTATGTCCTGAGCTCTTCATGATGATGTCATGTGAATATGAAAGACATTTTTCTTTGAACCAGTAAATAAAATTTAGTTGCAGTGAAGCCTTTTATATACAGCTGAAAGTCTGCCTGGGTGATAACATTATTCAAACCCATGAAGCAAGGAGCAAACTGTATCTCTGAGAAGCTGTTTTAGACACTCATTCCTGTGTACTGTGGTGGACAGTTTAAGGGAATTGCTTCTTAATTACAGAGTTGTCCATGATAACAGTGAGAAAAAATTGGTTTGGACAGGATCGATTCCAAGCACTTCTGTTCCTCTTTCAGGACATTCCCAGCCAGCAAAACATTCACTGATGGTCAGACAAACCAGCTTAAGTTCACCCCATGCTTAATTTAATCAATAGGAGCCTATATACATTGCAGAATGTTGGCCATGTTAATTTAGCTGTGGAAATACCACCATCATTATGTGCCTCTGAGGTAGAATAGAACACAAGTTTTGGTTAAATATGTACAAGGATATCTAAGTCTCTGGAATTTACCCCCATTGTTTTTTTTTTAGAGTATAGTTTTTTCACATTGTAATTTTGGCAAGTTTTATCCATCTGTCTTTGGCTGCATATAATGATTCTCTCTTTGTAAACATTTTGTTTTGAAACATGTTTTTTTTTGGCAAGAGGTTTATTTCATCCCTTATGTGTACCAGGGAGAGCTGAAGACAGCCACTGTGGGCTAACCCTGCGTTTGTGTTTGGAGGACCTTTGATGGAATATTTCACCTTCAGAATATTTGCCAATGCTGCTCACAGAGTCTGTGAGATAAAAGAGTAATAGTATAACTTCTTAGTGACAAATTGGGATAAAGTGAGATTAATTGCTTTGCCTAGAGCCACAGTTCAGGTCAGTCATGTGGTCCAAAAGTAATGCTTCACAATGGATAAACTCAAGTGCTTTGCATAGGGAGTCTATTAGTCTAATTATAGAGGTCATCCATGTGATATATTTTCACATTATCTGAAATGAATGATTAAAATTCAGACTAAACAATAATGCAGCATAGTTTGTTTCTTTTTAAACAAACACCTCAACTATGAATGGATTAAGATTCCCACACAAGTATGCCTGATGTCCAATCTAGAGTATCCAACTTTGTCTTTTGTGTTTCTTTGTTGGCTCTGGACATTTTCTCGGCTGTGAACTTTTTAATTTGCTATAGTAACCAGTATAGAAAGTGAAACATTTTAAGACTAAGTTTTGGGGACTTGATTTTCCCTGATCATATGAGTATTACTTTTATGTATGCTGTGGCGGCAAGTCCATTAGCAAAACAAACAGGGACTAGAGTGGGAGCTATTGAAATGAATACAGAATATAGGCAGAAGCAGGTAAGATGGCAGCACAGTCTGTGACTTAAGACAGTGCTTGAGCAAGGCTCTGTTATCACCTGGAAAAATCCCTTTGAGGTGAGAAAACCAAGGACCTAATAATAATCCTAACTACAAGCATGAAAATAACCATAAGCTTAACATTTTCTTCTGAAAAACATGGCAGAGAAAGGTCTGTAAGTAGGTGAAGAATACTGCAAGCTGTGGAACATAAGCAGCTCTTAATCTCAGCAGTTCTGCCGTGGTGACCAGTGGAGCTCCCAGTGCTGTGGATCAGTGTCAAGAATCAGATGAAGGCTGACTTGGCTGCAGTGCAGATCACATCACGTGTGTCAAGACGTGGCACTTGCTGGTGTTTATGGGATTTCCTTCGTAACTATTGCCAGCATCTGAGGGATGAGGGGATGAGGAAGTATATACAGACAGCAGCTGGCTAAGTTGTTGTTACAGGCGTGTGTCTACAAAAGGGAATGGTAGAATAAAATTGATTTTAAAAAGAAGGGGAAGAAAAATACTTCTTCGGTTATGGTCTTCTTCTACATCTTTTTTTCTAGCCAAATAAAGCATTTGTAGAGCAACTGGCCATAGGGTTGGTAAATAATTTTGATCCATTTCAGCTTTTTTTTTTTTTTTTAACTATGAAAAATAAATTAATATTCCTTTTTGGCTCTGGTCTGCAAATACCGTGTTACATCTGAGTCATACTACATCTAGTAGCATCACATTTAATAATAACAAGTCTTCACTACTACATTGAAGTGATAGAATGGAAATAATTTGAATTTAAATTTGCTTTCTGTGGCCAAAGGACTTGCTTCTCCAGTTACAAGATGCATGAATGAGAGAAAAATACTATATTCAAAATGTTCTTTGTATATAATTTTTATAATGAAGGTTGTCATTGCAAACATAAATGAACATTCACCAGAAATTTGGATTTTGAGTGGCACTGTTATGCCTTAATTAACCTCTTTGTCTAATGTGTCTACATTTCTGTTGGTCTTAGCACTTTTTTCCCCTTATAATTCTGCCTTTTGAAAAAACAAATAACCCTACACTTCTGTTTAAAATACTCATGTACTA
The DNA here is from genome assembly GCA_035584735.1 of Pseudotriccus pelzelni. Taxonomy (NCBI): domain Eukaryota; kingdom Metazoa; phylum Chordata; class Aves; order Passeriformes; family Tyrannidae; genus Pseudotriccus; species Pseudotriccus pelzelni. Next base: position 75,137,439 of record JAWMRA010000001.1, read on the forward strand.
ACAATTTGATCCTTGATATATTGTTTGAGGTTTTTTTAACTTGGTAGTGAAAGCAGAAACAATCTAGGATCTTGAATGATATTTTCAGGTACTCTGTATTCTAGTCAAAAGTTAATGTCCTTGTTTCAGGATCCCAGGTATTCTTCAAATGTTGAGTATTCCACACAGTGGGAGAAACACAGGTTTGGAAATTTGGGTATTCCATTTGCATTAAGCTGCTGTTCTTGGAAACACTTTTGCTGCAACATGGAGTGCAGAACTGTCCTCTGTTTCTTGTTCTCTGAATGCGCAAAATTTAGTTGCTTTAACAAGTTTTCTGCAGTAATCCCTGGTATTGTCACATGTGAAAAGCAAAATCACAATTTTACATTTGTGCTAAGTAACTTCTCATAGGCAGAGGTAAGGGATTCACATTAAGACAGCTGCTTTTTTAGTTAAAATGTTATTTTCAGGTTTTTTCTCCATCCAATTTTCCTGTGTCCTCTAAGAGGAAAACAGAAATTCTAGATGATGGAAAAGCAGCAGTGCCTTCAAAGCAATACAGCGAAGAAAGATAGAAGTATTCTTCTCAGAAAATTGTTTACATAAAATACCGTAGTCAGAAAGTGATGAAGAATAACTGGGTTTTTTTTAGCAGCGGGAGAACATCAGAATATAGTCTTCAATTCCCTCACTTGTTTTGTAATGCAGATTCCTTTTAAAGTAGCCTTGCCAATGTACCTTAAATATATTTTAGAATTATTTTACCATGAAATTAGTTTTTCTCCATCATTGGCTTAGTTGAACACTTCTCTTTGATCAATGCTGGGACATTAGAAGTGAAGCCGTGGCCGCACATACTGTTTCAGTAGGTTTCTGTCAGAAAGTGTTCTGCAGTAGACCATACCCACTGAGAGCAAAGGTTATTGGTGTATCCTGGCTGCTCCTCCAGCTTTCACCATGAGTCTTACTTAATTCCCACACTCTGTACCGCTGCCACCAGGTTGTAATTACATATTTATTAGCCAAAGGAAAAGCAGAGAAGGGAATTTCAGTCTTGAGAAGAAGTGCAGAATGGCAAGAAGCTCTTCAGGCTGTCTTCTTGCCCTGCTGGTCATCACTCAGCCCAACTGAAACTCCAGTCTCCAGATTTACTCTCAGGGAACCAACTTGCAAAATATTGCCTGCCTTTTAACCTTATACATTAAGTTTTGTTTTGATTTTTTTTGGTGGTTTTTTTTTGTTTGTTTGGGATTTTTTGGTATTGTTTTTGTTTTTGAGAAGGGCTAAATGAAGCACTTAGAAGAAATAAATTGGTCTGGGGAGACAATTCTGGCTTACTAATATTTCTCTATCATTGTCTTATTAATGGCTATTTTCCCTATTCACTTGCAGGTAGTTCATTTTCTTTCCCTTTTTAATTTTTTTTTTTTAAGGTGTTACCTAATAGTAGCAGGGGGAGGAAACTGTTCATTGTTTATAATTTACACAGCCTGTTAAGGAACAACTATATTAAAATCAAGGTGCACTTAAATACTTTTACCAGTTCACTTTGCAGCAGTTGAACCTTATACTGGGGAAAAATATTTTTCCTATATCTTCATGGTATTGTATTTACTTCCCATTTTATCAGTGGATATCTCACTTTTAGGTGGAATGCTTTTTTTCTTTTTCCTTTTTATTCTGTTTAAACAATAGTTTCTTGCCTATTGCAAGCAAGAAGTTACACAAATCTGTAAAAGATGTGGTAGTTGGATTTAAGGGCATTGAGGGCCATACTGCAATTTTTGTAACTAGGCTTCCTCTGAAGTGAAACAGAAGTGACTTTCTTTGTGAAGTGAGAGCGTACATGTATTGCTGCCCTAATCTTGGTTTTGTGAGAACCAAGAACTCTAGGCATAAAAAGAATATGAAAAATATCTTAGAAGTAGTCCACAGCAGAATCTGATCCACACATCTAGAAGACTGATCTCTGGTTTATTTGCATATACCTGACATTGTCTCTATGAGTATAGTCATTGAATATCCATGAGGGCTCTGTTTGCCATGACAAGTGTTTTAAGAACAGGAAAAGAAAGCCTGTATTTTTTATGATGTTATGGTACATTTTATCTGTTGCAGTCAGAAACATCTGGGCAGCACATACAGAAATTGCCATGGCTCTGCAAACCTACTGTGCTCTGCTTGTCTACATTTCCCATCTACCACTGCAGGCAGAGAGGCTAAACAAATTCAGCATCTGTTGAGATTAACAGCTTTGGTTCAGACGTGCCTCAAAATTAGTTGGGTTTAAGTGTTTGTAACTAAAAGAGATTGTTTCTCTGAGCGTCTCTGGACAGCAAATCAGTAGTTAATACTTAGATACTATGTTGTGTGAAGAAAGGGAAACTGGTTAGAAGGTGATGCTGACTTGTCTTTTCATATCTATTCTTGGCACAGGAATACAAATTGACATAAAATAGGATAAACGTTGTAATCTCTACTTATAAATAATAATTCTGTTAGTGACAAACGCATACTACCCTCAGACATCTAGTTTTCACCTTAATTCAGCCAGATCTGCTTACTACCATTGCCTATGTTGGGAATACAGGCATTTTGTTATATATCATATGTATTATGACATATATTACATTCATTATATATTCAGACATTCTGGTTTCAGCCAGAGACCCTCACAAGGTGTGCCTGCCCACAGCTCCTCTCTGGGGGCTCACTTCCTTTTCCTTACCGCAAAAGCTGGACCACATGCAGCAAGCTAGACCTGCTGCATGCCCTGGGGTGTCACCTAGCACACGGATCCAGGAATTAAGTGGAGAAGGCAGGTAAGAGAGATGTAAATTCATTCCTTATGTTTGGCAGCCTGCATCTTAAGCTGAATTTAAAGGGATATATGTTTGTACCCCAAATTTTTCTGACCCTTTAATGTTTTGGACAGCATCCATACTCTGCATGACTTAATACTTCTATAATTTGTAAAATAAATTTCCATTTTGACACAGCCTGCTAGCAGCAGGGCAGCTTGGCTTTTGTCCAGCAATTAAAATGTGATGCACGAATGTACAATTTTTTTCAAAAAAAGTCCACTGATATTTTTAGAAGGTGTGCACATCCAGCCAAAGAGCTGGTCAGGTGCCAGCCAGGTACTGCCTGCCGAGTGCTGATGTCTAGACACCTCTGCCTGCCCCATGTCTTTGTGCTGCAGTGATGAGTATGGGAGTGGCAAAGGTTTGGTTTCTGTGTCTGGTGCCTGGGCAGGCTCAACCTGTGACTTTGCACGTTCATGAAACCTCTCTTGGAAAAGAGAGGTTTCCCTGTGGGAGTGGGCTTGCAGGCTTGAGATCTTGAATGCTCTGCTGCAATCATGTAGTGCCCAGTTTGCGCATCCAGGAACAGCAAGTGTGGATTCATTTTGTTGCGACTTTGACTTGCTGATTGGGCAGATGAATCAATCCTGCATGTAAATCAGTGCTCTGCTTCCTGAGTTAATTTTTCACTGAGTGCAAATTATCTTTCTTAACCTGCTTAGGACCAAGATTTTTTTCTGTTCTGTAGTCCTCTGCTTTCACTTTGCCTGCAGGTCTAACTGCCCCTTGATAGCTAGACTTTTGATTTAGACTTAAGGTTTTTCCCAACCTCTTCTGTGAAAAACTTCTGTAGTGGCAGAAGTTGCTCTGCTTTCTCCCAAAAACTCGGTGTTTTCTGGAGTTCATGGCCTTGGCTTGCTGGCCCTGGGCAAAGGGGCAGAAGGTCATATACCAGCCCAGGGAAGAATGGGCTCTCCGTTCAACCCCCTCCAACTGAAGAGGGCCGCATCTCTATGCAAGGAACACTCAGTGACTGAGGGATATGCACTTTGCTGCAGTCCCAGTTCATTAGCCTGGGTCTAGTGTTATTCACGTAGTAAGCTCAGAAGCAGCGGAGCAGCATTTGAGGTGCTTCTTTGGGCGGTCGTAAGAGTTGCCCGAAAGGAGTGTGTGCTGCCAGGTGCTCGGCTGCTCCTGCACCCCTCTGCATTGCCATGGCACACAGCCCAGCCTGACAGTTTGTGTTCCAGTGGCTGCATAGCTTGGTCTTGTGAAGCTAGCATCTTAGGCATGGTCCTATCATTTTAAAACCTGCAATATTCCCTGAAGTTCCCGGGTGTGGAGAAGGAAATAAACAAGTAAATAAAGCCCTCAATACCCCAGCCTTAGTGGCAGGGAAAAGCAGGGCAAAAGAAAATATAAAAGAAGGTTTAAATTTCATGATCAAACTAGTGAAAATTGTGTTTAGTCACAGATGTTTTAGATACCTTTTTATTTCTTTAGAAGGGTAGATATTTCTTTTTAGAGGATCACCTGTTACCTCACCCATCTTCTCATGAATGTATTATTTTGTTACCTCTACATGCAGCTTCTGCACTGTATGTTCTGGTGTATTAGCTGTTGAGGTATATTCCAGGCAGAGGGTTGGCTTAAACTGATTACAAGGAAAACAAAGCATCTGTGAATACTTGAAATCATCCCTGTATATACTTCTTAGCTTTGTTGGATAATGTAAAGATAGTATGCTGTTAGTGTTGTTTTGAGCCTGTCTGAAGAAATTTACCCAGAGGGAAGAAAGGAAAGTCTACCCGGATTGCACCCAGGCAGAATGGAACACACCGAGGTATTAGAGCCATGTGTAATAGCAGTGTGGGGGTAATAAATCAGCTGAGTAAACTTATACTGGAACTACTTGAGCTAACAGGTATTTATTATTTGTTTTGAAAGCTTATTTTCTGCTTAATATAACCAGAGTTATGCAAACTCACTAAGTGACACTAACATGTAAGAAGGATGTTTATTTGACTTAATGCTAATTTGAAATATATGATTAAAAGCATTGAGTGACTGGGTGATAGCTGGCAGATGAAATATTAAGGAGTGCAATGAAGAGGAAGATTTATCCTATCTTTACATGTATGGCAGTGAGCTCTTGACCATTCTATTTCCATTCAAGAAAAATATCTTGGAATTATAACATGTGATTCCATAAAAGCTTCTCTGCTCAGTGGTAGTCCAAGAAACAGAATATTGGGGATAATTATGTGGAGAATAAAAAACAAAGGAGGAAGTGCTGCAGAAACCTATGACTTGTATGGTTCTCACCCTGCCTCTGTCTTGAAAAGGAGTGAATAGAACTGCAGCAAGTACAACGCAGAGTAATAAAGAAAAAAGGTATGAAAGCAATCCTGCACAAGTAAATGATTAAATAAACCAGGATTTATCATCCTTGGAATGAGAGGATTGAGCAGTGGAAATAATAAGCACAAACAGAAAAGGTGAACAGCGAGTGGTTCTCATTCAGGATGTTTGTCTCCCACCAGATCTCAGAGGCAACAAATGAAGCTAACAGGAGGTTCAAAACAAGGGAGATGCTCCCTGTGTTGTGTGATTGAGGATATGTAACAGACGTTTACACAGGTTCAGAAAACAAAGCGAAATCGAGTGAAATGGAATAAAAGTGTGTCACAAAACACAGAAAAACCTCTGTCAAAGCACACAGGTAGTTATGCCCGTGATTCAGGACAATGCTGGCCTGCATACAGCTGGGAAAGTGTCCGTAGAATGTGTCTCTGTGTGATCACTTTGTCCTTTTGCTGAAGATCCTGAGCTAAAAGACTCTTTGGTTTGACTCAGTAAGATTGCTCTTCTGTTTCTTTTGCTGTGTGTGTGAGGCTAGAGTTCAAAAGAGCAGAGCAGTTAGGTTCACTCAGTTGTAAAAGACATCTGAACAGATCTTTACAGTGCACCAGCCCATCAAGGGTTATTGGCCGGAGCCTTTTCATCTCCTGCTTCTTTTCTGTTCATTACCAGAAATTAATCTAAGCTTCCTTTCCTTGTCCTCAATAATGTAGTATAACAGGTTGAGAATATATTAGATTTTTATTTTATTTATTTTATTTTCCATGGATTTTATTCTCAGAAAACCCTGTGCAGGCCTAAATAACACAGGTACAGTAATAAACAGTAGTAGCTGTGTGTGTGCAGAGGAGCTTTTTATCACATAAGTGAACAGAAGGAAGGAAAACAAGAATGAAGGAGGAGGAGAAAGGTCTACTGAGATTTAAAATGAGATGGAAAGTGATTAAAGCAGAGGGGAAATGGGTGTCTGATTAAAGATAAGGAATTCTGATGATGTGACCTTTTATGCCTGCTGCATCTTCGATGACCATCAAGAGGAGGGCTGATTCAAAGGGCAGCACAATCTGGGATTGGTTGCCGCACACCAGAAATGAGTTAAAAAATAAGGAGAAAGGCAATATTAAGTTGTGCATTAAAACAAAGGGAGGAACAAATGTAAATGTGAGGGACTGCTAGTGTAGTAGCCTTTGGCTTTGTGTAAGTATTGCAGAGCTGGAGAGCTGTGGCATAAGTGTGACAAAGCTGCAAGCAGACAATTTCACTACTGCTGAAAATGTAGTCTGGGGATTGTGTAGAGGGTATTATAGGGAAGTAGTGAAACAGGGGCACTTTGCCATCCATGCTGTAAATTTTAAAGACTGAAGCTGTAATTCAGCACTAGAAGCCAACAGTTGTTGGGTTCCCAAATAAAAGATGAGATTTGCCTATACTGGCTTGGCTGAGAAGCTGCGCCTCTCACCTGTTAAATGACATATTGGCCACCCCTGGTGGATATGCCAGCCACTGAATTTGCAGAGAAGGGGATGGAAGGCTGTATAGCTGAGTGACAGCTGAAGTGTTTGCTATGGTATGTTTTAACTCTCACACACACATGCAGACAGATGGAAGGTCTCTCTTCTCCCAGGGCTGTCTTTCTGTGCTGGAAGAACAACTGCTGTTAAAGGTTGCAATTTCATGCAACCATGGTGTCTGTGTCATTTTTGTCCCCAGGTTCCTTTGGGTGACCTGCAGGATCCCAATGAGTGCTGGTTGGTGTTTTCCTGACCAAACTGCAGAGTCGGCCAGTGCTGCAGGGGAAGAACATACATCTTCACTGACCTGTGGGGGCTTTGGGTAGGAGCACCAGCTGCATTTCCTTTTCAGTGAGCTTCTGGAGGGGAAATAACGAAACTGAAATCCTGTCTCACTACAATCACATTTTCCCCCTCACCTCCGTGGCATGTGCCTTCTGTGAAAAAGCTGCCTGGCGTGGCAGGGATTCGTGACTGAAGGGGGATTTTTAAAGGCTGACTTAGTCACTTCCTCGAACAACAGCCTCCCATTGTCTTCTGGGTCCTTTAGTTCTGTGATCTGCCATCTAGTTGGGCTGGAAGCAGGCAGGATTTCTGGGGTAATAGTACTGGCCTGATTGATAGAGGTATTGGAGAAAATGGGGGAGGTGATGGTGGTGAATTTTGGGCAGTTGTCCTCTGCTGATGACACCTCTAAAAAGTCTTCCTTGAGAGGGAAGTGCTGCCTTTCAGCCTTTAGTGGACTGACATCAATCTTTGTTGTCCCTTCAGGCTTTCTGTTAATTAACAGATTTTCAATTGTAAATAACTGGCTTAAAAGCCTTTCTGGTGTTATCCCCAAACATCCCTAGCATTCATATGAGCAATTGTCCTTTTTCCTATAACTCTGAAGTGGATTATTGTGATAACTAAAGAATTTCTTCTATGTAGATCTTTTTCCTGTTGCCTAAAAAAGCGTTGTATTTGACTGCTTCAACATAGTATTACTCTTTCCTTTGTTAAGTTAAAAAATCTTTTTTCAGCTTTGGAATGCTCCCTGAACAGGTCAGATTTTCCCAGAAAGTCAGGAACAGCTGTGTTAGAACAAACCAGTAACATCATCTTTCCAGTATCCCACATCTGGTGGTGCTGCACAGTGAGCATCTGTCATGGATTATTTTGTGAAGCACTGCAGGGGTTTATGCTTTTTTAAAAAATCTTAACTGTTGTAATTGTATATTCCCATCATTTTATGTGAGTACGTAATCTCATTTCATGGGTAATGGATGCACATATGTCAGTATCTTTCCTGTATGTATATGTTTCATTCTTTATTCCCTTGCTCTTCTAGATTATAAACAGAAATCAGTTAATATATTATCTCGGCACTGGTTTATTATGTATCCTATGTACTTTGCTTACTTCTGTCCTTTCTGTCTTACATTCCTGTGCCTTATGAGGCACCTTAATATTTCTGTGTTTTTTCACTGCCTACTTTTACATATTGCCTGCAATAGCTTTGATTTTTTTAGGATAACAAGAAGTACCAATTGTTTATTCCATGGTAACGTGTTATGACATGGTAATTGGATACATAATTAGATTTTGTTCATTTGTCAAGTATGACCAGCTTCTTGGTAAATATGTTGTGGACAGAAATTGTGTTCTGTGTTGCCCAAAAGTTTTTGGGAAAAGGGAACAACAAACTGGACAGTTTGCTGTGGAATCTTAGGTTCTTAGTTCTGATTTTTTCAAAGTTGTTTAGGGAGATCTGTTTTCAATGTGAGCTGGAAACCCCAGGCAGGTTCTGTAGCAAAAAGATTGATAACATGTTGCACAAATCTCAATAGGTTTAGGAAATCTGGTGCTTTGAGGGACGTGGACTCTTTTCCCCACCTACTAGATAATCTCTCTCAATAACAGAGTGTCCTTACCTGGCCTCCTCCATGCACTTTTAAGACTATAGCTGATCAGGAACAAGTGTTGCTTTGTCTTGTAAGCATTGCCAAGGAATTTAGACAGCACAGAAGGTACTACTCTAGCACTGCATACACTTTTTTCTATCTGTAGTAGGTTGACCCTGGTCAGGTACCAGATACCCACTAGAGCTGGGAGAGGTCACTTATAGGTCACCATCATGGGCAAAATAGACTCAAAGTGGGGATATTACTCAAATTTATTATTAACAGGATCAGAGCAAAAACATGAGAAGTAAAATAATCTTAAAAACACCTTCCCCCCACCCCTCCTTCCTTCCAAGTTCTGCCTCCTTCCCCTCAGTGGTGCAGGGAAATAGGGAATAGGGATTACGGTCAGTTGGTTTTTTTTGCCACTGCTCAGGGAGAGGAGTTCTTCCCCTGCTCCGGTGGGGTCCTTCCCATGGGAGACAGTCCATGATGGACCTCTCTGGTGTGAGTCCATCCCATGGGCAACAGTTCTTCACAAAACTGCTATCCTGTGGGTCACTCCTCCATGGGGTGCAGTCCTTCATGAATGAGCTGTACCAGTGTAGGTCCTCCACAGAGGCCACAAGTCCTATCCTGGAAAAACCTCCTCCAGCGTGGGCTCCTCTCTCCATGGGCTGCAGATCCCCAGCAGGACCCTGCTCCATCTTGGGTCTCCCACAGGGTCACAGCCTCCTTTGGGCATCCACCCGCTCCGGTGTGGGCTCCACCACAGTCTGCAGGGGGGTCTCTGCACCCT
>JAWMRA010000001.1:75153197-75260802 GCA_035584735.1 Pseudotriccus pelzelni
TGACCCCACAGAGGGTCAAGTTATTAAAAAATAAAAAAAAGTGAGAGAGAATGAAACAAAACAGGGGAGGAAAGAAAACACTGGGTCTCAAATGTTTGAGATGTCAGCCTCATAAATTCAGCATCAGCTTCCTTTGGTCCTGAAACCAAGTCAGCTCTAATGCTATTTGCAGATATAGATTGGTGTCTTTTTTGTTACTGTTATCAAATGATGCATTTGTGGTACAGCTTCAGAGCTCTCTTTGCCCTGGTAAGTGGATTATGCATCCTGGTGCCAGCACTACTCAAGTTATACTTCTAATACTAAAAATAAAAAAGAAATAATAAAATATCTTCCAGGCTTTTAGATTTTTTCTTTTTCTTTTTCAAAGATCTAATTAAGATATTTATATCCCAACAGGCAGAAGGCACCTAACCCCTGCTTTATTAGTAAAATGTGACAAGAAGCACTTTGCTAAGCATTTGCAATCACCGCTATTGTCATCTAAACTTCTGGGAAATGGTGTCACTGTTCCTTCTTACTGCTCAAAGCTGAGCCAAGCGTCGTGAGATGAACATCCCTCAGCAAGCTAGCTGGCTGCCTCATTCCACTACAGCATTTTTCACTCTCCCCACCAGTGCTGGATGTGAGGAATTGCGTCCCCTCCCTGAGACTGCTGCAGTGGAAATAGAGATGCCCCTCAGCCCTCCACATCCAACCACATCACACCCACACTTGCAACCACATGTGGCTCATTTTGTGCCTGGTATTGGCAGGCCCACCTGTCTGGGAGTTGTGCTGGTTGGAGATCCTGCAGGAAGTCATGGATTGCTTTCAGAATCCAAGAGTAATGTGCTCTATTTTCCTTGGTATGAGACAGCTTTAGTAGAATGACCATGGCCCTTTAAAGGAACACTTCTCTCCTTTGAGGGTTTACCTCACCAATGCCCAGTAGAGAGAAGACATCAGCAGAGGTCTGAGTGAAACTGAGTTTGCTGAGGAACAGGTCATGAGTCTGTTATGGCACAGTAGGTATTTCCAAGCCCCTTTTCCACAGCTGGGTTTGTCACTTTATTTCCTTTCTTACTATTTGACTGCTTAAACCCTAAGGATTTGGAAAGAAGCTGCATAATTCTGAATTTGTGTAGTAACAGAGAAAGCACCTTTGCTATAACCTCATGTGCAGTCACAAGCACAAGAACCTCTGGGTTCACTCTGCTGGTACCAGTTCACCCAGCAGAGGTAATCCTCTGCTAGTAGGACTATAGGAATTAATTTACTTACTACCCATCTGAGTTCTGTAAACCTGATGGTTTTATGCTCCAGTTTTCTTTGTTTCTACTCACCTGCCTGTGATTTTGCCCATCTTTCAGAGTGTTCAGATCTCACACATCTGAGATCCACCTGAAATCCTGATTTCTGTCTTGATCTGTAGCCTCTCTACCCTCACTTACCCACCCTCCTTATTTCACGAGGACGGCATGTGCCTAAGGGCATAGTGGCCTTAGCTAAAGTGCTACTAAACTCCTGTGGAGAAGGGATGAAAAGGTTCCCTGAGAGCAAAAGCAGTGTATAAAAATAACACCAGCAGAGAAAAGCAGGCTCTGCAATGTGCTCTTCCAATAAGAGTGGTACTGACCTCGAGGAGTGAAACAAAAGGCGGAAACACGAGCTATAATCAATTGTTTATTCTTTTTTAACATTAAAAAAGGAAAGGGAATAAATTGGTTGATAGCTGCTGAGTCAGGTCTACAGCACTCAGCATGTCAGGTTCATACTAAAGAGAGAGCAAGTGAGAAGCCAGGCAGTTCTGTAGGTGCTGCACAAACACCTGCAGAAGTCATTGGGCTGGGATGAGCTCATCATGATGGTTTTGAAACTTGCCCCATCAATGCAAAACTGTCTTGACTTCAAATGGTCTTGGATCATTCCCGACCACTGCACTGTAGGAACTAATCCATTTCGCTTGGTAAATATTAAAGCTGAAATCTGCAAAACAGATATTTTACTGTATCGCTCCTGTTATTGCTACTGAAAGCTAATTCTTCAGTGCCCTTCAGCAGGCTTGAAAATCTTGTGCTCCTTCACCCTTAGAGAGATTCTGAGGAGAAGGCGGAAGGAAGAGAGAAAAAGATGCAGGACCAGATTTTCAGTAGGCAGAAACTTGTGTTGCTTAAATGAAGTCAATGGAGCCACACTGAACTACACTAGTCAAGCTTTGGTGTGACAATGGCTGAAGAGACCTCCAAGGCAATAAATGGCCTGACTGAGCACCAGAATTTACAGCCACCTCAAAGAGTCTTGGTGTCAGAAACCACAGAGCACAAAAGTGTTCATCATATTAACAGGCCTGACTTTCTGCTGGGGTATGTCATCTCAAGTTTTCTGCTATTTAGCACTTTGATCAGATGGCCAGGATGAATGTGGAAACATAAAATCAAATGCAATACATTAAAATCAAGCAAAAATAGCAACAGGCACAAATATGCAGCCTGGGAAGACATTGGGATCTAGCCCAGGGGGAATATGAGAAGAGAATGCCTTTGATTTTAAGAGCTGAGAACTCTCTTTCTTTGAGGGGAAGAATGACATCATTGTCTAGCCATGTCAGCTAGAAAGGTTTTATGTGAAGAGAAATCATTACAGCAAAATCATGGACTCAGCCACCTAGCCCACATCTGCTGGGAAGGCAGTTGTTAGCTTGTCTTCAGTTAGGAGTTAAATACTCAGAGGAACAAGACAAGTTCTGTCTCCCGCACTTGTGCAGCTCAGGTGTAGGATGACTGGTAGGGCTTAGGATCCACCAGTCACCTGACATCCTAAAAGCAAATGCTCCATGCATCGAGGAGCTGAAGGTCACAGCTTAGGTCAACTCTTAGCTCATGTTTCTCTGGGCACAGCATGAATATTAAGCGCTGCTTCTACAAGCATCTGCAATGGCTGAGATGAAGAATTGATTGGCTTGGGAAGAACCTGAACACAATTTCAACATTTTTCAGGGGTTTCTACTTCTCTTTGGCAGTGTTATATAGCAGAACAGATGCCTTCTGCTTGATAAGACTGAATTTTCATGAATTCACTTAGCCAACTGCAGTCACCTCTAAGTTAGCCTGCAGCATTCGCACAGCAGGACATGATAGTCTGCTCCTGCAGGTTTCTTCTTGGCCTCAAACCACCGTCCATTCTTAATAGAAGTGACTGAGGGGCTTATTAGCGTCATTGCCTTACCGTGCTCTTTCCCCCTTCATTGACTGCAGCTTCCCTCTTGGATAACTGTCTCCTGGCTTTGCTTTAATTATTCTTGTTTTTGTGAAGACCCAAGGAGGGCCCTTAGCTCCCTTTGGTGAGAGAAGATGGGTTAAATCAGTACTGGTGGCCACAAATTGCTTAATGGATTGCATGAAAAACTGAAAAAAAGGGGAACATGTGAGCATGAAGGTCCATGGAAGTAGAGGCTTAAAATGTTGGAGTTTTGGGAGAGGCAGTTGGCTCACAGCGTCTTTGTAAGATGGCTGCTTTCTCCTTTCTGCCTTTCCTCCCCTGAGTAATTAAAAATCCACTGGTAATTGCTGTGACAGTAGCTGATATGTCCATGTTGTTAGTTCTTATTACAGGATATTTGCTGGGCTGCCAAGGCAAATGAGCACAGCTCCACCAAAGTCATTTGAATGTCTCTGAATTACAACAGCTGAGAATCATTTTTACTAGTTGCAATAAATAACAACCCTGACAACCTGGCTTGGATCCAAAGTGCAGTGCAAAATTTTATGCAAGTTGTTGGAAGGAAATTATTCTGCAGGCTCCAGGCACTCCTCTGGGACACTAAAATTAATGAGCAGCACTTAAGTTTATCAGAATTTAAAAGAAAAATGTCCTCCAGCAGCCCCCAGTAGTGCCTCTTTGTTGTATTAATCTTCAGAGATTGATGCAGATTTCAACTATGAAGACAAAATTTAGATGAGAAAACTATAATCAGAGGTTTGTCAAAAAATAACCACCAGCTTTCAGTGCAAGGGCAAGAGGATACTGAAAAATGCATATTTATCTATATAATTCTATATAATTTTAATATACATATCCATGTATTTATCCATAGATAGAGCTATTATGTATAATAGTGTTATACGCATTATTTGCAATGTATCTTCCCATTACAAATACGTGGGGTGAATATTAAAAATAGACTCAAGGCAGCCCTTTTGGGAGCACATGTGGTGAGAATGGAAAATCCTCAAGCCAGAAGAATTCCTTGGGGCTGATGATTTCACAAGTCCGAAAATTTGCAATTTATACAGAGCAGAAGAATGAATGGCCACTATAATAGGAACTGCACAGAGGCAGGAGGGAGAGGAAAATCTTCTGTTTGCTTTCTCACTGGTGAGGACACTCCCTTCTACTTACTACATCACTCACCATTTAAACCTACTGAGTGAAGCTGGGAAGACAGCAGTGTTAAGGTTTTGAGATGGCTCTGAAATATGCTGATTCATAATGAGGAATGGCTGAGGGAGCCGATGTCTTTAGCCTGGAGGAAAGGGAGACATTATCACTCTCTACAACTACCTGAAAGGAGGTTGTAGCCAGGTGGGGGTCAGCCACTTCTCCCCGTCAAATAACAATAGGACAAGAGGAAACAGCCTCAAGCTGCACTAGGGGAGGTTCAGGTTGGACATCAGAAGCATCACTGAATTTCTTAGTAATGTAAGCCTTAAAACAGGCTGCCCAGGGAGGTAGTGGAGTCCCTGGAACTGTTCAAGAAACAACTGGATGTGGCACTTAGTGTGATAGTTTAGTTGACAAGGTAGTGTTCGGTTAAAGGTTGGACTTGATATTCATGGAGGTCCTTTTGATCCGTAATGATTTTATGCTGAGAAAATATGCTCCTTGGGCAGGGTATGTCGCACATTCAGATGTCTCCAGCCAAACAGGGGATTTGAACACAGTTCCTTGTGTGATGGGCTAATAGCTAAGGAGTGTCTTCACTGTTATGGGCTTGTACATATCCAGAGCCAAGAAAACCCGCTGCAAGATGAGACAGTCTTGGACATGTCCTGACATGTATGACTGTACTGCTTCAAGCCCGAGTGTTGCAAGGACCAGACTCAGAAACTTGATCACATCCAGGACTTTAGCTGCTACTGGTTTTGACTACCTGGTGCCAGAAGCTGGAGTAGTGAGAGAGAAGAAAGGACATTGCTGAAAATATACTTTGATTCTCCAGGGTTAGCATCAGCAAGTTGACTTTTCACCAAAGGCAGCCATGTGAGCATATGTTAGTAGGATAAGCTTGATGCAGGGCTACATTTTCAGAAGCATGCTCGTGGCTTTCCACGAGATCTTAGGTCTGCTCTTGGGAAAGTCATCACTGATTGATAAAAAGAAATTTATCTGCAGCAGCAAAATGCTGGAAGAAAGACAAACTAGGGAAACTAGGCTTAATACAACTTGAATCTCAATGGACTTGATGCAATGGAGTATTGGGCTCCTATGTTCTGTGAGAGGGATAATTCCTCTTTAGGGTTTGTTGTTCTTTGGAGATATATATCTAAACCAATCACTCTCCTTGGGCTGATCTCCTGGCTTGTAAACCTGGCAGAAACTCACTTCCGCTCAGATTTCTGAGCTGCCAGTTCAACAAAAGGGCACCTTTGCACTCTGCTATTTACTGTCTCCTGCTCCACAGACATTCGTGGTGCTGCAAGTGGCAACACCTTTCACTGTAGGAGGAAAACCCTTGCCTGAGAACACAAAATTGTAAGGAAAGAAAACAACAGCCAAGATCCTGGAGAAGCAGAAGAGATGAGGAAGGAGTGGGAAAGTGATAATCTTGAAAACACAGGTGAGTCTAGCAGGACAACTACAAGTAATAGGTAATCTCTATAATGAATGACTGGCTTTTTCCAGCGTGCTGCCTCAGATGTAAACAGCTCACTTCACACCAGGTAGGCAGAGGTAAATTTTCCAAAGACATAAGCAGGTCACAGCTAACCTGAGTTAGGATATTTCATCTCTTTCAAGTGTCTGTGAGTATCCCAGTTGCCTCTTCTCAAGATCAACCCCAGATTTTAATCCTTTATACTCCTTAAAATCCACAGCTGTCAGGCTGATTCATACCCAGACTCCTCCTGCTGCTCTCTTCTATTAATTTCCATCCACCCAATTCAGTTGCCCCCACTGTGTCCCTGTGAATCTACAAGTCAAACAGTCACTGTGCACATGATGATCAGGTTGGAAAGCCATGTAAGGCATCTGCTGGAGAAAGGTAATGGTGCATAGCTACAAATAGGGGGGGCAGTGGCATGCCTACTGGACGGCCTAGAAAGGGAGCTGGTTATGCAAAACTCTATCTTCTCTGGGTAGTAAGTGCGTTGCACATTCTGGATGCTCTTACAATTGTTGTATGTTCATTAGAATATTTTCCCCTTTAATTAAGCAAGCCTTGAAACTGCAATGCATGTAAAACAGAGTGTCACCGGTTAATGCAAGACTTTGCCCTCTTTATATCTGTGCTTACCAGTACAGTTGCTGGTCTGATTAGTCTCTTTGACAGCCAGCAGGAAAATGACCTTTCTTCATGCTTGTGGAGGACACTGTAAGATGTCCCACCAGCCATTGTTCTCTTGCTGACATCTATGCTAACCCTCCTCCCATTTCCTTTCTGGAACGAGGAAAAAGTATTACTATTGTCTGCCTTTCATCATTGCCGTGGGTTTGCCTAGGGACAATTTGTACCACACCCCCCAACAAAATTGCTATAAGTTGAGAGAAGACAAAGAAGATCTGATTGGAGAGATATAATATTAGGATTTATTACTAGCAAAATAAAAACTAAACAACTACATCTACAAAAATTCTAATAAAGCAAAACCACTATGTATTTACAGAAACACCCCTTCCCTCTTTGTATCAGTCTAGGAGGAGAAGCAGTGTCCTTTCCACTGTCAAAGCTCCATGTCTTCCAAGCAATTCTGCAGCATTTGAAAGTTCCTCTTTGTTATTTCAGGAATGACAACTCCGACCCGTTGCACCTGGAACTGTTTCTCTCTCTGTCTCTTGCTTTTCGATGTTGACCTCATGGCTGGGTCTACCTCCCTCCTGGGATAAGGCCGAAGGCTGGGATTACCCAGGTCCTGTAAGGTCTTCCATGGACTACAAGGGGACACTTGTTTCCATGGATCTGCACCACAGGGTCACAGGGGATAATGGCTTTGAGTCCACCCCTGTTTCCTGTGGGGTCCCTTCCCACGGGGACAGTCCTTGATAGACCTCTCTGATGTGGGTTTATCCCTTGGGCAACAGCTCTTCCATTCTCTGCTCACTGGGATCACACAAATCCTGCCCAAGCCGACTTGCTCTGGCATAGGTCTCATCTCCATGGCCACAAGTCTCTAACAAGACTCTGTTTCAACTCAGGCCTCCCCCATGGAGTCTCAGCTTCCTCATGCATCCACCTATTCTAGTGTAGGCTGCTCCATGAACTACAGAGGGGGGTGTCTCCTCACTCCAGTAATCATACACAGGTGGCAGGGATTTAAATTTTCAGTCCTTTTCCTTGCTGAAGAGGGGAGGGGAAGAAGAAGTTCTCCCCCCTTCACAGCTTCTCTCTCTCTCCAGCTGCCACCTTTAACCTTGCAAGCTCTGTTATCTCTTTGGCTGGAATTCTTTCTGCAGCGTGTCTCATCCAAGTTCTCCTTTAAGTTTTTTTGATTCTTCACTCTGTTACATGTCCGGTCAGGGGAGCTTCAGTGCTGCCCCTGCCCCTTGTCAAGGGCCAGGGTGTAACATACAGATAACATAGAAATACCAAAAATATGTTTCTCCATTGTTTTCTGCCTGTCAAAAAACTTCCTAGCAAAAATTCTCTGTCACCTTTCTGCCAGAAGTTTTCACCAAAACTTCCCACGGAACTTTTCCATGGTTATCATATCGTCTCGGACATCTGGACTGGCTACATGTCAAAAAACCACGCACAACCTCCTTTGAACACTCTAAAACTTGAGGACAAATTTTGGAAAATCAGGGGAAGAAGAAAGGAGAGAGAACTGACTGTGGCCAGGAGCCTCTCCTCCTCTCCCCTCACCTTTCCTCCACCACCACCCGCTGCCTACCCTGCCATGGGACACTGGAACTCTGCCAGCCTGGAGAATACAGAGACCCACCGTTGCCACATGCATAAGTTATATCTTATCCTTCCGGCCTCACTATATTTTTTAAGGGCCTGAGAGCTGCGGCTGAGCTGGGACCCTGCACGGCCTGGGACATAGCGTGAGAGGGGAACACACACATCCTGCATTCCGGCACACTGAAGCTGTTAAGAACCCCTGCTGCTAAAGAGAGAACATCAAAAGCGACAGACAGACAGAAAAAAAAAGGCAGAAACTGCTTCTTTCTCCCCCCTCCCCAACACCAACACAGTCACAAAGGTAGTTCTTGGTGGTTATCTTTTCTCTGCTTCTAGAAATAATCTTAGCGCTTTCCGATCTTTTCTTATTTTATCTCTTTCTCTTTGCATGTCTTAGCAATTAATAAAATCAATTTTTGATATCAACTGCTAACTTGTGTGAGTTTTAATTTCGCTCAAGGGAATATTCAAATCTGTAGCTCTTTCTGCAATATTTAAGCAGATTGGAACATGACACAAGGGAGGAGGCCTGCCACCACCTCCTACATGGCTCCTAATTTCATCTGCACAAAACCCCTTCTCTTCTGTTTTCTTAAATATGTAATTGGCAAAGGTGTTACCAAAACTTTTGGTTGGCTTTGCCCCGGAAATTCACCTGGAGAAACTACTTACAGCCCCCAGAGAGGGGTGGGGGGCCTTTGCAAACCCATGACACCAGTTACGTAGGTGTGGTCTGAAATTAGGTTTTTTATCAAAGACAGAATACATATCCATTTACTAAAATTACATTATTTAAAAAAAAAAAGAGAAGGGTTGTATATTCAATAGGTTAAATAAACAGAAATCAAATAAAATATAAACTCTGGTGTCAAATGCACAACATGTATTCCTTTATAGTGCATTTTTTAAAATGAGTTTAATATTAAATGAGTTAACAGATACAGTTTGATAGGAAGTATCCATCAGTTATATTAGTTCAAACTGCATTCAGAGGGACAAAAGGCTCAGCCAAGAAAGAAAGAAATAGAAAGTAGATCCCACATTCCTGTGTATTAAAAAAAAACCCTGTTCCCTCTTTCCCAAATAAATCTTTCTTAAAGGCACCTTCTGACAGCCACTGTGACAGAGAAAATAGCCATCAGCAACAACTGGCAGCCAAAGAATATTGAGCTGCTTTGAGCTGTTCTCAAGAGACAGGAATTCTAGCGAACAAATCCTTTTACACTGGCTAAAAAAGTCCAGTGATCACCAGATATTCAACAAATAAACCTCTGCTGCAGCATCCCTCTGCTGCAGAGCTCAGTGAAATTTTTTCAAAGCATTGTATTTCCATTGGCTTTTTTTGTACTTTAAAAGTTTAGTGAAGGACTAAAGGTGTGGTTTTGACCTGAATTACTTCTTTTTTTGTTGCATAACAACCCAAAGTTTAATACCAAATACCCAGTTTTCTGTGATGTTAGAAATATAGTGTCCTCTTCTAAAGATTTTGCTGTCATTGTTTAAATTCCATAGATGCCCTCAGTTAGAAATTTCTGCATAGGTATATGTAGGTATTATAATAATGATGGTTATAGTAACAAATAAACTAGTGCATATTTTTATTTATGAAATAAGTAATGCACATTTATAGATTAAGAAATACTGGCTTATCCAGTAATTTGTGGAAATAATAGACCCAAAAATGCAGTACTTGATGGTGCTTCCAAATAAAAGTAGCACACCAGCTTTTGCTAGAGTGTGGTTTGAATACCAATGAGGATGTGCAGTGTATGACTAGCTGTTTGCAAGCCCAGCAAGCTGTGAACATGTAGCCCAATAATAAGTACTGCCATGGCTATTAAGAGGCCATAAGCTTTGTATTGAATTTGCTAGACTCCAGGATTGAGGCTTGTCAGACTTGCTCTGTCTGAACTTTACTTGAACTGCCTTACAGATTTGTTTCCCTTTGTTTCACTGTGACAAAAATTTTTCTATTTGACCAGGTATTTATGGCTAATTAATTTTACTTTTGGGTATTTTTATTTGGTGCAAGCATCGTTTTATAGAGACTAACAGGCAGTTATTCTGTATAGTATGAAATATCTCAACTGTAACATAATGAAATAGAGAAATGCAGACCTGGAACAATAACAGGGCCTTGAGAAGTTGGGACAAGGCACGTGGCATAGAGGAGTACAGGCGTGGGATGATAAGGGATGAATCACAGGTAAAGAGATCACACAATATTTTTTGTCACACAGTATGTTTTTTACCTAAGTAAATAAGTAAAATTAATAACGTTATTTCAATGCCCTGGAAAGTTGACAGTGTCTACCATGGCTGCATATGGCTTTATATGACCTGTAGTGCCATTATGATCTCTAATATTAAACATCCCTGGATATAAAATATGACACCATAGAATATCTTCTTAACTGCATGTATTTAAGAAGACCTCAACCTTTTCTGATTACTCAGTATGTTTTCTGTCTGTTAACGAATTCCTGTGAATGCTTAGGGAAAACAGGTAAACAGTTATACAGAACTTGTGTTTAAAGCTTCTGGTTATGCTTCAGTAATGTAAGAAATTTAATAAAGTTATTATAGGATCTTACCTATGTTCAGCAGCTGCAATATAAAGTCTACATTTAAATTAGTTGGTTTTGGTTAATTTGCCTACATGCAGTATAATAACAGGAAAGTTCTGTAGAAATCTGAAATCTCTTGCAGTCTGAATCTTATTAAAACCCAATATTTTTTAACCCCTATGGCAAAATCACTTTATTTTCAGGGATGTATTTTCAAATATAGTCTTAAAAAAAGTTATTGTAAAAATAGATATCTTGGTATATATGCAAATGTTTTTGCACAAGATGATACCAGCCACATAGTCTTTATGAAAATATTCGGCTATATGGCATCCATTTCCTAGTCAAGTGCAAATTTGATTCTTCAGGAAAGAGAGTAGGGCTTTTCAAGAGTTGTAATATTATTTATGTTAAATACAAAAAATATCAAAAAGTATCTTGACATTAATTGAAAACATAAATGTCTTTCAAGTGGATGAACTTAAAAGAAGTTGAATTCCAAACTGTTTTGGAAAACTTCCTGTGTTACATCTACATCTCTGCATGACATGACTGAGACTGAAGAAACTGAGTAAATTCTTTCTTCTGTTGTTGTGCTCCCTTTTTCTATATCCAAAGATATAATGAAGGGCAGCCTAGTTCAAAAAATCCTCATTTTGCATTCTTCCTCACTGAAGTTCAATGATATGTTTTTTGTACAATACAAAGCACGCTGCAGTAAAATAATGAGAAAAGCATTAATAATTACACAGATGACAAAAAGAAGAAAAGAAAATACTGGTGTAACACAAAATGAATTAAAAAAAGAAAGATTAGAATAATGGAATGCAAAAAATTGTTTCAAACACAAAGGGAGATTAAAAAACAATAACAATTAATTCATTAAAAATTAGTTATTAAATTGGATAAAATCCAAGAGATAATCTAATTACCAAGAACTTGACTTCATACAGTTTTATTCAAATTACAAATAAGTGGTTTTAATTAGTTTGTTCACAATTTCTTTTCAAAACTCTGAAAAAGGAGAACTCTCTATACCCTATTTTTGACAGTACTGAAGGTCTTATTACTCAGGTAAGAATTTGGTTTGAATTTCCCATAGTTTCTTTAAACACTTTTTTTGTAAACATCTGACTTGTAAGCTCTCTCAATGTAATTCATTTATGCAAAATAATAATAATTAAAAAATCAATACGTATTGATGTACACAACATTTAAGGAAAATAGAGACATTATTGATCTCCATCCTTATTAGTCTGAAAGAGTCAGATAGCTCTGTTATAGTCACTGGCCGAAAACCTGCTTGGAATATGCTCAAAGGGTCGGTCTGTGACTCTATCCAATTGCTACCTGTAGAGCTGTGTATCAGTTTTCAAGATTTACCTTACTCTTTAAGTATGTAACCCCAACCTCAGCTGCTTATGTAGGATGCTTCCCCAGCCCTCAGTTTTGTCATCTTAATCAACATGCTCTTGTCTATTCCTCGTATTTTTCTTCCTGACACTCTACTCTTTTGTGACCTGTAAGTCTAGGATATTCTATAATGTAAATTCTAGAGGTTTCTTCTTTAGAAAGCCTACTCTCTTCCAAAGAAAGAGAAAGAAAGGAAAAAAACCACAAACCAACAAAAACCCAATCTCAGTAATTAATAACATATATACTAGAATTAAATTTTGCAACCAAATGCGTAGTAGAAATAGTTCTTCTTTTTTCTAGCAGCTTCTTGTAGAAGCTCTAATCTTTGTGCTTCCCGTAGCTATGCTTCTGGGATGCTTGCAAAGCTAACATAGAGAAAAAAGTGTTTCTTTTATTCTTACATAATGGTGGTCTGAATCCTTCCACTTCTTATGTTTAATTCTACTACCATACGGGAAAATCAGAAAGTATGATCTTTTGTCTTAATCTTCTTTTTTTCAGAGGCAAACAATGAAAAGAGAGTCAATCAAAAATGCAAAGATCACTTTATTTAAATTTAATACTATTATATTATTCAGTAGTTTAGTCCCAAATCAGGGAATGTATGAGACTGAAGATGGCATATTGTTACATAACAAGTGTGAGTAGATATATTTTATAAAATTTTAAAGGAATTTTGTAATTAGAATACTTTATAAAATTATTTATGAGTGCAGCAAAATCAAATGGGCTTTCTCAGATTTTATGTCAAGACCCAGAAAACTCAAAAGTTTATAAACAGGTACAAAATACCAAGGGTCCTGGCCTTATTAAATCTCACTGTAACAACTGATTGTACTTTGGAATATTTTCAGTAAAGTGGCAAAATTCCTTTAGTTAAAACTCCTTTAGGAAACCTTAAAGAGAACAACAGCACGAATGTATAAGTTTATATTTTCCCTGTGACCCTGTGGTGAAGACCATGGAAAAAGCAAGTGTCCCCTTGTAGTCCATGGGAGACCTTACCAGGACCTGGGTAACCCCAGCCTTATTCCAGGAGGGAGGTAGGCCCAGCCCTGAGGTCGACACACAGAAGAGAAGAGACAGAGAGCAAACAGTTCCAGTTGCGACGAGACTCAGTTGCTGTCCCAGAGATAACAGAGAAGAACTTGTAAAGTGCTGCAGAGCTGCTCAGAAGACTTGAAGCTTTAAAAGTAAAAAATACCTCCTTCTCCTCCTGGACTGATACAAAGGGGGAGGGATGTTTCTGTAAATATATAGTGCTTTTGTTTAATTAGAAGTGCTGTAGATGTAGTTGCTTAGTTTTTATTTTTGCTAGTAATAAATCCTAATATTATTTTCTCTCCAATCAGATCTCTTTGTCTGCAGAAACTTCTCTCACCTAAAGCAATTTGTGGGGGGTGTAGTAAAAAATTGTCCCCTAGGCAAACCCATGACACTCTCCTAGTAGGTTGTGGTGACCCTGAAGTATCGTGGCTGTAGTTGATATCCTGTGTTAGAAAACTGCCTTTTTCTGTCTTCTGGTGCTTGTTGCTTTTACAGCCACTGTGTGCAACTTTTCCATGTTTCCACTACAGTGAAAGTGTGAAAGTTTTGGTGCCTTACTAGAATTCTAGTGCATGGGGTATAAAAAGCAGAATTTCAGTAGCAGGGTGCTGCCAGGGGTACTCCTGGTTGGAGGAGGCCCAAAACTGTCCTGTGTGAGACACAAGAGGTTCAAGCCAGCTGTGAAACACCTCAGTGTGGCAAAACTTCAGCCAGCCAGGGGAGCGTATGATGCCTCTGCTTAGCTACATTTAAATAATTATTTTTAAAATGCCTTTTTTTTCCTATTGAAAAATGAGTAGGTGCTCTCGGTTTCTATGTCTTATAGTTTTACTTCTAGTGATTCCGGTCCTACAAAGTTTCCTTAAGGTGGATGTTTGGGGTTGACATATTTGGATTTTTTGTTATCATAAATTTTTGTTTTAGCCATAGGTTTTTCACATCTTGGTTTTCTGCTTTCTGTACCTTCCATCTGCTACTGGTGATAGTGTTTTCTTCTGCTTTCATTAAATATTACCTCGTTTTTTTCTTTAATTACAAGAAGTGTTTCTGTTTTGTCAAAGATAAATTTGCCAGTTCTGTTTGTGTTGGTGTTGGGAGAAATGCTACTACTTCATGTCTTCTGGTTAATTTATCTCTTAGTTTTAATGCTAATCTGGTTAAGACATGATTAACAGTGCTTCTGTGGACCTCTTTCTTTTTTTTCTGTCCAGAGCCTATTTTGACAATCAAATTAATGCTTTCCTATTTGCTGTATATTTACCCAGAACTTGTTTGATTTTTTTCTATACTCTAGCAGTAATTCAAGAATTATTTTCAATAATTGAAAATTGAAAATTTTCACAGGAATGTAGGCAGATGGGGCAGTTAATTATGAAGTGTTCTTGAAATTGTTAAAATTGATGACACAAGAGTTTAAGAATGATTTTTGAAGCACTTGAGAGTGAAGGTTTTTCATTCATGTGTATCATTGCATAAGTGCTGGTGAAGATTTCTCTTCTAGTTTATTGGGCCAAAATCACAGACCTTTTTCATAAAAATCACAGAATATGCTGAGTTGGAAGGCACCCACAAGGATCATTGAATCCAGCTCCTGGCCCTGCACAGGACCATCCCCAGGAGTCACACCAAGTGCCTGAGAGTATCATCCAAATACTTCTTGAACTCTGCCAGGCTTGGTGCTGTGACCACTTCCCTGGGGAGCCTGTTCCAGTGCCCAACCATGCTCTGGGTGAAGAACTTTTTTCTAATATCCAACCTAAACCTCCTTTGACTCAACTTCAGGCTAAACCGAGGTGGAGCCAGTCTAATGTTTTAGTAGTGACTCAGAATTATGCGCTATTCAAACCATGTCTTTCTACTTAGAAACTGTGTAACAGTCTTTGTAACATGTCTCATAATGAAAAGTTTCAATCTCATGTCCCTTTAAAATTATCCAACACATTCAAATGCTCCAGGACTTCTGATTTTAGACCTTTGAACATGTTGTATCTCTTCCATGTCATACTGAGGAGGAATACACCAGACAACTGCCCTTTCTGTTTTCTTCTTTGTGGAAACTTTCCAGATACCTTGTGTGATATTTCTACTTATTTGCTTGGTGTATCAGCCATTAAGATATCATTCACCTCAAATATTTAATGTAACCATAGCTCAGACTGCTCAGTTTTCATTGCCCTCTGGTGTAAACAAACGGCAGAAAATGACACCAAGAACACAGGTAGGAATGAACTGCTGGCATAGTGCTTCTTGTAAGTTGTCCCTTGTCAGCAGCTAGGGTAGATGGATAGGGATTTTGAGTTCTTTCTTCAAAGTGGTAAGATTTTGTGATTCCAGGAAGGAAAAACAGAATTCTGGAAAAACAAGAGTTCTGACGTTTGCCCTCAAGACATTATTTCTGAATTGCATTTCTGTTATCCTGTCTATCATGAGGCCTGTGAGACCATCTTGGAGCCAAATAACTTGCACCAACTTGGCATTACCAGTAGTCCTTTCCTTTATCCTGTTAGGCAGATGGAAGACAGTCAGCACCCTGAGCCAGCTGCCATCCTGGAGCAGTTAATGGCTGGTGTTCCTTGCCTTACTGAGGGAGCCCATGGACCTTGTCACATTTCTTCCAGTTACGTATTTGTTCCTTTGTTCCAGACAAGTGGTGAATGTACACAGGTGCAAAATGTAAACTTCAGGGAATGGATATTCTTCAGATTGAAATGTACCTCGATTTATGTAAGTGAGGGAGACTGGAAGAGTTCAACTCTTACTGAAATAGGAAGCTGTTGATTTTATCTACTCAAGAGATGATGCCTTATCTAACATGGACCTTCTACATATCTGAGGAAGCAAGGAGAGGAGTGGCAAGACTGCCTTGTGAATAAATGAGAGGTAATGAAATTATGGAGACAGGAGAAGGAATTGTAAATACATTTCGAGGGACATAATTCTGTCTGAACCCCCAGGGGAATGCGAAGAGGACACTGCCTGTGAAAGTGAAGGCATGCTGCTCAGAGTGGGCTCCCTGACTCTTAGGATAGGGCATGCAGAAAATCTCATAGTGTATGTTGAAGTCACCTGGATGAAAGGGAAAGAAAGCTTTCAGATTTGATCTTGATGCAGGTAGGCTAAATCCTTTTTCCTTTAATTCCTCACTTTTGTTTCTTACAGCTATTTGTAGCTGCATTTACCTACTTTGGATGTGGTAAATTACTTTAAATAAAGAGGAATTTCAGTAGAAGTAGCTGAAAACAAAGCAAGTTTCCTGATCAAAATGTGTAGAAAATTTACAATATGACATGAGCTGTGCTTATCCACCTCACTCTTCAAAGCGGATGGAAAAGATACCACCTTCATAGAAGTCATGTGCTTCAGGATGCCCAGAGTCAGGAGAGTAAGAAATTACTTCCAGTTGCAAATAATAACAGGAAGAGCCACTGACTGTACTTTCAACTCCCCACAACTTCATCCAGACAAAAAGGTCTGTTTGACCAGCTTCTGTGTGAAAACAGAGTAATATTCTGGAGAGCAAACTGCTAGAATATGAGTACATGAGATGGTTATGGGGCATCTGACATGTCCTTACCGAAGTGAAAATAAAATGTCTTCTGATGAAACTGGGCAGGTCTTCAGCCAGGGCTGCTGCAGAATTAAGAACACTACAATTACAAAGATATAGAATTCAGCAGCTTCATTTCACCCTGCCCCACACATTTACAAACCCATGTACTTTTTGACCCAAATTACTGTGTCTAACCAGCATAAGTGCTTTGAGTGCATTAGCTTGAGTCAGAGCTGCCTTAAGCATCTGCATCCTATAATGCCTTACTCGATGTGGACATGCCCTCAGCAGCTTTGGAGAAGTTTGACATAAATTCTATAAATACAGCTGTTTTTTCGACAACTCACAAAACATAATCAGCAAATTTAAAGTGAATTGTTATAACTTACAATCCATGTTTTCACAAATGAGGATATTTACAGTAATCTCTCTGTTTTGGGTTTGGGCTTAAATCTCAGGCTCATTTGTTTATCATTTTGAACCAGCACACTAAGCACTGAAAGTAACTTTTTATGTCATGATTAAACTTAGTTTAGAGAATCTTCTAAAACTTTTCTATATAAAGTTTGTATTAACATGTACAGTTTTTCTCTTACACTGTCCTGGTTAGAGACTTGTTGAGTAGGTAGACTCTGGATGTAGTCTGGCATGGAATTTCATGTTTCAGCTCCAAAGTAGCATGACACCAGCAAACCACAAGCAAACAAGAAAGCAGGTATTTCAAAATTGTGCAAATATGGATGTACTGCTTACAAACATGCTGAAGCTACCATACTGCAAGCTTGAGCTAGTTTCGTAATAGGCCCAAGCTACTACTCAGGTTCAAGACTTACGCATTTTGTTCTGTGTCTGAATGGTACTGTATAACCAGACTGGCACACTTGTGATCTTGATGTAATTTGAAATACTAACTAATGTCCTGTTTAGTTAGTGTCATTTTTCAGAGCTCTTTGGTGCCTTGACCTTTCTATTCATGATGAATGTAGCAGTTCCAGGTGTGTTAAACTGTCTTGATAAAGTTACGTTTTGGGATTGGAGGGTAGTGTTGGCAAGAAGGGCCATAGTCTTATGGTGTCTTACACTGACAGCATAAATCCCTGTATAAACTTATAAGAGCTTGGAATATATTTTGCTTTTCTGTAAATAAAAAGCATTATTTCATTATGGTTTTCTGACAAAGTTGAGCACTGGATGTAACTCCTGTCATATTATGTGACCATGAACCATGGGCTTTCAGCTTTCTCCTGGTACAATTGAAATTAAATCTTCTCCTTTCTTCTTTCACTTGGGAAGGAGATTGGATTAGATCAGCTTGGTTTTTTTTCAAGTTCTGAAGGTCCAAATAGCAGAGGGCTGGGAAGAATAGGAAGTGGTTGCCAGTGCTTTCTGGCACATTTTTTTCTCTTCATCGTGATTCAATTAAGCTTAAAATAACAAGCTCTAATTATTGCTTTGTTTGACACTGTCAAAGGGCTAGGGGTTGAAAATTTAGCAACCATACTGTGATTCTAAACACCCTTTTGTTTAAAAAAACCCACACAGAAATCATTACTCTGTTTTAGAGGGTTGTTTTTTTTGCGGATATACTCAGTATATACTCATACCACTTGCCATGTTGATTTGCTGTGCGGTGAGGAGCTGAACCCTGAAAGCACAGATTATATTGGGAGCATCGTGCATGTGTGCTTATGACAGCTGGCAGAAGAGCTCAGGCACTGCGGAGAGGGCAGAAATGTCCACAGAACTGCTGCCGATAAAGATTAGTGGGTAATATCCTAATTTCCTCCAAATGAGGGGTAAACCTAAAAGGTTATGCAAGGGTGCCTGAGGTCAGTGCAGTCAAAAATATCTTGTCCCTGTGTTTTGCCAACTCTTATTCCCTGTCAGTCAAGGTAAGAAGGATGTCTGTTTTTGAAGGCAGTGTAGGTGCAGTTTTTTCGAGTATTGGGGTAATAGCATTTAGATAAGCTGTATTCTTAATGTGATTTTCTGCTTCCTTCTCTTCAAGCAGTAACACAGGAAGAGAGGGTTTTGGTACGTTGTACCTTCATTCAGTGGCATAACTGGATGGTGAGAGGTTTGAGAAGCATCAAGCATGCTTGAAGCAAGAATCTTCTGCTGACCTCTTACTGGGGCTGACTGAACCTGTTGGGAGGGCCTGGAGAAATAACTATGACACATTTGGCTTTGGCATTGTTTACTTCTAAACACCTTCCTGTTTCCGTGCAATTTCCAAGCTGAACCTACTTGATATTGACAGGTAATATTTTAATGGATAGATTGATTGGACTGGCAGAATGAATTAGCCATCAGCTTGACAACCATATAGCATTACGTTGTGTATCTGTTTACTCAGCACTGGGTGAAATGCAGGAGTCTATTGAAAATCAGATTTCCATGCTGCTTTGTCAAAGCAAATTTAATCACAGCTAGAACATGTGGCATCCATCATTTCCACTTCAGAAGGCATCAGCAGCCACAGATCAGCAACAACAAGCAGTGCTGCCACTGCTGTCTTTGATTCACATGGAAAATTAAATTTTAGCATAGATTTTTGATAAATGATGCAGTCTCACTCATCAAACATGATTACTTAAGTGTTCTCTATTAAAGTAATCCCCAAAAGCTTTTTATCTAGAAGCAAAGTGTTTACTCCATTTGGCTTTTAGTCACTCCTCCTTTTGGATATTGCCTTTGCAGATTAGGCACTGCTTTCCATTTGTTGTTCTTTGAAATCTCAGATCTGCCTGCCTGCCTACTTCTACCTGCATTTTAGTGACCAGCTCCACTACATACTGTAATTTATTCTGCGTTTTTCTCCAAAATTTCACAGTAATGTGTCTCTTTCTGCCCTCATGAATATCAGGATAGCAAATTGTACTATAAGAAATCTCAGGGTAACTTAAGGAGTAAAACAATGCGGAGGACATGCAAAAATGCAAGCAGTTGCTTTGTTCATGCTTCGAGTGTGGTAGAGAGCATTTAAAGTGTTCAGATTTACAACGGTGTTGAAAGACCTTGAAAATATTAGTTCTGCACATTTTATTTTAAAAAAGTTTTCATCTCTTTTAGTTTATCACAAACACTGAAACTATCCCATTTTAAAATTAAGAGCTAGTTAATACTCTTTGGGGAGTGGTCTTTTTTTCCCCATTTCCACTTCCATTTAAAGCAGCCAAGCATTTGTTTTGTAACACCACTGTCTGTTCCTATTATTCTTGTTCAGTTTTAATCTGATGTGTTAATGCCTCCATAGCTGTGAGCCCAAAGCCTTTTTCTTTCAGACATGAAGATAACAGCACAATTTTTCTAATTCCTACTAATTGAGCTATGATTCTTTAGGGTTGTCTCATGTCTTGTACTGGCTCTTCTAATGTCCTCAAAATTTATGTCACTAACTGGAAGTAGCTCGTAGTCACTAATAGGTCTTCTGAAAATTGTTTTGCATTTACAGCACTGCTCAAAAATATCTTGCTGGCAGACTATGTGAGTTTAAATAATAATGCTTCTTGTGTTTCTACTTTTCCTCAGCATATTCAGCTATTTCTAAATATTTTGTACTTATGATAAATTTTCAAAATTGCTTTTCTTTATAATGTTACTATTAGTGGTATCAGTATTTTAAATCAAATGTCTGAATAGGCATTTTTGCCTCTTTCTTTGAGACGAGCTGTTTCCTTTACATTTCCAGTGATAAAAAATTTATGGATATATGGTGATAAGCTGCAGATGCTGATTACAATGTAACCTTTTTTCCCATTTATCCAAAGCAATATCTTAATTAAAACACGTGGCCATTCTTAGTTCATGTAACTTAGGAGTTCAGAGTTGGCACGTTCATCTGAACTAACTGGCTAATTCATCTGAGACAATTCACTTCCTTACAGTCAAAGTGGAGAAATACGTAGTCCGAGGGATGATTCACCGTTCTAAGACAGGCACCTGAAAGAGGTCAGGTAAGTCACCTTGTGGAGGTGTTATTCTCTCTCTTGATTGTCAAAGGTGCCAGGGATGAGTAGTGTTACCTGGGAATGTTAAGCAATAAGCATAGTTTGAGGAGGAAACCTGCCGAACAAGCACTGCCTCTTTGATACGTGCCACAGTACAAGCGTACTGCCAGGGCTGCTGGCACAGTACAGATGTGCTGCACAGCTGCCGCCGGGAAAGCTGTAAGAAGTAGTGGGTGATGCTAGTCCTGTGATTTGTACTGATGCTACACAAATGCTGCGCAAGCGAAATGTGTGTTTAAAGAGCTGTGCGCCGTAACTTGTCCCTTGCTCTCCCAGGTATTTGCTCGCCAGACGAACTCTCAGAATTTTCTGTTACCTGCACTTGGACATCTGTATCAGGGATACTTGTACAGAGTGACAGCTGAATACATCCAAGAACTAATCAATGCCTAAGGGTGAAACAGTTTTGTCTCTGTCAAACCGGTTTATTTTTGTTTTTCTTAGAAAAATACGAAGCTGATGAAGTATAGCTTACCTTTCAACACCAAAAGATGTTTTCTTCCCAAAGGCTGGGAGGTTCAAGATTTATGACTTTTTTGCTGTCTGATTTGCTGGTCTGTATGATTGATGATGAGCCTGTTCCTATGCTAGCTATCAGATCGTCCTTTTCAGACCAGAGTTTCTTGTGCTAATAGTCAGTGCAATTCATAATTACTGGTCACTGGGCCTGACTATTATCTGAGTGGATTGATATGCATCCACCGAGCAGCAGGTCTTGTTTGTTGATCCACTTTCTTTTCTGTAGATTTTAAAGGTATACTGACAGTGATAATAATTCAAAATATTGAGACCTAAATTCTGACACTTAAATTAGCTGTGAGGAAGGTTAGCTGTGTTGGTGCCTGATCATAAATAACAGGTGAAGTATGGACTGGAATAACCAAGCACAGTATGACATTCCATCCCCTTGCAGTAGCTCCCACATACAGCTGACCTAGTTTGTGTGCTTCCTGATCTTGCCCAGCATGAAAATTCATTGTTTTGTCTATCGGCATGTGCCTGAATTGAGTGCTAAGCTGCTGCTTTGGAAAAAACTAGTGAGGAGAAACTGCTCAGTATGTGTTTTATCGTACTTCATGCCAGCAGAGTATTTTCACTGGATTTTCAGAACAAGGCTGTTCTTGGATACTGAAGCAACTTGTTAGTGAACCTCCATCTAAACAATATGAACTGGTTTGTCTGGAATGGTACAACCCCGTACCATTGGGATGCAGCTTGGGATTGCTGCATATTGGCTTTACTGAGACCAGGCATGTGTGGTTTTTTTTGCTTTGATATGACAGAAAATATCTTTTAGTTTGCATACTTCACTCATTTCCATTCCTGAGAACAGCCTAATTAGAACTGTCTGAAATAAAAAGATGAGTTGAGGCAGAAAATTCATTTTGATTGCAGCCATCCAGTCTAGCAAAGAAGTAATAGTGCTGCTTCAAATTTTTGAATAATGGAATAAAATAATGTAGCTGAATTGTATTGATAAATAACTTTGTTCTAGCTTATTTTAAAACAAATAACATTTTCTTACCTTTTTATTGTGAAACTTCCAGACTTTTTTTTATACTGTGAGGTCCCAAAACTATTAAATTCATGAAACTAAAGTTTCATGACAGATTTATTAACCTGAGGAAAAAATAGAAGGTGGTACTTTAGATTTGATAACTGCTTTATATGTAGTGCAGAAAAGAGAGGAATGGGCTTAGTGACTTGAACAAAGTGAAAATTGTATTCTTCCCTGTATGTCTTTTTATTGAGGAAAGAAACTTGTGTCCAGTTGAACAACACAAGGTTGGGACCTTGTTTTCGATGTTACTCCACTCTGCTGAATCAAAGGCTTTTTCAGAATTTTATGGAGCTTTCTGTAATCACATGGTGTCAGTCATTTCAACAGTAATGTAACAATTTCTTATGCCTCTTGCTCTAGTATGTATACATCCATCAGGTTTTAAATTATGTGCAGTCTTTTTACAGCAGTTTGACAAGTGAGGAGTAACGCATGAAGCAGCAGTAAACATTTACAAGCCAGTGCTTGTCAATTATCACTTGGCTAAATGCATTTTAAAGACCAGGGCATCCTGATTTGCTCCAGTGACAATCTCATAATTCTAGCAAATACAATTTAGAACATATAGTTCTGGGAGAAAAAATGCCAGGGAAATCTAGGGGGATGGAGATCTGGGATTGGAAATAATTGCTTGATTGCTCATGGAAACCTGTGGTTTTAAGAAGGCAAGATGTTGCTTTCTCTGACAGCTTAAGCTTTTTTGTTGTCAACACAGAACGAAAGTGGAAAACCTTAATGAAAACACAAGTCTATTGTGGAGGAGAGGACCAAGACTTTTAATATAAGTGGTGACCTAAGTGTAGCATGACTTGTGTTATCATCAGTCTCTAAAGAAAAAGAAATCTCTCTTCAATTTTTGTTTGGATAATTACAGACCCTTGCACGACAGAATTCTGGGCTTTGGTTGTTCCCTCTCAAGTGAGTGATCCCTGAGCGTACAGGCCTTAATTTAGAGTCATCCTCACTTGTATTGGGGTCTCTTCCGGATACTTCAGAGGAAAGAGAAACATGTCTTAATCATCAAGGTACATGACATGTGCCGTGGGTTGGAAGGTTAATTCAGTCAAAATCGGCTTCCAACTCATGCTTTACTTCTGATTAATTTAATTTGGAGAGAAGGTATTGGACTTCACACTGTTTTCAATGAACTTGTGTAAGATGACTCTGGTACTATATATGGTGTTCTATCTCTGCCTTTAAGCTGTCTCTGTATTTCCCACAGAAGTTCATACCTCCAATTTCTTCTCAGTTACAGTATGTCATTAAGACACCATTTACACTAGTTTTGTGTTGTTTGGTTTGTTTTTTTTTTAACTTTAGCTAAACACAGAAAGTCACAGAGGTTTCCTTGAAATCCTCCATACTGGGTCCCAATACATCAGGTCACTTGAGTAAGTAAGCTCTGTGAATCAACATGTCATTAGTAACCATCAACCTAATCAGACCTAGTATGTTGTGAATTGGCTGAGGTCATCCAAATCACAGGGAAGGCCTCTTCCTGTTCCAGCTGCTGCCACTTCTTGTCTTGTACAGCCAGTATCTACTCTTTTCAAGGGCAGTCAATTAGTTGGGCTTGAGCCCTGTTTCCCTACACGACCACAGGAAACTATAACCATTTCCTGGGAAGGGAAGCCATGGGATGAGACCAAATCGCATTGGACGGTTCCCCCGGTTTCTGCACTGCTCTATCTTAAGGTCAGCAAGTTTCCCAGGAATTTCTAGACTGAAGTGAGGTTAATTTCAAGCTGTCTTGTCTTCCAAGAATGTTGGTGCATGCTTATGCAGCAGCTTGCTCTGGCAAGGTCACAGCATGGCAGAGTTAATTTCTAGGAAATCCTAACGGTGAAACTGTTCATGGCAAAACAAGGTCTTCTCCAGATGCAGGCTTGTTCCTGGTTTCCTCACTTGCACTGTGAATAAAGCTTTGAGTCAGACCTTTGAGGTAGATATGCAGTAGATCTTTATCCTATAATAAGCTCCCCGAAGAAGACAAAAAGCTTTTGAACTCAAAACAGATTTTATCTGAGTCAAAGCTAGAATAAGTAACTTCTTAAATCCAGAAAACCCAGAGTAGATAAGATGGAATGAAAAGTATACAGCATTTTTGTTGATTTAAAAAATCTTCTACTCAGCCACCCTGTCTGTTCAAAAGGTGTTTGCTTCTAGGCAGTTTAATGGCTCTAAATAGCAGCAAAGCTGCACTGACCCTTCTGATACTGAGGAATTTCCCTTCTAGCTAAGTCTCTGAGGTCTGGGTGTTTGCTGCTGGCTCTGGGCTGTCTCTATGTGAAGCTGCAGCATACCCAGCTGGAGCCGTGACTTTTCTCTTTGCAGGCACTGCAGTCTCTTTGAGGTAGGTCCTTCTTGATATGCTCAGTAGTTCCTCAGAAGAAGGACGATCTCCCTCCTTCTGTTGGCCTTACTTTAAATACCCTTTTTTTTAAAGGAAAATCACGCACTTGTGCAAAAATACAAGCAAGCATATATATCTGTTTGAGCTTTCTTCTCAATTCATAATCCACTTCTGTCGTAAGAAGACTATTGTATCTTACTAGAAACTGTATTTTTGGGGTCAAATTTTGAGCCTTCTGAGGCAGTATTATTATACAGAGGTGGTGTTCTAAATTGCTGAAAGATACCAACTCTATAAACTCTCAGTTTAATTAGAATATTCCTCATTTTCTCTAAACACATATTCACTGTAGCTATACATTGTCTCAATACCCTTAGTTCATTTTGTAGGCGGAATGGGTGTAAACTAGACCAGTTTTAATTGAGCGATTTCCAAACAAATAACTCTTCTTCTGATTATACACTCCCTTTATTAAAGCTCCTCCAGGATATTCCTGCAGTTGGCTGAGAAACTTCAGTGTAAGGGGTCTGCAGAGGACCTACCTGGTAGTTTACTTGTAACTTCCCAGAACCATTGCTCCATTGCTGTGGGTGACGAGGACATGAGTAAAGCTCTTGTGATCTCAGCCTTTATGCTGGCTGTCTTTTGGAAACTCATAGACTCAAGAGTTAAGTGCGTGCATCATATGCACAAGAAAGAGCAAGAGTCATGTTTAACAGCCTCAAAAAGTGCGTGCAAAATTGGTACTCGGATAGAACGACAGATGTCAGTGAAGCCAGCAGACCAACTGTGTCACTGAGGAAGAGTGTGCATGTGTGCCTGTGCACCCAAAATTGCTGCCTTGGTGTGCAGCACTAGTGATAGATAGCTTAGTGAAATGATCTGTTGGTCTTTGAAAAGGCAAGGAAAAAGGAAATGGAAAACAGGAGTCTAGATGAAAAACTACTTGTCACGTCTTGCAAAAATGATTGATGGTTCAAAAGGAATCTTGCCTTCAACAAATGAATATCAAAACACATAAATCTGAAATAAATAAAATGTTGTGACTTCAGTGTTGCTTTCTCTCTCCTGGATTTCTCTGTTGTTTTCTTCAGTCTCTCACTTCCCAGACACCCTCCATCCTGGCCCCCCCCTCCCCGCCTTGTGATTCCCTATTTACTTTTCTTCCCTGTCAGCATATGGTTATTCTTTATCATTTTAATGTTATTCATGGGTATCCAGTATTGATATTTTTCTTCCCTTTCTGCAGGTTCTGCCTCTGGTTTGTTCTTCTGCTTGTTCTTTTGATAGCCATAGAAATCTTCCTTCCCCTGTCTTTTGTGGCCTACAAAAGAGAGTCTCCTTGGAGACTCTTTACTCTGCCATAACTGCCCCTTCTCTGTTATTCCAGGGATACGTGGTGAAGCTTCCATCTTGTGGCCAGTCACATTGAGTCCCACAGTGCCTGCCGTTTCTGACCACTTAGGTTGAAGGAAGGCTAGGGATTTTCAAGGCTTGCTCTCCAACTGCTCCTTCTGTTCCCCCATGAAGGCAGTGTTTTTGGAACCCTGTGATGATGTTCCTTTTTGCGTTGCCCTTCGAAGAGCACCAGGTCATATGGACTTCTGTAGTGTTTGTATCTCTGTCTGTGGGACCTGTGTAAAATTTAAAACCTCAGTGAGGATGATGGCATGACCTGGAGTGTGACCTGCTAGTTGGGTGTTGTTCAATGAGGCCTGAAACCGTGGCTATTAACTTGTCATTAATAATTATAGAACTGCAGGATCTTTTGAGTGTGTAGTAGATTAAAAATAATAATGTAGATTTGTCCTGGTTTCAGCTGGGATACAGTTAAATTTCTTCCTAGTAGTTGCTACCGTGCTGTGGTTTGGATTTAGTATGAATATAATATTGATAACTCACTGATGTTTTAGGTGTGGCTAAGTAGTGCTTAGCCTTGTTAACGGTTTTCAGTTTCCTATTCTCTGCCAGTGAGAAGGTGCACAAGAAGCCATGAAGAAGCATGGCTGGGACAGCTGACCCAAACTGGCCAAAGGGCTAATCCATTAGGGTTCCATAGAATATCACACTCAGTATATAAACTGGGAGGAGTTGACTGGGAGCAGCTGATCACTGCTTGGGGACAGGCTGGGCATCAGTCTGTGGGTGGTGAGCAAGCAACCATATTGCACATTGCTTGTTTTGCTTGGGTTTATTTTCCTCTCTCTCTTTTTTTTTTTTAAATCCTGCTTTTCATTCTATTATTATATTTTATTTTATTTCCATTAATAAACTGTTCTTATCTCAACCCACGGGTTTTGCCTGTTTTTCTGATTCTCCTCCCCATCTCCTGGGGGGTGTGTAGAGTGTGAGCAAACATCTGTGTGGTACTTGGTTTCCAGCTGGTCTTTTTGGTCCCCAACATGTGGCTCAGTGGGTTGTGTTAATGACAAATCCACCTAGAATGTGTTAGAACAGATTTGTTATAAGCATTGATTATATTTAATAGTGACTAGTAATGATTATTTCTTTGCTCTCAAAGTTGATGTGGGTGTCCTGAAAGCTGAATTATGTAATACCTTACTTGGAGTACATGTTCCCTGTTGTGTCCTTTAACACCTGTGGGAACTGGACTAAGGTTATCATGTTGTTCTACTTTGTAACACCGGCTTACAATATGATAGAATTGCTGGTCATGAAACTAGTCTGGTATTTGTACTCAGCATTGCTGTCATATCCATACTCCAGGGGCTGTCCATTGGAAACTATTAATAATTTTTACATTTTAACCTCTTACCTTTTCTCCTCCGAGACCCAAATCATAGTAGAAACACCTCCCTTTATCTTCTCCTTCTCCTCCAGGCTAATAACAATAGCTCTTCAGAATCTTAAATATCCAGGAATGTTCAAACCAGCGTGTGCCTACTGCTGTGTCTTCTGAATGTGTTCCAGGTCTTATTTAAGGTTATAAAACTATTTAAGAGGGCCAACCAGAGATCTGCCTCAAGGCTGCATAGTTAGGAGTGTCCATGGTGTGTGCAATAGTAGGGCCAAGTACCTAGGAAAATGGGCATCTCTGCTGCTTTGGAATTTTGTCCCTGTATAAGTGCAGAACCCGGAAAAACTAGTAGAAGATTTGAGAAAAGTATGCTTTCTCTCTGGCAGTTCCAAAGACGCAGAAATTACTGTAGTATGCCTGTATCTGCCAAGCCCTGTTCAATACCTTGCAGTACCCTAAAGGGGAAAACAAGTAAATATTTGATGACAAAGTGACAGGCACTGCAGCTGAACCAGAAGAACCAACCCGTACTGATATCAATCGTCCCTATACACAAGAGGAAATGGACACAAAACTCAGCTCATTGAGGAAAGGAAGACAAAGCAGGGCTGTCACAAGAACTGGAAGAAGAGGCTGAACAAGAGGTAACTACCCAATCCCTATCCCTGAGTGAGCTGCAGGATATGCAAAAAAAATATTTCAGCTTTCATCCACATGAGTGTATTACCACCTGGGTTTGTGGCCCCTTCTAGGACATGACAGCTGCCATGTCAACTCAGTTCATAGAATCATAGAATCAGCCAGGTAGGAAAGGACCTCTGAGATTACCAAGTCCAACCCTTGATTCAACACCACCATGGTTACTAGACCATGGTACTAAGTGCCACATCCAGTCTCATCTTAAAAACCTCCAGGGACGGAGAATCCACCACTTCCCTGGGCAGTCCATTCCAATGCCTGATTACCCTCTCTGTAAAGAGTTTCTTCCTAATATCCAACCTAAATCTCCCCTGGCAGAGCTTAAGACCATGCCCTCTTGTCTTACTGATAGTTGCCTGGGAGAAGAGACCGACCCCCACCTGGCTACAGCCTCCTCTCAGGTACTTGTAGAGAGTGATGAGGTCTCCCCTGAGCCTCCTTTTCTCCAAGCTAAACAACCCCAGCTCCCTCAGCCTCTCCTCACAGGACTTATGTTAGAATCCCTTCACCAGGCTTGTTGCTCTTCTCTGGACCTGCTCCAGCATTTCAATGTCCTTCCTGAACTGAGTTATGCCAGTTATGCCCCATCAGACCTTCCCCAAGGTGAGTGGGGAAAGTTGTACAACTCAGCAGAGTTGGGTAAGGGACAACAATTATGATAAAAGGCACCATCCTGCCTTAAAGCCCAGCTTCAGCATAGCACCCTGGGGCCTCCACAATTGTTTTAAGTCATTAACCATTAATAATTCAGTCGCACAGAGCCTGACTGGGAATGAATGGCAAAAGCACCCCATTGTGACTGGCCCAGAGGATCCATGCATCCTTGGCACAAACTACCTCAGGACAGGGTATTTCAAGGACACAAAAGGGTATCAGTGGGCTTTTGGTATAGCTGCCGTGGAGACAGAGGGAATCAACCTTGCCTGGTTGTCTTGGACAACCCTTCTGCTGTGGGACTGCTCAAGGCTGAAGAACAACGGGTGCCAATGGTTGCAACAGTGCGCCGGTGGCAATATTTCACCAGCTGAGAGAGACTCCCTGTGAGACCCATTCATAAACTGATTTGTCAACTGGAGAGCCAAGGAGTGATCAGCAGGAGTTGGTCACCCTTTAATAGCTCCATATGGCCAGTGCAAAAGTCTTTTGGAAAGTGGACACTAACAGCAGACTGTCATGGCCCAGATGAAATCATGGTGCCAGTGAGTGCTGCCATACGGGATATGCTGGAACTTCAGTAGGAGTGGGAGGCGAAGGCAGATGAGTGGTAAAGGCACAGCTTATATCACTGATGTATTTTTATCAATGCCTGTGGTGGCAGAGTGTAGGCCACATTTTGCTTTCACTTGGAGGGGTGTCCAGTATACCTAGAATTAGCTATCCTAGGGATGGCCACACAGCCCTGCCATCTGACTGATCCAGACTGCACTGGGGAAAGGTCTGGAGCACCTGCAATACATTGATGACATCATTATACAGGGTAACACACAAGAGGAATTTTTGTGAAGGAGAAGAAAATAATCCAAATCCTTCAGAAAGAGAGTTTTGCCATAAGGCAAAGTGAGGTCAACCAACCTACCTGCACAGGAGATCCAGTTTCTAGGAATAAATTGGCAAGATGGATGTTGTGAGATCCCAATGGATATGATCAACAATAATAACAATTTTGTTTCAATTATTAAGCTGTTCTTATCTTAAGACACAGGTTTTACCTTTTTTTTTCAGTTTTACTCCCCATCTCACAGGAGGTCTGGGAGGGTGGGGGTGAGCCAGCAGCTGCATGGTACTTCTTAGCTGCCAGCTGGGGTTAAATCACGACAAGAACACGATCAGTAAAACTAGTGTGCTGTATAACTGTGAGCTGATTTGTGCTGTACAAGTAGCTTTTGGAAAATGAGAATATATTACTTAAGTGAGATAAAAATATTAGTCCTAAGGGCTGTGAAGTTTCTCATTTCTCTGGCATTGCAACAGAGTTCTTTAAAGCCTTCGTCTACTAAAATTAACTATTCTATTTTTGTACTAGATAAGCATATTTTAGTATTCAACTAGTATAGAATACATTTTACACCGAAGTTATTAGCAATTATTAGAAATAATAGGGAATAATGTTTCCTATGCTGTTACCTCAATTATAGTTGCCTATGCTAATTCTTACATTAGTTTTAAATACCAAGAGAGGTTTTATTTTAACTGTGTAACACTTAAAGAAATATGGAATCTTGCAGTGGAGGTTTGTTTGTTTTTAGAAAATGGCTTTTTATAATCTCAGTGTGGCAGTTATCTTTAATGAATCCATAATGATTGAATGCTTATGGAGTGTTCCTAACGTGTTGGGTAAAGAACGACAGTTAACCAATTATAGGAGTAATTTGTCTTTAAACTGTTTTATTTTGAAGTAGTTTATCTTCAAACCCGTCAATAGTTTAGGGGGTATAATGTAACATTGTTTTGAAAATGGTTCTTGTATTGGTTTAAAAAAAAAGATGGTGAAAGTGTTTTGTTGTGTGTTATCCACCCCAAATGACTAGGGATCTTGGGGGACTAGGCATTCATTTGTAGATGCCTACACTGTAGAGCTCTGACAGAGGCACAGTGAATCTGAGCTCTAGATTCTCTCCACTTTCACTTGAGTAAGAGAGATATTTTCAGGGGGCAATTAATCCACCCTAAAATAGTCAACTATCTAAACCGTATATACTAAATCCAGTTATAATTGGCAAAGATAGCAGAGCAAGCCCTTAGGAATAAAAGCTAACCCATAAGGGGGCTGAAGAGAAAGTATATTCCTCATGGTGGAGCAAAATTCTTTGAAAACTCAGCCTGCCTCAAATTAGGGGGAAGAATCAGTGGAGCATTCACCCCTGTATTCTGTGTTTCATTTTACCTGTGCACATGTCAGTGGTGTGTGAATGTGTGTGGTATGCTAAGGCTGCTTTGTATTTCATCTTTACACCATCTAACTCTCTCCTCAGCAGTTCTCCGCTGGCATATATGAAGTAAGGGATAAGATCAATGGGTGGAGAGGAGCTTTTATTCATCTCTATGTCACCCTGTGGAGCTGCACATAAGACTTTGGTTGGAATCCCTGGTGTTGTAAGGATGTTGAGAAACTGGAAAGGTGTTATGGAGGTCTGCTGCAATGAGCAGGAGCTAGAATTGTGAGTCATGTTGAATGAACTGGGCTTTTGCAGTTGTGCAGAAATGCCTTGAAATGAATTGACAGGTATGACAAGGTATTTTAAATAGTGCTAGAGAACAGAACAAGTGGCAATGGTCTCTGAGGAGGCCTAGGCTGGATATTAGAAAAAGATCCTCAGTAGGTGGGTTGTGCAGCTTGGGGGCAGGTCACCCAAACAGGTGGTGAAGTCCCCATTCTTGAAGGTTTTTCAAGACTTGGCTTGATGAAACTCCAGATGACCTGACAGTACAATGTTGGCCATAGTCTTGGTTTCAGTGAGAGCCTGGTTGGACCTCAGAGTTCCATGGTTCCATGTCACGCTTTCTACAATTTCGTGCTTTTCCTTTTTATAAGATAATGTTGCTGTGATGTTCCTTCTTTCTGGCTGACCCTCAGCGTATAGTATGATCCTACATCTTGCTTGCAATCCCAGTGGTTGCTCTTTAAAAAGCATTAGTGCAAAAAGATGAGAAGAAACTGGCATTATGTGTCTCCTGAAAGGTTTGCTATTTGGTATTAATATTGTTCATTTCTGAAAGAATCTGCGACTGACATTTTTTTTCTATTGATGGTAGGAAAGGTCTTAGTCTAAAAACTGCATGGCAAATTTGCAATCACAAAACTGTGATTTTAATTGCAGGGTAGTAGGAGTGAATGGTAGCTGCTGGATCCCCATTATTTATGTCTTTCTGCATGTGCATAGAAGCAGACAGGTAATCAATGTACAGTCTTAAGCATGGGTGTTATAAATTTACTTTAGTTTCCAGTATCCAAGGGACTGTTGTGTAGTAAAACACTAATATTTAAAACTTGCACATCAAACTTGGTGGATCCAAGAAGTGTAACTGTAGCCTGAAAAAAATATCAGTTAAAAAACCAACATAACAGTATTCTCTTTACTAATTAAATAGTCTATCTCAATGTCATAGCCATTTATATTCTTAGGGAAGATATTTTGGAAAGAAGGTGAAATACAGTATTTGACTTCAAAGTGCATCCTTAAAACGTTTTTAAATTTGTCTCCTTTTAAACCTTGGCTGACAAAATTAGTTCTGAAAAAAATAGTTTGGTTAAGTTTATTTGGAAAGCAGATGCTTGCTGAGTCAGAGTTCATGGGATTAGAATATTGTACACTGATTATATCCGACAGCAGCTGTGGCTCTGATTCATGTGCCAGGTTTACATAAAAAAGGATATTTCTTCTGGGACCAATCAAAAATACTAATATTTGATCAAGGAATTACTAGCTGAATCTTTATTAATTGCATAGTGAGATGTTCTGTGACCTTTATTTAAGATGATTCTTCAGAGGCTAAAAATTAGCTAATCTGTTTTATTTAGAGTAGACTAACCTCAGAAATATCATTAGGAACTAAGCATCTGTTCATCAATCAGAAAACGTTTTATGGAAAAAGCTCTTTAGTGAAACTTCTTAAGAAGTCAAAAGAGACTTCCAGACGAAGTAAGGCCACCAAAATAGCAAGTTTTGCAGAACATTATAATACATCAAATGAAAATGAAGGATATATCTGAATTTGATGCAAAGGTAAAGATAAAATTTCATTATGTAGGATGGAAATAATTAAATTGCTTTTTTTCAAATTGCTGTGGGTATACAGAATATGTTTTCATAACCTCTGCAATCGTGAGAATAACAGGTTCAATAAAGATGGACTTTCACTGCAGGATTTTATTTACTTTATTCTCTACACTTGCTGAAGAAATGTCATATAAGTGACTTCAATCACCACTAGGCGTGTCTGGCTAAAAAATGGTAATAATTATTTTCAAAAAATGACAGATTCTAGTATAGGGTAGGCAGTGGCAACTGAAATGTAGGAATGTTGCTGTATGTCCCCTCCTCTCCTGTGCAAAGCTCATTGACTTCAGCGAAGGCTTTAATGCAAGGTAGAGGTGAGACTAAGTAAGCATTCCTTCAGTCTAAAGGTCCACCTTCATTAACCTACAATTTCTCAAGTTTATTGTCTTTTGGGGTCAATTTGCCAACTCCATTGCCTACCCAGGTATGAATTTGAAATTTTTCCACAGCACTAGGATATTTTTTTACAGCTATTTCATAGCAAAACAAATATTTCTTGGTTTATTTTCATGGGCTCCTTCATTT
Source organism: Pseudotriccus pelzelni (assembly GCA_035584735.1). NCBI lineage: Eukaryota > Metazoa > Chordata > Aves > Passeriformes > Tyrannidae > Pseudotriccus > Pseudotriccus pelzelni. The sequence goes on from JAWMRA010000001.1 coordinate 75,186,563, forward strand.
TTCATGAACTCTTCATTGGTTTGTGGATTTAATTTCTTCCAAAAAAAGAGCTTTTATAAATAGAACATATAATTCTCTGTCATAAAATGTTAAGAAATCATTGTCATTTTTGCAGGAGACATCTTTGCTGAAGAGAAGGGAAGATTTTTACCTGTTAACAGTAAACTTGTGAAATACCTGGACTAGCAATCTGGTCATGTTTGGCTTTGTAGAGAGTGATCAGAAAGGGAGTTCAGAAACAGATCAGGGTGGCTCAGAAATCATGTGATCAGCTTTTAACATAGGCCTTTCATTTAAGTTACATTTGCAATCAAAACTGGATGGAAATAAAAATTATTCCCTTGAGTTTTCACAGTGATTTCATTATATTTTTAAGCATTTTTCCAAAACGATGTCCTGTTGAACAAGCCAGTTGATGGCTTTCCTTTCCTTTTCATTGCATCTCTGCTATTTAAATACAGTATAGTAGGCTTGCTAGTAAGTCTGTGAAGAATCTGATAATCACGGGTCTTTGGGGCCTGTAAATCAAATCTCTTCAGTGACTATTGAGATTATATTTGTGTTTGAGCTCTAGAGAATTTACAACAGATGCATGGTTTACTAAACTGTTAAACCTAAATTATGGTGAGTCTACATGTTTTTCTCCTTTTATAGTCTTTGAATCTACTAAAGGGGTTCTGTAAAAACAAAACATGCATTTTAAATACATTTAAATGAATAATTTGAATGTTCCTCTGTATAAAAATAGACACATAAATGCTTAACATCATGGCCATATACATGACTATATCAACCTTTTTGTTAGCAGGAAGGAAGGAAATGAGAATGTGTTTGTTTTCTTGCTGGGTTTGAGTTTTCTGTCAAAGAAATCAGTACCAAACTTCTGAAAGACACTGTGATTTTTTTAAAGTAAAAATATATTTTTAACTTTCTCCCACATCATGTTTTGGGTGATCCTGGCCTCCTTTCTCATCAGTAGATTGTGAGCAGGAGTTCACTTTCATTTCCCTTCAACCTCATGATTGCCTGCCAAGGCTTACAAATGCAGATTTTGCCACACTGTTTGCAGATTTCTTTTTTGATGCGTATAATGCTATGAAACTTGAATTGATGCACAACTTGACAGTTGTTACACTTTAAAGTAATTGGTATGGGTTTGTTTTCAGGTAAAAGTGGGAGAAGAAATTAATGAGAGATCCTTTTTCATTTGCAGTTTTAGTGCAAAGGCGCTATGGGCTTTTTTTTTTTTTTAGTTTTGGGAATTATTCGTTATCCTGCCTAATAATTGGTAACTGCAAAAAAGGCTTATACCTTTCACAAGAGATGAAATTTTTTCTTCTGATAATACGTGGTAGACCAGTTTTATTTTGCATTGTGTCTGTTGTACAGTTTGTACCTCAAGATTTCAGCAATTCAGTAAGGGAGAGATGAGGAAATATCTATGTGGAGAAAAGATGTTATGAGGTTTCCTTGTGAAGACACACAACACTGCAATTCTTTTTCTTGTGTGATTTCCATCAGGGAGCTTAATCATATTTCTATGTCAAATTAAATTATGGTGCATTTGTAATTTGGTGCATTTAAAATTTGCTTCTGTTGTATTTGAAGGTGTTTTGCTAGCATCCCTATCAGTAGGGGTATCTTACTTTTGCAGTTTAGAATGGTTTAGATATTTTATGTAGTGAAAAAATAAGATACATAAAGCAACCCAGTGCTAACTCATGCTTGCATGTCTGTGATTACAGCATCGCTTTATTTTCAACAGCTTTGCATAGCAGTGTTTAATTCTGTAGCATCATTCAATCTGCTCCACCTTTCTGTTCTTGAGAGACTGTGAGTCTGATTTCTGTTCTGATAAGAGTGTTCATGCAGAAGTCAAGGCTTCTAACTTGCAGAGGCTTTGGAGGCCTAGTAACGCCTCCTTCTTGAGAGATTTCATTAAACTTCTAAACTTGGAGTTTGCAAAGTAAGTGCCCTTCACTTTTCAAATATAATGAGTTTTAAGGTGAGTTAAGACTATGCAAGTGTAAACTCTTGTGTGTGATAGCTTGAGTAATGCTGGGTACAGCTTTGGCAGAAGAGCAATAGGAAGTTCACACTCATAAAATTCTCCTTGCTTAAAACCATTTACAACACAGTGCCAGAGTAATGATTAAAGAAGTGCTGTGGTGAGACCCAGTGTCTGTCTTCGCTCTGTTTCTGCCCATGACAACAGGAGCACGTTATTTCTGTGTTCAGCTGCCCCCTATATATACCAAGTCAGTGCAAGGGTGCCTTTGAGTCTTCCCAGCAGTAAATGAAGCTGCTCGAGTGCATTTCCAGGGATGCTTTTCAAGAGAAAGAGAAGAATTCGGCTTCACCACTGTCCGTTTCTTTTCCTGCACTGTCAGAAGTGAGAATGTTTCTACAAATGATTAGCCATCTCTATTTATTATGTCCATGACTGAACTCCAGCAATACATGCTATAATGTGTGATTGAGGAAATGGTTTGGGATGTTTTAAATGTAATGGCCTAACAGTTTCTTTGAAGAATACTTCAATTCCCTGATATTTTCCAGTATGCCAATGAAAAATTAGGAAATGAAGTTTTAAAGATTCTCTAAATTTATTTACCTCCTGTTCTTATTGAAGATATTTAAAGCCTGGCAGGTACCTGTCTCTAAAATGTGTGGTATAAATATCAACGGAGATTATATTTTCAACTAAAACAAAAGTGACAAAAATGACAAGTTGGGCAGAGAACAAATAAAATAATTTCTTCTCTTTGTGGAGTAATTCAATTCAAAATAGAAAACTATACTAGCTTAATATTTTTCTTCTCTTTTCAGAAACTGTAGGCAATCAAGTGTTTATCCTAAATGCAAACTGAAATAGCTGCCAAAAGTTTTAGATAAATGAGTGGCACATAAGCATTTAATCTTAAGATTTCTTTTTCCTTCATCAAAGTTTGTGTCTCTCGGTGAGTTGTCCAGCCAAAATTTTGTCTAGAATAAATAAATAAATAAACATGGCTACAAGTATTGTAGTACCAGCAGTTAAAAATGGTGTTAAAAAATTCCACTGCAAAGCAAAGTGAATATAGATACAAGTAATACAGCTCAGGCAATAAAGGGTGAGATTTTCTCACCTGGAAGCCAGAGGCATATGTGGTATGAAGTTTTTCTGGCCAATCTCTCCTCTGTCAGCAAAGTCTTCTCCCTTATTGTACTGCAGGTCCAGGTTTTGTCCCTTGCAGTAATGCCTTTGAAAACTGGTTGTAGCCCAAATACTGACTGTTTCTAGCTTTTCTTACTTTCTTAGTTCTAGCAGAACCAATTCCCCATCTTTCTTCGCAGGAGGAATAGGCTTCTCTGTGAGTCTTGGTTATGGCAGGCTTTTCCATGGTGCAGAAAAGATAGGAGAATCTGAACTTTACTAGTGCCTTTTTCTTTTCCTGTACTGTCAGAAACAAGAATGTTTCCATAAATGATTAATCATCTCCATTTAAAAAGGCTGTGTCATAAACTCCTGTAAAAACATATGGGAAGAGATACCCGTCTCTATTCTTCATTATTATGCCTACAGAAACTTAGGAAGGCTAAGACAGATTTTGGAAATTATTTGATTTATCCCGTTCGTTGTGAAATTTTTGATTTGTCCGTTTGTTGTGTGGAATTTCTTCCCTGGGGCTGCAGTTGTAGCTTTAGGAGTCTCTCTGATGTCCATCCTTCTGGAGGATGCTTGATCCAAAGCATCTAGGAATCCAGAGAGCTTGCTAGGTGAGACTACTCATCTGTATGAATGATCCTCAGTGAAACAGGGCTCTTCAGGATTTCTTAAGTCTCTATTTCACATGACAGAGATTATTCCCATGGTATTGCTAGAACTTAAAGATCATGTTCTTGTCCATTTGAAGTGTTTCATGGCTTGTAGTTTAATTTCATATCAGAGAAGTGCATTGGCAGAAGAGTTCTTAAAATACAGTGACAAAAGTCACCAAGCTTGTACTTTCCTCTTCCAGTTTGTGTTAGGGGTGCTTATGTTATGGAAGCAGTTTAATAATCACAAGTGATGTGAGCATGGTATGCCATACCTAACACCCCTGTGGCTCTTTCTTTGAGGACTCTGGCATGATGAAAAGCTAATCTACATGAAAAATTGTGAGTATTAAAAACAAATGGGTAGTTGCTGTGCTCCCTCTATTTCTCACTTATGACCCTTGTCTAGCCTCCTAAACAAAAGAATGTAGCAATCTGTCACATAAAGTATACTTGACATCTCCAAAATGAGCTTACTTGGATTTAAGTTGTTGCATAATTAAAAGCTCTCTGACATCCTGCTTATAGTCATATTCTGTCGCAGGATTGGTATCCATCTGGCTCACAGCTGATAGAACTTTATACAAACCCACTCTCCTCATAGCAGCCACAGCTTGAAAACCCATGACTGTGGGTTTTTCAACCCTCTACCAAGTGTAATCATAAAATATCCTGAGTTAGAAGGGACCCACAAGGATCATTGAGTCCAACTTCTGACCCTGCACAGGACAACCCCAAGAATCACACCATGTACCTTAGGGTGTTGTCCAAACACTTCTTGAACTCTGGCAAGCTTGGTTTCATGACCACTTCTCTGGGGAGCCTGTTCCAGTGCCCAACCACTCCCTGGGTGAAAACCTTTTCCTAATATCCAACCTAAAACTCCCCTGGCATGACTTCAGGTCACTCCCTCAGGTCCTGTCACTGGTCACCAGAGAGAAGAGATTCGTGCCTGCCCTTCTGCTTCTCCTTGTGAGGAAGCTGTTGACTACTGTGAGGTCTCCCCTCAGTCTCCTCTAGGCTGAACAGATCAAGTGACCTCAGCTGCTGCTCGTATGGCATCTCCTCTAGACCCTTTGGCATCTTTGTGGCCCTCCTTTGAACATTTTCTCATAGCTTTGTATCTCTCTTATGTTGTGGGGCTGTAAACTGCACGTAGACTGCACAAAAGTGAGGCTGCACTAGCGCAGAGCAGAGCAACCTCTTTCCATGGGGCTGCTCTCCAGCCTCTCGTTCCACGGTCTGTACTTACATCCAGAGTTTCCTTATTGCAGGTGCAGAGTCTGGCATTTGCTGTTGTTAAAAGTGTTAAACAGGAAAATCAGGTGGGTGGATACCTGGCTCTGAACCTGGTGTCACGAGCAGAATTTTGTGGGTTTTGCTCACAGGTCAGTTTACACAACAGCAGACCTGCTGGCAGCAGATGGGGTACACAACTATCTCAAAGGGGAAAAGGATCTCTGCTCAGGAGTTAGCACGGCTCACTGAGAGAGCTTTAAACTAGATTTGAAGGGGGAAGGGAATAAACCGTGTTCACTAGGGTTAAGCCTAAGGGCAGCATGCTGATATTACAGGAACAGTAGCAGAGGTAAGTGGTGTCTTTAAAGGTAATGAAACTGCAGCAAAACTTGTGGAAAAAGCTAGTTTCTCGCTAGAATGCTGCCTGACAAAAATAGTAGCAAGACACTTGCAGTTGGCTTTTTTTATGCAGTCTTTATACGCAGCTTTTGATATGGATTTCTGGGAAGCAAGACCTGAGTGCCTCTGTACTACCATGCATGGTGATGCCTCCCAAAATAGGTCCACCCTTTTCCATTTCTGCTCCTTCCATGGTTGTGCAGAAAGAGGAAACTCAACAGTGGGCAGATTCAGGAATTCATGGACAATGGGAGAATGCTGGGGAACCCGGTAGAGGGCATGGCCTGACTGGGCCATGAGGTCACAGAGCCCTGCTTTGAGATGCTGTTCCACACCAGCTCTGGGCGGCAGCAGCAGCAACAGCATGTTGCAAGCACGGGTGGTCATGGTCCTCACCTGCTGCCTCTTCCTCCTCTTCCTAGTGGCCTGGCAAGCCCAGGGTGTCCAGACTGCTCCAACACAAGGGCAGGGAGCAGGTGGGCAGGGAGCAGGTAGGCAGGCAAGTGCCAGCACCCAACCCCAGGCTGGCAGTGGTGGGGCCAGGGCTAAGGCTGGGTGAGCCAGTAGAGCAGCATGGTACAGTCTGGGGCAGACACACCACGAGGAGGTGTGGTGGGACTGCAGCTGCTTCGGGCGGCGGGAGCGGTTCCTAACAAGCAGGGCGGCGGGGAATGAAAGTGTGGGGCCAGAAACTTGGCACTGAGTTACACACCAGTCAGCGATGGTTATCCAGCCTCCTGGCTGGGTTCCAGGCCTGATCCACAGCAGGTTGTATGGGTACGTCATGACTTTTTGCTTTCTTTGAGAGCTGCAAGGTCAAAGTCCCAGGATGAGCCAGGCACCCCTGCAGCTGAGCGTGCCCTGTCTTTACACATTCTGGTGTTCAGGTATTGATGGAGGGCAGAGCATGTGATGGTAACTTCTCATGGGTGTTTGATTGTAGATGTGGCCAGAGGGAGGGCTTTTCCAGCTCCTCAGACAAATTCCGTGCCGATTCCCAGCTGGTATCCCAAGGGTGAGTATCTGTGAATCTCTGTTGACTTGCCAGAATAAGCACTCCTTTTCAGTGTGTTATTCATGTGAAATGTAACTTCATACTTTCTGTTAATGTCCTTGTATAAAGCTAAAGCAGGGAACGATCTCCAGAAGACACCTGAAGTTCCAAAGGGAGTCGTGAAAGACTTGGAGAAAGCTGCATCTGGTTAGTATAACTCACTTTGTTAACCAGCCGTAGGACCTGGGAAGCTGAGCTTTTAGCTTCCTGTAGTGATGTGCTGTAGCCTACACAGCAGGAAGGGGTCAGTCAGAGCCTCGCTGCAGGGACACTCAATTTCACACCTCGCATGGGCTGCTGAGCCACAGCAATGTCCAGCACACTGTCTGCTGCCAGCTGAGCTTCCAGCTTGTACAGTTACTGATCAGTGCAGATGAGGGTATCCAGATGTTGGGAATGGGTGTGAGCTGAATTTGTGTTCAGCTCATGCACATCCCAGCTTCAAATCAGGAATGACATCCCAAGAAATCTTGGCTGCCCTTTCCTAATACTGGGAGTCAGGTGCACATGCTGATTCTGCAGGCGTTTCTGCTTGTGATGGATTTTCAGCCGTCAGACTGATAGCTGTGGTGAGACGAGTGTGACTGTTGGTGGTGCTCCTGGAATGCGTGAGGGATGTGTGGAGGAGATAACTGCTCCTGAGCCAGGAGTGGAACAGCACCCTGCCAGTCACTGGAGGGGGAGAGGGCCCCTTGGCTGGTGGAAAGGATGTGCAGGCAGTTTCGGTTCGCAGGGACTGGCAGGCTTTGCCTGGGCTGCAGGCAGTGTTGTGAAAGAAACCAGGAGCAGCTTTCTGAGGATGACAGTTGTCTAGAGTGTGTGGAGGTTATTGCCAGCAGTGTGCCGGAGAGATGCTTGTAGTCATCTCTTGATGCGGTTAGAGATTGTTTACCTCTCCAACACACACAGATCATAGGAATTTTGGAACTTCGCTCTTTTGCAAATAAGACCACCTGTGAAATTATTTGTTGAGCAGAGCACAGTAATGTGTGTGGTTTTTTCTTCTCCTGCAGGGCGAGATGCTGGGGAAAAGGCCAAGACTAATGGTCATCAGGAGCTGGACTTGTACTATATCCTAGGGATTGTAATAGTCTTGTGTGTGCTGCTGTTTTGGATAATTACATGTTGCATAGGCATGTCATGGCTGAGGATGAAAGACACATGAGATGGCTTTTTCCCCCAGTTATTTATTCCTGGCTTGTCAAGGCAACTGCTGGAAGCACTGTTCTGAGATTTCCACAATACAGTCCTTTGACTGTCCTCTTAATTAATATCAATGAGTAGTCTTTTCTGAAAAACATTTGTACAAAAGGCCTGAGAGAGATGAAGGAGCACCAGAACAAGCCGACAGTAACCCTGTCTAGAAAAGCAAAGATCAAACTAGAGATGAAGGTGAAGCAGAGTCAGGAGAAGAACCAGAAATGGGCAAGAAAGCCTGAAAAATGAGTTCAACAACCAGCTGCCACCTATCATCAGTGATGTTTGTGACAGAGCTCACCCAGCTGTACGAGAATGTGGGTGCAGACCCCTCACCTCTGCCCACTTGCCCCAGCTGCTCTCTGGCCACCAGTGCCTCTTCTTGGGACAACTGGATTTCTGTGGACTCACCTTAGCCGACAGCATCCTGCTGTCCCTGTTACCAGTATCAACAGGGATGCTGATATGTGAACAAGGCTTTCCTCCACCTGAGTGGGGACATGCTGGTGAGACATGAGGTGCAAAGGCTTGTCCATAAGCTTACTTGGGATGCTGCCCTGAATCAGAATTGTCTGGGCAGAGCGAGAAGGAGGTGCTGGGAAGGATGGCTATCCCCCACTGAGCACATCAAGGGGGGCTGATGTGGTGATGAAGGCTGCAAGTGCAGCAGTGTCCCCCACTCCAGAGCTCAGAGACAATAAATGAGTGGAAAGCTGGAGCAAGGCTGGGTGAGAGAGAGAGCAGAAGCAACGTGAGATTAGTTACAAGGGTGACATTAAAAATGGAACAGAGTTAAAAGAAATAATAACTAACAATAATAATAAACGTAGAAAGAAAGGTTAAGCTTTGCAGGTTGACATCAAAGGGAAGAACACCTTTGGAATACATCTAAAGTCGTGCTGAATGAGTACAACAGATCTGATCTGACAGGCTCACATCAGATATGGAGTCTGACTTTCAGGGGTCTTCAGAGCATGTTGAATGACACAAAGGAGAGATCCCAAAGCCAGTTTTATGACACCTCTGCCCTGCAACTGCGACTGAAGGGTACAGCAGCTAGGCAGAAAAGGCTTTATGCATTTTCCTAGTCTGCCTTTGCAGGGCATTAGGAACATCTCCTCCCAGCACTCATCCCCTTGTGCTGAGCACTCCATGTCACCCAGTCAGCCCAGCTGCTGACCCGAATGCCTGCGAGTTCCCATTCTGTGTACCTGCAGGAACTTCTCCCAGTGCCTGCTCTTGCCCACTCAGCAGCCAAACCCAGAATGCTCAGTACAGGGAGAGTGTTCTAAAATATGCCAAGGACAGTTTCCTGAAGACAGCTGTTGTCTCTGGTGGGTGGTTATTGCCAGCAGCATGGCAGAAAGATGCTCATAGACACGTCTGGACACGGTTAGAGATTGCTCACCTCCCTCCACGCCTGGTTCCTGGGAACTATGGAACTTTCTCCTTTTGGGAATGAGGCCATCTGAACCACGCTCAGCAGGTGACGGGAACTATGGCTCTTCATTGGATGTACCTCACTCTGTACAAAAGAGGTAAAAAATAGAGTCATAAAATCATAGAATTCTTCTGAGTTGGAAGGGACCCACAAGGATCATCAAGTCCAAATTATGGCTCTGCACAAACACATCCTCAAGAATCACACCATGTGCCTGAGAGTGTTGTCCAAATGCTTCTTGGACTCTGCCAGGCTCGGTGACCACTTCTCTGGGCAGCCTGGTCCAGGCCCCAACCATCCTTTGGATGAAGAATCTTTTCCTAATACCAACCTAAACCTCCCCGACACAACTTCAAGCAATTCCCTTGGGACTTGTCACTGGTCACCACAGAGAAGAGATCAGTGCCTGCCCCTCCATTTCCCCTCATGAAAGAGGTTAAGCTTTGCAGGTTGACATCAAAGGGGAAGAACACCTTTGGAAGCTTCACACTTTCTCAGTCTTCACAGGGTTGGGGGGGAGGGGGAGTTGTTTGTTTTTTCTTGAAATCCAGTTAATTTAAACCAACTTGCTTTTGTCCTCTTGTTTCACAGGTAGAAATGTATTGGTTTTTTACACATTTTAAGTACATCAGAAGTGCACTAACAAATGAGTGGAGATCTAGTGATTATTTCAAGGCTGTTTCTAGCCTTGTTGCCTTTACCTGTTTTACCAACTCGACCTATTCAGAGGGGATACTGACTTCCCATTGGTGTGCATACAGCCCAGGAAGAGTTGCATCTTTCCATGCAGGGTGTCCTGGAACAGGGACTCAGGCAAAGAGGGCTGCTGTATGGCAGGCATACCTGCAGTGAGTCCAGGGAAGCTGCCATTTGCTGTGCATATTCACAGGATGTACAGCGAGGCTGAAACAGCCGGGAGCAGCTGTGCTTGTGCACATCGACGCAGTGTTGATTCAGGGGGTCCCCGTCACCCAGACCAGCCTGTGCACGTGCACTAGGTCTGAAATGTCCCAGCCATTTTAGAAATCCAGACACGATGCTTTTTTCTACCGCCTAGGCACAAATCTCCAGGAGTAAGAAAAGTAAGATAGGTCTGTGAGAAGAGTGACCTTTTTTGTAATGTATCAACAGTGTTCTTATCACCGGGCTAATACGTTTAAAGCAGTTCCACTGAAAAACCATTCAGATGCTGTGAGCAGCTGAGCAATGGTGTAATTTAATGCTGGGCTGAATTTTGTGGCAAACAGCAAAGGATAAATTTCTCAGTCAGGCCCTGCACTCTGAAAGTTTGGATGTGTGCAGAAGTTTGTCTTGGGTTGGGCTTTTTTTTTTCAGCTATCATGCATTTATAAAGATCTATTTATGGAAATACAAGAGTTTCATGAATAAATGAGATGGCATATTCCTTTCTTCATTTCATGAATTACAGTATCAACATTTTAGAGTCTGTTCATGAATTAATAATTACTTTAATCAATAAAAATAATTAGAGTGCTAAAAACATTTTAACAATGAATGCTTTCATGCCGTTTCCACTACTTTTTAATTAAAGCATGACAAGTCATATTTGCCATTTTCATCATGATCGCTCTAAATGGTGAAATTTGTCATCTTTGACTTGGGCTCTAATTATAATTCTTTTAGATGGTTCGAATTTCTTCTCATTATTCAATTATGCTTGCTTCAATTTTTCAACTGACAAAATTTTCCTCTCAGAATCTCTTTCATGCTGTAAGAATATCTTTGACTTCATAATACCCATTTTAAATATTCTATGCTAGCCAAAATAAATACAAATTAAATATATGAAATGTATAAACAAATATAAACCACTGAATATAAATAAATACAGCAGAAGACCAATTATTTTCAGTTTAAATGCATCTATCTTACTTCAGTATAGCATGAAATATTAATATAAATTTGTTGCAAATGTAGAAATTGCTATAAGAGCATAATAAGCTTGCAAAAGCAGCATGCAAACTTAATTTTTATGCCCGTGACATAGTCTCCAATTAAATGATCTCACATTATTTTTTCATACAGAATCTCTTCCTTGTTTTTTTCAGTAGATAGCATGGCATTCCATTAAATATAATAACCTGCTATGATAGCCTTCTTCAGCCTATTCTCCATATCTTATTCTAATTTTTTAATCTTGGCTATGTGAGAATAAATTCCTTTTCCTTATCACAGTTAGGTCTGTTTGCCTCACAAATGTGTGTGGGTTTTGTCAGTGCCTCAGAACACTGTTTTGCCTGGTGTGTAACTACGGGAGTGAACCAGTGAGGAAGTATGGGGGAAGTTATTATGCTTGAGTTGATCATCTTTAGGCATGTAGGACCTAGGTTTTTAAAGTTTGTGCTTCGTGAAATATGTGATGCTAAGATATTTTAATGCAACCTTCAGGTGCTTCAGGAATCAGCCTAGACTGGGAGCTTCCTTGCATGGGTTCATACCATCTGAATTAAAACATGTAATTGTGATAGGTGGGTCACTGCAATGTGTCTTTGTACTCCTCAAACCCACAATGGTTACTTTTTGCTTCTTGCTATTATTATTTCTGTCATTAAGTGCCTTTGTTACAAAACTTCAGCAACTTCTTTCTTTCCTGTGCATCAGGTTTGCTTGTAAACTGCTCTAGGTAGTAACTAAGAGGTGTATTTGGGCAAGTAGCAGTGTAGTCCAGTCACTTTCCCTCTCAGATGCTTTTTTCTGTACTAAGGATGCTTTCAGTTGACCTTTATGGTTTTCAAACACTGCATAACATCTGCCTAAAAAGCCAAATACCTCCTCCTGTACCTGTCACAAACTGTCACTTACAACCAGACTGCTGCTTCAGGATTTTGTCAGGCATCAGTCTGCAAAGAAATCCCACTATTGGGATTCAACCTTTCTGAACTACTGTGATGGCACAATTAAAGACCAAATTATAGTGTGTGTGCATGGAGGGTAGTAAGTTAAACTTGCAGATGAAACCTGATTCCTACTGCTGTATCTCTGGAGTGCTTGACTTAAAATCATCATAAGGTTATTTCAGCACAATTTTGTGCATCTAGTTTCCAGTAGTTTTAGAAGATCCATTAGGAAAAAAGCAGCAAATAAGCCAGTACACACATAGATCATCATAAGGACTAGAAAATTTGAGATCCACTGTGCAGAGCTTTGCTGTTAAACCTAGATTAGCAGTCAGCAGCTGCTTCCTCTGAAAGACCTGTCCTTTCCCAATAGCTTCATACAAACTGGCTTACCATGCTGGAAATCTTGGGGTTTATTCCAGCTCTGGAACAAAGTGTGCTTCTGGGTGTGCATATTCCTGCTTTCTTTTACCAAGCACTTCTTTACCTGTCCTGCTCTGTCTTTTATTTCTGCCCAGTTGCATTTTCAGACTGTTTCCTTGCCTCTTCCAGCCTCTTCTCAATGGAGGTTCTTCAGGCTTTGTCTAGACACTCCTGTTTGCTCCTGGACGTTGTGCTGGTTGCACAGTGGTATTTAGTACCAAAATAGTAGTTAGAAAAAGGAACAAAAGTACAAAACCTGATAATGGTTATACTCTGTTTTTTATCTAGAGGGCAATGCCCTGTTGCAAAGTATGTCTGTAAGTGCTGCTTTACTGGTCAGTGTGTACTTGGGGTTAGTTGGTGTGTAAGACTCACGTTGGCTTTTTGCACATGGCAGATTTAATTTGTGGTATATTAATTGCACTTGGAGTGTTAAAATCCTAGTGCATTTTAATCACAAAAATTATTTTTAGAAATTTTTAACTTTATGTGGGTCTCAGAGGAAGCATATTTTTTAAGCTATTTATACATTCAGCTTTTTGCAAGGAATATAGGCAAGCTTTGGACTTGGTTGTCATGTATGCAGACAGCTAAGAGGCAGTCACTGATTTTTATATTTGCTTTTTTTCAGTCATAGAGAATATGTTTCTATGAAATCCAAAATAGCAGTCACCTATACCCAGTTGCTTTTTCAGTATGAACACTAATTGCTTTAATGAAGCAGATTATCCCCCTGAGAGGAGCTCAGATACCTATTTTCCTGGCATCCATGTGTTTGGGAAGATACTAAATACTTGAAATATTACACCCCAATCCAAAGTCAAAGTGCTTTTCCTATATTAGTTCTTGAACCCAGAAAATAAATATACATACAAAAAGTATCTGGAGCAAATATTTGCATTTGGTGGATTTATCATTTGCTAGTGGCAACCACTTCAAATTATTTCAAGATATCTGAGATCTGAGAATGCTTTACCATGACATGAAGCAGCTTTTCCTTTAAAAAAGGCATAAAAAATAATTGTTCTATAAGATGTAATGTTTATGAGGTTGTATGAATGGTTGCATAATATGCACATGTGTGAAAACTGTGCATTTCGTGTTAAATACAAGAATGACTGTGCACTGGGAAGGAATATTTAAGAAATCATGAGAACTACAAAGGGCCATCTGCTTCATTCTCCATTTGTATTTGCTGGATTAACCCACTGTAATATTTTAATAGGTAATGCATTGCTGTTTCATCTACCCATTAAATTTTTCATACCACAAACCTACCTTATCATGAAAAAGGGTTCATTATGTGCAGGAAGAGGACAGTTATTGGGGAAGGAAAACCCAAAATGTAATATGACAAGTGGCATGAACTATACTTTTACTGTTAACTTGTGCTGTAATTCCAGTTTTTCTTGTACTTGCTCCTGTCTTCAACAGTGGTCCTAATGTTGCTGTGAAGTTACAAAGTAATAAGGAGTAGTGTCCTATCAGTGTCCTTCCCCCCGATTTCCTGGGTGATCCCCTGTGCTGTGAGTAGGAGAGGGAATGGTGAAGGTGTTCTGTGTTCTGGTTACTCTCAGCTGTTTACAGGGACCTTCTGGGTAGTTGCTGCCAATGTCTTGATCTGAACAGAAGCATGGAATTGCCGAATCATTTGGGTTGGACCTTCGAAGATCATCTAATTCAACCCCCCCAGCCATGTTCAGGGACATCTTCCAGTAGACCAGGTCGCTCAAGGCCCTGTCCAACTTGACTTTGAACACTTTGAATAGCTCCTAGGCTGCTCTGACCCTTCTCTTTGCTGAGATTAAGGGAGTTGACAGGCTGAGTAGCATGTTTTGCATTTGTACAAAACACTTTTTCGTTTCTTTCTATTTCGCCTCTTTGTACCAAACAGAGGCAATGGAGATGCAGTTAATGTGTGGTCGCCAGTGTGCTCTGAGGCTGGACCTCAGTTTTGTGCTTTGCTGCAACAGCAGACAATATTTGAGTCTCAGTTCTGTAAATACCCATTACTGCCTATCTGAACAAGCAGTGTTATTTTGTTTTCTGAGGGGTTTCCAGGGAGTGTTGTTTTAAGGAATAAGTATTTCTAGGTAGCAGGGAAAGCAAGCCCTTTCTGTGAAGAGTAGGTCCTGGGTAAGGTTGTATTTTTTTAAAAAAGGGGAAGCAAAGTTGAGTGTCCTGGTGTTATTTTTAAGATGTGAGGACGGCTGAAGAATAATTTACTGTAATATTATTTGAAGATGATAAACTGCGTAGGAGGACTTACCTAAATAGGCCTAATAAAGCATTTTGATCTTTCTAGTGTGATTATGGTAACAGTGCAGAAGCACAAAGCAAGTTACAGCCCAAGCCTTGTAGTCTGATGTCTGCTACAGTAATACGTTGCAGAAAGACATTTGAATACATTGTTAGAAGAGTAAGATATCTGGTTCAGATGATCCACCAAGCCTGGAGTAAATGCAGGTGATCGGTCCAGAGCTTATGTTTTCATAAAAATTCCTGTTACCTCAGTTTCATTTCTGAGTGGAAACAGCCCATGAGGATTTCATGGCTAAGCTGAATGCATGGTTCAGATTACTGTTCTCTCCCCATGTGCACCACATTTGTTTACACGGAATTTCACTTGCCTTTTTATTGACTAATCACTTGGTTTCATGAGGTTTTTCTGCTGTTCTCTTCCCTCACTGCATAAATTGCAGGCTCCACAGTGCTTCTGCCTAGAGCCAGGCTATTTGCTATCTGTACAATTCAATTTGAGCTATCTTACTGTCCTACTTTAGCATATATGTCTGAAATAGGACCTGATCCTTCGATACCTCCTTCTGAGTTTAGTTTTGCAGCAACTCAAGCTCTTCCCCCATTCCCTCTCATTGTTTTGAAGAAAGGGATGTTTAAAAATTCAGGGGCTGAAATGCTTCTTCCCACATTTCCTGCTCCATGTGAGAGCTTTTCCCTTTTGTAATGGCAGTTTCAGCATTCATTTTGTTTAGGAAGATGACTTGCCTGAAAATGTATTTTGTCCAATTTAAACAAATTGGAATGCTCATGCCTTGCTCTTCACCTTGTCAGCCTTCTATCATCTCTGTCCAGGTTATTCTGCTGGTCTTCTGTTAGGAAGAGCAAAAAGTCCAGGGTGGATCTTTCTTGGACTCTGAGAACTTCAGTAGAAACATTTTATAGCTTATGACTATAGGAAAATCATCCACCACCATATACAAATCAGAGAAGGTAGGTCCTCCTGCTTGCATCTTCAGCTCTGCAATCATGAAACTGCAGAGCTTGGAGTGGGAACCCATGAAGCTTCTTAGCAATACATCGTCAGTATCTGAAGGGTTTGTACGCAGGATGAGATTTTTCAATACATACATCCATCAAGATTGCAGAAATTTCTGGAATTTGGGAATGGGAACCCACCCCATCACATCAGAAATGTCCAGTCAAAGTGAGCTTATACCTGACCACTTGTACACTGCTGCTCCTACAGTCAGAGTTCAAGCAGTATGACTCTAATAAATCATAATGAGTAGTGTGGAGGTAAACAATGGGAATGTGATCTCACTTCCCTAACTGCAAAACAGTTTCACAGAGCTTCACTGTTCAGTAGAAGGCTTTGACAGATCACTATGATTTTTTCCTCAGGTACTGACTCCAGTTGCAAGGATTACATACCTCTGTGCTATTTCTGTAGGTCATTACTTGAAGCCAAGTACATTTTTTTTAATCCACTCAATCACTATGAGTAAATGGCTACATAAACATTAAAAATTGGCTTAAAAATGTGAAAAAATGTTGATGCAGTTTCAAGATATTTGAAAGGCTGTGCATTTTAGATGTTTCTTTCTCTCAGTAGTTATGGCTTGTTTTGTCAGAAAAAGAAACTCAGAAATACTACTGGATTACAGTAGAGAAGATGACTGATGAAAGAGATGTTGTGAACTTCAAAAAAGAGCAGGGTGTCTTGGTTGCCGTCAGGTACAACCTCTGCAGACAATAACATTTAAAAATACTTCTAACTGAAAGTTAAGTGAATTGGTTTTGATCTACCTGGCTATAAAAACTATTTATCAAATTAGGGTAATTATGAAGTACTTCCGGCACACTGTAGCTTTCCCAGTTGCAGTGAGTTCATGGACTTCATTAATAATGGTCATAGGAACGTAAGAAGAACTTTGGTTATTATTTAGAGAAAAGTCAGTTAAAAGTAAGAATTTCTAATTTTCCTGATGTGACACATGTTTTCTGAAAGATGTAGTGCTAACAAAGCAAGTATATTTTGTTCACTTGTCACAGTTAATAAGAAAAACCCCTACTCTGCGATAGAGATTCTCTCATTAGAAGTTATTAACATTTTACAGAAGAAGTGCTGGAGCCCTCCAAATATGCAAGATTTCTGATGGTTAGCATGTAGTCCTCTGTGGTTACCTGTACTCCAGAAACAAAAGGAAATACGCTGTGTTCCATCTGCAAGGTGTAGGGGGTGACTCCCCCTGCCAGTTACTACCGACATGTGTAATGTTAGACTGTGAAAACCAGCTCAAACTTCCACAGGTCTCATCTAGGCGGATGCTCCATCCCTGCAAGTGTTCAAGGCCAGACTGGATGGAGCTCTGAGAAACCTGGTCAGGTGAAAGGTGTCCCTGCCCGTGGCAGGAGAGTTGGAACCAGATGATTTTTAAGGTCCCTTCTAACCCTAACCTCTCACAGCTCTGTGATTTTGTGATGATTCTATGCTGCATGGTGGGGGCTGATCTGAGGAGTCTCCCTTCTCTTCTCTCCTCTCCGTGTACCCAGCTGTACCAGAGCTACATGAATAAATTCAGAGCCTTTAGGCTTTGGATTATGAGGTCAGAAATATGTTGAGCACATTGGAAAACTTAAGTCACATCAATAATTAAAAGTGCCTTACAAATTTTTGTATCTTATGAATTAGTAAATAAAACATAATAAAGTATTTAGATGTGGAATAAATGAAAATTAAATACAAATGTAGTTTGCTTTAATAATTATAATTCTTTATGCTGTGTTTCAACATTATCCTATTAAATCTTAGCTCTGAATTGCTGAGACTGACATTTTTTCCGTGCCTGAATTATGGTAGATTGCCTGTTTCCGAGATTCTAATGAAAAGAAAAAATTAGGAAAATGCATAATATGCATCATAAAATGTTTGCTCTGCAGTGTTTGGGATGCTATTTAAAATTTGCTTTTTAGTGCACTGTCTTATCTTTCCTTTTACTTTAATGCAAGAAGGATCATTTTATGGTAGGTGGAAGTACTGTACTGTCATTTCAGACTCTGAGTGCCTTGTACTTTTAGTACTGTGATTTTCAGACTTTCCTTTATGTGCCAGAGGGAAAACACTGGCAGAGGTCTTTTGCTTGTCTTTTAGAACTTGAGGAAAATATATGTTTTAAATTGCCCTGAAAGTCAGAACCAAATAACAAAGAAAATGTTCGGGTGGGCTTTCGTGGGTTTTTTGTTTTGTTTTGTTTTGTTTTTGCCAGTTAATGACTTACTGGGCTCCAGCTGTGTCAGAGTGGGAAGCAGGAGGCACAGTGGGGCTATTTCAGAGTCCATGTGCGTGTGCCTTTCCTCCTTGTGGCCCCAGAGGATTTTGGGAGTGTGCAACTCCGAACTGATATATGTGTTCCTCCCAGTGGTTTTGATGCCATTCTCATGCTGACCCTGGACCATCTATCCACCTTTTGTCCCATTTCTAAGGCATCTAGTTTTGATGATAAAGTCGTTTTAGCAGTCATCCGTTACCTTTTCAGGAGGAAGGCATTCCTGGGGTATTCATCATGTTCCTGAGGGCAGATGGTTTTACCATCAGTTATGGGTTCACTGTGCCTGAGGATCGCTGACTGTAGGGACTGCTCTCAGAGTGTTGTGGACGAAAAGGCACAAGGTTCATCTGCCTCTTCTGTGCAGTTCTCTGACACTATCTGAGCAGACTTGGCCCTCTCCAGTATGGCCACACAACTGCCCGTTGCCTGCCATGGCATACCAGTGCTTACTCAGTTTCTTGCTATAAAGCCCCGTTCCTCTTTGTTGCAGCACCAGCCATTTCAAGTGCTTTGAAAACACAAAAAAAATAATGTTGCTTTGTCCAGTCTGGGCTAGATGGGATTAGCCCAAAAGAAAATGGAGCTACTGGTGGGACAGAGAATCAGATGCTGGCCCTCCTTTTGCAGTGTAGACAAGACTTCAAACATCTGCAGGGTTAGGTGGGATCCTAGGTAATGTACTCTGAGATTTATGTGCCATTCTTCAATGTAAACTGTACAATGTGCCTCTTTCCTTTGTCTTTGAATATGACTTCTCTTGTGAGAGATACAGGCTTCACATATGGCACATCTTTAACATTTATGCCAGGCCTTACAGCTATTATTCTATGTCTAATTGCCCTCTTAGCTGTGTTTGAGAAAGCATTATCCATTCATGAGCGGGGTAGCTATTATTCAAGGAAACTGAATCTGAGAACTCCAGAGGTCCTATCGAGACATGTGTTTCCATTTCTGTTATTTTTCTGCCTTTTTTTAGCAAGTTTTCGGAAACAAGGTAGCAGTGGACACAATGTATAATCAGGGAAAACACTTGTATTTTCCAACTGCCCTGATGCTGGAGGCTAAGGATTTGCTGAAGAGGTTTAGTACGTTCTGTTGTCCACCTATTGGTCTGCCTCATAGGCAGAAGAGTAAGGCTTGTGATTCTTTGTTGCTTTTCTCTGGTTGGCTGGGTGGATCTAGATTTCATGAGGTGTTTACTTTGTTGTTTGTTGTGCTATTAATTTCCTATTCAGGTATCCGGAGAAAAGTCATGTGTCAAAGTGAAGCATTACACCTGCATCAGCATTATGTTTGTCACTTTCTGCACATGTAAGGAGAGATGCATAATCCATAACGTTTTTGTGTTTACACCAGCTTAGCTTGTTCTTTATGGTGTGGGAATGTATTATATTTAATCTTTTAAAAAGTTCCTTTAATTAGACCGAAGTGTATTATCTTTGAATTTGATCTTGTCTTGTAGGAAAAAAATCGATTACAACATAATTTATAGTTTTAGTGATTTGTCTGCTTAAAGAGATATTCTCATGTCTTTTAGCGTTATCACTGTATTTTTGAATCCCTTTGACACTTATATATTCTTTTTCAAAGAGTGTACTTCACTGGAACTGAACAAAGAAATTCAATGCATGTTTGCAATCTATAACATAAATTATAGATTTATTATTTTAATTAATTTTCAAATTCATTCCATCTTCTTAGCTGAACCTCTACATAAAGCAGAACTTGTCAGTGAACTATCCACTATAAATTTCACTCTTTTCCCACTGGAGTGGTTTAGTGAAGAATTCAGAAGTATGAGTGTTATAATAACATTCATGCATATTAATACATTGTTCTGAGTGAAGTATTTCTAATGACCTCAGGCCTTTTTAAGTTTTGATCAACTCACTGAAATTTTTTCTCTGATTTGCAAATTTTGCTGCCCTATTAATCTGTACTCGGGAGAGATCAGAGAATTTTTAGATTTTCAGATGTGTTATTTCATGGATTGGTTGGGGACATTTTTCCATGGGAAAGGTCGTTAAAGTTCTAGCCTGCTGCATTTAATATTCTGAGCAGACTCATCATAAATTTGTTTACAAAATAAAGTGCAGTGTAAGCAAAACACTGGATTGCTGAAAATTTGAAAAAATCATTTCTGTAGCTGTACAGCTGCATTTTATGCAGGAAGACTGTGGAAGGGGCTTTGGTCTGAAGATGTCATTAAAATTGGAAATGCATGCTTAGATATGTCTTGCCTTGAACTGAAATCTTGATGTGGATGTGAATAGTTTATGATCAAGCCTGGTTAATTTTTTTTCATTAAAACTCAGAATAGGTGCTATGGTATTTTTTTCATTTCAGTGAAATGTATAGAAATATTTTTTTTCCACAAGGCTCCTAAATCTGTGTTTAATGTCCAGAAGCCTTCTAAGATGGTACACAGTTACGTATTTTCTCAAGCGCGGGTCATTTTAAATGACGTAAAGGAAAATGGAGACGGTTTTTCTGCCTGTGACCAGGACCTGGATAATGGGCTCTGCAGTTCTTTTCCGTTCTGCCCCTTTTCATCCTTGGGTTCACTATGCTACAGCTGTAGGATCTGGGTTATAATTTAGAGGAATACAAGCAGGCCAATGGTTGCTCATATCCATTTAATCCAACTGTGTGGTCTCACTCAACACTTGTTTTTAATGGCCAAATCTTCCTTCCAGTG
Organism: Pseudotriccus pelzelni; assembly: GCA_035584735.1. Lineage (NCBI taxonomy): Eukaryota > Metazoa > Chordata > Aves > Passeriformes > Tyrannidae > Pseudotriccus > Pseudotriccus pelzelni. The sequence continues at coordinate 75,207,240 of JAWMRA010000001.1, forward strand.
GCACAAACTCCAAACAAAAGTAAATAATTATCCATGTTATACGGTAATTTTTCTTGGAAAAATACATGCCACATGCTAACAAAGCCTCATTAGTGTATTTTTTATATGGCTTTGATGTTGGGTAGGTTCATTTTGTTTATGTTACAAGGGTGTGTTTCTCCTGGGAACTGTTCAGCTTGCACTGGAAGGGGGGAGTTGGTTCTGGGGGAGTGTTTCTCATCTGTTGCCTCCAACCATTGTAAGGTTTGCTATGAATGTCAAAGGTAGTGGACAGCTTTATCTCATGCACACTAGAAACCAATTAAGTCTATCATATCATTTCAACATGCAGGCCAGTTAATAAGTTTGGGTCACTGCTGATGTGAATTGGATTTGAATTGGTGTTCTGGGGGTGAAAGACTGGATATTAAATTATTAATGCTTTGCAGTCTCAAATTTCCTCACTGAAAGAGTGCGTCCCTCCTTCTGCTTCCTGCAGAGGTTTGAATAAAAATAAACCTGTTAGGGCAGGTCTGCTCTCACTGACAACCTGGGATTTGGATTCTCCTTTCCTGTTCTTCCCTCCCTACCCCCAAACATATACCAAGCTGACATTTTTTTTTTACTCTCACTAGGTTTCAAGCCACTGTCTGCTTTTACAATATTGATATCTTTTCTATACCCCGCAGGAGTCTGTGGCTTTATAGCTGAGGAGCCAAAGATCAGAAGTACTCCTGTATGTTTGGAGATACAATTTTGTCCTGCTCTGTTTCTCTGTGGAGTAGGGGCTGTAGAGGAGCAAAACGTGATATGCCATAATACGATTTTTTTGCATTAGTTCTTTAAGTAGTAACACTACAGGTACTCTGTTTTGTAACATGTCAGTGTAGGTACATCTTTAAAAATAATCCTTTATAACCAAGAAAGGAAACATCACACAAAGACAAAGTCTGCCTTCATATCAGAGACAGGGAGAAAACATCTTTCAACTTAAATTTGTATAAAGCCTGACAAACATAGTTTGCAGTGATTTTACTTTCAGGGAAAAGTCTTTTCAAATAAATAAGAACTTGCTCCAGATTCAGATGACAGTGCCTCTGTAAAAGTCAGATCTGATTTTTTGCCCTTTTCTTGACAATGATTATAGTAAGTGACCTGGATGTGGTGTATTCCTTTGAAGTGAGCAGCTTTGAGATGCACTGAGGAGGCTCCTCCTTTTCACCCTTTGAAAACTAGACCAGTAGGATTGTAATGTTTCCATGCCCATAAATCGGAGTGGTACATGTGCCTGTGTGTGTGCTTTTCAAACAGTGGCCCTGCTAGCATGCTTAAATGGATTTAATAGTTTATCATGTAACATATGCCAAGTTTGTTTTCCGTGATTTCTGTGAATGCCTTTTCAATAACTGAAATATATTAATAAATAGGTCTTTATTATGATTAAAGGAGTAACCATAAATTCTAAATTTATTGAGTGCTGACTGGAATCTTTTGGTTGGAAGTTGGTTGGGAAAAATTACTGTCAAACTCATTTACCACAATTGCAGCAGAAGTGCAGTTCCTTCTGGGAACACGGACATTTGTATAATCTGACTCCGTGGCACTGAGCTATGCTGTATGTAGTGTATTTATGATTGAACAGAAAGTTTCAAACAGCAGCCTGTGAAATTGGATTTCAGATGTAATGTACCATAAATAAGTGCTATAAAGAATGCCTTTAATGCTATAAATCAGTTTTTATTGGTTTCAGCTATCTCATTCTGGTTATTGTATTACCCACAAAATCAATGGGAATCAAAGAGCTGGAATATATTTTATTTTAATGTCCCATCTCCCATGGAAATGGCATATGAGCCCTTAGATCACCTTTTGGGTAGGTTGGGCAAGACTGATAAATTGCAGGCAATGAGAGTGTTTTCACAGAAAGGTCTGTGTAAGTAGTAGCTGAGTAAGACTTGAAATGTTTTGGTATGGCACTTCCTCCCTATAAAGGGATACTTGCCTATCTTTCTGAATGTCCTTTGCTTTTGTTGTTTCAGTAAATTTACCAGTGTGATTTGATTCCTGTCGTTCTGTTAAAAAAAAGGCATCACAAAGTTACAAGGATCAGGTGTCACTACTGTTGCACCCGGAAATAGGAACACTTGGAAGGTAGGTGATCTGATTTCTTTGCACCTGTAAGCGTTCCCGCTAGCGAAGGCTTGCTTGATCCTGGGAAAAGAGCAAGAACATTCCTAACAGCAGTGGTGAAGCATAAAATGCACTGTGAGCTCAGTTTAAGAACATATTATTTTAGTAGAAGAAGGGAAGGTCAGGCATCGTGATTCTATGAATAAATTTTTAAAACTAGCAACAAACGGTACTATCCTGTAAGAATGAAGAAATGGGAAGAAAAAATGCTTTCTAGCTAAATAATACCAGCTCAATTCAAAATGTTGTTTATGTTTCCTCTTTTTTTTCTCTTTTGCTTACATTAATAACCCACGGTAGGAGAAATGTGCACCTCTGGAGCTCAGTTATTCAGGGCTGGAAATCTATGGCAAAGGGCAGAACACTTGTCTTAACAACCTTCGCTGTGTTAAAAATATGGAAATACAGATACATTGCAGTTGGATAAGAATGCACTGGTAAATGTCTTCTAGCATATTGTACTCCTTTGTGAGGTTACAGTGAAGAGGACTGAAGAAGTAAACTTTTTGATAGGTATTAAATATGGGTTATTTATTCTGTTCTACACATCAGTTTTTCATTTTCGCTTGTCACCCTAAGGTAGTGTAATTTGTATGCTAAAATTAACATGGAAGGTAGACAAAAGGAATGATCACTGTAGGGTTTTGAGTGGTGTGTAATAGGTTATTGTTGACATAAGTCTGAATACTAGGATGACGGTAGAGTATAGGAACCAAAAAAGACGATTTACTCATCTCTGATCCTATGAATAGTGTTAAACTGCCTTTGAGTCCAAATTGCTCATGTTGACTTACACCCACATCACCTCACACTGGATTTTAAGCTTTTATTACAAGGATTGAATGACATGTTTTATTATTTGCAATAGTATAAGCAGTTATTCTCACTGGAGCACAAAGATGTGTGGCTTCACAAGAGGGGAGTGTTAATCATTTACATGCAGATGTATGTGGTTATCTGTGGGAGTGGGTTAAAGAGACAGGTGTCAGACCTGGCTGCTTAATAGGAATGTAAGACATGAATGATGCCAAGGAGGCAGAATAAAATGCCTGGCTGCCTCAGAGATGGTTATAAAGTTCCCTATCCCTACAGTAATTTTACAGGTGGTGATTATAGGAGATGTAATGATTTCATGCAAAATACAAGATAATTAAAATGTTTGATTTGATCTACAGACCTGTGGTCAATTTGCAAGCCAGCTGCTGACCAGCACCACACCATGCCATAGTGAGCAGCGTTCAGAATTACACCCTTGGTTTGAGTGAAGCTGGGTCAGGCATAGGTTTAGATGGTCTTGTTGGCACTACTGGTTTGGGTCCAACCTAACACCTGGGCTCATTGCTGAGTCCAAAATAGACAAAAATCTTTGATCAAAAAATGATGCTGTTTTGTTTTGTTTTGTTTTTCTTTGTTTGCTGCTAACGTGCAAAGCAGCAAGTGTATCTTGCTGTGTTACACTTGAAGGCAGATGGGTGAGAAATGCTCTGAGGATAAGAGCTTACTTAGAGATCAGATGGGTAAATGAAGGGCTTCACAACTACTGAGGATTATGTGGGCAGTCAGGTCTCGGCATATTGAAAAGAAGCCTAGGATGATGGATTATTTACTTTCTTCTCCTGAGGCAGAGAATTTAGGTGTTACCATCTGGAACACAGCCTTGTCCTTGCTCACTTCAGGTACAATTTCCTCAATCAGTGAATAAAACAGTGCTTCTTGAGGCTTGTGTGAGCACCTGGTCCTACATATAAACTTAATGATATTATAGAAACACTAACCCCAAGAAATCTCAGTGACAGACAAGGATAGCTCAACGGTACAACTGAGAATTTTGCAATTATGTTGCATCATCAAGCAATATGGTTTTGAAATATCTAGAAGAGTTATAATATTTGGAATACGCGTGCACATGTTGAATCTGATCCTAGGTTTGCACATGTTTGTTCTGTCTTTGGTGCAGTGAAGTGCAGTTTGGAGCTGTGGAGTGGCCCATCTTCCTGAGTGGAATGAACCCCTGTGTGTTTGCTCATAGCTCTGGCTGGGAAATGTGCTGGGAGGTGTGGTCTTAGTAGATAGCCATCTATCAAAAGATAAGCTGATAAACCAGAGAATTTACTGGGTGAGGCCCTTGGGTGGGTTCAAGTGCCATATCAGCCAGGTGTGACTCCCGTGGTTTCAAGGCTGAGAATGGAGTCAGGAAATGACTGCCATAACTGGAAGCAGCAGAGGTTTGGGCACACCATCTCCCAGGCATGCTTTTTATGGTCAGCTCTGCTGGGTGCTGCAGTCTTACCTGAGGCTTTTAATTTTAGATCTGTCCATGGTTTGGAACAAAGATTCATCCTTTCCTTTTACTTCTCATGGCTAAGAAACCAAAAGGAGAGTGATGTAAATGACACAAAATGACTATCTAAGTCTGTCCTCAGGCAAAACTTCACAGTTTTACCATAATGTTTGCCATTTTATTCCTCTTCTGTCTGAACACGGGCATGTATTTTGATATTGGCAGTCATTATGAAATAAATGATTTACCTGTTTAAGAAAGCAGATGGACAAAACCAAACTAAGGGAAACCACAGGTTTCTCAGCAGGCCCCATCTCAGGTTGCTCACAAGAGATGCATCACTGTGCTTTCCAGCTGTGCTTTCAGAGCTGGGCTTATTGTTTTTCTGGGCATTTCTGTTGGGTGCTCTGCTTGATGGGGTTAGGCATGACATTGCAGTGTATAAAAATATGATGTTCCCCAGCGTTTGCTAGCTGGTGCTTTGTCACAAACTAGGACAGAAAATTACAGTGGTAAGGAGGTCAGCAGGACCTAGTGGCAGACCTCATGATTTTTTAGAAATACCACACCCAATTTCCCTAATTCACGAAGTCCCAATGAGTCAGTCCATGTCTTGAGATACAGTGACAGCCATATGGCAGAAAGCTGTGGGTGCAAGGCTGCAGCATGAGCTCATGCTTTCTAGAAAAGCTGCTGTCAGGGCAGTGCCGTTTAGGAAGCACCCAGTTTGCAGTGCCAAGGAATCCCACAGCCTCTTCCCTGCTCCACAGTCCCCTGCACCACTGGAGTTGGCCAGGTACGTCAAACACGTGAAACAAAAAGAAATACAGGGACACAGTAGTGGGTGGTTAACACAAGAGGAACATAGGCTATTTTTTAGGAATGCAAGTGGGTTGGTGGCAGGGTCTGTGAATGAAATTGGTCTGTGTGACTTCTACGGGTACGCTGCAGAGGGGCACACAAGTGAGATGTCAGAGCAGTCATTGCCCAAGTGTCACAGAACACTCCCTTAGAGCATATTGATTTGAAAGTGTGGCAGGAAACAAAAATGGCAGGCTTTGTAGCATGTAAATTTTCAAGGTGTTTGCAACACCGTTAAATAGCCGAAGTTAAAATTGCCATGCTACAAAACCTGCCATTTTTGTTTCCTGCCACACCTTCAAATCAATATGCTTAACTTGGAGTCTGCAGGACTAACATTTTGCCATTAAGCACCCACGTCCTCACTGTTTCTTTTCTGAAATTGGCGTTGTCAGCTGCAGAAACAGAACATTTTCCATACAGAGTACGCACTGTTTTAGCAAGCTCTACCAATTTAAAAAAACCCAAAAAAAACCAAAAAAGTTTTTGCTCTTTCATGCCCTTGTGCTATGCTGGCATGAACCCTTTTGAGTCATCTTAGTTAAGGGCCTGAGCTGGCTAAAAAAGTAGCCCAGGTCACCCACACAGCCACTTCAAACAAATCCAAAGTTTTTCAGCAGGTTCAAATACTGAACAAGCGCACTGGGCACACAAATGCCTGATCCAGCACAGTCTGTTGATTTAATCCTTTAGTTCATGCCTTGCCTGTGGTGAGTTTTTGATTCCCTCTCATACATTAGGTCACTATCTTGTTATCTCCTTTATCCAGTTGTTTTTTCTCCTACAAAATTACTAATATTGGGGAGAGGAAGAAGAAGAAGAAGAAACCTCGTCTTTTGTGAGTCACAGAAGTGGCTTTTTGGTTGTTGCCTGACTGTTCTGTTCTTTCTCCACCTGTCTTTAAGGAGCAGCACTCCACAGAGGTATTTGAGTAGGTATGGTCCCTGGCTCTGCAGGATGGCGCAGATCAGAGGCTTTGCTTCTGAGCAGGACACCCAATTTTAGTTGACAGTTTTTCCTTTTTCATCTGTTAAGTCAGTGGTGTGCTCAACAGTGCAGGTTAATCTTTTTTTTCCCGCTTCATTCCTTTATCACCACTGACAGTGCAGAAGAAAAGATGAAAAAGGGAATTTTTCTGAATTCTCAATCAGATAAGCAGAATTCCCAAAATAGTAACACTTGTGTTAGGCCAACATACTCAGCACTTTCTCCTTTCTATTCTATTATTTCTCTTTTCTAGTCTTTCTATTTTCTCTTTTCTAGTCTGTTTCTTATTAAAAAAAATAGAAATAATCTAAAATATTTAAAATTTCCCATCCTGAAATCAAGCATGTATTTGAATATTGACAGTGTTTATCAAATCATTTATTTTCCAGTTGAAAAGGTGGGCATAACCAGCCTAGCTAGGCAAAATTTTTTTCTTGAAGTGACTGTGGATGCTAAGTGTGGATTACAGTAAATTAACCCATTTTTAGGGGTTAAACTGATCTGCCTGTCTAACTGCTGTGTACTGTGACTGAGAAGCACTGAACTGATGCTGTGGCAGGTTTCCCACTGCTGGATGTATGTCATTGGAGTGTTCCCTTTCTTCTGCGTGTTTCTCTATGGCTTTGATGAATGCCAGGGCAGGGAAACATGAGCTTTTACCTTTTATCATGCTAGGGTGAATACCAGTAAATTTGCCTATTGATGCTGATACTGTTTTTCTTCAAAGTCAACTGAGAGGAAAGTGTAGTCCAAATGAGGTCAGCAACTACTCGGTGTGTGTGATAAAATAAAATACACAGACAAAAGAATAGGCTAAAGGGCTCAATTGATGTAAACAAGTAACAAGCCCAGGGTGGAATTCGACTTAGAAACTGGAACTCTTCAGGCATGTCTTAATGAGCTCAGCTTCACACTCAGAACAAGAACTCTCACATGCTTCATTCTTCATCTGCCTTAACCTGCTGAACTGGGTTGTGCTCTGCTGACATGGAGAAAGGACGTGTGTCCAGCATGAATCCTCACTCTTAAATTATCCTATCACACCCTTTGCAAAAGCACCGTGACTTATTATTTTTCTCCAAAATTTAGTAAATTGGTAATCATGGAGTAGGGTCTGAGACTACTACTCCACCTTTAAAATGAAAAGATTTTTTGAAGATTACTAATGCTGATAATTTGTCTTTTGTTTATCAAACACATAAACTTTGGGTTTAAGCTTCATATCACCTTCATGAGGCATTTATTCAGCTTACCTAATTTCACACACTTTGCCCAAGTACGTGCATTAGTGATGCAATTGCTTATACTTTCCTTCTAGTCAACAGAAGACAATAGGCCCCTTCAGGATTAGGTAACTGAGATGTGAAAGGCACTTTAGAGGTAGTTACAGTGCTAAATTAGTCACCTTAACTTAATGATTAAGCTCTAGTGAGCTAAATCGGTACTTAGCTCACTGTTTCATGTGAAAAGAAAGATCACTGCAAATGTGTTTTAACTCCAAAAGGAGTTTTTAAAAGAATTACTGAAGTTTCACGAAAATCCTCACAGGAAGTGCCTGAACTAGGCATGGTTTACTGACACTTTTAACAGAATGTTCTCAGCCGCTGATAAATCTTCTTAGTTTATTCAGTGTATTGAGACATGCTATAATTTCTCTTTAAAAAAAAAAAAATTAGTTTTGTAACCCAGGAGCAGTAGGCTGCAACAGCTATTTGTAATAATGTGCAGGACAGTAGCCGTTGGATAGAGGCTTATACAATCATATAAGCTGTATTTACTAAAAAAATTTAAAACAACTAGAGAGCTTCAAATTTAGGATTATGGAAGGATTCAATAGCAGATAAAATGCATTTGCTTAGTGGATTTGGGAAGCCTGATAACAGGGGAGTTTCTTGTTTAAGAGGGTGATAGAGGAAGAACTGCTTGTAATAAATCAGTAGTCCTGAGTAACCAGTGACCTCATTAGGGCAAGATGTGTTTTGCAGAAGACCACAGAAGATATATTTTCATGAAGAATTTGAAGGAAGATGGGAATGCTGGTTTTGACTGTACTTTCCTTCCCTGCCTAAGGGTCAGCCAGGGAGAAGGTGCTCCAGAGAGAAATGGCATGGTTGGGCCAAGTGGAAATTTGGCTTATGCTGTGGTCGGGTAATAGTTTTGGCAGGTGAAGATGAATAAGGTGGATGGGCACAGGACAGTGTACTCAGTGAGTCAAATAATGTCTTGAACACTGGAAGGGTGAGTAAAAAAAGCTCTTGTACAAGACCCTCTGGTCTGTATTCCGGTGGGACTGTGGGGTGCACCCTGGTATGATGGTGTTGGATGGGACTGACCTTGCCAAAGGTGGACGTATGGGATAGGAAAGTGGAAGTGAATAGACTGAACTCATCATATATGCACCTTCTTGTGGTCACTACCAGGTGAGAAAAAGAGAAAGCCTTTCCAGAGGGCATTTTGTGTCCATCCTCATATGGGTGTTAGAGGTGACTGAGATAAATTGACATGTGTCCATCTGCACGAAGTGACTTAGCAAGTATTGAGCGTACAGATCTAGTTGAAAGAAAAGTACTGTTCTCAAAACATGGAGTAATACAGTGAATTTTGAAATATTTTTATGGAAACAGGTGTGACCCTATTGCACATTTTTTAAAAATTGGGGATAAGGAGAAAAAATAGAAACTTGAAAATAAAGAAAAGGTGAAAGCATCACATATTCACTTGAATGAGAGATTTTATCTATTGTCCTTCAAATCAGATAAAGGGAAAAGAAATATATCTGATATCTGTATGTAATAGAGGAACTTTCTAAAATTGTACAATTGCCTATGGTTTCTAAAGAAAATAGAAGAAAACTATTGCAGTGACAGCTGTAATGATGTACCTGCAGAAAGCTAACGTAGCAGAGTCTTCTGATTTAAGAACTAACTCGATTTGCTCAGCATGCGTTTGAAATAAAAAGGAGTCCTTCAGGTTTGTATAATCCTAGGTAAGTGTAGGTAGCTGCTGTTTAGTGCTTTATCTTCTCTCTCCTACTAGGACAATAGAGATTGACCTTAAACCTTTAGTATTTGGACTTGGGAGCACCAAATTGCTACTGCATGTGTAGACCTGCTGAGAAACAGTAATAGCAACCTTGAGGGAACTTTTCACTTCTCAGAGACTGAAGATTCATTTTTAATGCCCAGCTCAAAGATTCCTTTGCCCACATTCCCACATTTATTAGCAGGCACCAGATCGCTAATTTTTGACTGAAATTTTTATTATTAAAATGCCTAAACAGTTTGGGATTTTTTAAATCATAAAAGTGTTCAGAAAATTAACTTTGCCTTTTTCTTTGCTTTGTGTGTGGGAAAACACAGGTGCTGCAATTTCAGGCAGTTAACTCAATAACTAATTTCTGGTAGTTGGTTCAGCATTTTTACATTTTTTGAGTATTGGCAGTCCTCCTGATAAGCCCACAAATGTGTGGTTTAAACTTTTATATTTTGATTTTTCTTTTTTTCAGACACTGGTGGAGTAAGCATACTGCCTTTGCTGTTCATGAGTGGATTTTTTCTTTGGTTTGGTTTGTTGATTTGGGGGGTTTTTCCTTTTCTTTTTTTGCCCAGGTCAACTGTACATCTTAAATTCTTTGCCAGTTGCTCTCTGGTGAGGAGGAGCCATAAAGGCTGTAAATATCCAACAAACTGAATGAGTATAATTTTCCTTTAATAGATCATAGAATCACAGAATGGTTTGGATCAGAAGGGTACATAAAGATCATCTAGATTCCTCCTACCCCATCCAGCCTGACCTCAGACACTTTCAGGGGTGAGATATCCACAGCTTCTCTGGGCAACCTGTTCCAATGGTTCATCAACCCCACAATAAAGAATTTCCCCCTAATATCTCATCTAAACCTGCTCTCTTTCAGTTTAAAAGCGTTCCTCCTTGTCCTATCACTACTTTTGTAAAAGAGCCCTCTCCAGCTCTCTTGCACAGGCCCCCTTTTGGTACTGGAAGGCTGCTTTAAGGTCTTCCTGGAGCCTTCTCTTCTCTAGGCTGAACAATCCCAACTCTTTCACCTTGTGTTCACAGGAGAGGTGTTCCAGCCTTCTGATTAGCTTCAGCAGAGCAGACTGGAGGGACAGAATTGCTTCCCTCAAGCTGCTGGCCATGGTTCTTTGTGGTTGGCTTTCTGGGCTGTGATTGCACATTGCCAGGTTATGTCCAGTTTTTCATCCAGCAACACACAAAGTCCTTCTCCTCAGGGCTCCTCTCAATCCATTTACCATGCAGCCTGTATGTGTGTGTGGCTCTGCCCCAACCCATGTGAAGGATGTTTGCACTTGGCCTCGTTGAACTTCGTGAAGTTCACACAGATCCACCTCTCAAATCTGTCAGGGTCCCTCTGGACAGCATCCCTTCCCTCCAGCGTGTCAACCATACCACACAGCTTGGTGTCATTGTCAAACTTGCTGAGGGTGCACTGGAATCCCACTGTCCATGTCACCAACAAAGATGTTAAACAGTGTGTGGTGGTTTTAACACCAGCTGGAAATTAAACTCCAGATAAGCCGCTCCCCTTCCCCTGCCCCTTCTGGTAAAGGGAGTGACAAAAGCAGAGAATATGGGTTGAGATAACAATGTACTGAAAGCTCAAAGCAATGGAATAAGAAGCTGACAATAACAATAGCAATATTAGCAGTAATATACAAAAAAGAAGGCATTTTACCCACAAAAAGGTGTTCACCACTGGGAGCAAAAACAAGATGGTGGATGTTCCCCATAGGTTGCATGCACGTGGCTTCCCGAAACAAAGATAAGAGGGCAACAGTTCCCATGGCCATCGGGAACAGTGGTGGGGGGATCCCACTTCTAGTATTTCCTGCCCCCCAGCCCAAAACAACAGAAAACAATGACGAAGAAATCCCCCCAAATCCAGGTCATCCCGGTCGGGTGGCACCACCTCTCTATTGGGTTGAGCTCCACAGGTGCCTGTCCTGCTGTTTCTACCACTCCGCTGCGCTGGGGGTCTCTGCCGCCAGTCTGTTCCCTGCTGGCAGCCTCCCTGCTGGCACTGATTTTCAGCACTACAACAATTTCACAATTTGCCCCTTTTCGTTTCAGCACCATGTCCCATAGCAGCATCTCATAGAAAATGGGAAGGGGTGGATGAGGGCGGCAGAAAACAGAGCCCAGGGGACTGATGCTCACAGCCCTCCTGCAAGAGCGAGAGCGAGGCAGAAATTGGGCACTTCTGGTGGGGCGCTCAGCTTTTCCTTCTGAAACCACACCCCCCAGCAATGACAGGGGTGATATAGAATAACACCTTAGGAGTGCCCACAGGGTGCTAAGCTCTGTCCCCCCTCTCTGCAACCAAGACACAGTGCCAGTCCCAAAACCAATCACTGAGGAACATCAGTCATCACTGTTCTCCACTTGTACATCGAGCCATTGACCACAAGTCTTTAAGTGCGACCACCCAGCCAATTCCTTATCCACCAAGTGTTCCATCTGTCAAATCTATGACTCACCAACTTAGCGACAAGAAGCGTCAGATGCTTTTCACAAGTCCGGGTAAAGAGCTCCCTCTGCTGGTGGGGAAAAACCCACATACAATAAACACACTGGAGACTTTACAGTCTAGGTTGTGTTTTAGGAACAGACTGATTTCTCAGATATTTCTGGTTAGGAAATGTGTTGTAAACTTTTCTATTAGCAGAACGATGTGTGTGTGTGCTACTGCTGTTCTCCTGTGGGTCTTCACTGATGTTGTCTCTCTGTCACACACAGGTAATAAAAGTTAATGTTTCTTGGTACCTGTTAGTCTTTGGTGGTTGTCAGATAATAACATGTAGCCTTATATGGGTTAAGGACATAAATGTTGTAGTTTTGTTGTCAATAAAATGCCTTTTCTGTATATCATGAAATAATGCAGTGAAAACAAACTTGCTGAAAGCAGTGTGTTTCTTGTCTGCTGAAATGGAAAATTCATCCTGTAGTGGATTTGCTTTCTGCCTTTGAAAGCAAACTGTGAGGGGATTCTGCATTTTGGGATGTTTTCCTTTCAAAACTGAAGTTGTTGGGTCTGCTGTACTAATATGGTTTGATATTTTGAGGCAGCATTCAGCAAATTTTGATAATGGGATAGGCAGTGAAGACAGATACTGCAACAAAACTAATGTTCTTCTGTGTTGACTAAAAATTTTTAACTTCTGCCAAGTTGATTTTCACTTAGCTAAGCTCCTTCCATTGTTTGTACTCTCTGAGTTGCCAACTTCATAATAGGACACTTGCTGTGTCCTGAGACTGTTGCCTGTGATAGAGGGGGTGTAGTGGGTTTCTGTGGCTAGGTTTTGGTAGCCAGGGGGGCTACAGGGGTGGCTTGTGCTGGAAGCTTTCCCTGTATGGTGGAGCCAATGCCAGCCGGCTCAAGGACTGTCTCCCATGGGAGGGACCCCAGGGGAGCAGGGGAAGGACTCCTCTCCCTGAGCAGCAGCAGAAACAACAACTGACTGTTACCCCCATTCCCCATCCCCCTGCACCGCTGGGGGGAAGGAGGTAGAGTTTGGGAGGAAGGAGGACTGGGGGAAGGTGTTTTTAAGGTGAGTAATAAATTTAAGTAATATCCCCACTTTGATTCTGTTTTGCCTGTGATGGTGATCCATAAGTGACCTCTCCCAGCTTTTATGTAAACTCCTGAATCCTTTGTTGTATTTTCTCTCCTCTGTCCAGTTGCAGAGAGGAGTGAGAGAGTGGCGTAAGTGGGTACCTGGCATCCAGACTGGGCCAACTGGCTACACATGTTTGGTTCTTTAAGCCCTATTTCTTTAGAAGTGCTGCATCCTGCTTCCTGAAGCAATGATCTGTTAACCTGCTTATGAAAAAGCATGGATGCTTCTTCTAGGAAAGGGAACATTGTAACTGTAATCCTTTGAGAGCCCAGTTTTCTCAAATCACACCTACCTCCTTCCTCTTAGGAAGGAAGGACTTGGTACTGTGTAGCTGGAGAGCAAAAGGCAATCTGCCTGATGTAGCTTTTTATATCCACTTGGAATTTTCAGTTCTGTGGAGGACTATTTGTCCTGTTCTGCATTGTTCTGCTACAAGGCAATGCTCAGGGGTTTTTAAGAAGTACAATTATACAAAAATAACAGTATTGGAGTATCAGGCATACTTGCTTATTCACTTTTAGATTTATCAACTCCAAAAATCAGTTAGCAAATCATGCCCACTATGTAAGATCTATATAAGATGTTCTTTGAGATAATTTTTGAACAGGTTGAACTTGTGGTACTCCTACGTAACTTAAAAATACTTAGTTCTTACAAAAGTACTTTGAACCCAAATAGAGTGAGGATGCCTGATTTGCTTCTTAAAACTTCCAAGACACACGCATTTAGTTTTTCAGTACTAATGCACAAGGCATGTTAAGAATTCCTGATGTTTCTCAGCATGGAAAGTCTTGTCTTTTATACAGAACTGCTAAATGAAACTTTGTATGGCAAAATATTCTCCTGATTGATTTTTTTTCTTTAAAGGAAAAAAAAAAAAAGAAAAAGAAAACTGTGTTCCAAGACACCTGTAGGCTCAATGCAGTTGCCAATATGCTGGCATCTAGTGTCGTTGAGTCACTATAGGGTGTCAGGGAGTCACTGTCCTGCTGCTCCGGAAGGACATGGGTCTCCCACTGCCATAGCTGCTGCGTTGTATTTGCTGCTCCATGACAATGTCTTGGAGGAGCTGGGCATGGACTGTCACTGAGGGTGCCCAAGCATGGCTCAGCTCAGAGCAGAAAGAGCTCCCTGAGCCTTCCTCTGGTGGCTCCGTCTTCAATGTTTGCAGCTGCAGCTGTGTTGTCCTGTGCATTTGGCATTATAAAGTGATCTAGATATGCAAAATAGGCACTACATTTAACAGGTATGTTTGACCTTGATTTTTTTGTGCTTTGTTTGCTCATCTGTAAGTTTGGATAATACCAGCTGTTCATCTTTCAGGGATATTGTGAGAATAAATTATTAGTGAACCACTTAAGTACTTAAGGGATGAATAACGTTGTACAGTCTACAAGGAAATTAAACATTCTGTCTTTTTAGAAGGATCTGAATATTGTTTACTAAATGAGGCACAGGGTTGTACACAAAATGCTGACTGGAGCACTGTGCATCCAAATGAGGTACAGCCCCTATCTTAGATAAAAAAGAGAAGTACGAATCTAGACTTCTGTGTCTAGTATGTAAGTGTGCCTAAGCACATGAAAAAGAACAGTGGTAGCACAGTCCACCATAATTCTGATATCTGCAACTTACAGTTTAATACTGTTGGTAACGAGGTGCTATATTTTGTGATATTATAAACACAAACATGGGCATCCTCCTACAGCCAGATTTGTTAATGCTGCGGTTTGTGAACAGAACATACCATGCAGCCAAATCTGGGATTCTGGTAAATGTTTAAAAAAAAAAAAAAAAAGTTAGAATGTTGACTTAGGGGGTATTTTTTGTTGGGTTTTGTCTTTTGGGGTTTTTTTAAATCTGCCTTTTAATGTGGCTTTAAAAGTTTGTAGAAGGTTCACCAATCAATTAAACTTTTCTATTAAATGCTGGATGCAGAAGCCAGATATATTTAACCAGTTTTCCACTCTGTTGCTTTACTGTATAAATAATATGTCTTCTGGAAATTTCTAATACACGTCAGGTATTCATGATGAAAAAGCACATTTGTACTGCTGGTTCAGAGATAATTACTTGCCATTAGGTTCATAAGAACATAAATTTTATTCATTTCTATCATCTAACTTGTCAACTTCTTATATTTCGTCTACACTCTGCCCCTCACTGACGAGCATCAAATAATTTAGTCTTCCACCAAAATGATAATGACTGGCAAATGAAAATTTCATTGAAAGAGAAATTTTTTTTTGAATGATAATTCAAGTGCTGTCACTGAAGTGAATTTATTAACATGACTGCTATTAAACTGTTCGTATTTAGACACTTCCTTGCTATTTAAGAGGTAAGCTATACATGCTGGTTATTTTGTTTGAAATAATTTTTTACTGGTGCTCTTGTAGTCACTTCCATTGTAAGTTGCTTGAGAAAATAATAGACTTTATCACCATAACAAAGTTTCTTCGCTCACTTATGTCACTTACATGACACAAAAAGGCATTCTAATCACAGAATCACAGAACATTTAGGGATGGACCTAACTACTGGGACTCTAGAGATCATCTAGCCCAACCCCCAATCCCTGGGGGATGCAGATGTTTAGCTTCTCATTAGGCAAAGCTCATCTATTTCCATGTCAGTTTGGTTTGGAGATGCTGTCCAGCAGTAATACTGATGGTTTCAGTGGTGTGTTGCCTGTAGCTACAAAGCTGTATTGGCTCATTCTTAGCAAGATCTGTAGCATGATGATATGCAAAAAAGTAATAAAGATCTTGAGATGTTGAAGAAAATTGGTAATTTGGTTTTTATTTGGGAAAGACTCTTCTGTTATCTGATACTTGCCCACCTATGGCCATCCAAAAAAATTGCCCATTTGTTCCTAGAGTAGTTGAAAGGACATTTTCCCCTTCAGCTTTTGCGTTCTTTACTTGTATGGAGCTCTTTCTTACCTCAGTGACTGACTACACAGAAGCCTTAGGGAAGCATAAGTAATCTGGGAGAAAATATGCATTGGCAAACTTTACATTTCTAATAATTATTTGGGTTAGTTATACTATTAGAAAAATAGACTTCAAATATTGAAAATAGTAACCAGAACAATAATTAATATATGTATTTTGAAATCAGAAAAGGTAAAGTAATTCTTGGCACAGTCTGTCTTGTTTGGGTATTAGTCTGCCACTGAAGACAATCAGATGCAATTCAGGGCGAAAAAGAAATAGCACTAGAGAAGCAATTTTCCAGTGAATTAGTCTCTGGCAAAGGTTGCTTAACAGGGGAGCCTTGTGTCTCCATCAAAATAAAAAAAAACAAAACTGTAAAAAACCAAAGGAACATCAACTTTTCTGCCATTTGGTGGTAAAATTTTAAAGCAATATGACCCAGTTAGTCCCGCAATGCCTTCTAGCATATGAGTGCTGACAATATTTAGAAAACAAAGAATGTCCTCTCAGTGTGATGTTAGATATTGTTATTGTAGACTTTCTTTTATAGTAGCAGGAAGATACACACATTTTCATGTTGAGATGAAATGGTTTGTGAAATGTTCATGCTATTCATGCTATGCATTGAGTACTTGAGACTACCTTAGTAAACATACAGTTGGAGGCTCTTAATATGTATTATTGACTTCAGTTAGAGTTTACTTTCTATCTAGTGAATGGGAAAGTGTGCAGTTGCTTGTGTAATGCAAAATTAATGTAATTGTTTGGAGGAACAAGATTATGCTTGATTCCCTAAACTTCGTTGCTTTGCAGGTCAATGTAGCTGCAAATATTTTGTTTATACAGTGTTAACACAGATATAAACTCACAGAAGTGGACTAAGTAAGCAGATATCCTGTGTCCTAGGGATAGATAGTTGTATCTTCTGTACTCTTCTGCCTCTTTTGCATTTCAAATTGCCCTATTGCTTGTGTGGATACTCCTGATAGTATTTTCGATATTTTGTTCTAGGTGACAGTTTTAAATAGAAGGTACCATATACACCTCAACAATTTATTTTTTTTTTTGGTGTGTGGATTGTTTTGGAAATCTTAAGGTCTCACACTAATCCATATCACTGAACACAGGGCTCTGAGAAACACAAATATTCGAAGGGAAAGGGAAAAGGAAAGGGAAAGGGAAAGGGAAATGGAAAGGGAAAGGGAAAGGGAAAGGGGAAGGGGAGGGAAGGGGAAAGGAGAAGGGGAAGGGGAAGAGAAGGGAAGGGAATAGGAGAAAAAAAACCACAAAAAAACCCACGAAAAAACAGAAACAGCTCCAGAGCTGTTAGGATTCCCACTGGAAAGCCATCCTGCTGTATTCCCTCACTGTCTTGCAAAGAGCTAAAAGACTCCAGGCTCTTGAATACCAAGGCAAAATTGCATTGCCAGGAAGTCCGGAATTTTCAGCGTCTCATCAGATGAGTTGGCAAGAAACCAGTTGAGTTTGTACCTTCCTGTTTCTGATCAGAAGTTTGTTTGAGCTGCTTCCATTTCAGTGAATCTGTTTTTTCAAGAAAAAAAAAAAGGCAACATTTACAACAAAAGAGATTTCGGTCCAGTTCTCATGTCAGTTTTGACCAGCAAACCAATGTGGAATTTTTTTTAAGTATTAAATCCTGAGGTACCTATTACTTTCCTACTCATTCTTCTTGAAACTACACTGATGCTGCAGCTTAGATGAAAATTTCCCACCTAGTCCATTAGGCAGAGTTAGCCAGAGACTGATACTGCCCTGCCCTTTACTCCGTGAAAAGAGCAGAGTCAGCTTACTGACAGGTACATAAGTTGTGATTTTGCTGCTTGGAGTATCTGTGCATTAAGCACAGCACTTCTGTAGATTTGTTTAGTTCAAGGAATCTTTCAAAAGCCACTTGCTTTAAGCAGGAAATTGGTTTGTAAATTTATCAGAGAGCTGTTTTCCCATGTTCTTGTAAGGATTTGGAATGATGTGCTGGACATAACCTCAACATGTCTTCCAGTCCAGTAAAAACATGTAACACCCTGTGAATTTAGTGTGTAGAGAAGAAGCAGGAAGGGTCTTAGAAAAGATACCACAAAGAACTTCAAGTATCCAAAGCTTTACAACTTAATATTCAGACATAGCTCTCCAGGGACTGTGAGTCTTGGTTCTGGAGGGCCATGTCCAGGGTTTCAGCAATGATTTCACACAGAATGTGAACCATTTCATAGGATGGTTTGGGTTGGATGGGACCTTAAAGATCATCTAATTCCAACCCCCCTGCCATGGGCAGGGACACCTGCTAGACCAGGTTCCTCAAAGCCCCATCCAACCAGCAACTTTCCTTCTCCGCACGGAGACAGCAGATATGTCACGCTATTCATACCGTCTGCTACATGAGTCTCAGAAAAATCAAGAGGAGCACAAGGAGGACATGTACTGGAGGACGTCAGTGGTAAATTATTTAAATAAGAAACACCAGGCTTGGTGCTGAAATGCTAAATCATCTTGACAGCCAGGCTTTTCAGCAGGCAGGCAGTAAAGCAAAACTCTTGCCAAAACATCAGGATATTGTGTTTTCTAAGTGTGTTCCTGTACCTCCACTCCTGAAAACAAAATGGTGACATCAAGGAGTGTTTTAAATGCGTTTGATGAGATGGCTTATCTTCAGTATGTTTTGCTCTGAGAAAAGGAGTCAACACAAATATTTCCAAGTAGAGGATTAAGGTTTTCCTAAATGTGCTGATTAAAAGTTTACCACCAAAGATTTTTTTCAGCTGGTCCATGACTAATTACCTCACTTTTGGGAACTTCTCAGGTTGTATCTCTGTGTGTCTTTGTTGTGGTTTTTTTTTTTTTTTTAATTTTAGTTTTCAGTTTTCATAAATAGGCTTATTGGGGAGGCACTAAAGTGTGGGGGAGGCACTAAAGTGTGGGGTAAGTCTCTTTGCTGGGAAAATGTAGGAGTTGATTTTTACTCAGTAGTTTCTGTTTTGGTTCTGGTTTTTTGTTTGTTTTTTTGTTTGTTTGTTCGTTTGGTTTTGGTTTTTTTGGCGGGGACGATTGGGGGTTTTTTGGGGTTTTTTTTACAATTTTTAAGATTTTACAACTGCTTCTGCTCACTACTTTGCAAAACTTGAAGTTTATTATACTCCTAATGCTTGCCTGGAAAGGAGCAAAGAAAGGACGCAAGAAACAGGTCCATTGTATTTGAAGCAGAGTGTGGGTATTGAGGGAGGCTTCTAAAAACCCTAATGGTGTTACAGCTCTGCAACATCTTTTTCTTGGTGTACAATAAGAAGGACCACCCCAATCAGTTTTAGGTCTGAGGAAAAAAAATTAATCTGAGGGAAAATATTAGGGACTGTAAGGGGTCTGATTTTTAGGACTTAAAGCACACAAGGCATCCACCTTCCCAACCAAGAATCCAGCTGTGATCAATGCAAACCTGCTTGTTGTCACAGGATGGTGTGTCTGTTGGCTACCTTTGAGCCCAAACTACTTCTGCCAGGGCAATAATGAATATACATTCCTTGTTTTGCTGTAGCCACACGACTTCAATCTTAATGAAAACTAGAAGCAAATATAGATCAGGGTATGTATGTGTGTTTGGAGAAATGAGGGCTGAGATTGTCTACTTGCCTGTAGAAACTGGAATATAAGGAAATTTCACCATATGGTAAGTTTTGTGACAAAAAATAGGAGAGGTCTGTGGGTTTAGATATAAACAGCAATTTTCTTCCTTGCTTCCTTGCACCTGGCTTCTGTTTTCCCACTCCTAAAAGTGAAAAAAAAAAGAAACTGAGTGTAAGTTCTCTCCAAGCCCAAAAGATAGGCTTTTACATGATGGGACTGCTTGCTTGGTTGGTTTTGTGTATTTGCTTTGCTTTGTTGGGAGTCTCCTGTGTAGAAAGCTATTTGTGCTTTAAGGAAC
Organism: Pseudotriccus pelzelni; assembly: GCA_035584735.1. Classification (NCBI taxonomy): domain Eukaryota; kingdom Metazoa; phylum Chordata; class Aves; order Passeriformes; family Tyrannidae; genus Pseudotriccus; species Pseudotriccus pelzelni. The sequence goes on from JAWMRA010000001.1 coordinate 75,227,067, forward strand.
AGAAAATGACAAGTGCTGGTGAACCTGATGGGCTCTCAAAGCCCTGAAATGGAGGAAAGTGGGAGGTTTGTACCAAACACCGCCATGCTGACCTCAGCGCATCATTTAAGTGGTTTAAGTACTTTTTAGCTCACATCAGTGGAAAAATATTAAAGTGTACACATAAAAATTATTGGGAATGATGCTGCAGAGATTAAAAGGACTGTATTTTGCTTGTGTTATAGGTTTGAAAAGAGATGTTGGAATTTTTTCCCAGTATCAATATTTGGGTAGTGTGTACCTACAACGAAAGGGCACCCCCCCCACACACCCCTTTTTCCAGGGTGGGGGGAGGCGGGGATGGCGGGGAGGAGAGGGGTGCGCGCAGAGGGGCACGGGAGCGGGGGAGGATTCTTTTTAAACCGGCCGGCACCGGGCATTGGGGCTTTTGTTGGTTTTCCTGCCCGTCGCCCAACGGAGCCGTCAGCCGCCTTTTTGTTCTCCTATTCAACCTCTGAGAAAAAACCTTCCCCTGCCTGGCACCACCACTGGGGATCGGCCCCAGGCCTTTGCCAGCCATCCCAGCAGCCGCGGGGATGAGCCCCGGGAGAGCCCCCGCCGACCGTCCCGGAGCGAGGGGTCTGCCCCAAGCCGCGCCCTGTGCATCTCAGAGCATCTCCCTGCGCATCTCAGAGCATCTGCCTGCGCATCTCAGAGCATCTCCCTGAGCATCTCAGAGCATCTCCCTGCACATCTCAGAGCATCTCCCTGCGCATCTCAGAGCATCTCCCTGCACATCTCAGAGCGTCTCCCTGCGCATCTCAGAGCGTCTCCCTGCGCATCTCAGAGCATCCCCCGCCTGGCTCCGCACACCCGCCGCTGCGGCCAGCTATTTCCTGAGCTGGGGAGGCCGGAGCTGTTGCCGAGGGCTGTGCCCATAGCCCTGGGATCGGCGGGAACCCCCCCCCTTCATTGTTGGCAGAGGAGCCGCCAAGGCTGACGTGGCTGGGAGCAGTGGTTGAGCCGCCGGGAACAGCCCGCGGAGGGTCCGTGACTGTCACGGGAGCCACGGCAGCCGCCACCCGGGGAAGTAGGACTTCGTTCTGAAAGTTTTGGCTGCACCACTGTTGCTTACTCGGATTTGGTTTATATATGTATATGTATATGTTAATAAAGAGCTGTTATTTTCCTTTTCCACACCTTTCACCTGAAGCCTGTTAACTTCCAGGTTACAATAACTTGGAGGGAGGAGTTTGTTTTTTTCGTTCTAACCCGCTCTCCTTAGCAAACATTTGTGTCTTATTAAACGAAGGCACCTTGTCATTAGTGTGCTCAAAGCAGATTTGTTGAAAGATCCAGCATTGACAACAGAGCTACAAGTTTTCCCAAATCTTTAGTTACAAGTAAGTGGTATTTGATCATGTTGAAACTTTGCACGAACTTATGAAAACAAATTAACTCAGTTGCAGCTATCAAAATGTATAACTTAATTTATTCTGTTAATGATAAAAATAAATGTCTATTTTGAACAACATGAAAAATATCCTCATTTTCTTATGTAATACAAAAAAGTAACTGATTACATCTGTGACTCTCCTATATTTTCATTCTGTTATAGGACTAAATCTACTTAGTACACAATCAATGAAAGGACAGTTGTATTATGAATTGTCTGCTCCTTAAAACACAGAAACCCAGTTTCTTTCTTTTAAAATCCTTTTTACTGATTGCATATTCATGACTAGTGCATCTTAGTGTATTGGTCCAAGAGGTTACATTCTTCTTTTAAGAATGCCTACATTTTTTTGTTTACTCTATAGTATCTGTATGCTGAGGAGCTAGAAGCACTTAGAGAATCCAGTCTGCTTGGTGACAATGACAGAACAGTGACTACCTCTGACGTGCTTGTATCTCTTAAAACGAAGACCTTCTTTCTTCCTTGGAAGAACCTTGCTGGAAGAATAAGGTCTTCAAAGCATTTCTCTCCCAGATTGTTTAGTTACCTTGACTGAAGCAGCATGAGTACATGTTTATATGTTACTGCTCACCTTCTATTTCTGAATTGTGTCTGGTTAAAAGTTAGTTGTGTTTTTAAGAAGAAAACACTATGAAACTCTGAGTGGGACTTCAGAAAAACGACACCTCCTCCAGTGCCTCTTTCTGTAACCATGGTATCTAAGGCCCAAAAGTATACAAAGGTATGGTTATCAGTTGGTATATGACTGTTTTTTGGGGTTTTTTTACTAGATAGGATGTGATTGAATAGTTCGTTATGTAAAAATGAAATGTGTCGAGATTGAGTTCCCTTTGGCCACTGCTGGTTCATGTTAAATCAGATCAATGATGAACCTTCTACATTGGACCAGTTCTGTGAGCACCGACATGAATTGTCATGCTTTGAATTTCAGAGGGAGGTGGTATCTTTTATTAGCTCACCTGACAGATGAAAAAAAAAATATGGATGGGCTTCTGGAAATCATCCCTTTCCAAGCTCTTCTCAAATTATTGAGTTACTTCTTACTTGCGTGGTGTTTATGCTGGATCAACAGACAGCAGTCTATTGCCAGACTGCTTTATCCTCTGCAAGCATTTTGGGATGCTTTGCTACTCTGGGATTTTCTGAAACATATTGTGAAATTCTCAATGATCCTTGGCAAAAGAAAAGTAAACTTGCAGTTCTTCAGTAATTTCTTTAGGATTGGAATAAGGAGGAAGAGAGATATTTGCACTGATCTCAGCACTTGCAACTGTTTAATATGGAAACCATGCAATAGGTAATTTTGGCTAAGAATTTGCATTATACGTGGCTTTAATTATTTTATGTGACTTTTATTAAAGGCAAAATATAATAATGGCTTCCTTTTTAAAAAATAATTATAAGATTGTAGCTGGAAAGTGTGCTGCTCCGGATTTGTGGGAGCAAAACTTTGGAAATTGTATTGTGACAGAACAGCGGTGGTTTGTATTCATTTTGTTTGGGGGAAAATAACTACACAAGGTGAAGTTAGCCCTGCGCCTCTTCATCCTGTTTTAATTGGGATCGACAGTTTGTAATACAGGTGCTTAAGATATATTAAAAAAATACCTGAAAAGGAAAGGAGCTCTGTGAATCAGACTATGCAGTGATGACTTTATTTATGGCCTAGTTCAATTACAGTTGTAAGTAAACTTGACTTTCACACACAGCAAAGTGTGAAATATCCAAACTAATCGCATACGTAAGTGCCTGGAGAAAACAGATTTTGAGAGGATCAAAGGTATGAAAAGAGAAACAGAAAAGAATGGGGAACAGGCCCTTTATGGATTACCAGGTTCAAGAGTCACTTATTCCTTAGAAACAAGGCTCAAAGGCAGAGCTGCTATTGATTTTTTGCCTTAACTGAAATCCCACTTTTACTGAGAAGAATTAAAGCACAGGCAGACACAAAACATTAAAATCTTCAACATCCCACTTGCACGTGGCCTCTGAATTTGCCTGGCTACTTGTGAGATGTTAGTGTTGTAGTCTTTCCGCCATGTGATGGATGACAGCATGATGTGCCACTTTGTGGATCCTATCCCACCATATGGATCCCACAAGTTCAGCAGAGAGCTCTAAGCAGCAGGTGTCAAGCTCAGACTAGGCCTGTCAGTACTCTTCAGGTCTTAAATGGGAGTGACCGATGGTCCAGTCAGGCTTTATAAAACACACGTGGGTTTTGGACAGGGCATACAGTGGGACAGAGGGAAAAACCACAGTCATGGTCATGCTTCCTGCAAAGCAACTAAACCATTAAGACTCTCCTTCTGGACCTGCAGTAAGCTCTGTTGCTCCTAGAGGAGTTGCAAAGAATGTGACATCTGACAGATATCACAATCACTAGTATGTCCCAGAAAATCCATATGGCCATAGGGTAATCCATTCCTTAAAGGAATCAATATGCTACTGATATTTTACTCAATTTTTAATATGCTACTCAATAGTATATAAGAACATATACTTCCCTCTTGAAGACCTTATCTTTTATCTCAGGGGAGAAAAGCCAAGGAGCAGTAGCATCAGTGATGTGTCATCTACAGTGAAAGTGTGTACCTTTAGTGAACCACACCACTGACAGTGCCTATGGCAGTGAATGTCCCACTGTTCTCTTCACAGCAGTCATCTTGCAGCTGAAAGTGAGTGCAGATGGACTGGAGTTACTCACTTACAAAGTGATGTACATTGCACCAAAAGATTCTGTGATTTTCTGTCTCAGGTTACTAGAGAATGATTGTGTTTCTTGTCTCTTGGGGATAAGTAGAACGCTGAGTTGTACTGGAACCTGAACTGCTAAGCTCAAAGGGTTGTTGTGATCAATTGCACAAAGTCCAACTAGAGACCAGTAACCACTGGGGTGCCTCAAGGTCTATACTGGGACCAGTACTGTTTAAGATCTTCGTTAGTGACCTGGACGGTGGGACAGGATACACCCTTAGCAGATTTACAGACTATAGAATGAAAGGAGGGATTAATACAACAAAGGTTTGGGTTTCCATTGGAACCTCGACAGGTTGGAGAATTGAGCTGACACGAATATCATGAAGTTCAACTAAGGGAAATGCAAAGTCCTGTATTGACTGTGTTTTACCAGATGACCTTGGTATGTGAGGACTTTTAGTCTCATGACTTAATTGCTCTCTTGTGACCAGTATACCATACTCCTCTTCAGCTCAGTTTTCATTCTCAAGCATGCCAAACTCACAGCCATGCAGTAAAGGTTACCTGGTTTTTATCTTTCCCAGTGCAAGAGCTTTATACAAGGCCAATGAATATTTTCACCACAAAGAAGTGAGAAAGAAGTGTTGTCTCTTGGCATTCCTAACCACATCAAGCAATTGACTCTTGAGGCTTTTGATCTCATGTGAAGTATGTCTTCTCTGATGGCCCTTGTGGCTTGAATTGCTCTCTCTCTCTGTCTCTCTCCCTTCGTTTTCCAAAATTTTGTGTACTGGAATCCCGTATGGAGTACAGATGTTGAAAGGCATTCTGTACCTTTACCAAGCAAGCTGGAAATTTTTCCTAGTTATTCCTATTAAATTTACTTTGCATTGGGAAGGAATGATAAGCTGCTGTTCTTGGCTTACTTCAGGGTGGAGGCGATTTTTAGTAATGGATAGGGTTTTTTATTTTAGAGTCTGATTTGGGTAGGATGAGAAAATCTTGTCAATAGCTGTAATTCTGGAGATAGATGACAAAAATGAGCAGAACTGTCTAAGAGAAATGCTTCTGCATGCAACGTTTATATGAACTATAGAATTTTTTCCCCTCAGGTGACAACGAATGGATGCTTTAAGTTTTTAGAAGTTCAGAAAGGCATTGAACAAATTAATGAAAGAAAAATCCGATTAAAACAGAAGTTGCCCCCTCTGGATTAGAAAGTGCATGAATTCAAAGTTGCTGCATGCTAGGACTGTGTCCATGCTCACACTTCATCTCTATTTGTGGCTTCCTGACACTGAGCTCTGTGGTCGCTTTGATCTGCCCCAAATCTCTGTCCTTGTGCTGTTCTGTGAAGGGAACTGGTCCCACTCAAAAGCCAAGTCCAGGCTGCTGCTTACAGTTGCACAACATGGCAGAAGGGGCTGCTGCTTGGTGTGGAACAGCGATGCAGGGCCCCAGACTTCGGGGACTGGTGGAGCAATTGAGAACACATTGGCAAATTCTCCATGTGGATGCTGGGCACTCTCTGGGATTCAGCTGGAGTGTAAGTGAACTGTACCAAGTGTGCCACATATAAGAATCTGGTCTTATTAGGTCTAGATTTTCAGGTCATTGTCATCATCATTTTGATGAAAACAGGGTGCTTCCTAATGGCTTCTAAAATATGTCTGGTTTTATGGCGGCCATAAGCTTAAATCTGGAAGGATAATTTCAGACACCACCGTTAAGAACATTGACTGCTGTCACTTCAGTTTTTCACAGAATAAACAGAAGAAAAATTGCAAGCAGGAAAACATGTTTTATGTAAATACCAAAGCATCTCAGTAGAGCCAGCACAACGTAGGTAAAAAAACCTCTCTGGTATTCTTCCGGATTCACATTTGCATTTTGGATCAGTCTGTACACATTAGAAACAAAGTAAAATTCGAAGATTAGAAGCATAAAACAAGGTTTGAGGGGCTTAGTTCAGACAACAGTGTAGAGATACAATTATTTCAAAGCACAATGAACTCCTCTTTTTATTGTCAATGTGATATTTGACTATACACAAACACAGACTGCTGCAATGACAATTTTATACCCTGTTGTACAACTCAAATCAGCCCTGGTGTTTCAAAACAAGACGATTTGTCTTGCTGTAAATACAAAAGGAACTAAACAAGTGTATCTTTTTGCCTTATTATTCTGGAAACCTCACAGATCATATGAAATGTTTGGTGTGTGGCAGTCCAAGGAGAAACACAGAAAAAGAGATGGCATTTAATTTGGCTTCTTGCTATGTTTACCTCTATCTGATGTGGGATGAAGTTTTCATTTATGCAGCTTTAACAATATTTTTATTCCTTTTGAAGTTTGTGAAATGCAAGTTGGATGAATTGCACTATATTTCCTGAGTTTTCTCAGTGTTAGAAGTCATTTAAAGAAGTGCAGTAACTACTTGGGGGAGTAAGTGCAAGAAAAATATGACGCATCTCAGGAAAATAAAACTCCACTTCCTGATTGTGACACAGAGAGCATCACAAAAGCATGTTTAAAATCATTCTGACTTCTGAATGCTTATGTTTTGTTTTCCTATTGGCAAACCGAGAAGTTTGGTCAAGTTGATGCAGTGTGTACAGAAAGAGTGTATTATGCCAGTGGCTATCAGGAGCTTAGCCTCAGTTCACAGGGCAATTTCCAGTTCATTGTAAGCATGCCTTAGCACTGCGCTTCAGGGAGGCTGACAGCTGAGTTGGAAGTACCATTGCAGAAGTGTTCAGGGTCAGGTATTTCTTTATGCATCGAGGAAGAAATTGCTTGAATGAGGAGTAAAAGAAGATGTAAGAAATGGCCATTACAAACACTTGAAGCTGTGTTTGCTGCTTTAGTTTGATTTAGTGTTTTCTTGGTTTTGTTTGACAGCATGCTATATTGTGTCTTTTGCTTGCAGTCTTGCCTTTTGATTTCACTTTGGCTCAGCATAGACTATACTTGTGTCACCAGCTGCTCAAATGCTTGCGAGGCACATTGCATTTGGCCTTCAAGGGGTTGAGATAGGGAGTTTCTTGTTCCCTGTTGTTGTACGGAGCAGAGTGGATGCGAATACTGAGCACAGAGCCGTGGCTGCTCAAGGACATGTGCCTGCTGTCTACAGAAATAAGGAGCTCACCCTGAAGTAAAGCTAGGTGATCAGTAGAACAAATCCGTTTTTTCTCAGCTAAAATGTTTGTCTCTGAAAAGCATGGCTCAGTCCTGCACAGGGCACATGTATAAAAGTTCTATTGGTTGTTGGCTTTCCTTATACCAAGAAGAGTTTGTCTTCACGCAACAGCTGATTTTTAAAAGTGTATTATTCTGCAATATTCCTACTTGCAATCTCCTGTTAGTTGCAAATTACACAAAATTCAGTAGCATTTGTAATGTGTCCAAACCCATAATTATTGTTGCTGCTATAGAATTTCAGTATCATAAATACTCATTCCTATCAGGCTTCTGGAGATGGATCTGTAGGAACAGCAATCTTTGTACATATCAACAGCAAACCAGAGAAATTCTTGTTTGCCCTCATAGGTTTTTGCCCAAGTCCTGCCTCAGTTGGGCTGTGGGTGCATCTTTTTTAAGAGGTTGAACAACCAAAGAGATGGTAATTCTACTCAACTTCAAAGACTCATAACATGTAGAAGAACACATTCTTACAAAAAAACCAAAGGAATGGACAACTTCAAAATAGAAAACCTTATATCCTATAACCAGTGCAGGATTCTTTTGTATTATGGGCAAGGTGTGTTAAAGCTTTACTTCCTTGACAGTGGCTGGATGTCATCTGCATATGAACTGCATTACTGGAATTCAATTGAATTTCCAGCTATATTTTATGTAACATGAATAAATTAAGAACTGGATAGTGTTATTTTGTGTTGTTTTATAGTGCTAAGAAAAATTGCCATCACTAGTTGCCTTAATCACATGCAGTAATCAAAAGACAAAGCTGTGCAACATTAAGACACTTATTTTAATCAACAACAATTAAAGAAAAAAGTCAAATTGATCTGCAAATGAACCCTGCCTTGCTTGCTTGTGTGTGTGTATATATATATATATATGTAAAACTAGTTAGTATATAATTAAATATGGTAATAGATGGTCTAGGTATTGAAAAGTTGTGTATTCCATATTTCCATGCTTCTTCAACATTAAGATAATGGTTTTATTTTGGGGGGAGTGAAAATCCTATTACTGTAGGATTGATTATAAGCAGAACAGAGAAATAGCTTAAGAGATCTTAAAAGATTTCAGGTTACAGGGGTGACTTTGCATAGTCTTTTGCCTGTCATCCAAAAGGGTAGTTTCTTATTTTTACTGACAGATGGGAATAACTAAATAACCTCTTACAAATGGAAAGAATTGCTCTTAAAACCTTACCTTTGAAAACTTGGAAAGGTTTACAGTTGCTGAATATCAAAAAAGAATTGGGCATTCTTGTAATATCTTTCCTAGAACTGGATGAATTTGTGAAAACAACTTTGACGGTAGGTTTGCCTTATTTTTCTAGTGCTGTCAAGACCATCAAGTGTGTGAGGTACTGCAAAATGAGGAAACTAAAACAGAGTCAAGAAAAGAGAGGAAAGTAAATGTACAGAAGTGTTCTGAGCCCTACAAATTAGCGATAAAGTAGATATATTTTTGCTGTTTGGTCCTTTTGCAAATCTGCTGATGTTTTTATATTACTCTTCTTTTATTTGTTATGTGGCACATCTAATAAAGGAAATATTATAATTTGGGGTGGGTCTCACAGAAGCATTTGCTAGGTCAAATTTTTCTTATGCTTCATGCCCAAGAAAAATTGCATAGCTGTAAGCAGAACCAATGTAATTGTGTTATTGTCTGTGTTTGTTATTTATTTATATTTATATTACCTCAAAGGCATAGTCATGATAGCATATCCCATTGCAAGTTGGGTAAATGCAGAGCAGAAATATTATCTCTGTCCCTAAGAATTAGTGATTTAAATTTGAGAGAATAAATTATTCCTGGAGAACTAGGAACAGAACAGTTCAGTATTGTTACAGTTACTGTTATGACGCAGTGTGTCAATCAATATTCCAAACGCTCATATGATAAACGACCTTTGCACAAGAGCACAGTACCATCTGCCTGGCTTATTGAGGTTGGGGGCAATGGAGAACCAAGGCAGGAGGCTTGAGGAGCAGTTTTGCATTAAGTTAAAAATATGTGTGATGTCCCGAATAAACAGATCTTTTAAAAAAGGAGAGTCCAGTCTGATGCACAAGTTGCAGGTCCAAAATCTGCATTGTGATGGTGATCAGAAGAAACAAGAAAGGGCATGTTTCTTAGTTATGTTGAATCTACACTGGGAGCTTTAGAATAGGTAGGGATGCAAGTTGGGGATTTGTCTTGTTGCTTAATTTTAGCTAGTTGTTGAGATTGCTGTTATAGATAATACAGAGAAGCAGATACTGACGTCACAACTCATCTGTCCTCTTTTTAAATGTGACTTGGGGGAGGGTGAATTGTGCCGTAAAAGGACGTATTGCCCTACTGATGAGAAGGCAAAAAAAATACCAGCTGAGTCTAACTGGCTGCATTACAGACATTTACAGTGTGGAAGTGACAGCAGTGAGGTGAGATGAAACTCAGCTGACGAGACAGGTGGGAAGCTCAGGTTTTATAGGGGAGAGAGATGGGGATCATGGCAGAGCCAGGTTGAGTCATTTCTCTCTATGGAAAGTAGGATTGAAAGGAAGAGAATGGCCAAAATAAGTTTTCATTTCGTATTTTTCAAAGAAATCAGCAAGATTATATGTGGAGAGAGAAGTAGAGACAGGAAACACTTTGGGATTTTAAGGAACAAATCTTAGACACTGCAAAGGTCTCAGTAGCTGTCAGTGTAAGATTTCTTGGAGTTAAAATGAAGGTACTAAAAGGAAATAGCGGATGGCTGAACTGAAGAAAGAGTAGAGGAATCAATGGTGGTGAACATCACTGGGGATACTTTGCAGTATTTAATAACGGTGCCTTGTAGAGTAAAAGTAGGTACAGGGGAAGCAAATATTGGAATGATCCAGGCACAGAGGCCAGCAGCATGGGCTACATGAAAACGAGGGAGGTAATGAAAGCAGCTTTGTCACAGGAGAGGCGTGAAAAAGACTTGAATTCTGCTGATAAGTCATCATTCCTAAGGCACTCTATATCACATACAAGTTGGATGCCAGGAGGTAACCAGAGAAAGGTGAGGAAGAGCACTAGTGATGCCTGGAAAGGGAGAGTGGAGCAGCAGAGGCTTCTGAGAGAGGAGCAGTGTATGTGGTGAAGATGAATGGACTTCTGTGAATAGACAGGATGAATCAGGGGTTCCAATCAAATGAAGATCTCATGGTGATGAAAACAAGGAACTAAAACAGGTCGGGCAGGTGGAGGTTGAAGTCTTTAGGATGAGTGTAGGGCAGCTCATTAAGGCTTTAGGTAGATACACTGTCTCTGCTAAATTTTTACTTTGATTTCTGCTCTACAGTCGTTAGTGATCACAGTCTGGATTGCAACAAGCTTCCAAGATTTATATAACTAATAATAACTTACCCAGCTTTTTGGTTTGGAAGAACTTTAGGAACAACACAGATGAACCTCATTTTCTTTCTATGTCAAAATGAAATTAAAAATACATTTTTCTGTAACTTGTTATATTTTTGGTTACAATAACTGAGGCCAGCCAGGAATGCTTACTTGTTCTATTTCTCTCAGCTTTAGTAAATGTTTCTTTATCTAAGTGTTCTGCAGATATATACATAAAATGGGAGGAAAACCATACATAATAAATTTACAAATTATTTCCAGGATATGAATTTTTTCTTAGTTTTTCTTACAACTTTTCTGTGTATTTCAATTTTTTTCTTCAATTATCACTAGTAGGTCCTTTCCTATGCAGAGGCTCTCCAGTAATCTAACACCATCCAACTTCTGAAATCAAGCCTTTAATTTTTGGTGACAAAGGCCTAGAAGCAAGATCATATCCAAAATGAAAGCAAGGAAGATTGACAAGTACTTACTTCATAATTAAAGTGAAGTATTTATTAATAGAGCATTAACTACTGGGATAAGAGATTAATCTCTTAAAATGTGTTAGGCAAATATGTCTGATGACAAAAGGCTGAAAATTGGATAGAGAGGTTTTCCTTCTGGGAGCCTTCAGGGACACCTGCCTGTTTCCCACTGCTTTGAGGAATGCTTTTCTAGGCACCTAAAATGAAGCTCACAGGTTTGGAAGCATGGATTCTGAGAGGGTTTTTTGGCCCCTAAAACCTAATTGAAAGCTGAGAGTAACTTTGGCTAAAACAAATTGTTGTCTCTATTGTATTAACCATTATTACAGCTCTCTATAAATGTTTCATTTTCGGTAGCTGATATTAATCACAGGGTGCCTGTAACGCCACTGCTTATCCTGAACAAATACAATTAAACTATATTAAAATTCCTTAAGGAGTTCTTTAAATATATCTATCCCTATGTGAATAATAATATTTTCTCTATTTAGAAGCAGATGTTCACTCATCCTGTTTGAATTCCTTTTTCTAGCACATGCTGTGTGACATTGAGCTAAAAGTCACTAACGTAGCACATGCATTCAGCATGGGGTAGAGCTATTTAGTGAGTTGTCACTTATGCTCCTTAGGTTTGGCTTGATTCCTTGTTGTATGTGGTTATTGCTCATTCCCGTGTCAGTAATGCAAATACGTTCTTGTTTGGAAGACTCTTCGTGCGGTTGCTGAGTATAAAAGGTGACCATGTAGAATGGTGCATCCCATCATGCTCCAACTGGAAGCAAATAACTAAACTTATGCTTTCTTAAGCCAGTAATTCCCTTTTGGGAAAAGGCCTCTTAGGGTCTGAAGGACATAGAAGCTGCTACTCAGAGAAGCTCAGTTGTACACTTACCACAGGTGACAGGTGAGCATTTGAAACTTCATACTGTTGCTCAAGGAGCCTTGCTTCTCTTACCACAAACATGGATTTGTCCTGCAGTGGAAAATAAGGGATTTGGTAATTTCCATTTTACTTTTAAATAGCAAAACATAGCCAGCACACAGCAGAAACATTTAAAATTATTGACTTTAAACATAAAGAGAAAATAAAAAAATCCTGACAGATCATAAATTTAGCAGTTTAAAATCATAGCTTGGTAACAGTGATTTCCTCATGCAAAGCTGAAAGAAAGGTGGAGAAAAGCTAGATCCATCAAAATCTATCAGTTCCCAGCCTCCTTAAGGAAAGGATGTAGAGATGGCTTGATAATATATTTTATAGACACAGAAGGACAGACAAACTGGCAGTTCTGGAACAGTTGGCTGTAATCCGCTGCACGATGTTGGTAGTTTGCAGTCAGGAGGAGTGATGGTGAAGTCCAAATCTGATGCTTAACCTAGACCTTTTCTCAGCGTTAAGTTCCTCTCCTCCTCAGTGAGCACTGAATATGAAGATGATGTAGATAGTACTGTTGTCATCTGACTGTTGCATTGCTCCTCGAACCAGCCTGAGCACAATTGCCGACTCAGATGTGAGCCTGATAAAAGTGAGATAAAGGGTGCATGAAGAAGGAATGTTTTCAGTAGTTGACTAATACACTGTTCTCACCCTCTGTTGCCAATTAATACTCTACATACGCTTTCTGTAAGGAAGACTGAATAATAGCTAGGTGTTATTTTTGCAAATGTGAAGATGAGAAGGGGGACAGGCCAGTGAGAACAATGGTAGCAACATATGGAGCTTAAAAGCGTGTCTTATGAAAAAATACACTCTTATTTTCCATATTTGTGCAACTCAAACGGTGTTATGATAAAGTAGCTACTGCTGCTCTGCAGTTCTGCCATGCCATGGAGGAAGCACAGGGCTTTCCAAGCTGGCAGCATCGGCAGGGAGGGTCCACTAGAGGAAGCTGGAGGGAAGTGGGGTGGAAGGGATGAAGGCCGTAACTGCCAGCTGAACACTTTGTCTGAAAGTTGTATTCTGGCTCAGCTAATTATAACTTTGCTTTCCTTCTCTGTTCACCTTCAGGCAATAATCATTAGGGCTGGTATGAGTGTGTTTATGTTTACTGAGAAACAGCAAATTTGCTGAACAGTGTGGTTTAAAGTCTCAGAAGCATTTGAATGCATCAAATAATTGTGGCTGGAAAAAATCCAAGGCTTAATTGGAAGTTTTCTATTTGTTAATCTCATAACTAATTTGGTGATTAGGGCATTCACTCTTGATGTGGGAGAACTTTATTCAGTTCCTCTCTCTATCTCAAGGGCACAAAACCAAATTTTTTTCAAATTTGAAATACACCTAAGCACTAGTACTCATCCTTTGCCTTTAGTACTTTCATTTTGGATAAGAGACTAGAACCCAGTCACCTAAATTAGAGAGTATTTGTCTTCTTGCTGTGTGTTTCACTTGCTGGTAAACCTTTTTGTGCAAAAGAGAACTGCTCCAACAAATTATTAAGGAGACCATTTTAGGTTCTCATGTAATACTCTGCTCAAGTAGTGTTACCAAGAAGGGAGTCTTCGGCAGAAATTCCTGCTCTGAACTAATTAGAGAAGGAATTTTAGTCCAATTCTTTTGCCTTTAAACAAATTCACATTGTTGACAATATTTTGAGGTGGTTAAGGTTCACAGACATCTTAAGCTACTTCCTAGAGGAGTGTAAGGGGTAGTTTGGTGGCTGGCCTGACTCGGATAACTCTTGCTCTGTAATTCCCAGCTAGTTCCTTCCCATTCCTGTTCAGTTGTTACAGCTGGATTAATTAATTTGGGGTAAGGGAGAATAAATGACTGAGAGAAGGTGGGCATTGAATACTTAAGACTTCTCTGCCTCATCTATTATGCTTTCTCTTTTCCCATTACAGAAATAAACTCTGTTTCCCCATCTATTTCTTCTTACTATTAACCTTTTTTGTTGCCTCTTATGTCCCTTACAAGCTCTAACTTGTCCTGTGTCATAACCTTTCCAGTGTCACTCCCCCATGCTGGTGCTGTTCCTCTGTTCTTGTCCATAAATAGGTATCCTTATTTAAGCTTTCTGTATAGGGCTTTTTTATTCTGAGGTCTCTGAAGAGCTCTAAACACAGTCATATTGTTTTATCACTGTTCTCTGTACCCTTCCTCTGCAATAGCATAGTTCCTTGCTGTTGTACTTAATGAAATTTTTTTAGCTCTACAGAACACTTCCATTCTTTTTGCCCCTCTCCCAGGAGACCCTTTCAACCTATTCCCTGGGTAGGTTGAATTCCACTTTTCCAGACAATTGCTCTTTCTCACTGATTCCTTTCCTTAAAATAGCAGGTTCTTTTGCTTGACTCTCAGCCTCACTGAGTTTACTTCCACTTAGTTTTCCCAATAATTTCCCACTAATATCTATCACATCTAAAATACTTGCTTCTCTAGTAGCGCTCTTTATCTTTAAGAACAGCTTCACAAATCTTGGACTGTCCCCTAAGCATTTCCACTGATTGTAGAAATCAATCCCTTGTCTTCTCCCAAAATGGTAGCTTCCCACCATGACTTTCGCCTTTTTAGGCCTTCTCTGTGTCCTTTATCTTCAACCCAGTCAAAACTCTGCCTTCCACCTCTTCTAGAAGCTGAAAGTGAGAACATGCTTTTTGTTTTTCATAGGATGTAACATACCCTTTTTTCTGTACTTTTACTTTAGTTTCTGAAACAGAAACTGCTGTATGCTTGGGCTTTTTACTTCACTTTTATGTTTGCATTTTGTACATAGAAGGGTTGTGCTAATTGACTGTTGAATTAGTTCTTCATCTGAGATAGGTAAGGATTTTAGCTGGAGAAATGCTTAATTATTAAACATTGTATTTCCTTACATTTTTCAGAATAGAAGTTTATTAAAAGATTCAATTGCAGTTTGGATTTCATGTGAGCTATTAGTAATTACACTCAGTTTAAGAGCAATGAAATGTTAATTAAAAATCTGAATTGTAGAAGAAATTAGGAGAAACTGGCTAATTAAACAATATGATCATTTGTAATGGTTCCAGTTGCACAGTAATGTAATTTAGAAAAGAAATTGTTAGAGAACTATTTTAAATAATTATAGGAGATAATTATGTGTTGGTGTTTGCTTTGCAAAATATGCACCACATACTGAAATATCTTCAGGATTTAAAATCACTGCACCTGAAACATATATGAATAGAAAGAACTGTTTGGGACTTAAAAATTTATTTCAAATGGCTACCCAGATGCAAGACCTTACATCTTTGCCCTGGATGATGCCCTTGCCTTCTCCAAGTCCTGCCTTCATCCTTGATTCATCTCTTGCTCTTCCAAAAGTCTGAGTGACCTCTTCCTCAGGTCAAGACAAGCAGTAGAAAGATACTGTGGGTAACTGTTTTCAAACTGCTCTCATGTTCCTTTCATGTCCTCAAATGGTGATGTACAGGGAAAATGAGATGTCAGGAAATCCCAACTGTAATTGTTAATTATGGTTGCCAAAAGAATTTCAGTTATACACACACATTCTGGGGAAGGTGTAAATTCTAAAAATAGGTGAAGAGACTATTGTACAAACTCTTCTACCAAAATAGTATCTATTGTTACGAGTAAAACCATAGACTAAGCATTTAATCCACTTGTGCATCTTTTTCTGAGCGGTTGAGAACTGAGCAGTCTTTTAGATCTGGCTTGTGTCATGTAAGAACCTGGCCCATTCTGGAAATCCTAACCCTTTCACTGGTTTGATGAAACGCTTCTGACTGCTCCTTGAAAATATGGAATCCAAAATATTTTCACATGTGGAAGCTAGTAGTGTTTTCTTCTGATGCCAAGCCAACAGCAGGTGTACAAGTTAACACAGAAGATATCAGAAGTGTTCTAGCATGAATTAGCTTGAAGTGAGGTAAGGCAAATGCCACATTAATTCTGTTCTCCCCTAAAGAGTATGATCTCTGATGACTGATAGAAGTGTTTTGAAAAGAGCATTTCAGATAACAAAGCACTGCAGAATACTGATGAGAAGCTATTTCACCTTCTCCTTGTTACTGTAAATTCTGTGAATGCTTGCACCTTACAGTGTTATGAAACACACTTTGTTCCCATAGCAGATATTTTCTTCTTAAACAAAAGTAAACTTCTCTGTAGTTTTGAATAAATTAATAATGAGGAATTCTAGTATTTTTCCCCATTTTGCTGCTTATTTATGAGAAGATTGATCTATCAGAAATGAGGAATCTACCTTTTCCAATCCTACTCTTCCAAGAGTATGATCACCCTATGGGCTACAGGTTGTTCCTTCTTCAGTCCTGATTGTCATTACTAGTGCTATTTATGCTTTTTGTCAGAGAGCAGGGAATTCACCCTGTTTTAGCTTCAAGCATGTCTTGTAAAGCTGGGAGCTGCTTATGAGAGAACAGGATTGCTGTTTGCTGGTGAGTCCTAATTAAAAATAAAAATAGCATTTCTAGAGACCGGTCAAAATGCCTTCCCCTAGCATGATGTCTGAAACACGTTGTGGTCAAAAAAGATGGGATTCAAAGATTGCAGTACTCAGATGTTTTTTGTTAAATATCATTTCATGGCTGAGACATAGGAATGGATTAACTGGTATTTACATCTGCTACTAGCATTGGAAAATAGGTATCGAACAATTCATAACCCTAGCAGGGCAAAATCTCTTGGGATTTTTCTGCCCCCCATTCCCTCTTTGCCAGAATCCCTCCTGCCCCATGCATGGGTATGACTGCCTGGCAGGATTTAGTCCATTATGATATAAATCAAAGCTGTGGGTTTTGAGCTACATCAGCTAAGTCAATGCGTTTGAAATTTGTGATGCTAATTTTCTTTGGACTCTAACTTGATAGCAGATGCCAAGTTCCTGCCCAGAACAAATTTTACAGCTCAATTCCTTTTTTCCTAGCTGTTGGAAAGTGGACAACCAATGGGTCAGAGTTGATTATATTTATAGGCATTCCTTCTATGCTTCAGGTTTTGTTTTGTTTTGACTTTTATTGACTAATAAAGGCAGATGCACTCAGGATGCAAGATACAGAGCTATGCTTTTTTTACATAAGACGTTGTATTCATTTAAAATAAATGAAACCATGTATTAATCAGAAGCCCTGATTATTTAAGGATTCATGCTAATGAGAGGAAATAACATTTTTGCATCTTGCAGGCTTTCCCCTGGGTTACAGTAGAGAATGTCTCTGTCCTGAAAGTTTCTCCTTTTGCACAATTATTTAATATTAATTTAGGCTTAGGGAAGCCAAGTTGTCATTCCAAACCTCCAGTTTTATTTCAGACAAATCAGCAAACAGGGTAAGGTGTAGCGGAGAACTCCAACCATCCTCCACCCATCCTTTAGTCTCTTCTAAAAGACTGAAATATTCTATGGTGCTTTTTATAATGTGGTTACTGGTCTGGAGAACTGAACAGCAACCTTCAAATATGTCAGTATGGCCACAGTACTTTCAGATGTAGAAAATAACATCTAATTGCAATCGGGAACTTTCTGGATCATGCTGGTGTGCTTAGTTGGATGGGTGTAATTCAGGTTTGTTCAAATGACTGTAATTATTCTATCTGAGTTAATGAAGCAGCTATTACACTTTATGAAGCAGAGATTTATAATTTTGGTGTCAGTGGTACTTGGGAAACTTAAGAAGAGATGTTCAGTGAATTAAGGAAATTTTTGTATTATAACGTAGTATTTATGCATAAATGCTGCTGCATAGGGGAAGGGATAGGATAGCAAAATCACAAACTTCTTTACCAGAAAAAAAAAATCATGGCAGATATTAGGAATATCTTTTAATGGTGAGGGTTATGAAACACTGGAATGCACGAGGTGATGCCACAGCTTCCATAGGCAGTGCTGAAGGTTGTTAAGCATACCTGTCAAGAAGGCATTTGATCATACTCATGGCTAGGTGACATTTTGGGTTACTTTTTGATTTGGTTCACCACACTTTATATATACAGGTAGTTCAGTATTACCTAGGAAGTTGAAGCCATAGATTTCAGATAATTTCTGCTTTTGTGGAAGTTCAGGTGAGGCCCAGATCATGAGCTGTTCATGATGCAGCTGCTGTGATTTGTAGATGGCCATGGATGAGATTAGACTCCTAAACCTGACCTGGAGAAGAGTCAGGCTCTGGACATGTTATCAGAAAAAGTAATGTATAAATCTCCAAGAGATGTCTACAAAACAAGGTATGGGCAGGTCTGAAATGGATTTTGATGGTAGGCTCTTTTTTTTATTGTTAGTGGTTAGACCTGCAGCCAGGGAGTGGGTTCTGGTTGCTGATCAGCCTGGAGATGGTTGACCTAACTTTCTAGTAAGGGAATTGTCCTGACCATTAGGTCTTGAGCTGTCCTCAGCAGAGCTTTCATCTTTTGTGCTGTGGAAGTTCGGCCCAGAAAGAATGCAGATAAGAAGGAAGATAGTTGAGGGTGAGGAGGATGCTGAACTGATCTTTCCAGCTCAGGGATCCCCAGAAAATGGATGTAAACTGCACCATTACTGATGAAAACAAAATCCATTCTTGGATCTGATTGACTGAAGATGCCATTTCCAGGTTGGTACCCTTTTCTCTCACAACAATTGCACAAATTGAGCAGGTTTAGTCTCCCTCTCAAAATGCACAGATTCCTTCTGAGTTAGTAGAGTCAAGAAGATACTCCAGTTACATGAACTTCCAGAGGACCATGCTTGCTCCTGAAAAGAAGTTCAAGGCTTCAAGAAAGTGCTGAGGTCAGTAGGAATTACAGCCGCATCCTAGTGAGAGACAAATTCAAATATGCCAACTGTATGTATAAAAAAATTAAGGAGTGCTGTCTACTTGGTCTTCAGTTGGCCAACTTGAGAACAAACTAGATGAAGAATATTCACCTTCTGTAAGCCATGTGCTTTCACGCTCGAGGTAAACACCAGAGAGACATGAGGGAAATGGTGAGGTGCCAATGCAGAATGATGCATCAGGGATCTGGAATGTCCCATGTGTTCTTTTCCCAAATATCTCCCAGTGCCACCTGGTTGCCATTTACAGCCCTTGCCTCAGTGAGGGTTATAATCTGAAAGGTTACTAAGAACCATGAACTTTCTCAAAATCTGCTGACAACTTGCTATTGGAGCCATCACAGCTACCGGACAAAGTGTGTTTGCAGTCCCACAGGAAAAAGCACGGTGTGTGTCTGGTCCCTAGACTTTGTGCCTGTGTGGCAGTAGGATAAGTTTTTAACCAGTACTATTCCTTTTAAGAATATTTTTGTTCCATTCTGCAAGGAATAGTGTTTTAGAATATCAGTTAAAGGTTTCAGTCAGGCATGCATTATAAAGCAATGTACAAACTGGCTCAAGTTCAGACAATTTTGACTAGAAAACAGATGAGCAGAAGGACAGAATGTAGGTAGAGGCATAAGCACTAAAAACAGAAGTCAATTTTCATAAATTCACGTCAAAGTAATCATATTTAGTAATGCATGTGCATAACAACAGAACACTTGCTTTTAAAGAAGGAACCAAAAGAGCTGGTAATTTCCATGCTGAGTTCTTCCCAAGCCTAAGAAAAAAGGAGGAAAGTAAGGAGAAGGCTTAAAAAATATTAAAAAAAACAAAGCAAAACAACCAAAAAAAACCCACAACCAAACCAAAACCACCAACAAAAACCCAACAAATCCCAAACAATTAAAAAAAGTGGGTGGCCAAAGCTGCTAATAGTAGGAAGAGGGTGAGAACTCACAGTATGAAGGCAAATATATTTTTTTAGTGAATAAAAAATCCTTCTACCATTTTCTCTTTCTGCTCTCCTCTGCATATTTATAGCTGTAAAAGATGTACTGACAAACTAGATAAGAAAATGTTAAAATTAACTGCCTTTTTCACTACCTTGTTTCAGTCATTGCCGTGTAAGATTTTAGTTGTAACAATGTTTAGTATTTTCCCACAGCTTTATGGGTTTTTTTCAAGTTGACTGAGCCCACTGAGCATTGAAATTCTGTGAGCAGATCTCT
The DNA here is from genome assembly GCA_035584735.1 of Pseudotriccus pelzelni. Lineage (NCBI taxonomy): Eukaryota > Metazoa > Chordata > Aves > Passeriformes > Tyrannidae > Pseudotriccus > Pseudotriccus pelzelni. The sequence goes on from JAWMRA010000001.1 coordinate 75,247,225, forward strand.
GATGTTATTAAATTTAGCTATTACATATGTGCATCTAAACAAGGACAATATGAACCTGTATTAAATTTGGGTTGAGTCATGCATAATTCCTCGGAACTTTGTATGGAAATGCTGTACCATTTTCTCTTTTCTCTCCCTAAACAAGGTGCTGCAGCACCTGTGTTTCGTTGGTATAAATCCACAAATCAGAGCAGCTCCAACTGTGATACCTCAGGATGAAAAATTAATGCCACATCTGGAATTGAATTGTGTACAAGTTATGAAACTGAGGTTTTCTAATATGCTGTATTTATGTACAAGGTGGCTTATAGAAAGTATATGGCAGCATAACATTCATATTACACAGATCTTTCTCGTATTCATTTTTAGTGAGGTAGAATTGAGTAGTGTTCAGGTGATGCCACACAGTCTGGGAAACACAAGGATTTAGGTTTTTCAAAACAATTGGATGATGCTAGCCTCCACTGTGAGTTAACTTTATTACACTGATTGAAAGGTAATCAGTATATCCATTTAGTTTAGTCATTATGTTGATCTGTATTATTCTAACTGTGGTCCAGTTACATAGCTGTTCTTAATTCAGGTTAAAATTTAACCCCCATTTAACATCCCTTCAAAAAACTGGTCCACCACAGTGTTTCTCGTAAAAAGTCCGAACTCTAGTTTGAAGGCAACAGATTCGTGGGATGTTGCACAGGCTTTGGAGAAACCAATTTTTATAGCAAACGAGAATGACACTGTGGAGACAGCAACTGAACTATTTACAGAATCACAGAATATGCTCAGTTGGAAGGGACCCACAAGGATCACCAAGTCCAACCCTTAGCTCTGCACAGGACCATCCCTGAGTCACACCATGTGCCTGAGAGCATCATCCAAAAGCTTCTTAAACTCTGTCAGGCTTGGTGCTGTGACCACTTTTCTGAGGAGCCTGTTCCAGTGCCCAGCCACCCTCTGGTTGGGTGAAGAACCTCTTTCTCATATTCAACCTAAACCTCTCCTCACACAACTTCAGGCCATTCCCTTGGGTCCTGTCACTGGTCACCACAGAGAAGAGATCAGTGCCTGCCCCTCCTCTTCCCCTCCCAAGGAAGTTGTAACTGCAATGAGGTCTCCCCTCAGTCTCCTCTTCTCCAGGCTAAACAGACCAAGTGACCTCAGAAGGTCCTCATTCAGCTTTCCCTCAAGGCCCTTCACCATCTTCATTGCCCTTCTTTGGACTCTCTCTAAGAGCTTAATATCTTTCTTACATTGCAGTGCCTCAAACTGCACACAATATTCAAGGTGAGGCCATCCCAGTGCAGAACAGAGCAGGACAATCCCCTCCCTCAACCAGCTGGTGATGCTTTGCCTGATGTCCCCCAGGGACACAGTTGGCCCTCCTGGCTGTCAGGGCTGGAATGATGCATGAACTAGTACCAATGCTGCTCCAATAGTGTGGGATGCATTTGTGTGTTTGCAGCTGCTCTGTTTTTCACATTAGATTGGGGCACTGGTACCAAAATGTTGGGATAAATATCAGCTCTTTTCTGAAGCACCTTTTTCCCATTGCTTTGGGCCAGACACTGTAACTGTGACTTGTGTGTACTTCCATGCAGTCTCTCTGGAAACCATTTCAGGTGCCTTGTGGGCCATCCTGAACCTGGAGGATGCAGCCTTTTGATTACAAAGCTTTGTTCAGAAATCACAAGATAATATCAGTGTTGTTTGGGAAAGCCCTGCTGTGATGAATGCAACCACTACAGACAAAACTGTAGAGAAACTTCTTCAGAGCATGCTTTTTGTAATGTCAAGAAAGGATCAAACCCAAAGTCAGCAGAAAAGCGAACTGAGTCATGCAGGGAATCTCACCAAAATGAGAAGGGTGAACTGCCTTAAACAAATGTTTAAGGTCTCTAACAATAGCTTAATGTAATGAGAGTACATTTAAAAACAATTATTTTTCAAATGTTATTTTTGCATTTTTTTTTCCAGAGGAGAGACCAAAGAACAGGAAAACTCACTCATATATAGGTTTTTTTCTAATTGAAACAGTCTTCTACATTCAGTTTTGAGACCTCTCTTTGCAAACCTAGCATACTGTTTATGCAGAACATTAATTCAAGTGGTTTCATCATTAGCAAGATCTAGTCAAATTATTCTCCTTAATTTTTACTATGCAGAAAATGTTTTTTTATATATTTCATATTTGCTTAGTATTTCACTCATGATTTGTGCCTTTCCTGTTTGAATAAAATGACTGCTTAAAAAAAAAAAGCTAGAATTTAAAGTTAGATTTATAGTGATTGCATTTATTTTATCTTTATTACTGTAGTTCTGTCAATATCAGGTTTTCACATTGAAGCAGCAGATTTACTAAATTTCATTATTGTTTCTAGTCACTGTTATACTGAGTTTTGTGGATATCTAAGCACCTATCAAATGTAGAGACTTCGAAGGTGTGTCTCAGCAGATTAAGCATCAGGGTTATGATTACAGTAGTCCCCTCAATGGAAACAATGTTCTGTCAGTCTTATGTCTTTGGTAGCCCTGTTGTTGTATTAGGAGAGCTAATAAAATTGGGTATCAGGCAGAGCTCAGCCTCTCTGAGCTGCAACCAACAAGACTGTTCACATCCTCTCTCCTCTCGGACCTGCCCTGACACAAAGCACCAAACAAACAAAGGACTGCAATGGCTTTACGGCTCAGAGCCTGTTGAGATAAACCTGAAAGGTCTATCATCCGTAGTGTTGCTCACCCATGCCCTTCATATTTTGCATTTCCTAGGTTTCCCTTCTTACCACATAATTTATATTCACGTGTTGGGAGAGGGAAACAAGGTTTTCAGATTATTCGATTCAGAGTTGGTGTCTTAACTGTAGGCGAACTTATGCAATCAAAGAAAATATACTCTTGACACCTGCTAGTTGTGCTGACACCAAAAGCAATTAAGGAAAAAGCGCAAGTAAAAAATGAAAAGCAACAACTTTTCTGCTTTCTAAGCAGTAAGTTAATTTAGCAGCCTAGAGGATTATAAAATACAGTGATAATTATGAAACTATATTGAATCTCCAAATTTTGAATTTGTCATAAGTGTCTATGTTTTTAATCAGTACCATGTGATTTATTCATTTGTACATGATCCATCAACATATGTTTACTTTTGAAACACATTTGTGCTATTTTAATGAGGGCTGTGAGTTTAAACTTGAGTAGTTTGTCAGAATTACCCATTTATTTGTCAACAACTATATTTTAAAGAGAGAGGATATGTTGCTGTGCATGTTTTTAGGTCATATATTTTTTGTCCATCCTGACATGAAGATGATTTGTGTAGTGGCTATTATGCTTTGGACACTTTTATGGCACTTTTCAGTTCATGGGCTGTGAAATGTTTGTTTTGTCACATTAAACAACATTATGATTTCTGTAAGTATTTCATCCATGAGGATAATATAATCAAATTTGTATTTTGAATCCTATGAAGTGATTACAAGAAGAAAATGTGTTATTATTGCAATGGAAAGTTAGCTGTCTGTGGTAGATGGCTTACTGAAGCATATTTGTTTGATTTTTGGGATGCGCTGATGTCTTTATTGAGCACACCTTCCATGCATCTTGAGCATTCAGGTTGTGGGGTTTGTATTTGCTTACTTAAAAGCATCTTTCAGTTGGCTTTGTTACAGTAAATGTTGAAAGAAAGTGGCCTCCATGTGTTCTGCCGTTCTCTTGAATTTTTGAAGAGGTTTTTTTTCAACAGTTCTGATTGATGATCTGTGACCTGCGTTGTTAGATGCTCAGAGTTGCTTTGAATGCATACTTAAGTTTAACAGTTGAGATCCTCAAGGTCTTCAAGCATTTGGTCTTGTGTTAATTTACCTGCAGGGAACTATTAACTTGTCTTATTAGCTTGAGGTCATTATTTCCTGTCTGAATGAAGTGAAACTCAATTAGCATTCTCAAGTGTTTCAAATGTTAATTTGTTGAAAAGGGAAGGGAAAAGGGAAAATAAAAAAAGGGAAGCAGAAAGATTTGGCCTTTAAAATACAAAGCTACAGATCCATTTTCAATTATAGAGATGCAAATCTACCATTAAAAGTTTTATCTTCCAAGGTTGATTTAGGTGCACTTTACTTCAGCTGGGATGACAGCTTGTCAATAGCTGCCTGTTTTCCAAGGGGACACCTCTGCTTCTTGTAGCAGTGACAGTCAGTGCTGCATTTTTGTTTGATTTCAGGAGAGTCAGGAAAAATACTAGGAAATTTGCACAGGTATTGGATGATCATGTGCATTGGCATTTTAACGGTAAAGCATTTGTTCCTGGTGTTTCCAGGCCCTACTAGAACTGCATCTTTACCTGTGATCTCAGTGCCTGACTTCTCTTTAACAGATGTTGGGAGAGTTACACAAAAAGGAGATCCACAGTGCAAAGCAATGCTTTAAGCTGAGAAACTCAAGTGCTGCAGTTCAAGCTGCATCTTGAAATCTTACCCTTTCCAGGCTTAATTGTCAGCTTTGAGCAATATAGAGATCATCTATGATCCTCTCCAGAAGTCTTACACAGATGCTGTTCTTTGTAAACACAGAAATGGTACAATCTTGATTTTATTCTAAGAATGTCCAAACTGATGGGGCATTGGCTTGTTTGGGGCTAGGGGTTCTTTGTTCCCCCTCCTTTCTTCGGTTGTGGAATGAAGTGTTTCAAAATAATATGAGACATGAGTGTTTTGAAGACCTGACTCAAGCACGGGCAGCTGGCCTACTCAGAAGTTCTCCTGTAGATGTCTAGACACTTTTATGAGGCTCGTGTCAGGGAGCACAACCAAGAACCTGGCATCAAAGCAGGAGACAGCTGTCAGGGCATGGACAGGTGTGTGCCTGGAGGGAGGGCGATCAAACTCTGGCATGCTCACTCTGTGTAGACGTCTCCTTTCCATGCTTTTCAGCATTAGATGTTTGGAGACCATATCGACACATACTGGTCAAGTTGCTAGTTATTTAGATTTGTAGCACCTAAATAAATTTCAGTTTTAGCCTGGGAAACAATGCTGAGTTGATGGTACAATCTGTTGCAGGATGCATGGTATCATTAGTTTCATCTTGGTCCATTTTATTAGCTGCTGGATTCCTTAGCCTTATCATCTTACTCTTTCTGTAGATATTACATGTGTACAGGGATTTACAAACACAGAAACAGTCTCCCATAACCCTATTCTTCTGTTAGTTATGGCTGGAGTTTCAGGGTGTCTTGACCAGCAATATTTTAGCTAATTCAAGTATCAAACAGGGAAATCTAAATAAAAGTGAAATTAGTTGGATTCAGAGTGAAGGTAACAGGTGACTTTAGATTATGTTCCTGGTGGAATCTTTAGATTATGGTCTGTGGAAGGCTGATTCTGTTCCACAGTGTATGTGGAATTTCATGTGGAATCATGTGCCTTGGATAAAGAGCCAGAAGTGCTGTTTTCCAGGCAATGTATTACCATACAAATTTAGTTGGGTTAGAGTTTTAACAATACTCTTACTGCACACATTCAAATATTTTATGGGATTTTTTTTTTTAAGGGCTTGTACTGATTCCATTCTGTAGGAAAGAAAAACACTAGCTGAGGTTATTTTCTATTCAATGAGATGAGTGTTAAAGGTCTTTATGTAGCTGCCTTCAAGAGATTGGTCTCAAAATGTTGGATCTTATTTTCATTACTAGCTCAACTGTTTTCACCTCTTCAGGCAATGGAAAGTTTCCCATCAAGTAGTAGTGATTTAAGGCAATATTCGGCATCCTGGTGTTTGAGAATCAGTTGATTGTGTGTAATTAGCCAGACTCAGGAATGCATTAGCAACGCTTCAGTGAGCACTGTTTCTCTGTCATCAGCCCTGTCTTCCATGTTCAAAGTTGATGCATGTGTTTGAGGCAGAAGTGCTTATCTGGAGAGCTGAGTAACAAATGGGGTATGTAACTTCCTATCTGAAGGTTACTGATTTGAATCTAGCCTTAATAATGAATAATGTTGTAAAGTTATCTAAATATCAAACAGGAAACTGTAAATGAGAGTAGATCCAGAGTGAAAAGATATATTCCCTACCTACCTGGCAGGCACAGTCATTGCCAGAGGATTTCATTATACTCTGTTTTTTTAAAAACTTCAGTGCCAAGGTTGAAAAAGATTCTAATAATAATTTCCTTGGGGTAAGTCTAGTTACATTATTTTCTTTCTTTCTAAACTTGTGTGAAACTACTCAACAGATGTTTAATTTCTGTATTAGCATGTTTATTGTGCTGGGCTGAGACTGTGTAAGGAAAAAAATCACGGTGTATGTTGTTGCTAGTGAAGTAGAAAAAACGTGTGATGTGCAAATAGAAAACAGTGTTTCCATGGGCTGAGGGGACAGAGAAGGCTTTGGTATTTCTTGAAGTAATGCCACAGATATTATTTTGCATCATCTTGCACCCTCTGTGTATTTACAGCTATGACCATTCAGACACCAGCTGTGCAAAATTCTCACATTCTGGAAACTGCCTTTTCACAGAGTGCCTTAGTCTATGAGAATTTGCCTGCCTGGGAGCAGTGTAGGTATCCAGCTGCAGAACAACAGCACTGATGTCTGGGAATATGAGTGCTTGAGACTTGCAGATATGCTCAGAAGCAAGAGAGAATAAAACCCTGTCTTCACTGTGCAATGTTGCGGAGAAAGGGTAGGGTAGAGAGTGCTGTCTGGGACAGAAGGTGGGAGCAATCCGCACCATGATTTGGAGGCACAGGAGGAGCTCACATCTGTCAGTAAAATGATCCGAAGCAAGTGTGAGAGAGTGACATAAGTTTCAGAATCCTGCACACTGTGTGTGCAATGAACTTTATAGGGCACTACAGGCAGTCAAGAGAGACAAAGATGTCCATATTCAAGGAGAGCAGCATGCTTATCAGAATTATCAGAGAGAGAGGGAGAACAGGAGAGCAGAACGGGTCCTGAAGATAAAGCCTTGATAAGGTACGAGTTCATCTTTTGCAAAGTAATCATAGAATGGGAGCCTGCTCACAAGAGATACATATACACAAGAAGAGCCAGAGGAAGATCAAATCCTAGAGCTTATCCAGACCAAGGAAATCTCTTGGGCCTATCAGTGCAGTGAAAAGCTATATGGATACATTCACAGAAAGTGCCTCTGTCAAAGTTGCATACATGACTGTGACATCAGACAGTTGTATCTCTGTGTTCTGGAAATGATATATGTGTTCTTATTCTGCCTTTGGTTGGTCTTTCTAGTTGCTTGTGAGGTTGTTTCCTGAAGTGAACATTCAGAATGAAGACAAAGCAACTTTTGTCACAGTAAAAGTTATCTCACGTGTATCACAGTACAGTCGTTGAAAAGGGAAAAGAGATGCAGGGCAAAGACAAAAATGGACGTAAACACCTTAAAAAAAGGACTAAGGAAAGACTACTTAGCACCTGACCATACAGGGCTGCTTTCTTTCTTTATTACTCTCAGATCAGTTCAATACATGCTTATTTTTATTTTACTCCTTCTTTGTGTATTGAACACCTCACCATGTACAAATGAGCCTGTAAATGAACACTGAACATTTTAGCTGAGAGGAGGCCAAGCGCTGAACTGTTTGTTGATAACATAATCACTATACAGTAGGCTGGCTTGAAGATAGCATTTAAGATAGGAAAGGCATCTAATGTGTCTTCAAAAGCTACCTGTTATTTGCATTTTGCCTTACTAGTCACTAGTGCATGCTACCTGTGTCACCATGAAACATACTTCAATCTAGTGAGTCTAGTCAAAATCCCAGTTACACTGAGAAGTAGACTGAAGCGTTGATGAAAGGAGAAAAGAGCCTGGGTGGAATGCTGTTGAACCCATAGAGAATATTCTACATCTGCAAAAGAAAGCAAAGGTTTGGTCCTAATTGCAGGAACTGACCTGTTCTGCAGCTGTGCTGTCATCAACTGCTCAATGAATACTATTTCATTTAGTTCATGAATATAGATGGCTAATTCCTTGGGGCAACTGCTTCTATTAAAACAAAGCATATGCACAACCACCACTAAAAGCAGAACTCTGCTCAGTTTCTGATGGTTTGACTTTATTCACTGGGGGAAATGGCAATCTCAGAAGGAAAGAATGCTGACAATAGGTTTCCTAAGATTGCAGTAGTTTTGCTTTAGTAAATACAGACTTTTAAAGAGAGTGGTAATGAATTTATGTACTTGGGCAGTTGATTTGAGACCTTCCACATCTCCTAATTTTGAGGCAGCTGGTGAGAGAGTTTTTGCTCTGACTTCATTATGGAAATTACTATACAGTGGGATGATTATCATGCTTAAAGTTAAGCATTGTGCATAAGTGCATTCTGGGCTGACTGACAACAGAAAAAGTTGGGAAACTGACCTTGAGAAGATAATCTCAAAATAAACAAAAATATATTTATTTTTTCTTTTGTTTGCTTTATAAAAAAACTATGTAATTCACACTATATAGAACAAAATGCAGCAATATTAAGTGGAAAAACAGTGAATCATGAAGGGAAAGAGTCATTAAAATATCAGGATGTGACCATTGGAAGACCTTATCTAGTGTGACCAAGATGCTTTTAAGTCTTTTGTCTCCACAAAAATACTACACTTCTGGCAAATGTAGACCAAGCTTCTTCATATGTATAAAAAAAAAGTTAAAATTTGAAGAAGCCTACCAGTGGCAAAGCTGAAGGAAGAGCTTCCACAGTCTCAGTAGGAGCAGGAGGAATTTCTCTTGTGTGGTTCTTGACAACTTTTTGGGGTTTTTCTCTCAAGTGACTAGAAGTTCAGCTTTCCAAGATATTGATGAATGGACTCCATCTTAAGTCAGCAGCTTGTACAGAGAAAGTATAGCTAGCAACCTTTTTGTTTGCTACAGAATACACTCTGCATTTTAGCTGCCTGAGAATTTTATAATTTGTAATTTTTGGGGTCTTTAGTTTAATCTTCTACAGCGTAGTTGTAAAGGATTGATACATACATTTCCTCCAGATGTTCTTGGCTGCATAGGAAACCCCTGAAGGAGATGACTTAGTGGAAGAGTCTGTGTGTCGCTCTTGTTTCAGGGAAGCTTTTTAATGAAGTAGGGATACCTGTATGGCATAATTTTCTTAAGCACTTAAGCATTATAAGCTCCTTGTCGTGCAGGTCTGTGTGTTTGACAAAGTAGATTTGGATATACCTGAGGAGAGAGGGCGTGTCAGCTGTTACTGTCTGTAGCTGGGAAAGTTTTTCCCGGTAAAGGAGAGATTCATTGCAAGCAAGAGCCTGAGAGCATTGTAGCTTAGGAGCAGAGTTTTATACGGAAAGAAGGTTTGTGCCATGTGGAAGTCTTTGGGGATTAAAGACACTCTGGAAGTAAACAATCCAGACCCACATTTCTGTAACATTCCCCATGTGGGAAAGGGAATGGCAGCTGTAGTTGCATTACACTGTTCCCATCTAATCACTATCTCATCAGTGCATTGAGCATTCAAGTGCCTTAGCAATGCCTTCCTCTACTAACACATATTAGGCTGGGAGACAGATGTTTATGTCATGTTATTTTATTCCTCATCAATCAGCAGTTTCCCAACCATCTTATTTTTAACTTATTTACTAATGAGTGATAAAACCCACTGTGCCTACAGCAATGTTTGCACAGTAGGTTGTGAAATAGCAACGCACACACTTAGTTTTATTTCTTTTCATGTTTACCACAAATCAAATCCTTTCCTAATGTCTATGTCCTTGTTTAAACCTAAATCAGATCAGGGTATTTGCATTCTTTCAGTTGTTTCCTTTTAGTTACGGTCACAACATTTTGTCCACTGCATTCTTAGCAGCTTGTAGCAGTCTTGGAGACCAAGTCAAATAAGCTACCTAGAGGCTATATGTCGGGATGCTGGAAATTCATTTCTGATCTCTTCTGGCTTCTTTAGTCTGCATTAATTCTGATTTGTTATGAAGTGAATCAAAACTAATAGGAAGTGAAGCTTCTTTCAGCTAAAGTAAGTAATGGGTTTGAGGTGAAGGGGTTCAAAGATGCCACAAGGCAAGATGGCTCATGAATTTTAGAGTGACATATGCAAAACTCTGTAGCCTTGAAACACACTGCCTCATATTATCTTTTTGCATAGCCCTACCTCTACAGAAAGCCAAGAAAGGATTTGGTTTTGACCAAATTTGCAAATTCACAATGATGGTGAAGCCGGAATTGGAAAAAGGGCATGATCCAAGGTGTGCGAATGACCTTAGGAGGAGTGGGGAGTAAAGAAGGACTACATTAATGTAAACTGTTATTGAGAGGGGGATTGTGAAGCCACCATTTATCAAATCTATTGAAGAAGAAACAAAGGAAACTGTCACGTTAGAAAGAAACACCGAAGTGTATGTAATTTTCTTGAAAGATGATGTAGATAATAGGAAAACAGAGAGAGTATATTTATTGAAAGGTGGTTAAGACTGAGAAGCCAAACTGGACACTGTATTTGTAAAACCGTAAGTCTAGAATTAACTAGCCATTGCATGATAGCAAATTAAAAATAAAGCACTGTACAAACTGAATTGTGTTTTCCTCTGCAGAAGTTCCAGTGTTTCAAAAGTACAGCATCTGAATTACAGCACCCTGGTACTTTCCAGAGTATACTAAGCTCCCACGTTCCTTTTCTTGGAGGGAAAATTAAGGCTTGCAGTGGCTTGGTTTCCTCTAATAATTCAATATGCTGCAGCTTTGTGCACCTGCTGTTGAGGGCAGTGTCGGTGATGTGTAGTTCGCTCCTGGGTGCTGGGGGTCGTATTCATTCATGGGTATTCGTGGAGTTTATTGTACAGCCTTTGACTTGCTTCTGAAGTACACCTAGTGGCCTGCATCAGTCCACTTTACCTTGGTGCATTGCTTGTCTAAACTGAAATGCTTGACTGACTGCAATAAACTCTGCAAATGTTTTATCTAATTAATGTCTGCCGGGACAAGATGGGTGATTATGGTTTCTGAGCAAATTAGTTGAAAGTAACTGTGTAAAACAGTGGAGAGAGTAGCTGATGATTATTTTCAGTGCAAGTGACTGCTCCTCTACTCCTTTGCTGACTTTATCATGTTAGGGCAAGGACACTATGAAAATTAAGGGGACTTCTTTCTTCTCTTTTTTATAAAGAGAGGTATAACTCCCCAAGAAGAAAAAAGTCACTTTTTCATTCTGTTTTTAAAAGTTTTTTGGGTTTTTCCCCTGGCTTCAGATACATTTTGTAGCTACGGTGGAAGATTTTCTCACATAGTTCTGGTATTTTATTACCTGACTATAAAAGACCTTGATATCCACTTTCAACCACTCCTATAAAAGTGATCAGTATAGCAAAATCTCAGCATCTTCTTTGTGAAGTGCCAGTGTCTCCTTGAAATCTTACTTGTCCTCTAGTAGGTTGTAGTTTTTTCAGCCTGAGTGCACTGCAGAGAGTTCATTACCCTCTTTGCCTAACCTGTAGTAAGCAGGCAAGAAAGATCCATCAGTTCCAGCGTGTCTTGGTGCAGTGTGTCTGCTTCTGGCACCTTACTCCCCATTACCAAGCTCTGTTCTAGACTGGAAAGAAAAATGCTTGCACTTCAAAATACTTCCCAGCCCGTTTTCAAACTCTACATTTATTATTTTCATCATGTTTAATAGCACAGCTCCTCATTTTCTTGCCCTTTTATTATGTTATAGTAATGTGGGCTATGACTTCATTTGACTTTTCTAAGTAGACAGTATCACCTTTAGTTAGCATTTAGATGGGACAATGTCTGAGGGTGTAATGGCTGTTCAGAGTGTGACAGATATCCATCTAAAAGGACACTGAGAATATATTGGAAAGTCATTTATAAGAAAATGGTTGCTCATCAAAAATGAATATTTTTGAGCAAAAACTGCAGGTCCAATAAAACCGTAGTAAAACAAACAGTTTAGATCAAAACAGGAAAAACAATCCATGGTGTATGTAATAACATGGTATCTAATGTCCTCACTGCATAAGTGCATGAATTCACTAGTCAGGTCTTCCTACCTCTGTTCTTCCTCACTCATTGCATATTAGATTTTTTGGTGTGGCAATTTGACCCATGCAAGCTCTAGATGAATAATCCATTTGCCAAAAGGTCAGTCTTCTTTCTGCCTGTACAAGCTCTCAGTTGGTCTTACAAAATAGGACAGTTCCAGTAGGAAGGATCTGGTGAACTGCCCTAGAATGACAGCAGTGTGGAACAGGATGGAGAAGATTTAGGTTATGTCCTTACTCTGAATGAAACAGGGAAAGGACTGTGATTTTGCAAGGGTGGCCTTAACCACTGTGGTGTGGAATTCCATGACTTTGTTTTTGATCTTTCTTGATAGAGCTGTGCTGAGTTGTAAGAACTATGAAGGATCAGTAGTGTGGAGTACTGAAAAAGCATCTTGTTACACTCTTTAATCTAAGGACAGATTTCTGTACCAATGTAGCTGTTTCTGTCATGGATATGTGTGAGCCAGTACGTCTTTCTGGCATAACTCCTAATTTCTGTGAAAGTGTCTTACACAGTTTGTTTCCATCCTTCTAAGAGAAATTACTGGATGTATATAGAATAACATGCATACAAGCTGAATTTATCCTAATTTTGTTGCTACAACTTTATATTTGGTCAAACCAAAGCTGGTTCAGTTCAGCTTTCTGAAACTCTAAACAGAGGCCCCAGTACGAATTTCTTGTTAGTTTGCATGCCTTTGGTAAGTTCTGCTGAAAATTGCATCCTTTGTGACCTAAACCCCCAATACCTCTCAAACTTATACTAAAACTCACACAGACTTCACAAGATCAGCTTTATCCACTGAAAAAAAGGAAGTAAAAAACCAGAATTTGAGAAATAAAGTGGTTTATGTTTCCATTGCTTTTAGCTCAGTTCTGTCAGGTTCCAAAGGTTATGTACTTCATTATATTGGAATAGAGAGCTTTCAATCTAACCTTGCAATTTAATTAGCAATTCTGTTGTTGATGGGCTGGCCAGAGCTGGAGCTTTCACTGTGCAGAAGCCTAGAAGATAAGGGGCTGATGTGTATGTCTCAAACACTCACAGCTGGATAGCCATGGAGCCAACCAAGGATTGTTGGTAAAAACACACTGGAAGAAAGAAAAGTATAACACAGTGCAGTTCAAGTGCAGGAATGAGGTCGAAAAGCAGGCAGGGACCAAAGGCTGACCCTAAAGGGAGAGGATCAAGATCAACAAAGAGCCGTGAAGCCCTCAAACCTATTTTCAGAAAGGTCTGGAAGAGTGAACTGCGCACGATAACCAATTTGCATAGAAAGCAAGAAACTTAGCACCAGGGCAGGGAAACCTATCTACAAAAAGGTACCCCCACAAACCCTGCATGAGTTCTGCCAGGACCTTGGACACCCCATCGGCTGGATCGACACTGGAGTCAGGACTAGAGACCTTCCTTCCTTCCTTTCCTTCCTTCCTGCCTGCCTTCCTCCTGCCTTCTGCCTTCCTTTCCTTTCTTCCTCCCTCCCTTGCTTCTTTCCTCCCTCCCTCCCTCCCTCCCTCCCTCCCTCCCTCCCTCCCTCCCTCTCTCACTCCCTTCCTTCCTTC
>JAWMRA010000001.1:75260902-75281525 GCA_035584735.1 Pseudotriccus pelzelni
CTTTTTAATAAAGGGCTGTTATTCCTTTCCTGGACATAATTCAATCTTACCTGTGTCTCATTTAAACTGAGACAAAAAGTTTTAAAGTTTTTATGGACTCTCTGAGTTTTGTCACTCCTTTTTGGCCAGGGGCATCTTTGAATCTTGGGTTCTCCCTTCCCCTTGGAGGTGGGACACCACATACTGCCATAACTTTCTTGGTTAGGCAGAACTAAAATGAGGAGAAAGGAGATGTTAGACACTGAGGACAACAGATGTTACTAGGATTACACACTGGGAAAAGAAGTACTAAGTAATAGATACAGAATTTTTAAAAATCAGTTTGCTTTCTTTCTGGCATCTCACTTTTATCATAAACTGTTGTGTAGTGTCATGGAGTTCTGCTGAGCAGATGGTGTGTTTCATCTCATTGGTGCCTGCTTATTGCTCATGGATAAAGTGATTTTTCCATATAGTTTGTTGAAGTGCGACTGGAGGTTCTTTGGCAGTCTAAGTTGTTACTGAGAGTCTTAAAATGTAAGTCATGGTTAACTTATTGCTCATTTTAGTTTATACCTGCTTAGCAGTAGGTGTGCTTCTAAAAATACAAGTAAACATAGGTATCTAAGTGCACCTGTGGAGGTTTTCAATGAGCTTAGTCTCTGTTCAGGGGAGGGAATTGCTATATTGTGGCAGCTGCAGGTTCTATTCAGAAAACTTTGCAGCAGTAGGGATAATGAAGAAGTAGATGGAGCTTGTAGAGGTATTTAGGAATTGGTTGGACAAATGTCTGTCAGGAATAGTTTAAGTAAGTGAGGGTTCAGCAAATGACTGTCCGAGATATCTCCACCAGAACTTGCATCCAATTCCTAACCTAACAGGTTTTCGACTCAGCCCTTCAGGATGGCACACAGATGGAGCTGATGTCATTCTTGAGACTTACAGTCATGGAGTTTGCCCCTCTGGGCAGATGCAGAGGAAATATATGTGTTTTTCCACTACAGTGTTTAGGCTTCCCAGAGAACTCATAAGAAATGTATCTTACAGAGAAACATTCCTTCGCTTTGTTTTGTTGGTTTTTTTTTTTTTTGTTTGTTTGGTTGTTGTTTTGGGTTTTTTTCAGTTTGCTTGGTTTTGGTTGGTTTTGTTTTTATTTCCCAGTTGGTTCCTTTTTTCTGCCAGCCTCACATCTTTGCTAGTTTTCAGGCTACTGGAAGATTCCTGCTCTGATCCAGCAAAAGCATATCATGTCTCCAGTTGGTTTGCTTTGGGAGTCAAGTTGGGTTCTAAACCTGGGATGCTACCGACAACCACTGAAATGGCAGAGCACTGGCTGGGATGCTGGCTTTGTTCTTTCTGCATCACTAAAAGGTTTCTCAGGAGTTGCCCTGAATTGGCATCACTAACCTGTATTATCTTTTAAAAGTATTTTAGCAGCTTGGGCTATATCTTTGTTTAAGACTTCCTAAGGAAGAGAGCTTTCTAAACATCCATTGCACTATCTCCTGCTACTTTTTAACACTTAGTGAATGAGATGAGCTATTAATAATTTGTACTCTACTTTTCTTACCATAAATAAGTGAAAGCTCTCCATCATGTGCTAAATACTGTGAAACATTGTGATCAAAAGAATAATGAGCATGTTAGCCTCAAACTTGCCTGACACTCATTTCAATTCTGCTACTTTAATAGCATCCTTTAAATTATCCCTCCATTTTTCAATCTACAGATAGTTTGTTGTCACATACATTCTCCTTTCTTTTCTAGTGAGGTTTTTTATTTTTATCATAGTTGTCTAAACTGTTTGAGTAGAATGCCATTCATTTGTGTCACTATTGGAAATACTAACTGTGTATCTGTCACACACTTCCCACACTAGCAGTGAAGTTTGAACACTTAAAGGATGGTTAAAGGAATAGTAACAACATATGGGTCTGCTGAAGTGCTTCATACAGAACACAAATATGGTGCTCCTACATAAGATGACTGCAAAGAGGGGTTTTCAGTCTGCCTCTTTCCTTTGGTTTCATTCTTCCCAATTCTTCAAAGGAGAAGGTGCTGCTGGTGTCCCAGTGTGATTAGTGAATATGACTGTATTGTTAGTGAAGGCAATACTTCATCTTACTCTCTAGCTATATATCAACATTTATAAATAGATCATCTTGATATCTTTTCAGGACAGGTAGCATTGTGGTGATTTTATTTGATTTGCGCTTCTTCAGAAAGGATAATTATGACAAATGTTTCCATTACCTATTGCTAGTGCTTTGGGAAAGGAAGAAGCATGTATTGCATTTAGCTCTTGTAGACAGCAGGAGAACTTTAACTAAAACTAGGTGTGCTTCAGTGTTAACTGTTTCTTTGGCAGAAATCGGTACTTACTGTAGTTACTGTAGCCTGACTTTTCTGTGGACACAGCATTTGAGCCAAATGGACACAGTATTAACACTGAGTGAGGGCACTACAGAAGTCACAGAAGTTTGAACAAAGAGGCTATCTTGCTCCATTACTCTCTAGGCTGCAGTTTGTCTGAATCAAGCTCTGACTCTCCAGTTTATATCAATTCTGTCTTCGATATTTCTGATGTGATCCCTCTCAGACAAATCCTTGGCTGCCTTCTTCCACTCCTGCTAGCCCACTCACTTCTAAGGCTATCTTCTTCCTTTTTCATCAGAGGTTCTTCCAGCAGCAAGTCAAAGCAACATAAACCACAAATCCATTCAGGGGAGTTGTAGCAACGAGTCTGTCTACTAGCTCTTCCAGTCAGGAGACCTGTACAGGCTTTAGAGATTGGAGCAGGTCCCTCATAATTATTTTTAGCATTTGAATCAGGAAACCCTATTGGTTCACCTGAATCAAGCTTGACTATGCAGCTGGTTGAATTTTTAGATACTCTTAGTCATAGGCAGTAATAGCAACACTGCAGTACTTCTCTCTAAGTATTTCCAGTAGCCCCAGCTGGAGTATTTGTATTGTGCAGTCTGATTTAGACCTCACAGGGCGTACTAGGATATGGTGTTAAGCACATGTTATGCACATGGCTAGTGAATACCAACATTACTCTTGGGTAGTAATGTAAAGTACTCTAGTACACAGCTCTTCTAGCTGTTGTGGAAGAGAGGCTTTAAATGGACCTTGCCTGGGCAAGTCTCTTGAAACCACTATGTGACTTCTGTCCCAGCAGTGGCTTGCTGTCACCTTCTTCCTTAAGAATACAGACCTTAAGAATAAAGCTATCTGCAGCAGAATCACCATAGTGGTTAACCTCCATCAGTCAGTTTATACATCTGAAGTCTGACATCCTTTTCAAAATTACTTACATTAGCCTGCTTTCTTCATAGTCAGGGTATGGCATAAGGGGCTTCTAATAATGTTTACATATAAAAGATAAGTGCAAGGTGATTCCCATTTACTTTCTGGTTAATACTTGGTGACTCAGCTGGTTATCCCATGCAGATGAACTACATTTACCATAGTTGAAAGTTTTCCATGTGCAGAATTCATAACTCTCTGTTCCTAAGGCTGAAGATCTTTTTGACTCCTTTCAGATGTCTGAGACACTTGAATGACACTTTGCCCATTATGGCTGGCTTATGTTCTCCCTCTATTGCAAGACTGATCAGCACTGCAAATTAGTCTGGTTTTCCAAAAGGGACAATTACATTGGTAATTTTTCACTTTCTATGTTGATTCGTTCAAATTCTATGTTACATCAAAATACATAGATTACTGAGATTACAGTATGCATACATATCAGTTCAACTGTACTTTGCTTATCTTATTTTGTCAGTCACCTGACCCATATGTGGCTGTTTAAGTGTCTGCAATGCCATGAAACTATTCAGGGGGACCAGCTGCATATGAACATGAATGGGCTTGAGTCTTCAGTAAATGCTCCTCAATATCAGTGCCATGCATATGCATTGCCTCTTTTTGCCTTGAATTCCTGGCTTCTAGTGACAATTTTTATGTAGTTTGACTAGATCTTCTAAGTGCAGACTGCTTTTATTTTTTACACCTTTGTACATCATGACTGTACTTAATCAAGGATTTGCAATTAATTTCTATACAAAAAGGATAACATTTTTAAGGAGCAGGTTTATTTACATATTTTTGTACCAGATCCTGAAGAAATGTAATTAGCAAGGACTCAGAAAAGTTGTCCTATTGCTACAATTTCTTGTAACAAAAACTTTGAATGTCCAAGGCTTGCCTCTTATAAAAATCACCCAGCTTTACATTTTTACTCATTAAAAAACTGTAAAGAAGCTTGCAACACATTTATTGTGATTAGGTCTCTGAAGATGCCAACACAATTCCACAGTGACTCGCATGGAAATAGTCTGTAACAGCACTGAACTTCTGTTGTACAGGGCTGAACATTGGAGCCTTCCTGTAGAATAATGAAGAAAAAGGGGCCACATCCTTTTGTTGGGGAAGATCATTTCAGATCCTCCGAATCATATCGCTTCTCACTGTGTGCTTTACTCACTGTTCAGCCAACATCTTATTGCCTCATATAATGTTGTACAGGTCTGTTTGTAAGACCTGTTTGTAGGCCCATGACAGACACAGTTTTAAAGGTTGACTTGGAAAATAAAAAGCAAGAAAATTTGTAGAATATATTATGTCTTTTGTGAGTGAATGTTTTAGAGCAAGGTCATGGCTACTTTAATTGCAGGCTGTGGTTGAGTCCCTTCCATTATCAAAGAAAGCAGAAGAGGGATTTGCAAGTAATGGGGAAAATTCTCCTAGCAGCACCCAAGGCCAAAAAAGCTTATTTGATCTTGACAGCTCTTCAGTGCCTGGCTTCTCATAAAGCCAAGGGTTCACTTCTGTGATGGTGGGGAATGGCACAAAAAGCCAACTAGAAACAGGAACTCCAAGTGACTTCAGTCTGTTTTAAGCAATAGTATCTTTCTAAGGCAACTCATTTCAGCTATGATTGAAGCCACACACCTGGTGTTATAAGATGTGTGACAAAAATCTAAGGGGAATGACAAGTGACTCTGTGAGGCAATCCCTTCCTGTGCATGTGTTCCTTCAAAAAAAAAAAAAAGAAAAAGTTATCTTTCTCAAGGACTTTCACTTAAAAAAAATATTGTCAGAATTCCTCACTGAGCTGAAAAATAATCTGAGGGCCACAAGGAGTTCCCCTACTCATTTCAGGAGGTATCCACATCCAAAGGCATGCAGCAGCCAGAAAGGGAAGCATCATCTTTCTTTAACAGTGCTTCCTTCTCTTTTGAGGCTGGGGAGAAAGGGATGGAGAGAGTCAGGACAGTTATACAGTGCTTTAAAGGAGGAAGTGGATAATTATCTATTCCTTATAATGCATAATTATTATATGTCTTCTCCCTCAATCATTTATTCAGGAGCACCGAGGAGTTTTGGTTCAGTTCAGGTCCTTGAGCAATTCCTGATGCAGCATGACTGCATTCCCCTTCTACAGTAAGTAAACAGTGTGCTCTCTCTGCTGTTTCTCTACACCAGCAAGAAAATAATTCAAGCTGGGTGACCTGCCAAGGTAACCTTATAAATTTCAGTGACTTTAAAAATTTCATCAACCTTAACCATATGTGCTGAATGCCCCCAACAGCTGCAGGTTAAGAAGGGCATTCAACACGTAATTACCTCAAAATTGACTTTTTTCTGTTTAGTGCCCATGAGTCTATCCTTGACATGGCTGGCTGGCTCCCATTCAAGTGATGATCCAGCATGCTGCATGCTGGTGCTGCAGCAGCCTCCACTGAGCCCACTGAAGCATGGGACAAGCTTTGGGGATAGGGGGAAGGAAAGTGCTGCTCCTTGTGTTGCCTTTCACATTTTATTTATTTTTTACTTGTTATTTTTTTTCAGAAATTTTTGCAAAAATACATCCAATTTTTGTTTCTGTTTTTGTTTCATTTTGGTTTTCAATGGCTACTTAATAGTCTCTGCCTGCAAATAAGTAATTTTGAATAAGGCTTCTTGGACAACTGCAGCTTTACTCATGGTGGCAGCTGGGCAGACCTGAGCCACATTTAGGACAGGGGGGACTTTGTGCCGTTCCCCACCATCACAGACCTTTTCATTTGAGAATTGTGCATCCAAGTTGCTGGGATTGAGTCTCTGCAGTGATACTAAGAGTGGGATTCATCTGACTAATGCAGATGTCTGCATGATTTATTTGTCTGGACCCTTCTTACAGTCGATGGAGAGCAATACACACTTTCAGGGCACGATTTTTTGCAACCTAAGAGTGTGTCTTTGGTAACCAAAATGGTCAGATGATTTGTGACCCTGAAGGGCCAGTTTCTAGCAACTTTTTTGGCTATAGGTGCGGATGTCTGCAAATGTCCTAAGCAGGCAAGGTGACCTTGGGAGCCTGATGAGGACATTAAAACCAATTCCTGAAAATGGCTGGTACCTGAAAAGAAAACAAAATCACTTTTTTTTTTTTAAAGTCATTGTAATGTCCCATAGCCTGTGACCTTCATTAAGACTTTGCAGGAATGCAGTGGCCCATGAGAGTAGTGCAGTTAGTGCTGCTACTATTTCTTTTTGATCTCTGATAAAGCTGGGAAGATCAGCATTCATGTGAGGTGCCACTTGTTCCTAGTTAGGAATTGTTTTTTTATTCCTAGCAGGTCTGCTTCAAATAATGTTCATGAATCTGACTTTGCCATTGCAATCACATATTGATTAAATTCAGCATTTGACTCAGTTTTTAAACTTAAGTAATCTGTCACCATCTATAGATAACCATATTTCTAAATATTCTTCAAATCTAAGCTTTTTTATATTTAATATAAATTTTTATCTGATACAATGAAAGAACTTAATTCTATGCTTGCATTACTGTCCAGGAAAAGACCTTGTTCATACAGAATATTTACTGACTTAGCAAATGTATCCACACTTTAAATACCGGGAACCATAATCTATTGCAAATAGTGATGCAGGCACAGTGGTACATAATCAATTAGTTGCTTTTACATTACACATGCAGACTCTACATTTCCTGAAGAGACACCAAAAGACAAGCTTTAGTAAAAATCCTGTAATTAAAGTAGAAGTTCTGCCTAATGCGAAGTGCTAGCTGCTGTTTTATCAGCGTAATGAATAGGATGAGAAGAGATTGCCTCCATAATGAAACTCCTGCACTGGCTAAAGTTCAGTGCTATTTCAAACCAACAGCAAAGCCTGTAGGTAGTCATCAGTTGGTGGAATCCACAGTGCTGGTGTTGTAAAGCAGTGAGGGTTTTGTATTTTCAGAGCCGTTGCAGTGCAGCAGAAACATAGGTCTAATTTCCTGTGATTTCTCATCTTAGTGCTCGAAGTCTGGTTTTAATAAAAGAGCCATGCATCCTAAAAATTGTAGTGCTGAATTATAATTTATTTATCAGTGGTTCCTCTAAATCTTGATGGGTTTTGTTCCTAGGCTTTTGTACTTAAAAAGGAGAGGAGCATCCTCTTCTTTTGACTGCATCTTGTCATAAAGTGTGGACTTTGCAGGTGAGGAGGTATTTTTTGTTTTAATGGAAACTATGATTTTTTTTTCCCATTTGTATTTTGTCTTCACATTTCTTCATTTCAGTGATGGCGTAATTATAAATCTGACAAGCTGGCTTCTGTTCTGCCTTATAGTCAAATGAACAGAATGTATATTTTTGTATCTTTAATGTATTTTTTGATAGTATATCTAAGAAAAATGCTTAATGAGTAAAAACATGTGACACAGGTTTAGAAAAAGTGGGTCTTAGTGACTTAGCCACAGGCTTCCTAGTTAGATCCCTTGACATCTCCTGGGTTTGTCCCCTTGTTGCTGAAATGAGGTGATGATACTTACCTTTCAGGTGAGAAATTTTTTTATAATTTTGGTGGAAGGTTTAAGAGGACAGAAATTAAGCCTGCTACCCTACTGTGCTCCCTTCCCTATCAGTGTTGGGCTGATCAATTTTAAGAAGATTCTTTGCTCTTTTACAGTTACCTGTGAACTCTGGTTGTAGAATAGGAACAATAGTATTAGATTTCTGTTGATGAAATGTGCTCTGAAAAAGCTAAATCTAATTAACTATTCAAATTCCATTAACTGAAAAGTGATGCATTTTTGGGAGACTTCCACTGTGGCCGGAGCTATGAAGTGTAAATTCCAAGAGAACTATAAGGATTAGATTCAAGCATGTCCTATAGTTATAACTGTGGTGTAGCTGGGTGTCAGGATGGTGTCTGTGTGCACACCCAAATTAGTAATTTGTATAATATATTGTATACAGCATGTCTGTGAGCTCCCCAGTTAGTCATGTATGTAGGTGAGACAGTGGATTAGTGTGAGACGACGGATCAACCTCAGACACTGTGATTGACTTAACTCTGGGCCATCGCTGCAAAATGTTTGACTGTTTGGTGCAGGATTTCTCCAGGTGGGAATTTTAGTACTATAAATTCATGCAGGGAGCTCCTGGTCTGCATCAATTGAATAGTAGTCACTGCTTTTGTCCCTCCACCTGCTGATTAACATCCTGAGTGGAGAACCTGGTCATATGAGACTCCTCTGGGTAGTCTCTTTTGCAGAATTGTACCTTGACAAGACACTTGTCCATGCGGATGCAGAAATGGTCATTCAGGACATCTTTTGAATGTAGGTGAGATGTTTAGGGGATGCTTTTTAGATAATTTAAGATGTTGCATAGTGAAGAACCATGCACATGCTGGGGGAGTCTAAGCCAGCTAGAGCTACAAGAACATAGCAGACTGGGGAGTCTCGCATTTCTTTTACAAGCTTCTTTAAAACTGACAGCCTCACAAAGATAATTTGAAATTTCTATGCTGGTATTTTTGAATGGAGTTCTATCAGAGAATGTTCAGTGAGCACCCTATTCAAACCGGCTTTGAAGGAGGTGGTGAGATCCCAGAGAAATATATTCCTGGGTAAGCTTCAAGTTGGGTGTGTGGCTGAGAAAAGAGCTAGTTTAGTGAACTGTCCCTTACTGACTGGTCAGAGTTTCTGGTGGTTTAAGAGAGCTGTACTTGTCAATGACTCTTTGGTTATACTCAGAAAGTTTGAAAGAAATTAGTTTTGACAAGACAAGCAGCATTTTGATTTTTCAGCAAAGCTGAAGGAAGCTTTGTAAACGAGTACACTTAAGTATTCCGTTTTGGTTTTCCTCCCAGCAATATTCCCATTTATAGATGCAGGAAATATCACTGCAGTCAAAAATATCTCAAAGAATATGTGAAGACTTTCTAAATGCAACACCTTGAAAACTTACTCAAACCTGGTAGGAGATACATTATGATTTGCTTTTTTTGGAGAGACAATGAGTCACTTATGTCACAAGGGAAGTTAAGAGTTCGCATTTCTATTTCTGGGTTATGGGGTCATGTATAAACTGTAGTGCAGTCATTTGATGCTGGAACTGCAGAACATTTTGGCCTAATAGGATTTATTTTTCCATCAGTTGTACTCTTTGCATTGCAAACTTTGGAGCTGTCAGGATCAGGCAGGTTTTTTATTATAGCATATTAATTACTTGCTATTTAAATATTTGGGTGGGAGGTACTACTTAGACAGACTTAGCTGATCTGTCTTTGAGACTGCCTGTGATGAATCAGGTAAGTGTTTTTTTAACCCTGGCAAAATTGCCCACAAGGGCAGATAGTTTACTTGAAAAGCCTGAGCCAAAGTAGAGGAACACACTAAGATGAGCATAAAGACAAACTTAAACATTTTATGGGGATCATAGAAAACTGCAGACTTGACATTTTACAGTGAGGAATACAAAAATATTTTGTATGATTTGTGGAATGACAATGCCCCAGCTTTAAAATAGAGGGGATATCATTGCAGTCAGAAATAGCTCAGGAGTGGGTTGGACTTTTTAAATGCACTGTATCCAGCAGTAGAAAATCAAGCATTGAATAAATACACTTGGGCTGTCTCATCACAGTTTTATAAGCCATATACAGTGGAGACATATAGGAGACAAGAGATGTGGCTGGTGGTGAAATCTCAGTTGCCAGTTTTGTACCTGTTTACTGTAAAAGTCACCCAAGTAACCAGCAGATAGTAAGGATAGACAGCACTGTGCCATCTAGCAGTTTTCTTTCCCTCATGTGAACTTTTCACAGAACAAACCTCTCTAGGTGAGAACAGGATGACTCTGGGGTGGAAAGGGTGGTGAGGATGGTGAACAGGTTGCCCAGAGAAGTTGTGGATGCCCAACTCCTTGAAGTGTTCAAGGTCAGGTTGCATGGGGCTCTGAGCAACCTGATCTAGTGGAAGGTGTCCCTGTCCACGGCAGGGGGTTTGGAACTAGATTATCTTTTAAGTCCCTTTTAATTCAAGCTATTCTGTGATAAAAGAGCAGAAGAAAGAAGCAGGAAAAGCTCTTCTGGACTCTGGAGCATGAGAAAACAAAAGTGAAAGGATCAGGTTGAGTCAGATGGAATGGTAACTGTAACTGCAGTGGGGTGACTGTATCTGATTTGTGTATGCATTACCTGACAAAATGTAGAGTCTAATCTCAGTGAGGTTACAATGGCAGCGTAGTAAAATTTGCACTTACATTAAGATGCCGCCTTCATCTAATAGAGAAAATCAGTTAATCATCCTGATAAGAAACACACATAAATTTATTAAAATTTCATTTCATATGATACAGTAGTAATTCAAGAGTGAAACCCTCTATGCATCACTTAATAAAACAGTTTTAAAAACATATGACTTAACTGCTGCTTTGTCCTTCTGGATCTTGTGGCAGGTAGGAGGAGTGAGGTGCCAATAATTGCCATAACCCTGCTGAGCACTGTCATCATTCCCAAACCAACCACAACCTCTTCCATGTGGAGGAGTGTGTTAGTAGAGACATGAATAGGAGTTTAGGCAACAGGGTAGTTTGAGTGACTGACACCACAAAGCAGCTTTCCAGCTGTTGTAATAAAAGCTAAATCATGCATTAGTAAGGTGTGGGGCTGAATGAGGCTGGTATTGAAGAGCAGTATGGGATTCACCAAGAACGTGTTCTTTTTATTGGGAGTCCCCTCCAACTGAAAATCCTAAATGGGAGATATATCCTGCCTCACTTTTAATGTGGAAAGAGAAGGAAAGAGGAGCAATTTAGCCTTGGTTTCTTTAATCTCTTTATGGAATACACTGAAGCTTTTCTTACTTTGGAGAGATCTGGGGTCTTATAAAAGTGAAGGTGTTGATGTGCAAGGCCGTAGTTCTGTCATTCAAGAAGTAAAGTATATTCCACTCTTAAGGAAAACTTTGCATGTAGAGCCCCCTGATCTATTTGACTAAAGGATATTTACCAGAAAGTCATACAGTCTTCATCTGAAATTTCGATAAATGGAGTATCTAGCACTTCCTTTCATAGTTTGTTTCAAAGGTTAATCACCCTCTCTGCTAGAAGTAGAGACATTAATTCTCATTTAAATTTATCTAGCTTCAGCTTCTAGTCATTGGTTCTTGTTATGTCATTGCCCATTAGATTAAATAGGCCTCTAATATTGGCATTTTCTCCCTGAAAAGGTACAGCTTTGCTATAATCAAATCTCTTCTTGGTCTTATTTTTAAAAGCTAAACAGTATTAACTTCTTAAGTGCCTCACTATAACACCTTTTCCCAGCTCTCAGTTAAGTGTTCCATACGTTCTCCAGTTTTCTTTAATTCTTGTAAAAGAAAAATGGCAGAATGGTTATATGATGTTCTGATATTGTTCCATAGATGCAACAGGGATCTTTCTCCTCATTGTTGCTCCATTTATCCAACCCAGTGTTAGGTTTCATGTCCTTGCTGCACTGTCTGTGTCAAATCTTCACCCAGTCGAACTTATTTGACATTTTTTGGAGAAAAGTGATACTGTATCATTAATTTTTGTAGAAGGGAAGGGAAGAGTTCCTTCCTCTTTTCTTTCTTCCTCTGATCCTCTTTTCTTTTCTTCCTCTTATCTTTTGTATGGTCTCTAATAAACAAAGAAACTACATTCCAAAGAAGAAAATAAAAATTTAATGTGGCAGTCCAGAGATTAGGGTAGGAACTGCACTTTTAATGGCAAGAAAAGGTCTACTGTGTTATGTGCTTTCGCTTTACTGCCAGTAGGAGACCTGATAGAATTATTTGCGTTTCAGCCAATTCTTAAGCCCAGTGGGGAGCAGCCACTGAATCTGAAGTCAAGTTTTCAGAAATAAGGCTGTGATATAGTGATCTAAACTCTGAAACTACCCTATGCAAAAGTATCAAGAAGCCATTCGTGAAATAATTTGGTAACATCTAAGGACACTGTTAAAAAGGAGGCTTCTACACTTCTCTATTTGTGAAACTGACCGAGCTGTACATCACTGTATGTGCACTCTCTTCAACCAGCTGTCTTTCATGTCAAATTTTCTTGTTATTTACTTGTCAAATTGAAGCTTTTGGGTTATTGATTGCTGGTTCTGTTCTGTTCGGCTCCTGACAGCATCTTAGCAAAGTCTTTTCTAGGTTATGTGATTGTACCATGCCTGTTTTTTCTCAGTGAATATGCTGGAAAAATTTTGGAAAGGTGGAAAGGACTTAGATTATTATCCTTATGCATTTCAAAAAGTGAAGTAACTGGGTGGAGAAACTCTGCTTGGAAAGTCTGTATTGTGTACTCCCCTCAGTAAAAAAGCAAAAGAAATGTTTTTGCATGTTCTAACCATGAGAAATGGATGTGACTGGAGCTCAAACCTTAGACCAGATGCACAAAAAACAACTTCTGTTCCTTCATGCTTGTTGAAGCCACACGCTCACATGAGCGAGGCATCTTCTGCTGCATTTTTATTCCTTTCATACAGTGCATATAGGACATCTTTTTCTGATTAAATTACCTTTTGTCATTTCTTTCTAAGCAGTGCTCTAATTCTGAACAGATGTTTATAGGATGCAATGAAAGTACAATTTACTTGGTAATAGTATAAGAGGTAGACATGCAAAAGAACAGGGTTTCAGAAGAGTGTTGCACTGTCAGATTAAGCATGTGGAAGTCAAGAAATGTCAGAGGTAAAGCTGTTTCATGCTGTTTTAATTTCACTCTTTCATATATGTGATTTATAATCTAGAATCTGAACTGGCAGGTGCCTATTATATGTATTCATCCTGACACAAACTTATCTTGTGATTATAGTGCACAAATACCAAAACTCTTTTATGAGGTGTATGAGCTGCCGTGTAGAGAATTCTTCATTCACTAGTTGTACTGTACCATCTCAGCATTTTTAATTTAAATATTAAGAAGTACGCTGGGTAGGGGGTAGAGAGGAGGTGGGATGAGATGCCAAAATACAGCACTTCATGCAAACTGTTTCACACAAATCATGTGTAGAAGACTCCTTTGCATCCACGGCAGGGACCAGTCTTTTGCAGTGCATGAGGCAGAAGGTTGGTCTGCTCTTGGCTAATGAGATCATCAGCCAGGCTGAAGAACTGTGAGGTTCTCACTTATCCATCTTTCTCTCCTACCAGCAGAACATTGTTGAGAGGTCCCTAAATTTTAAATTCTGCTCAGAAGCATGTTCCCAGGCTTTTCTTGATCTTTTTCTGCCACTGCCCTTCTCTCCCCGAGGTAGTTAGTCCTGCATGGATCAACATGTATGGTCTGTTTTATGGAAGTGGTATAACATGGCCAAATCTGTGTAACACCTAAACATGCGTGTGCTCCTGACACTAAGGTAACAGCTAAGCTGTTTTCTTATTCCAAAGCATGATCCTGTTCAGGCTTTTCCATAAAGTGAATTCTTACATGTGAACTGGATAATAGGGAGAATTTTTATGTGTGTGGTCTTTGAAAAGACTAGTGCACTAGTCTTGGAAAACCTCAGCCCCAAATATTGAAATTTGATTAAACTGAGAGTACTGAAATTGTCATATGAAAGTATATCACTGCTTTAGAAGAATATATTTCTGCCAGCTCTCAATCTAGTAACATAAACTGGTACATATAATTTGGTATTTCATTATGTAAAACCTGCTGAAAGAGTTCCTCTGAGTCCTTCATGTTACAGATTTGCTTGAGTACCTCCTTTTGAATTTCAGGTTAGTGAATTCCAGTTATAAGAATTACATATGACATAAGCCCTGTTTAATAATTGTTTTTGAGATTCAAGTGGTGGTTTCCTGCCCCACTGAAGGTTTCATATATTGCATCTTCAGTGATAAGGGAGTCCATTTGGAATTTTTAAGTCTTTATTGGGAAAGATACTGCATCAAAACAAGAAGTTTAGAGTTCATGATACAGTGCCCTTTTTGATATTCCAGAAAAATAATTCCATTTTAATCTCACAGTAGGAAAACAACTGATTGAGATTTAATGTCATATACAAGGAGCTGCACAATGTGTTAGTTATTTGTCATTCTGATGGAAGAGCAGAGGAGTTTGCTTCCTTTGATTCCAGCCATGCTGTATTTTATGACTGCCTTTTACTTGTTTTACTCATTCCAGATAAAATCTGTCATGATTATACATCAGAAAACACTTCATTATTCCATCCATAAGAAATAACTGTAGTCAGTGCAGAAGCAACAGATTGCTGCCTCTCACAAGCTTTATGGAAGTGTGTTGTAATGAGATCGAGTACCCTGGATCGATAGTTCTCTCTAGTAATACAATCTGCTGTCAGATAACTTCCAACAGCCTTACAGATTTAATGAACTCCCTGGGTTGATGATAAAAATATAATGTAAGGAGGAAACTAAAACAACATCATGTATTAAATATAGCCCTAGGCAACATTTTATGACCATCTTTCCTTCAGTTGTATATTTTTAATTATAAAGTCAGTATGCATCAAGCACGGTCCTGAAATTCTCCATCAGTGGAATTCATCTTGCTCTTCTCAAGTCAAGGATAAGGAGGCTTCATGTAGGGAGCTAAATGAGAATTTTAAGCTATGAGTTCACACCACTTTGGTGGTGGCATTTCAACCTGTGAGCTGGAGGAAAAGCCATTTCTCCTTGTGACTTTTTCTGGGCAATTAAACTCTTTTGGAGGAACATACTTTGTCTTTAGTCCCACTCTGTCCCACCCACAGTAGGATCTTAATTCCTACAGGGTTCTTGGAACTGAGTAATCCACAGAAAGAAGCACAATCTGTAGTTACAAAATCAATGAGAACAAGTGTCTGATCTGCTACTAAAAGTTTTGTTTAGGAGTCTGGATTAAGTAAAGCCTTAGGAAATTAGACCTACTGTAAGGAGTGTATCTACTACTAAGATGCAAACTGCTTAGATGAGACACTGCATAGCTGTAGGTTTGAGCACACTGACAAAGAAGTTAAGGATTTTTGCCTATGACAGAAAGGTGGAAAACTGTATAAATTTCAGAGAAACATTAAAAATTACTTTCCTCGCTAGAATAAGGTCAGTAAAAAATTTCCAGTGCCATACAGTAACTTTTTTTTTTTCAGATTTTCATCAAAGTAGACAGAAACTTCTGTGCAGGTCTCAGACGTTACACACTACTTCATCTGAAAGTTAGGAAAAGCAAATGTAGCAGCAGTGTGAACTCTGGACAGACGGAAAAAGATATGCTGTGGTTGTTCTTATTTCTTCCTGTGGGCTTTGCTCTCCAAATGAAAAAAGAAAGTGGCATTGATGGTGCTACTTAACTAAATTTCTGTTGAGTGTACCTAGACGTCATCCCAGGAGTTTTGATGCGTCTCCGTAGTGATGCTAAGCTCTGTCATTCATGTGCTGCTGCCATTCAGTCTTCCTTTGCTCCTCTGGGGGGGTGGGAGTGCAACATCCATGCAGGTGCTGCTGTCAAGCTGTAACTCAGATGGCTCCAGTATCCCAGTAGTGCACTCTTGAAGTTGACATTTTGTTGCATAGCTGGACTTAAAATCGTAGAATCATTTAGGTTGAAAACCCCTTTAAGATCATTAAGTCCAATTCTTATCCTAGCACTGCCAAAGTTAACGGCTCCAGTTTTACCACAATCTGCAGCAGAGCGCTTGAGTGGGGTGGACAGGAGGGTTCCCGAAACTGGGAAACCTCAGGGATTTCCTGAGGGACCTGCCAGGGCCCCGTGGCTTGTGCACCAGTGGCTAACGAGACCTGGCCATGTCAGGAACAGTGGTGGCCAAACCTCCCCCTACACTTACAGAAGAAGCTGCTGGGGTGAGAATTGTCAGGGAATGTGAGAGAGAAGTGGACTATTGGAATTGCACCCTGCCCAGCACAGCAGGTGCATCTCTTCTCTGACTGCCCCACTCCCCAGGTACCCTGGCATGATAGGTACAAGTAGAACCAAACAATGATGAGGACAATGGTTCATCTAGCTTGACAGTGCCACTGAGGTTAAGTTAGCCTATGCCCTGCATCGGAACTGCTTCTCTAAAGCAAAAAAATGGGTCCTTGTCATAGAAGACTGTCTCCTGAAGGGAACAGAATATGCAGCCTGGACCCATTTCTTGGGACGTCTGCTGCTGCCCTGGGGCCTGGGTTAAAGACGTGAAGGGAAAACTTCTTACCCTGGTATGCCCTCAGATCATTGTCCATTACTGGTTTTTCAGGTGGGCAACACTGAAGTTGCAAAAAGAAGCCCAAGGGCAAACAAGAGAGACTTCAGGGACAACTGGGTAAGAGATCAGGAGCACAGGTAGTGTTCTCCTCCATCCTTCCAGTTGCAGAGAATGATGAGGGAAGACACAGGAAGGTCCAGCACCACTGAACCATGTCCTGAAGCACCGTAGCTACCCATCTTTTAAATACTTCCAGGGATGGTGGCTAAACCACTTCTCTGGGCAGTTTGTTCCAGTGCTTGACAACCCAATGACTTAATTAATTTTTTGTGCTTGGCCCCAGGGGAAAAGGTAGGCCTCACTCCTTTCTTATTGAGCCACCAGAAGGATTAAAGTTCAAGGCACTGTTGTGGAATTCAGGTATAAGATGCCATTTGTGTCCAGACCTTGGACCACCTGAGACAAGGTTACCTCCAGAAGAGCAGTGAACAAGGTAATCAGGAGCTATAGATATTTCCTGATCAGGATTCACATCTAACAGTCCAGATGGAAATGTGTCCTTCCCTAAGCCAGCTTCACAAAGAATAGTAAAACTCAGAAAGGGATTTGGCCCAAATGCTTTAAAAAGCACAGTGTCTCATTTGTGCATTCCAAGCAAGCCCCATCCCTGCTCCTGCAGCTTAGTGACAAGGGAGTTGAACAGGAGGTGGCTGGCCCTTTGCTCTACCAAGCTGACAGTAGCCATAAAAAGAGAAGGAGCGTTTCTGTCTGATATACAGAAATGCCAAATATTTCCTCCCTGAACGGTCTCTTTTTTGGCTTATGTCAAAAGACAAAGAGGAACAACAATGTTCATAAAGGTGTTGACCCTGCCTACTATCTTATAGGTTTGACTGGTAACATTAGTGGAAAGAAGGCAAAATTTAGGTGTACAGTTCAGTTCTGTAAGAATTACTGAAAATAGCAATAAAAGCCAGAAGTTATATTTATGACAGTACCAGAATTCCTGGGGAAATAGTGCATTAAGTAAACAGGAACCACATTGTGTGTTTTGTTACCCTGCTTTTTATATATCAGAAGCTTTTAACCAAAAAAGGATCACACTGTCCCATAAAAATGAATTCTTTCCTATTTGGCTTAGATGTATTTCCTAGCGGGAAATAGAAGCAGAAGATTGGCATGAATGTATAAACTGAATTTAAAAAGAGGAGGTCCACTTACATTATTTTTCCATATGATCCAAGCTCCAAGATGTTTTTATAGCAGTCCTTTGTATGTTGGACAGACAACTTTTTGTGCATGCTGTTAAACCTACTAGTGTTTATCTTAAGGAGCCTGACAGCTACTTGAGCCGCAATTTTCAGTGCAAGTCATTCTTGTTCAGTTGTAGAATTTGTCATGTTGCTGACCTGCTGCCTCTTAGAACAAAGTAACTTCTTATTGTATTGTTGAAGACCACTGAGGTTCTTCTGTGCTAACTGCATTTGATCAAGCTTCAGTGATTTTGAGAGTTGACTGGTCTTTTGCCGGGACTTAGTTTGAAGGGACATTTTCTTGCAAACAGCTTGTTTTTTATGAAACTCCTCAAGAGAAGTAGGTATATTTTGTTCAAAGAGGGAGAAGGAATCTGTGAGCTGAATATAATAAGCCTTTAGCCTGAACACAGTAAACTGAAGATAATTGGTTATTATGTCTCTTTGAAAATTTTGTTCCAGTATTTCCATAGGAATAGAGATGCATCTTTCAGAAATGAGGGCCTTTGTTCCGGGACTATGAGCTGTTTGCTATTTACTGGCCTACGAGCTTGGATGAGGGGGAGTGATGTACCTTCCCTGATGAAGTTCCAGACAATGCAGGAATGCCAATAAAGAATGAGAGCAGCAAGCCACATCACAACTGTGCAGTTTCATACTGTAAGTGATTGCAGGCAAATGGGTGTAATGTCTTCTCTGGGGCACAGCCTGAAGCAGTACCCCCTTTTTATTCTCTTTAACTCCTTTTTCATTGTCGTTTTATGTATTACATTTTTATCAATGCTCTCTTTCTGTGTCACGTAGGAATGATTCAGCCAGTTGGATAGTGTGGTCATCTGGTTAGCTGGCAGCATGCTGTGATCCACTAAGCATCAAAATGTAAACTGTACTTCTTCACAAGCATTTAAATATAGTAGTCATGTGCCAAAGGAAAAAGAAGTTGGAAAATCTAGTTATAATGGCAAAAGTCAAGTAACACACCAATTAAACTCTCACATGTGACTCAGTCTCATGAATTGCCATTGATTCTTGGTAAGAGCTTTGCAGAAAGGCACAATTATTTAGGCCTGTCTGGAGTGGTATGTGGAATAACTCTTCCTAGCTTGAATGGGCAAACAGAAGACCCAAAGGCAAAAGACATGATTCACAGGATTACTCTTGCCCCAATCAAATCATCTGTTGCTGTGGTCTGGAGAGACACTGTTCCGAAGGTTTTATCGAATTAAGGAAATGCTCCTGGAAGTGTATATATTTTTTCCTCAGTATTTAATCCTGTTTGTAACCTCCGTTTTAAAGTCATAGTCTTAGTAGCTTCTTAAAGCACATCAATTGCAGAATTGTTCATTGCTCATTATAACTGTCAAAAATATGTTTTTAACATATGGTATCACCTTCATTTGCACAAAGCAGATACTTTTGATCATGATTATCCCTGCAGAGTTCCTTTTGTGTGATACCTTGGAGAATGAAGAATCTTTTTCAGTTCAGAGGTCCCAAAAAGTCAGTTTTCTAGTTCACCTTCATCTCAGGGGGGATGAGCTTGTTTAAGGTGAAATTCAGTTATCTGGTCCTGCAGTCTTATGTGATTTTTAGTAGCAAACTTTTTCTCTTCTAGCTTTCCTACAGCAGTCCTTTTTTATAAAGCTTACCTTTGATCTTGGTATGCCTTCACTCTTACAGTGCATTCTGAAGCAAAACTTGGCAACAGCTGTCACAACCTAATGAACATCTCTGAATATCAAATGTAACATGGAACTCTGTGAGTGTGGTGGCTTGTTCCCAAGAAATGTCTAGTCTTCTGCTATGTAGCATGTAGCAAATACAGTGCATACAGCCACCTCCCCATATGTAACTGCGAGTCTGCAGCCTAAAAATAAGACATGGCTTTTACACGCGACAAAAAGCAGTAATACTTGGTTGAGGTGTTAATGGATGAAAAAACCACCTCTATGTACTTTTTTATCCTCTGGTCAGCATTTTATAAAAGAGAATCTGCATGTTTCTTTCTGATGATTTTCTTCTTGCACATAGCCTCAAGGGTGTCAACAGAGAAGATTAAGACAAAAGAGGTCTTTAGTGGCAAAGCAAAACCAAAATCTGCCCCACCTTTCTAGAGTTTTTCACAGGGGAGCATTTATACCCCAGTGCCTATCTCCAATTATCCTAATACAATACTGTACTGGGTTGACCCTGGCTGGATGCCAGGTACCCACTAAAGCTGCTCTCTCTTCCACTCTGCAACTGGACAGAGGAGAGAAAAAACAGCAAAGGATTCATGAGTTGAGATAAGAGCTGGAAGAGGTCAATTACTGATCACTATCACAGGCAAAACAGACTCAAAGTGGGGGATATTATTTAAATTTATTACTCACAGGATCAGATTAAAGGAGTGTGAAGTAAAATAATCCTGAAAATACCTTCCCCGCAATCCTCTTTGCTTCCAAACTCTACCTACTCCCCCCAGCGGTAAAGGGAGACAGAGAATGGGGGTTACAGTCAGTTGTTGTTTCTGTTGCTACTCAGGGAGAGGAGTCCTTCCCCTGCTCCCGTGGGGTCCCTCCAGTAGGACAAAGTCCTTGATGGACCTCTCCAGCGTGAGTCCATCCCACGGGCAGCAGTTCTTGCCAAACTCCTGTCCCGTGGGTCACCCCTCCATGGGGTGCAGTTCTTCACAAATGACCTGTACCAACGTGGGTCCCCCACAGGGCCACTAGTCCTACCTGGGAAAAACCTGCTCCAGTGTAGGCTCCTCTCTCCATGGGCTGCAGGTCCCCAGTGAGACCCTGCTCCATCCTGGGCCTCCCACAGGGTCACAGCCTCCCTCACGCATCCACCTGCTCCAGCGTGGGCTCCTCCATGGGCTGCAGGTGGGTCTCTGCACCCCGATGGTCCCCCATGGGCTGCAGGGGCAGAGCTGCCCCACC
>JAWMRA010000001.1:75281625-75330795 GCA_035584735.1 Pseudotriccus pelzelni
ACGGGCTGCAGGGGAACCTCAGCTCTGGTGCCTGGAGCACCTCCTGCCCCTCCTTCTGCTCTGACCTTGGTGTCTGCGTTGCTGTTCCCATGTTCTCACTCCGCTCTTCCCTGGCTGGAATTTTCATTTGCACAATAACTTCCCTTTCTTAAATATGTTATCACAGAGGCGTTACTATCATTCCTAATTGGCTCGGCCTCAACCAAGTGGCAGGAAGCTTGTCCTTGAGCTGGCTGGCGTTGGCTCCACCAGGCAGTGGAAGTTTCTAGAGCTTCTATCAAGAGCCACCCCTATTTCCCTCCCCCGCTACCAAAACCCAGGCACAGAAACCCACTACAAATACCTAAACCAGGCAACTAAAAACAAAATAATTTGGAGTTTATAAAAATGCAAGAGAAAGACAAAAACTGGCATTAACAAAAATTCAAAAAGTTTTTTAAGCAGCGGGCATGGCTTGATTTTCCTACACAGATTTGCTAATTGTATTTTGTTAGTTCAATCTTGGTTTCTTAATATGCAATATTAATAACAGCTCTTTTTTAACTTTCTCTTCGTGGAAGCAGGAGGTCTCCTAGGAGCCTCTCCAGACAAAGTCATATTAAATAACAGTTTATGAGAGCAGATTGGATAAAATTGTGAGATGATTGATGACAGGATTGCTACTGGTTGTCTGTGGGATATCTCAAGTTTTCAACTGTTCTATTGGGAGTACCATGCGTAATACTCCTGCCACATAGATCTCAACAAGGCAGCTCTAGAGAGCCACAATGTTTAAATGTCCCTTTTAATAAGAATATTCATAGTGCACTGAAGATAGCCTTGTTAGAGCTAAGCCTTTATGGAAAATCTGTTACTCAAATTTTAGTTTTGTTTTGTATTATTTTGTTTTTAAGTTGAAGTATATGTATGTATATGCCATGGCAAAGAGTCAAGTCAGCTTGATTTTTGGTGGTTCTGTCCCATAGTATGATATTCCTATGTAAGCATCAATTCTGAGCACAGACGAGGGAGAAAAATGCAATATGCAACAGAATTGCAAAATTTAAAAGTACCCGAGATTGTGCATATGACTGTTCTCAGACTACTGCATAACTTTTCTATTTAGGGCATTAAGTATGTCTGTGGCTGCCTTTGAAGCTTAGTGGCTTTGTCCCAGGAATTAAAGTAGCATATCTTTAGGTAGACCAATGCCTATCTATGTTTCAGTGATCACATTATACTCTACTTCAGGATAGAAAGGTTTGTGGGTTTGTGAAGAGTAGCTACTGCCTGTTGTAGTGCAGCAGGATAGGGTAGACACAGAAACCCCAGCATGGGTCAGATCAAACTCAAAACCAACAGTATAAGTATATGATAGTAATTGATGAGGGCTTCAAGCAGAATAAGCTTGGACTGTTTCCTGGAAATACAGTTGCAGGAAACAGTGTAGTAGTGTTCATCCAGAATATAGATTCAAAGGAAAGCATTCACTGCTAATGGATGTGGCTCCTCACTGGAAACTCAGTGTACATAACGCAGAACTGAAGGCACGAGAGTCAGAAATTTTGTAAGCTTCTCACTTTGTTGAATTTTTAACACTGAGGAAATGACACTTTCATTAAATACTTTGCCAAACGTATTTTACAGTTCAAAGTGTAAGGACTATTCTCTTTGTATAACTTATTGTCTTTCAGGACAATTATAATTACTGTAGAAAACCTCATTGTAGTGATTAGCTTTTTATCAATTTGTCTCAAAGCACTACCTAAAAGAGCTGAGAATTATTACCCCTGTTTTCTGAGTGAGGAAAGAGTCAAAAGATGATGAAGAGGCTGGCAAAGGACAACTGGAAGAGTGTAGCAATGGCCAAAATAGGAACAGAGCTGAGTACAAGCCTCATACATTATCCAAGAGGCTGTTCTTCCTCATTCCTTGCTTTCTATTGTTGTTTTCTCTCAAGGATTAATATTCAGGTAATATAATTTAGTTCTGTATTTTCCAATGACATAGAGAAATGCACAACCTGGGTTTTATATTTCATGCAGCACTTATGCATGTATTAAAACACTGAGCAACTGTCTCCCCTTGAAGGCCAGCGCTCTTTTCTTGGATGTTTATGTGCTCAATCGGACATTTGCTACATGATGCTCCTTAACGCAGAACAAAATGACCTATTGGCTCCTTCCCTTTCCATGAAGATGACTAGGCCAAAAATAATAGAATAGGTTGGTTATTTATACCAATGACAATTATTGGGTCAGGTTTGTCTGACAAAATGAATTTTTCTTTCACTTCACATTTGTTATTCTATTTAAAACATGATAGATGTTTTTAATCCAAATGCATCTCACCACCAACTAGGTACAGACTAACCCATCTGTAACCTTCAGAGGTTCATTCAGATCGTTAAATCTGAATCACCTTTTAGAGATTTCTTTCCCTCTCTCTTGAGTCCAGAGGCAACTTGTGGTGAGCAGTACCTCAGGAATTCCAGACTAGGTAGGAAAGGCCTTTTGAGCTGTTTAGGGAGAGATAACATACCTCCTTTTTTTTTTCTGCATGGATGTTTAAACTTGTCAATAAAAGAGTATGTCAACATGTCTTCAGTAGAGGTTACTTTAGCAGGTAGCATTGCTGAAGGCTGTGTGTGCACAGGAATGAATCATTCAAGACAATGCTGGTTTTATACGATGCTCCACAGTATGTCCTCAGAGTGGGAAGACTTGACATGTTGTTTGAAAAGGTCACATGAAACCTGTAGACAGTTGGCAATTATTAATATTTATTACTTGTCTAAGGAACTTTACGTGAAGATATTCCTTAAAACTTGTGAGCCGACAGATAAAACTGATGAAGTTCCAGTTCTTATCTGTTAGGAACTTTTTTCCCTTTCTCTTCCTTCTTAGAATTTATTCTGCACATCATTTTTTTTCTAGTTTTGCTGAACAATTTGTAAGTGAGGGGAAATTATATTACTGTTATTATTATTATTATTTTGAGCTACACAATTATACTATTAAGGTTAATGATGCCAGCAATTAAAAGGCATCTAGTTATTTGGAAACTGTCAGTTGGGACAAATTGTTCTTTAATGTCTCTACACATGGATTACTTTGATGAGATTGTAGGAAATCGGTAGGTCAGTGCAATATTTCTTGTTGCTTTTTTGCTGTCAGAAAGTTTTCCCTGCTGTCCTTGAAAAGTATTGTTAGAAAGTATAAACCACATTATACCACCCCTTATCTTTCTTATGGGTATTAGTTACAAATATTCTCATTAACTCTTTGTCAATGAATTATGGACCAGCTATTTATAGTACAGAATTATAAATTGTCTGGGGCTGTTTGTGCTCATGGGTTTCTGGCTCTGAAATTGCCTCTTTTTTCACAAAACTGTTAGTTATAAAACATATCTGGATTTCTAGGGGATGAGTGGGTTTGTCACGTATGCCTCCCAAATAAAATTTTTCCTTTCTGGAAGATACTGCCTCACTTGAAATTTTTTTTCCCCATGAAAAGTAATTGCAAATAGCAGGCAAGTTGCTCAGCTGTGCTTACATGGAGCCAGAACTCTACATGCAGCCAAGAGACAGGAACATCTATAAGCTCAAAATTTTGCAATCTCTACTTTTGGTGAAGTCCATGGTATTTAAAACCTGGGAGGGAACACCAGTGTTTTCTGCCATTCTGAGCTCTGTTTTAACTGTTCACTAGTCACTCAGTGAACATTTGTAGTGATACCTGCAGTGCTTTACCCTAGAAGTTTGTCAGGTTTATTGCTTGTGTATTGCTTGTGTTCCCTGTGCTTAATAAAGGGAACAGCTGCTTAATACTGATAATACATTGAAATGAACACATGTGAATGCGCAGATATGCGCAATTACCAAGGGGATAGTTGACATGGCACGATTTTATAATGATACTGTCATGCCAGCTAACAATTAAATGTTAAAAAAAAGGTTTCATTTATTTCCAGTCTCAAAGGAATAAATCACAATGAAAGATCAATGTCTTGATCTAGGAAACACTTCATG
The DNA here is from genome assembly GCA_035584735.1 of Pseudotriccus pelzelni. Lineage (NCBI taxonomy): Eukaryota > Metazoa > Chordata > Aves > Passeriformes > Tyrannidae > Pseudotriccus > Pseudotriccus pelzelni. The sequence goes on from JAWMRA010000001.1 coordinate 75,285,638, forward strand.
TTAAATTGCTATTTGAATGCTTGAAGTTAAGAACAGCATAGGAAAAAGCCCTGCAAAGTGTAAACCATAGCAGCAATAGGGGGTAGATGCTCCCCTATCCTCTCTGTGCACCTTCCAGCAGAAAAAAAACCCAAACCAACCAACCAACCAACCAAAACAAACAAAGAAAAAAAAAAAAAACAAAGAAAAACCCAAACAAAAAAAAAACCCTGCAAAATTCAAAGCACATATTAAATTTTATTTTCAGTACAGGTGAAATACAGTGCTTAAGTGGTAATTCAGACAGTGGCCTTGGAACTAGAAGAGCACTAATGAACTGCTGGTGAGGTTCAGTGGGAGCCTATGCAAAGCACCTGGTCACAAAGACCCATCTTAACTTACCTCCTTGTAGTAAATGGGGTACTTGTTGGAACTACTCCATTTCTATGTTCCTTTAAAAGTGGAAGTATCTTTTATTGATTCATCCCTCAACCTTTCCTTTCCTTTTAAGAGAAGATAAAATCTCACTGAGGAGTCTTATACTCAAAAGCAGTTTTAAGTGGTGAATAAACATTTTTTAGAGTTTTCATCTTTGTTGCAAATACAGATCCGGTTTGCAAGCAGCTGTCTGAACTAGCTCAAGTCTGAATTTTACAAAATTTGTAAAACCCTTCCACTTTTAAAAAGAAACTCCAAAAATGGTTTCTTCCACAAAGGCTAGAAAGGCAAACTATTGATTCATTTTTTGTTTTCCTGAATAATTGCATAGTTTAATGTAACTGTCCAATGAATATTGTTTATTTAGTCTTAATAGTTATTTGCTTATGTGGAACAATTATCCAGGTTTTTGCAACAACTTAGAAATCTGTTTAGGAAAATAAATGCAGTAATTAGAAATTAAAAGTCCTGTTGCTCAGTATAATAACTTCATTAGTTTGAAGCAATAAAGTGGAGTTCAGCTTTGTTCCTTAATTACTATTATTATTATTTTTCTTAATATGTATGTGCCCCATGCCTATTTCCTGCCTGGGGCATCACATTTGCAGAAGCTGGTCCTGCGACTGCCTCCAGCCAGTTTTGTGTGTACACCATGGTGCACAGTTCATAAACAACCAGGTGACTGATTACACTGGTAGAATGAAAGGGTAAATGAGAAAACATTTCACTAACCACAGGAAACCTAATTATAATCAAAATAGACTTATATTTTCTCCTAATTTCTGAAATATTTTTGGCATGGGAATTTTTTTTGCATCACTAGCTATAATTGTTTCTTAAATATATACAAACCTTTTCACAGTTGCAAGTTTCAGTGTCAAGTGGGAGAATCATCTTGGGAAAAGGCTCACTTGCAAAGCTACTAATTCTGGATTCTCTAGGGTTAGGGTTATATAAAAAAGGAGTTATTTAGTCTATAAAAGTTAAAAAAATCCAAAAAAAGCTCTGAGGCATCACTAATCTCTCAGTTCAGGCCATACCAGTATTTTTCTCAAGCACAATTTTTAATTCAAATATATGCATGGGTTTGGGATTTGTCAGCATAATGGGTTCAGATCTGAACTTTGTAGCTGGGCAGAAGCATGTTTCAAGCACAGGAAAAATAGTGATGTAGTATCATAACCGTGACCCCTACCAAATAAATATCTGTCAAAATTCTAAGGAAATCTCATTCATTTCGCTAGAATGATGCTTTTAATTAAGCAGAACTAAACTCTAGCTAGGTAGTAAAGCAGAGTACTTTCTATCCATGTTCAACACAGTGCTGAAGAGCAGTAAATAAGATAAGGTCAACTTAGGAGCAAGTGTGTCTTATAGGTGCAGCAGGTTTCCTGGAGTTACCGGTGCACATTGGCTATGGGAGGCCTTTCCTAAATGGCTTCTGAGTCACTGCCCTCAAGACCGTGATGGTAAACTCCGCTCAACCATGCTGACCAAGCAAATAAGCAATTTCACTCAGACATTAATGCTCAAGATATCTTGACTTAGCAACTTGATCAAGCCAATGTAGAAGGATCAACAAATGTAAAATGGATTTATCTAGGATGTGTTAACTCACATGTTAGCCACCTTGCCCCTAGCAGCAGAAGCAGCCAAAGCAAAACCATGGCATTTGTTTTTTCAGGGAGTGAATCCTGAATTGCCTAGAAAGACCATGTCCTGATGGGAGGGTTGAGGACCCACAGGTATCCTCTGATTCAGAGATGCCTGTGTGTGGAAAAGGAAATTGCCTACCTACTTTTTGAAAACACAAGGAAAGTATACTCCCCTGACCGCAGAGAGATCTGTCATGCTGCAGTCCAGGAGGCTGTAAGGTGCTCACTAGCAGGTACCCTGAGGGCACCCCCAGGACACTGCTTCAGTACATCCTTGCATCAGGAGCCATCTTTTGGCTTTTCATGCAGAGGATAAAGCTCATCTCAGGAGGGCAAAAATCCCTGTTGATGGAGAGAACACAAATTCACGTAACACTTCGCCTGAGCGTAAGATAAATTATGGTTTGCATTTTTAATCCTCTGCATCTTCCTCTTTAATTGCTTTTTATTCAGATCTGAGCTGCTTTTCATTGGTTCTGAATCCTCGTGGCAGTGGCTTGCTAAAATCTATGAAGGGTATGTAAGAGTAGACTTTTTGATCTGATAAAAGACAAAAAATCTCTTGCTGCATGCACCATTTGTATCAGAGGCTATTGAAGAGACTGAATGCATTTCAGTATCTTCATTGAACTTGATGTCACTTTTATGTTTCCTCAGTTTGTCTGTTAAGTTTCAGAGGAAGCTGAATTTCTCCACTAAGGGGAGCATATGAAGGAGTTGCCAGTAATAAGACTTAAGCCAGAGGATAACAAGTGAACTGAACTAGCCCAGCAGCAACACTTGTAAGAACAGTCTGTCAAGGAGGTCATTTTAAGGCTGATATTGATTAGGGGAAGATGAATGTGTCCTTTAATGGTATTCTTTGGTGTATCATTGATCTTCATAAAGCCCTACCAAGCTGCCTTCAGTAGCTTCACTGAGAGCACCATACGTTGTAGCCTGTGGCTGTGTAATTTATCACAGCACCGAGCTGCTACTGACTGCTTCCCTCTCCCTTCAGGCTTTTCCCCAAAAACATGCTTGCTGGACTGGCCCAGCAGCAAGCTCCTGCTGAACTTCACTTGCGCGCAGCTTTTCTTTGTTTTCTTACACCTCTGGTAGGACTGTGCACGTGGGACTGAATAAAGCTTCTGAAATTTAGTTAGAAAGTAGTAGGAGAGTGGCTTGCCCCCTCCATACAATGAATTGCTTGGAAGTTATGTTTTCTGTTTGTATTCGTTCTCGTATAGCAGGGTGTGCTTCAGAACAAACATTAGGACTGCAGCCGTTATCGGTCTCCTGGGTTGATCGGGCCTGAATCCCTAGATCATGCTGGCCGCTCCTCTCACAGTAAGGAGGTAGCGGGTCTGTTCCTGAAAGCAATCCCCAGCAGGAATGGCGTTCAGTACTAGGCACGAAATTTTTCAAACAGATTGCGAGAATCTATTTTAAATTTTAGTATGTTTATGTGAAGTTAAAGATCAAAGAACGTTTTAAACTTTGTGAACCATAATTGTTTCTGTACAGTGCTATATGGGAAGTTTTGTGTTTCATATGGCATGGATAAATCAACATTGTTCAGAATGGCTTCATGAAGAATCCGTATTGTAGAATTAAAAAAACATACGATCATGTGCACTTTTTCCTGTTAAGGCAGCCAGGTAACTCACATGCTAAAATTTAATGCTTCTTTATATGCAGTAAAAATTCATGCCAGCCATTTGATAACCGCTATGTTTCGTATTGTTTCTTGCCATGACATAGAATGAGTCTGTTTCTGAAAATATTTTAGTTGAGTGCTGTGCATATGGAGAATATTAACTGGAGGTATGTCTTTTTGAGATTTTTTTCTTATTTTTGTAGTCTTCATTCAAATGCCACCACAAATCACAGAGATGCATTTATTTGTGCGTATTTTGCATTAATGTAGCTTTCAGACATACTCTTTCATGAGAGAATGCATGTAGTATGAATACTTAAATAAAACTTTTCTTACCCATGAAAGGTAATTAGCTGTGGAGCTCCCAGAAGCGTACTGTTGAGTTATAGCTAATTACTATGAAAGTATCAGGAAGACTTAAGAAGTGTTAAACTGTTTTAGACAGTCAATATTGATACTCCTAGGTAACTTACTGTGTTGTCATTAATTATTTTGAGGGAAACTATGGAAGCACTCAAAAAATTATACGCCTTTCCCTTTTTTAATTTAAAAATGTAATCATGTACCTTAAAAAAAAACCCAACCCATAATCTTTAAAAATTAAAAAAAATATGGTTAATGAAATGTTTTTTCATTGTTGAGATTTTCACATTGAGGATCTCCACACAGTCTGTGCCAGCATGGGGCTGGGGCTGGAGTGGCACCTCCTCACTGCTGGTTCCTCACTGGTTCCAGTTACCCTGCAGGATTACCCTAAAGGTGAATGGTTGAGGCTCAAATTTGGTGATGGCATCTGTCTCTGCTTTTGTTGTTGTTGTTTTGGTTTGGGTTGGGGGTTTTTTGGTTTGTTTTTGCTTTTTTGTTTGTTTTATTTTTTTCTGGCTGTCAAACCTAGCAAAAATAGCTATGGAAGAAGGGAACTGAGTTTAACTGGTGGAGGAGAGTATGTACTGTACTTCCAAACCGGCATGTAATTCCAACCAGTCTTAAAAAGTACAGTTGAGAGATCGGAATGGTGGCATCCTTCTCTTTTCTTCTTTCTCTTTGTCTGTTTTGATGCTTGCCAGACTGGTCTGATTCTGCTTCAGCAAGCTTGTGTGGAGTAGAAGAGCATGGCTGTCTTCACTGCTCTTGGCCATCACAATTTCAGCTTGGTGCAAGGTCTATCATTCCTTCCCACACAGACCCTTGGCTTTGGGGTGAACCTGTTCCTGACATGACAGTAGCCAGACAGGCCCATAATACAGTGTTATGGCCCGGGAGGCTTTGAAGGGGATTGCCTTGATCAGTGACTGATATCTCTGATGTTCCTTCTGTTGTTTAGGGTGGCAATAAGTTCTCTTCAAGATTCTCTGATGGCCTTGGCCATTGGTGGTACTGTGGGGTGACTTCCCAGCCAGTTCTGCCATCTTGCTGTACAGCTTTTTTGGAGGGAAAGAGTTTGCTGTTGCCTGAGGGTTTTCTCTATTCACCATATCACCCAAAACACATGCAAAACTATACATATTTCAGAATTTTCTTCAGATTTCTATGTTCCAGAGGACAGAGGTTTTTGGTGTAGGTGAACTCAGTTGTCTGGAAACAGTTCAGAGACTCACTTGGTATCTCTAGATTCAAAACAATGCTGGGAAGCACAGGGTGTTGCCCACCAAAGATTTCCTGAGTGTAAATAAGGACACCTGCGGTCAAGACTCTCTCTTCTGAATTTAGCTCATATTTTTGTTCTATAAGGATTTTTTTCCCAATAATGCCTCAACAATTCAAGCTGCAAATCTGCAGACTCTGGTTCGTAAGCTTTTCCTGGTGACATGTTTATTAATCTTAGTGGTACTGCGTCTCTGCAGGTGGGCACGTTTGGCATATTTGCATTATCAATCTAATCTAAAGCCTTCTGACATAACCACATTGAGCATCTCGAGTATTTGAAAGTAGAAAAACTCTATTTGTTATAATTGTGTAAATGGGATGAGTTCTTGTAATGATGAATTTTTCTGTTCTTCTGTCTGCAAATGACACATTGAAGAAAAGCTGTGGTAGATTTTTGTTCTTTGGCACATGTTTCGTGACTATTCTTCTTGCTATCAAAATAAGTAAGAAGATAAATAAAATGTTCAGTAGTCCAGGCTTGGCTCTTACATTGGGTTTGTCCCCTGCACTCATAATCCTCCCCCTGTTAGGTGACAGCTTAATTATCCTAATGGGCAGTGGTGAATACATAGTACAAGGTGACTTGTCAGGTATTCGTGCGTAATCCCATGTGTATTAGGGAAATGCAAATATTAAATGTCAGTTCAGAAAGATGAATCATGCTACATACCCAGTGGCTTGCCAGGGCAGGGTACATGCCTGAGTGGTGGTTCCATTGTATCCTTGAATTTTTTCATCTTGTGTCTTTTCCAGGCTGCCAGGTTTCACATGAGGGGAAGGCAGAGCTCCTTAACTAGAGAGCTTCATTGAACTGCCCTAGAGGCAGCACTTGCAGGGAGCACTGAGATGCTGGGTGGGCAGTCGAGAGTTGTCTGCCATTCTCCAGTGATACTCTGTGCCCTTGGCGTCTGCAGCTGCTTGAGGGTTCCAGGATCTGCCAATAAACCTACTGAATTAAGGATCAGCTTCAAAACTCCACAGGAATTTTGAATTCTTGAAATCACTGCCTGTTTTCTTTCAGCCCATACCCGAGTCTTGCTTGAATTTGGCTTTTGCTGGCTGCTCTTCATGCAGCACCAATGGAACTTGGGGAGATGGAAGAAGCCGGTCTTTCAGAGGTCCAGAAGGATGTTTTTAGCTTTGCTGTGAGAAAGACAACTTTCATCTCAGTGACAATCTTCAGCCTGAGAGATGACAAAGGATAATTCCTGGTCCCAATAGGTCAATTCAGTCTGCATGTCTGTCTTTGTGTGCACATTCAGTCCAGAAAGTGACAGGTAAAACATGGCTGTATTGCTAAGCTACAAAACCCAGTAACTGCATACTTCATGGAATCATAAAATGTGCTGAGTTGGAAGGGACCCATCAGGATCATCAAGTCCAGCCCCAGGCCCTGCACAGGACACACCAACAATAAGACCATGTGCCTGAGAGCATTGTCCAAATGTTTCTTGAACTCAGACAGGCTTGGTGCTGTGACCACTTGCCTGGGGAGCCTGTTCCAGTGTTCAACCATGCTTTGGGTGAAAAACCTTTTCCTCAAATCCAACCTAAACCTCTCCTGACTCAGCTTCAGGCATTTCCTCGAATCCTGTCACTGGTCATGAGTGTGAAGAGATCAGTGCCTGCCCCTCCTCTTCTCCTCCTGAGGAAGTTGTAACTGCAGTGAGGTCTCCCCTCAGTGTCCTCTTCTCCGGGCTGAACAAGCCAAGTGTCCTCAGACACTCCTCATAAGGCTTCCCCTCCAGACCCTTCACCTTATATGAGAGAAAACTATTGGCTGACAGTGCAAAGTCTGCATTTGTGATCTGCAGGGGTGCTGTGCTGAGTTCCTATGGCAGCAGGAGGCAGATCATTTTGCTTTGCTTTGCAGACTCGGTTGCATAAAAATCTTTCCCATCTAGTACTTCTGAATCAGCCTGTACCTCTTTCACCAGCAACGGTCACATTTTCTTTCTTCTTTTTATTTTTATTTGTTCTGCCCAAGACTAACTTCCACCTCTGTGACAGATGGAGTGGTGGAACCTGCATCTAATTCAGCATGCCTGAAGCCGACAATAGGGCAAGAAGACTGTGCCTCACTCATTTGTGGTTGTATATTTAGATACATTCACTGCTTGTATGTGTGGGACTAGATTTTCCAAGGGGTGCTGGATCCTTTGGGAAATGGACAAGGTGCCTGTTGTCGGCCTGGTAATGCTCCTTCCACGTGCTGCGCCTGGACTCCTGCAGCACCCAGCAGTGCCCAGGGATGTGTCTGACAAAGGCAAAGGGTTTATCTCCAGTCAGAAAGGGAGCTGATGGGACCACACGAGAGCACTGTTAGATTTTTTTGTGCAGCAGTGTTGTCTGCCTTTTTCTGTGTGACTGCATGGCCTCTGATCTTGTGTGAGTGACAGCAAAAGGTAGAGATTGAGGGTAGCCACCAATGTCCTCCCTGGTCAGAAGAGTTATCCACAAGGAGACCAAAATCTATCAAGTAGCTGCCCATGCAGATTTCTCTGCATTGTCAGGCAATAATTTTCTCTCATATAAGTCTGTGGTTATTGGATTTTGTAGCTTAGCAATACAGCGAGGTTTTACCTGTCAGTTTATGGATTACACATACACAAAAAGGGCTTGAACTGAAAGAAACATTTCAGTGTTGGAAGCATGGAGGGAATAGGATGACTGGTCTGTTCTCCCCCGGTCTGCAGTGAACAAAAAGCTTGGGGCAAGGAGGAGAAATAGCTAATGCCAGCTCTGCTGTCTCAGCCAGCAAGGCAGCCTGTTAGCTAAGCTCCTAAGCTATTCTTCTGGCATTATATAAAAACATACCGCTGCGGCTGAGAATTATTAACATCCAGTTGTGTGGCCTCTGCATACCTGCAATGAAAGGGAACGAAATAAAAGCAGATAAATCACTTATCTTTGTGATTTTATCAGAAAAAAAGTGCAAGCAGGTGTTCGTGCCAACACATTCGGTCTATGACCTTTAGTTTAAAGGATTTATTTTTCATTATTTCTTGCTTTACAGCTTTAAAGACATAGTAATGAGGTACTCTCTGTGCATCCTCCTACTCAGAGCAGCTATATTGAGAAGTACAGCTGCAGCCAGTGGGGTGTTAATCACCACTTACAGGCAGGACTAACATAGGCAATTGGAGAGTGTGCTAATTTTCTATAGGACATCTACTCTCACCACCCTGTCTCCCATTAATAGAGTAGCATTTGAAATACTCAAGCATTACATGTTTTACCATGGAGAATAGATTTATGTAAGAAACCGTTATTTTAGGGTGAAATTAGCCAAGATATTAAATTGATAAACGTGACTGCAAACAGTTGCAGTAACAAGATCGCAGGAGGAACGTGGCAGTCTTCTGTGAGATATGGAGTACCTCCCACAGCCTAGGACGGTGGGCTTGGTGAGTTGTGGGCTGGCTATCATTAATGTGAGATTTCCCTGCACTCCATCAAGTTGAAAAGGGATTTACTGTCTTCCTGCCGGCATTGACAGTAGGGAGTTTCAGTGTCTAGTGTCCTTTTAGACAACTATCATTAGAACAGATATTATTCAAGCTAATAATTAAATCCTTGTACTAGAGTCCCATCATGGTCTTGTCTCCTGTAAATTATGTCATCCTCTGGCTCTTCACAATTCGACCCTTGTTCAGTTTTGTGGGGTTTTTTTTTAAAGTGCTTCCATTAGGGATAGCATTACAAGCACAAAGGAATGTATTAATTTTGGATCTCTATTACCTTTTCCAGTATTACTCAAAATTTAGATTGTCTTGAGTACCAGGGGACCAGCATGATGGATCCAAGTGACTAATCGCAGTAGGATAAGAGGTTATTACATCCCAAAGAATTATGAGTCTCATAAAATATTATTAAAAGTTAATGTGTTTGATTTTTCTCTTAAAATTATTCAAACAATTTTACTATCACTGGGTAGCTGACAATTTGCAAGAGGGTAATCAGAAAATATTCCAAGGAAAATGTGAATGCATAGCTTTTAGATTGTTTCATTATGTGTTATTTTACATTTGTTATGACTTTTAAACTTAATTATCACACAGGGTAGATAGTGATGCATTTGGTGATTTGCCAGATGCCGAAATATTAAAATATAATGACTCATGGTGGAATATGTGCATCCAGATATTGTTGGTATTATTGCGTGCCTTTTAAAATATTTAGATCCAAAGCATGGATTGACACTAGCTCTGTCTTTAATAGCTCTTTAAAAAAGAAGAAAAATCCCCATTTTAAAGAGAAACAAGAAAATGGCTAAAGAGCTTTGAACCTCTCATGGTGGTACTTTGGCTTCTTTTGGCTTGCCCTCATCTTCAGCAGCTAGATGATTACTTATATAAAGCCATCTCCCATATCCAATTCAGTGAACATTTGTTTCTCAAAAAAAGACCCAGAAGTCTAAGGGGAATTTGACGAGTGAGTTTTCTGATGTTTTTATTATTTGCATGTGTACTGGGTGTTCTGTTTTTCAGAGACTGCTCTTAATCTTTTTATGATTGTCTTTTGATTTGCAAGTGGGAAGACGAAGAAAAATAATAATTCAACCTCAAGCAGTTACCTTCTTTTCTACATTTTTTTCTCTAAAAGGTAGGGAGAAATAGGTTAGATGAGTTACATTTTCTTCTGTGTTTCAAATTTGACATGTAAATGTATCAGATGTGATAGGTATGAATGCAGGGAGGTGGGGTGGTGCTGGCCTCTTTGACTTCATGACAGGCTATGCATGATGTAAGGAAAATACACTGGGTGTGAATATTCAGCATTCACTCATCTGCCATCTCTTCTTTTGTCAGGATATTATGAAGTAAAAGCAGGTTTTTGTCTGTAAGTAGCTGATGGTTTGGTTTTGGAAAGACCTGTTGATGGATCAGGAGTGACCAGAGACATAGGGAAGCTGGTTGCAGTTTTTCTCTCTCTGGTGGGCTCCTTGCATGATTCTGAGATTACTTAATCTCCCTCTAAGGGCTAGAATGAAAATACACTCCTACTTAGATGGCACGACACATCCATTTCTTGGTCTTAAACACTGCGATGGCTTGATGCATACGAATGTCCAGATAGATCATAGCATGGAGGTCGGTTTTAGCAGCATACAGTGCACCAGCTGAAGTTGATATCGAGTCTGGGGGTGTTGCATCCTCCCACAGAAAATTTCCTCCATTTGCTCTTGCTTTAATCCCTTTCCCTTTCACCAGAGCTAGTGTCCATGCTGTGATTGAAGTAATTAATGTCAATCATTCAGTGGACACAGAGAGGGGCATGCATAGAAGGACCTAAGGGGAATTACAGTTGCGCAGACCTTCAGCAGCAACAGATTTCTCTTTGCTGGCTGAATGTTGATACTTGGGAATAGGCAGGTAAAAATAGATCCAGAGGACAGATAAAAGACTACTTTTACAGCAGCTGAAGGATATGACAGTTTAAAGCAATAGCTTTTTGCTTTGTGTAACAGCCCTGCTGTATTTGAGATGCTTACAGAGAAAGTATTGCCTTGGCTTGCCTCTCAGCCTGCAGGTTCTTGGCTCCCTTATACTTACAGTTTATAGTTTAATGTGGAACTGAATCTGAAAAAAAAAAAAAGAAAGAAAAAAAGAGGTGTTTCAGAGTGAGGGAAAAATACAGTGAATGAGGGTGGGATTTCCTATGACAAAGTAGCATCTGAACCAGTGGAGAGCTGATGCGCCTCCTCTAAATTATCCCCAATACACAGTTTTATCTGTTCCTGACAGGGCAGATTCACTCTCATGGTGGCCAGCATCACAAAACTGTGCTGGCCGTGTGAGGAGGAGATGCTGCTCCAGATTGTGTTGGGTGTGCTTGCAGAAAATAAAAGCTGTGTGAGCGCTCCTGCATCAGCTTCACTGTGCTTCAAAATCTGCTTTGTACCAAGCTCGGTACTGTTGGTTATGGGTCAGCCTCACAGTTAGCAGGAGGATTCATAACTTGTGGTAGCACGGCAGCTTATCACAGGGGAGGGCTGCACTCTGCTGAGATAAATTACAGTGCCAGCAGGCAGGAACTGATGCCAGTGATTAAACCCATCACTTGCTCTCACCACTGTTCAGAAAAAGAGAAAAGATTTTTGCATGCAGAAACTTGACAAGGAATTATAGAAGGAAAAAAATAAAAAATCCCCCCTTTTTTTTTCTTTTGCTTTCATTCCGTTCCATATCCTCCTTCGAGGTATTTCTGAGGCAGTGTATGCTCCGCTGAGCAGTGGCGTGTTGTTTGGCAGGTGTCACCAGGTGGCACTGCTTTCAAAATGTCATTGTGTGCTAGGAAAGGCAGAGATTGGCATCTCTTTCCTGCTGACATTTTAATACACCTTTCTGATGAGGCCATCGCTGTGTGAGAGGCCACAGAGTTTGCTTTTGGCCGATATCTTTGATTGAAGTTGCTCCCTGGGAACAGGGCATTGGGGTTTGGCTGAGTGTCTTGAAAGAAGGGATCGCCTGCATGTTATTTATGACAATCTCCGCTCCAGGATGAGTGTCTAAATGTAAATTACTCCATTTGCGTTTAGAGTATATCCACTCTGATTTCTCCTCCACTGAGAAACCAGTCTGCAGGGTGCTGACATCTGCTAGCATTCAGAAAAGAAGCAACACATGTTCCTAGGAGTTAAAAATGGAAGAGACATATTGCATTTTCTAACATTGTTTTTCCCTCTGGTAGTGCCAGCATTTATTCCCAGTGCTTAGATCTGGTTAAGCTTAATACAATGCAAGTGACTTAAGTTAGCGCAGCTGCCATAATTTCTCAGTGCAAATACTGGTGCCATCATCCAGGTATCTTTTCTTCTGTAAAATTTACAAGGGTTTTAAATTTCTGTCATGTCTTTCCTAATTCTTTAGCCATTTACTCTTACCTAAGTGATTTCTTTTCCTGCTTTGTTTGTGTGCTTTAAATTATAATACCCTTAAATTACATAATTACATAATTTTTAAAGGACCCTACCCTACAAATGTTGACATTAAGGAAGGTGATTCTTCCCCTCTACTTAGCGCTGGTGGGACACATCTGGGATGGTGTGTCCAGTTCTGGGCTCCCAGTATGACTCATGGGCATACTGGAGAAAGTTCATTGAAGGGTGAAGATGATTAAGTTCTGGAGCACTGCTCATGTAAGGAGAAGCTGAGAGACCTGAGACCTTTTGGCCTGAAGCAGAGAAGACTCGTGAGTGATCTTGCCAACATGTACAATACCCAAAGGCAGGAGGCGAAAAGGACAGAGCCAGGCTCTGCTCAGTGGTGTGCTCAGGGGCTCATTAACTGAGACATTAATACACTTAAGCCAACAAAGTCATATTTCGGAGTGTGAAGTGACAATTTTCCCTTTTTTCTCAGCAAATATATCTAAAAAGCACCTCTCATATTCATCATGGCTAGGCTTCGCGAACGAAGATTTTGGTACCTCTCATATTACTCCATATTCATAGAAAATGGAATGGTTAAGTTGCAAGCATCCTTTAAAAAAAAAAATATAGGAACTATATATAAATATAGTTTCAACCCTGCTAACATGGGCATGGATACCACCCACTAGATCAAGTTGCTAAGGGCCCCAACCACCTGAATGTTTCTAAGGCCTAAGTGTTTACATCCCATAAAATACTTGTTTCAGAATATATTTTTCTTTATATGTTTCTGTGTAATTTTCTTTTTTTTTTGACTAAATTCTCCTAAATATCTTTATTTTGTTTTCTCAAAGTTAACTTGTATCTTCCAGCTTAGTGTCATTATCACAATTAGTCCACTTGCTGTCTTTTCTCTTAAAGCATTTCATCGTCGTATATTACACTGGATTACATTGCATCCAATAACATTGATCAAAATAGCACCCCTTATAAATTCTTCCTTGCAGTATTTCCAGACTTGATGTTAATTTCTGCTTTTCCCCCCATCATTTAATTACCAGTCTGTATTACCATATCAACAGCTCACAAATATTAGCATTTTTTTCATGATTTTATGGGGCAGTATTAGGTTTTACCACCATGTGTGTAATTGATTGCACTCCTCTAATACCTGAACTGCGGTGACTGAAATCACTGCTGTCTACTGTGCAAGAAGTCAGTCACCTTCTACTGGGTTTTAGATACCCATTTAAAAGCTAAATTTCCATCCTGTTTCTAAAATTCATGATGTCTGAGCTTATAATGTATGGGCAAAATTGCTATCACTTATCAAGCCCTAAGCTCAGACAACCCACTACTGTATTTCTTAGTGGAATCCCTCAACGTTTTTGTTTCTTATTGAAAGCAGAAGGAACTGAATAACTCCACACCTAACATGCACGTGCCAAACAGCATTGTAATGTCCTCTGCCAAGCGGCAGCAATGAGCAGGTCTTGGCAAAAGTTCTGACATAAAGTAAGTTTTAAAAATTAGTTGGACCACCATTTTGTTTGAATGAAAGGCAATAAACCAATGACTCAATGGATTACTGAGCAGCCACACCTATGAAGCTGAAGAACTCAGCACAACAATGAAAGAGGACAAGTAGCACTCAGATTTTTAAATGTCAAAGAGGGAGACATCTTTTGAATGTCAGCATTTTGCAAAAGCAATTATGCAACCAAGTAATTTTTTTTCAGTAACGCATTATGTGTTATCTGAGGAAATTGTCTTTGCCAATTGGCCATCAAAGAATACGACTGGTTGCCATTCGCTGTAAGGAAGAAGCATCTATTAAGTGCAGGCATCGGTCAGTGATGACTGTCAGCCACTGAGTTGCATTTGACCTCACCCCACTGACATCAAGAATTATGATGGTGGTTGTGGCAGGGCGTTGCAACCAAAAGTGAATATAACTGTGTAGAGCTCAGCTGGAACACACCTTCAGAGACAAACTCATTCCATGGCTCACAGACAGCCGCCTTAAGAGGGGATAAATCATCTCTGGAGGTACTCACCTTTCTCTGTTGACTGCAGATGAACTGAAATGCCTGAGACCAGATATTTAACATTGGCTGACAGCAGGTGGGCAATGTAAGCAAAACCTACCCTAGAAGTCCTGTGAGAGGAGTCAGGTATCAACAGAAGTCAAATGGCAGTATGTTAAACTGAAGATACTTTGAATGTAACTATTTTCATCCTGTAATATAGATTATACATGGGGAATGCTGACATTTAAGAGATAGCTCAAAAGAAAATCTATGTTTAAATGCCTGTAAGCTATGTGTTTTCTCTCCCCAGTGCCAGATTCCCCAGATGAAAGTTTTTAATTTATTTATAATATTTTATAATTAAATTAAAATAAAATGTCAAAAGAGTAAGGAAGACCAGACACAGCTGTTTGTTAACCATGGAGATCTGTGCTACTCCACAGTGCACTGGCAGAGTGCACTCCCAAGGCTTCCAGAGCATGGACATTTAAGCCACAAACTATTTACAGAAATCAGTTGTATCAGTGGTTTACAGCAAAACACAGGCATGATAATTCTGAGCTCATGACTGGGAAGGGTGAAAGGAACTTTGACCAACAGATTCTAGAGTTCTCAGAAGAAATGTCCTAAAAATCAGTATTGCAGTTTAGTAGAGGTTCAAGAAAGAAAGAGTTTCAGGAGTTCAATAGTGTTCTACAGACTTCAAAGACCAGAAGAAATACCAAAAAAGCAAAGATTTTAAGGAATTATTGGGTCCAAAGAATCTCCAAAACTTTGGCTGCCTGAAAAAAAAAGATGTCTCCAGTCATTGAAAGAGAAGAATTCAAACATCAGATATAAACTTGTTTTTAATAATTTCTACTGTATGCCACAAAATCATATGATTATATTTTGGGTTTTGTTTCTGTATTGTAAAGATAGAAAACATCCATTTTATCTGAAAAATTAAACTGAGGGAGTCTGTCTTCTTTGAAGCATGTTGGTTTGTCCTCTTCTGGTTTTCCCTTGCACAGTGGTGCTGCTTGATGAGTCAGTGTCAGTGTCTCACTGGGGTTCCCTGGGCTTTCACTTCTGCATTTCGTCCTGGGCTCTTGCAGGCATTTGGACAGAAGCAGGGCTCCCATAACCTTTGCTTCTCTGTTCCTGTCAGAGGTGGGGTGTCCCTCTCACAGACTTTTGAGGCCAGAAGCAGTCAGTTTTCAAACTCAAAGGAATGCAAAACATCTCCAGAATTGAAGCAATATTGCAATAATTATTTGTTTACTCCTATTTACATAATTTTGTTTCCACCTGGACTGAATAACTCCCTGTCAGAGAAAATAACCCTGTGATTACTTTAATTCAAAGCATGTATAGTCCACCTATCATCTAGCTAATTTACTGTGCTAACAACTGTCTCACTGCATAATGAATTAGATAATAATTTTTTTAATGTCCACAAATAATTGAAGTCCTGGTTCAGCAAGGCAGTTAAAGCCTGTCCTAATTCAGCAAAGTGCACAGACCTGCCATTAACTTTGTGCAGGGTAATAATGGTGACAAGATAGTCAACTGGACCATCCACCGTCTCATTGAACTGTTGCTTTTGTCTTCAGGTAACTTTGCTTGTGAGGTTGTGCCTATTAGTGAGTATAAAGTAGTAAGCTGAATTTAAAATAATGTTTTCTGTGTAGCCTAGAAGTATTTTTTTAAAGGATATTAATGCTACTTTATGACTGGCTACATATTTCATCCATATGTCCTCTGGATCAATAAACGTAAAGGTTTATATTATTTGTGGATGCATCCAATATTGCTTTTGTATTAGGCATTTTTTTCCCTATCAGCTATTTCAAGACAGTTCTTGCACTCAAGAATATATTTCTTGGTGAGAAACATGTGGACAAAAATGAGTCATGCCATGTGAACATCTTTCTTTTAATTGTCCATTACCTGTATCTTAATTACTCTGAGCATCTGCCACTAAGTGATGGCTCCAAAAACACATTACTGTCTTATTAATGTCAGTCGTTTCTTTATTAAGATTTGTACTGCCTGAAAGATGCAATGAAAAATAAGAGATTTCAGCCATTTCCAAATAAAATGTGTGAGAGAGAATGGAAGGTACTAATGGAGAAGTAATGGTAGTTTCACACCAAGAACTATTTCATGATCCTGAGCCACGCACACTTGCAATCACCACATACAGCAAAGCTGTAAGGTAGGTATGTTATTAAATTTTTAAGATGCCGCTGTTTTAAAATATTGTTGTTCCAGTTCAGAATTCCAGGTGAAATAGAAAAAGGGTGGCCTGATTTACAAAGCTGCTGGTATTTAATGAGGTCATCTGAGGCCATAAGCCATAAGGAGTGAGTACCAAGTCAGGGAATCTGATACTCAAAACCCTTTCTTGATTCCATCACCAGAAGCCATGGTTGTGATTACTAAGGTCTCTTAGGAGTCTCCAGGTGTGCTTCTGTGCATGTGCAATGCAGCTGTTTGCTTTTGGGGAGTGGGGTCTGAGAAGCCCGACGAGTGCCTTTTGGGGAGCACAAATGGGGAACACCTTGCTTCGGGAGCCGTGCAGGGTGCATAGCACCTGCAGATGTGAGGGAGTGCCAGACCAAACAGCAGCCATGGCCGCTTTTGTCAAAGCTGGTGGTAGTGTGTAGGAAGTGAGAGAAGTTTCTTCATTTTTTTTCCACTTCCTAAGAAACTCAAGCTTGCCTCTCCCATTGCCCATGAGATCAGCTCTGTGCTTCCTGTCTCCTCAAGGAAGGAATTTGTCCCCCAGTCTTTGGTTCTGCATCCTTTTGACCAAAGAGAAATCAAGATTCAATATAGCGCAAGGATGATTGTGATAGTAAAAGCAATGACAAGATGCGACATTCTGTGCCCAAGCAGTGTGCGCAACATGCTGTAAATAAAACACTGAACTACAGGCTTTCAGGTTATAAGAAATATTGAACAAGCATCTCACTGAGCACTGCCTGTTCTGTGCACTGAATAAAGCACAGGTCCTGCAGAAAAAAATAATAATTTTTATTGCAAATAAAGAGGATATCAAAATGGCAAAATAAAGCTGCACAAATAATATTCTTTCTGACGTTTTCCAACTCTGAGGATGATATTTCTCCTTGTAAAGGAGGCTTTTATATGTTCCTTTCCTTATGTAATTGACACACTCTTGTTATTAAATATGTTGTACTTCTTTAAATTTTATGTGTGATATTCAACATTTACAGAATTTAATATTTCAGTTGTGTCATTTATTTTCTTCTCAGTCGTATAGTTTTAGTACACTGGAGTGAGGAAGTGTATATTACACGTAAGGAATTGCAGAGGTTAGGTAAGTTAGGACAGACACAGGAAAAGTGCTCAGGGTAGCAAAACTAAGTAGATTGTCCTGGTGTGCTCATAAATCCAGAGTAATTCCTGCACAGTTGTAGCAGGTTAGGTACCAAGGCCATAGTTTGACCATACAGTCAAGCTGGGTTTAGGTATCCTAGTACTTGTTCAAAACCAGGGCTAAGCAATGGTGCAAATTGCTCCTCTGACATAAACTCACTGTGCCAAATCAAGCTGTTCAAGAGGAGTCAGTAAATTGGTTTTTGTGCTAGACTTGGTGTTTGTGCTCTGCATCACCCTTGCCCATCAGGTATCACACATGAACACATCAAAGCAGTGGATGCTGGTATGTACTTTAGCTAATTCATGTGTCCCAAGTTCACCGTGGGTCATATCTGCCTTGCCAGGCCACCTAGTCACCTGCAGACCTGGTACTGAACGGCAGTGGAGTTGTCAGGAGGGGCTGAGCCATTTTTCAGCCTACCTGAAGATCTTAGCTGCCCTTCTACGCTGTGGCCTCAATGGGATGCTCCTCCCCTCTGTGCTGAACCTCAGTGGTCAGTTCCTGCATTCAGTCTGTTTCCATGGTTCATTTCTCTTTCAGAGCTGACATGCTGTTTGATGTTGCCTCCTACCAACCCCTGGTAATAATATATTTTCTGATAGTCTCTTTGTAAATGAATGGAAAGTGTTCATTTTTACAAGCAGTAAAGAACTGCCGTTTGTAACACCCACGTCCATTTTTAAGAAAACGGAAAACAGATTTCTTATTGAAGGTGAAAGAACATTTTCTGTGACAAGAATGACATCCAGATTCTTCCTTACGCATATGACTAAAACAGTACATCTTTTTTTCTTTTTGCTTTGACTTCACTCATCATTATGTGAGCTATTTCTCTCATCCATGTTAGGAAAAAATTATGACTATATGGGTGGCCTGGTGTAGCACAAGGATGGCTGAGTCAGACCAAAGGTCCGTCTAACCTAATACCTTGTCTCTAGCAATGGAGAGTCCAAGGAGGATAAGAACAAGGCAAGCATGTAATGACAATACTCCTGAATGTACTTCCCTGGTTGAAAAATTCAAGGGTTGAGAATTTCTTTCCTACTGGAGATGTCTCTGTATTTAATAGCTCTTGATGGGTTTGTCTTCCATGAACTAGTCGAGTAACTTCTTGAACTCCTTTTTTAATAGCACATTTTTCATTCAGCCGTTTTTACAGAACATGATTCTTCTAAAACCTCTTTTAGGAAGCCAAAGCTAAATCCCAGATAGATTTAACAGAACGAAGTCCAGTTGCAATACTGTAATATTATAACTGCTATAGGATGTCTAGAATTGAAAGTTATGCCAAGATTTTCAAAATCATTTCTGTCTGTCAGATTTGTTAAGAAAGCCTGAAGTGACAGTAATGTACAGGGATATAAACTGAGCCCTTGGAGAGTCTGCGTATCTGGGGTGCAAAAATGAGGCAGATAAGTTTCAGTGAGGTAAAACTAAAAAGTCCCAATTAAACAAAATTCCATATCCCAGTAGCTTGTAGAGGGAGAGGCACAAATGAGGGCAGTGCTGTGAAAATGGCCTGTGAGGAAGCAGCCACATGGCTAAAACAACACATTTCTTGGTGAGACCTGCACCCCATGCTCCAGCCGCCAGCCTGCCCTCCTGAGTCAGCCACACAGCCCCTGCACCCACCCCCGGCAAGCGGCAGCATATCTCTGTCGCTGACAAGGGCTTGGAGTGGCACCATCCCACTCCCACTCAGTTTTTCTCTGCAGCCAGCTCAATGTGCAGAGAAACTTGGTGCAGGAGCAAACAGGCTTAAACATAGCTAGGAGAAAGCTGGTTTTCTTCTGTGTCAGCCCACCAGCACACGGAAACGCTCTGCTTCCTCTGCAGCTTCTCCAGGCATAAAGTTATGCCACTGCTGTGCGAGGACACAGATAATGCAGGGAAAAAAAGAAGAAAAGAAATACAGGGGAAAAAAAAAGTAAAGTGATGCCAAAGAATGAGGGTGGAGCTAGAAGGAGAAGAAACAGAAAAACACATAGTAAGAAAGAAACACTGCAATTTTTGTACCTCTGATGATTCCCAACATTGTCTTTCCAGTTTGAGTGTTGAGATTGTGCTCAGGATTCATCAATTTAGAAATTTTTTTCCCAGATTCTTTGCTTCAAGGTATTTATCATGGATTTTTCATTAAAATCAGGTGTGTTTTTTAAATTTAAGGTTCAGTCTCTATTATATGTGTTTGTAGACTGTTGATTTATTCTATATATTCAGTTTGCTGGCCCTTCTACAATAAACACAGGCATGTTTAGGAATTTAAGAGAATTACATTAAGACTGAAAAACTCTTTCAAGAAACCTGTGTATTCTTCTCTCATTGTCTGGTTTGTTGCTGTTTGCCCAGCAGTTGCTATAAATATTTCTTCCCAATCTGTTGAGAATACTGGGACCCCCTCCCAAAAAAAAAAAAGGCAATTAGGGCAAAGTTATAACTGTCTTTACACAATCAAGGAGAAGGGGAGCCTGTACTGTCCCTTCCTCTCCTCTCCTTCCAACAAGGCAGGCTAGGGTGTGTGCCAGGGAATGCTTTGGTCTGGGAAAGGGTGCTAGACAGGAGGAGCTGGACTTCTGGCCTCTGAGAAAAAATATTTCCCTGAGGAGTTTGGGGAGATGGTATAGCTTGGTGGCCACTGGCCCGAGGCCTCACGTGTGGGTCCTGCTGTCGGACATATGATGGATGAGGAGGGGTGCCCGTGCCTGCTTACCCCCCTCACTGCAGTGGCCCCGCTACGCTGCCAAGTCTTTTCCATCGATGCTCAGGGAATACTAATGTGACCCCTCAGCTAATCCCCTGCTACACCTCTGAGGATCCCTGCTGCTTTTCCAAGTGTGATTTTTTGGTGATAAATCCCTGCGTGTGCTGCTCATCGTTCCTAGTAGTAAAAACATTGTTACTGGAAACAACATGGAAAAATGTCTGAAGTGAGTTATTTTTTGAGCCGTAGTTTGCATGAGCGTGCTTAGTGCTGGTGTATTTATTAAGGCCTTGGAGCAAATTAAAGTGTCATGACTACAGGTCTATGTGCATGCAAACTTCCTTTTCATCCAGGCAGGGCTGTAGTTTAGCCTGAACATACAGCAGCTGCTGTATCAAGATGGAGAGCAGGGATACGAGTACTAAACAGCACTTGGTGAGGCTATTGGGATGCACAGTTTTGTCATTTATGAAAAATGATACAATTATAAACAAAAATTTTACTTTTAAAAAAGCCCATTGAAAAGGAACATCTTCAAAGCAAAAAAACCCAAATCAGATTAGTTTGCACCTTCTTCTTTTTTTTGACTAATTTTACTAGGCAGGTAGCATATCTTCAGTGGCTCAGAGAACTCTGAAAAGATTTCTTTCATAAATTCAGAGGTTTTAACTTATGTTAAATTATGTAATATTCAGTATGTGTAGCACAAATAAGACTGACGCAGACATCGTAATCTCTGTTAGATAAAAGACTGAAACATTGAAGTCATTAAGACTGTAGAAAAATGTTCATGATATCATGATATTTTAGCTTGAATTTTGCTTTCCTATTTGCATCCCTACTATATTTGTATTGACAGTAATATTCTGTATGAAACAGAAAGCAGTTTACAGTCTATAAAGAATCCTAATGAGTGTTCTGTGTTCAAACCTTTGTGTTACTTAGGATACACATCAGCAACTTTGCTCCTTGTTAATGCAGAAATATTTTTCATAATCTTGTCATTATTCCAGTTCTTTTAGAGCAAGATAAGTTTGTGACCCAAAGAGTACTCTGGCTCTTCGAAGGGAGGGTAAAAAAATCCTCCACTGGCAAAGATAAAGATTCCTAGATATTTCATTAGATATTCCTAGACCTTAAGCTCAGTTTCAGATAGGTTTTGTCTCTGCTGCCTGAATTCAGCATCTGCACAGATGTTCACTAATTTCCATGAGAGATACATTTGAAAATAAAGTCCCACACACGATTCCCCTGGCTTTTAGTTCAGAAAGATACTAGACCACGTTGAGTCTCAATGTCACATATCTCTGTGGGGAGAGACTAGAAAGCCTAACCTATTTGCATATGTGAGAGGGTATGGCAACAGTCTGCTGCACTAATGCATAAGGAGAAGGTTATTTTACAGTAATAAAATTGCAAAGATGATAACCTGCAGTTAAAAAAAAAAAAAAAAAGGAAAAGAAAGAAATTCCTTCTTGTTTTTACAGACAAAAATGAAGAAGGAAGGTAACATCCACTCTGAGAATGTAGCTGGATTTTAGTAAAGGCTGGATGGCTTCATGGCCCCCTAAAAACATTTATATATAAATGACTTGAGATAATAAGGCTAATCAAATGTCATGCTTCAAGTAGTCAGCTCATAGCCTGAAGGGACTGGGGAGTGCGTTTTTGCCAGCGTACAGATGTGCTTCATTGATTAGGATTTGCCCATTTCAGAGGAAAGTTGCGTAGCCACAGGCATCCATGATGACTTGCTGCAGCCAGTATTCTTGTGGAGTCCTATCGGCATCTTGGCTCGTGTGAATGCACAAGTTTTGCAGAAGCCTGGACTCTGTCATCAGCGTGGGTTAGACCTGATCGTATCATAGAGCACTACTGCTGAGAGATCATGGAAACTTCGTTTAAAGTTTGCGCTGCAGATCAAGGTGCAGAGATTTATTTGAATGAGTTAGCAGATTGGTGGGTTTGTGCTGTATCCACAGGGTTGAATTTGTATGATGCCTAGTTAGTTTTCCTGAAAGGTAAAGAATACCTCATAAAAGCTGTGTAGAAGCCTGGGCTTCTTTATTTTATCTTCTTAACTTCTTTATCAGAGCATAACATCCGCAACCAATAGTGGTACAGTGCAGTCCACAGCCTGGCACGTGTGTCTGAGCCTGATTAATTAAGATTTGAGGTCAGAAGAAGGAGATGGTCTGATTTCTGCTAGGTATTCCAAGGTCAAACACATGGTAAATAATAAAAACATCACAGAGCTACAATTGAGTTAAGAAGATGAGGACTTATAACACTGTCTCTGTAAGACATTCGGAATATTAAAGCAAATAACAAGGTATCCCAAACAAGATTTGTTTTTCATATCTGCAGGGAGTTGAGAGGATAGTGAAAATAACTTTAATGCCATTTGTACCTTAACTGTGGTGCCTACGGGATGCGTTCATAGAGAGCTGAAATCACTCATAGTCGCTTACTTTGCGCTTAGGCTACAAATTACAATATAACACAGAACCAGACTGCATCTTGGAGGCTGGCTCTGTGTCTGTGTGTGTGTGCATGTGTGTAAAAGGTCTCATTTTGGCTGTTTATTGCAAGCAGTGAACTTGGAAAAGCTTTATCCAAGTTCTTTGCGTGCCAAGTATGTAGTGGAAATTGTACATAAAAACTGATTCCCTTTCAAATTGCGGGTTTTGTTGCATGAAATTCTATCACGAAGTCAATTCTAGTAGGTGAAAGCTTTTATTTCTAAGACACCGTATTATCTGTAGACAAAAGCTTTATGACATCAAGTTTTGGAAAGCAGGTTAAGCTTTTGCTAGGATTTGGGGAAGATTGGAGGGCCCCCTTGTGGAGATTTTATGTATGTGTGGGTGTGGAGGAGGAAGATGGCAATTTTGCTTATAGCTTTGAGTTGTATTATTCATAGCAAACATTTCTGGGTTTCCTTAGATGCTATCGAGTATTTTGGTAAAACACAAAGTGCAGTGTGAAATGGAAAGTCAGCAGTCTATCGTGAAGCGCTCAGTTGAAATACCTGTCATCTGCTTGCTTAGCATCTCATAGGAAAAAACATACTATTACATCACAAGAGGAATTTTATGGAGGGGAGGAAAGAAGAAAAGCTTTTTTTTTTTTTTTTACAACTGAGCAATTTCCTTAGGTTTTGTGAACTGTTTCAATGTATGAAAGGAAAAGGCTACTTGTACAATGTTTTCATTAGTAGAATCACCTGAAATTCTTTTATATCCATATTGTCATGTTGTTTACCTTACAGGAAGCAAATCTCAGAAGTTATGACTAAACCTAGTTGTTTTAAAAACTCAACATGTAGGACAAGAAAATGACTGTGATGCCTAGATTTTGTGATGATCATTTATAATTTATGGTCATTATGCTTCATGTCAGGATTAATAAAGATTTGAGGCAAATCTTGGAGAGAATAAATTGATGTACTTTCAAAGGGATTTCAATTACTGGGCCTTTTTTATTGTTAATTACTTTATTAATTGAGCAGAATTACTGTACTGATTCAAAATGCATTGCAGTGAAAAATCCCACAGAATCTTTATCTGAGCATCCCAGACTTGGAAATCAGAGAAAGCTCAATTAGGGAGGCAACCTGGTTGCATGCCACTTGCGGGACAAACTGGTTTCCAATGAAGTCAGCTATAGAGGAACACTGGTGATACTGGTACTGCATGTCTTACCTAGCCAGAAAGTAAAATGGGATAGCAACAGCTGCTTCAAAAACCAGGAACAGGATAAAAATAAATATTCTATTTGAATTTAAAATAAATACTTTTGCTTTGTTTTAGACCTAACAAAATCTGACTGAAGAAATGTAAATGTCAGAAGATTTAAGGATCTGGCCACATTTTATTTGTTTTTTTCAGGGGCTCTTTGAAGCTGAATTTTACCAAGCAGGTGTATTCCTGCAGACAGCCAGGACCCATGTGATAAGAAATCTCTCATAATTCTGCATAAAAATATGTAGTGGGGTTTTTTTTTCCTTTATAGCCATTACAAAAGGCCTTCCGTTGTTCAAGTTACCAAATAGACAGGGGATCTGCATCCCCATCTTTTTGCACTGGAGCTGGGGGAATGCTCAGTCGCACAGGCAGTAACTTGCCCCATGTAGGCTCCCCATAAAACAGGGCTTTGCTCTAACCTTGTTGGCAACTGCTCAGAGACTGCGACCTGACTGCGAGGAAGGTTTTGTGGTTTGTCCTGTGTGCATGAGGGATATTATGAATCCTGCTGTACTAAGCTGTTACCTGTGATTACAGGCATCAGGCTTTTTCAGGAGGGTCTCTTCCCAAGTGGGTTTCTGTTACCCTTGGAGGCTATATTGGCAAAACAAGATAGAACTGTAGGTGTCTTGTGCAGCACTGTCCCCAGCTTTGCTCCTCTCTTGTCCCTTGCCTGTCATCACCTTTCCTTTCTCTGGCTAGCCTTGTTCCTGCTGCCACTTCATGCTGGGGGTCATCCCCGAAGCTCATTTACCCTGTATGTCTCTCTGAGAAAGACAAGTTCAGCACCTCCTTCCCACGCTGGGGCTAGAGGGAGCTCTGGAAGGAGGCAGGTAGTACGGTAGTGTTGATACACCCTTGTTTCATTTTTCCTTCTGTGCAGTGGCACAGCAAAGGCAGAGACAAAAGAAACAACATTTTTGAGTAAAGGTATCATATGTACCCCAGATTTACACAGTTCTTTTGAGACACAGCAATTATCTCTGCACAATAGTGATGAGATAGAATGGGGACGATATGAGCAATGGATTCCTCCCTTGCCAGTCCCAGCCACAAAGGATTTATTCTTCTCCCTGGCACAAATGCCTTGCATATCTTTAAAGAATCTTGTAAGACATAGAGCATAGCTATTGCTTTTGAATAGCATTTCCTCCTGTGCGTGCTCACACACTGTTTCTTACAAGGTACAAGGTTTTTGTTATGCAGGTGCTTGATAGCACAAAGAAATTCTTATTGTTTGAATTATTATTGCATTTTGTATTTATATTTCTTTCAGCAAGGCTCTTGCTACTTCAGTCCTTTCAGCAATTTAAGGAATACTTAGAACAAGTGAGCTTGATATAATTTAGGCAAAGAACAAAAATCTCTGGATGGAACTTTGTTAGATTTGTGTCTCATCAAGAAATGATTTACAATTTGTATCAAGCTTGTTTGATGGAAAGAGGCAGATTTGTTTTTCCATCAAATCACCTTATCTGTACATTTCTATTCCAGACTGCTTCTCTCTGAAATAAATTGTCATTTCCCCATCTTAACCATCTTCTGTGCTCTCACATGTAGCAAAGCTGGACCCACCATTCTCAGCCCCTGGCCTGTGACATGTAAATATCCAGCATTTATCTCTGATAGGAGATGGGAGATTCACATTCAATAAAGTATTTGATAGACCAGCATCTGCAAAGTTTATTATACAAGGCAGAAAACATGAGGGTGAGCATGAGAATTTTCCAGTGAGCAGAAAACTGGTAACAAAATGGCATGTGCTGAAAGAAGTTGTTTCTGGTTTAAAGGAAGGTTATCAAGGGCTGGTTTTAACTCTGCTCCTATTTCATGTTTTCATTAATGATGTTGACACTAAAAGCTGAAGTATGTTAATGGAATTTGCTTAATGACCTTGAGGATTTCAGGAAAATAGGTGAAACGAAGTTTGGTAGTTCAAAGTGCATGGTCATGCATCTCAAGCCAGCAGAAACAGATTTCCTCTATCAACTGAGGGCTTATCAGTCAAATGGGGAGAGTGGAAAGACATCTTCATATTCATAGAACCACAACATGGTTTGGGTTGGAAGGAACCTTAAAGACCACCTAGTTCCAAGCCCTCCACTACACTATATTAGCTTGCAACAGAGTATGAGTTTCCAGAGTTATGTGGCGCCATAAAAAAACAAATGCAATGTTAGGGTGTTTCAGAAAATACATTGTCAGTAGAGATAGAAAATATTTGTTGTACAAGACACCTGTAAGGCCTCATGAAATTTCCCCAATTCTAGCCATGTATAGTGAAATCTGAAGTCGTGCAAGTTTGAATGCCAGGAAAGGACTTCTTGGATGATCAAAAAACCAGAACCAATGTCAATGAACATCTTACTTTTGTAAGCTCCCTATCAAAAGCTAGTGTGGAAAGCTGAGATGCTGGAAAACTTAGAGTGCAACTCTGAGTGGAGTGATGTAAGCATGACCCAAGGGTTTTGGGGACTGCAGTGGTCACTTTGGGCTTGTCTTATCAGAGGAGACAGTAGCAACTAGTTCAGCTTTGTAAAATGAAAGTTGAGAGGTGTAATTGCTCTCTGATCTTCAACTTAGATGCTATTTCTCCTTCTTGAATCCGCTTGATGTATTTGCAGTGTTAACCCAAGGACAACTGGATCTAAGTAGACTAAGACCAGGTTTAGCCTGGGAATAAGACTCATGTTGCTAACTGTAAGAAGCAATCTTCATAAGCTCTTTTCAGTAGCAGCAGTAGCATGAAAAGGATGTTTCAATAGGGGCTAGGATGCTTTAGGAAGGGAATAATTGAGTGCTATTATCTGTGCTGGCAGGGAAGTATACTGTGATGGCTCTAAGAACCTCCTTTTGCTAAATAAATTGACGGACTGTGTCTTCTTCATATTTGAGCTCTTACTATTCTGTGATTTTCTTCACTGGCAATGAGACTGAGCTTGCCTACATATTTAAATATAGAGTTAAATGCTCAACCTTATGCTCTGTGTTTGAAAATTTATGCCTAAATCCTAAAGGCAACACCCAGGGAAAACCTACATTATCTCAGAAAGCTCACAAATATTCATATACTATTCGTGTGCATTTTCTAAAATACCGGGATTAAAACCATGGGTAGCTACATAATTTCATTAGTCTAGGAGCTGTTCAAAATCCAGGATTGATATCTTTGAATGGAATTAATTTCTTTAGGGGCATGTAGTAGCTGCACTGTCCTCTCCACTTTCTAGAGACTATACTGAAGAACGTGTCATTGAAATAAATATTCATGAAGTTGCTCAATAATTCAGAGTGTGCTGATTCAGAGTGTTATAGTCCTAGCTAAAATCATATTAAAAAAATCCCAAACTCTTAAACAGCAAAGCATGTCCCTGGTGGCCTGCCTAGGGTAGCCAGGAAGGAGCACGGGAGAATGGGGGCGAGTTTTTCTGGTTTGATGTGTTGTCTGACAGAACCGTACATTTGGTGACAGCAGACTTTGCCCTGTCATCCAGAATCAGAGAACCCCTGGGGCAGGAAGGGTCCTCAGGAGGTCTCCAGTCCAATTCTCTGCTCAGAGTGTGGTCACCACTGAGCACAGATGGGGTTGCTAAGGGCTCTGTCCAGCTGGGTCTTCAACACCTGCAAGGATGGAGGATGCAGAGGTGCTTCTGACAAAGATTTCCAATGCTTACTTATTCTCGTAATGAAATTTGCTTTCCTTGTGTCCTCCCCTTTTTCAATTTATGACCATTGTCTCTCATTAGCTATCCCACCATGCACATCGGCGAAAAGCCTGGCTCTGTCTTCTCACTGACCTCCTCTTAGATACTAGAATGCTGCAGATTCCCATCTCCGCTTAATGTCTTAGACATATCTTTGAAATACTTCATTAGAATCTGCATCCTCACAAGTTTATATTCTTCTATGTCAACAAAAAAGTCTCAACACTCCCACTTTCCTTTTGCAGCAGTAGGTCCCAAGATCCATTTTCACTGATGATTTTGAAGGGAATGTGGCAATGTGGCATGTCAAGAATGTGATTATTATTTTCATGATTGTCCATTACTTTAGAAAATAAAAATTACAGTCACCACAACTGTGGTTTTTACCACTGTTACCAATACAGATAGAGTGCTGGATTTTGAAACTTATCTTTTTTCCTATATAGTATAAATCTAAACCAGTGCTATGTTCAAACAGTTTAGCTAGTATCTCACTCTACTTGTATCTTTGTATGGCTCTACATGATTGCTGAATTTGTTCTAGCTTCAAATCAAGGAAAATTAGATTTTTTAGGTGGAAAAATTCCTAATGTTGTACCTGCAGCACTTCTGTTGCTACAGGTTCTCTGTCTTTCTTCTACCCTTCTAGATTACCCTAAATCATTACTGTTAAAAGTTGTTTGATGTCAAAGTGACTGATCTCTAAAGACACTCCTTGTCATCTGTCACCCTTTAATCAGATGTAGGACACTTATCTTCTGATCAACAGCCATGCAAAAAAAAAAAAAATAAAAATAGTGCTGTAAAGCTTTCCTGAGGTTTTTTTTGATAGCATGGATACAGAATTTAATCTGATATTTCAGAGGATATTTTTAAACGGCTTGCAATTTCTAAACAGAAAAAATTGGAGTTTTATAATGAAAGCAGCGAATTACTGTAAAAGAAACTCGAGTTGGTGACAGGGTGTATTCCTCCTAACATGCAAGAAAATATAAGGTTTCACATTTCTTAAGTGCTTCCCAGTGCCCAAACACCACATTTCTCTTGCCTGTAAGAAACTGTGTCATCACAAATAACTTCCTGAGCAACCACCTTTGTTTACCCGAACCAGAAATATAATCCCAGCTGTCTGACTCCAAGCCCTCCCTCTGTCACACTGATATACTGATATATCAATAAGGACAACAAAATTATAACAGACTGTTTTTATGACTGCTGGCTTGGAGATTTGTGTGAAATAATATGAAACGTAAAAATTTTGGTTTACATTGGGGGATGCTCTAACTCTAAAAGCATGCTTAGAAAGACATATTATAACATGACTAGTTTATATTGTATTGTCGTATTTGAGGTACAAAAAGTCATGAAATGGATGTTCTCTGTAAACGCTTCTCACTCGTTACAAAAGGTTGTGTTGCTGGATGCTTTTTGATGCCGGCCTGAAGTTTGCATTCCGTGAATACATCCCTTCAGGCAAGGACTCTGACTCCAGGCATGGGGTTCATCTTAGAGACAGAGACACCCGTACATAGGTGCCTACAACACAGACATCTCCAGGGCAGCAGTTAAGCAAGCTCCCATTGTGATCAAGGTACACAGTGCAATGCACAGGGAACCTCTAAAGTGATGCAGCTCGTGCCAGAGCTGGCACCTACCATGGCCAGCTGCATCACTCCAAACACACACCACTGCCTGTACTGAGCAGCTCCCTGCTGCTTTCAGAGCTTGCCTAGATGTGTAGCTTACATGTAGACCACTGCATTTAGATATCTTACCCGGAAAGTAGTATCTAGTCCCTTCTCTGAGCAGGCATATCATACCGATTTAGCTGCACATCATGCCACTGGGGTCATGAAAAGTATAGTTAGCCAACAGAGGCTCGTGGTCACCTTGGAAATAGGAAACAGTAGCCAGTTTTTATTCTAGTTGGATTCAGAGCTATGGGACAAAATCTCAGAGGAATAATGAGGCATATCTAAAATGTTATATTTTCTAGCTCAAAATACAAGTTGGTTTGTTTTATTTTATTTTTGTTATTTTATTTTCCTTTTATTTAACTCTACAGAAGTCGATGGAAAGTTCTCCTTTATTGTGGATTAAGTGTCTTTAGGACATTACAGCCACTGTTTTAAGTAAGTACAGTGCTCATCATCCCAGGTAAAAACAGCAGAAGAGGTGGGTGCTCCAGTCCCCTGAGAAAACAGCCAATTAAGTGGTTTTTCTATATGCTGAATAGGTAACACATGTGGTAAGAGAAGACAGTCATTAACTTTTTAACAGTGATGGCTGTTCTTTCAATAAAAGACTTGTAAAGAAACCCATGAAAACCTGAAAGGACAGCCAATAGTATTAAGGTCACAAACTTATGTAAAGGATCTCTTAGAAAAACATTCCATCACAGTGACAGATACTAAGCTTAAGAAGCCTGTGTGCTGTTGCTACATCATCTTTGCAAAGTTTGTGGGACAGCTAGAATTTATCTGTCTGGCTTGGTGGATAAACTGTATGATGCTTCCTGCAGCCAGATGGACATGCACATAGTTTGTGCTGTTTCACAGCTTTTTTCTAACAGTGCTGTTGTTCTGAATAAGGAGTATACAGTCTGTTCTTGTTATGTTGGGCAGGTTGTCTGTAAATTAAGCACAACATGGATGCAGTGACACTCTGCACAAAAAGGCTGCCAGCCTTGAAATGATACATCTGCATTTCACTAGGATGACTTCGACCAGGTTGGATCAGCCCAACAATGTTTCTTTGATTTCTGCTTTTCCCCATCATTCTTGTTGCACATTCTTGTTTCCTAATTGTTCAAGTGTTGTGTTATCTTTATTTTTGTTTCATTTGTTTACCCTCTTCATTTTACCATTACCCACACTGGTGATACTTTACATGAGGAGAGGTTGCTGATTGGTGGTTAACTCTTTTACTGCCTCTGAGAATTTGGGCTTCAGAATAAAAGTGGGAGACATAAGACTTTTGTTCACATAACGCTGATCCTTATTAACCCTTCATCTTGCCACAACCTCTGTTTTTAGCAGAAGCATGCTGACAGGATGGCTTTTGATGAGTATTTCAGGACCACATTGACTTCTACAATTAAAACTGCGAACTTCTTGTCTCCACTTGAGTCATAAACTTGATCAGGACTTTTATTTTATCTGCTACCAGGAAGAACCAGAATGTAAATGGTTTTATGATGCACCTGGATTTTTCAGTCATTTTGGGTTTTGTTTCTTCTGTCTGTTAGTGTTTTCCAAAATATTCTCTGGTGACTCTTTTTCTCAACCTCAGATATTCCTCTGTCTCTGCATCGGCTGCTGTAAGCACAGTGTTCTTCTTTTATGAAGATGCCATTCATCCTTCTTCCCCAGGAGGCCCCACAGGATGTTTTTGTTCTCAATGTGCGGTGATCCTTCATATACTTAGTAAATCTCCCTCAGCTGGGACATCTGTTCCATGGTGATAGAAGAGGTAAAATGCCCTGGCTTGGGATCACCTCTGCTAAATAGCAGACTCTGCTCCTCTGAAATTAATTTCTAAACCAGAGCGATTCTATTGAAGGATTAATGTAAGATTAGAGTATTTATATTAAAATACCTTGTAATGTAGAAGAAATACGCGTTCCTAGGTTATAACTAGAAGCTTGTTTTATCTGTTCTATTAAAGGTTTTCTTTGCCTAATGCTAACGAAGAGATTGCACTTCATGCAAGTAGGACTAAAGTCTTAGGAATTAACAAATGCTTTATTATTCTAGTGTAAACAGTAGTGTGCAGCCCATGCTTCACATTGATGCTTGTCTGGGCCCTTGCATGAATCATCAAGTCCTTGCCCTGACCATCCTGCTGCTTAGCACCTGTCCAAAACATCAACTATCCCATAGTGGCAGCTTCAATAATCCATTAATTTCAATACATCATGCTCAAAAGGAGATTGTTTAACCCGAGGAAGTTATATAAAGTTTCCTTTCAGGTGGCTGTGACTAGTGGGCTGGTGTTTGAAATGTAATCTGAACTGTTTGTACATGTCTGTGTGTTTATACAGTCACGAGATACACTGGCAAACACACACATGCATTTAATATCATTTTTCTGTCATTGACAGCTGTAACTTATGGCCAGATTTCAATGTACACGCACACATATGCATGCATACACTGATACATATATTGATATATACCTATTGAGAGATATATACATATATAAATAATTTGCATGGGTTTTAAATTAATTTGTAATATTTTGTGTAAAATATCTTCTCACTGACATGCCAGTATGTTCTTCTTGGCTAGCCTTTAAGCGCTGAGGCTGTCTGTGACAGTGGTTTGAGTAATGCAGGATAAGAGTCCACTGAAATGAAGCCAATAAGTCTGTGATGAGTTTGCTGTCAGACAGGGTTACAGAACTGATTACTTAATATTTCACTCAGCATTTCCCAGAGTGGGTAGCCATGAAGTTTAACATAGCCACGTAAGCATGAGCATGGGTGACGCAAGGATGCCATTTACACCGAAGAGAACAAGTGCACAGCCGTATTCAGTGGCTGAAGCACATTCACTCTTTAGCTAACTTCATGCTATGTTACCGAACAGTGAAGAAAGGACAGGCTGAAGACCGTACTCAGTTTCATATCTGTATGAACTGCTTCTTGTCTTTATTATGAGCTGACTCCTCAGCCATTCCTAGTGTGATTGAACACTTGCATATGATGCAGTGAGAGCTCTGAAATGCTTCTATACTTAATCCATAAATGTCGACATTTGAGAACAATTTCCTAAGATAATTTTTATAATTTTCCAACTGAAACACATGTGCACGCCCTGTGTATTTTTACATGTATCATTATTCTAGAGACATGAAAGAAAACTTTGTGCATAACTGTGGTGCAGCATCCCCCGAGTCCTCTGTGTAGAATGTAAAATAGTGCCATCTGTACAGTGCTCAGCATTAGGTGGAAGAAATCTTCAGGTCTTCCAACCTCAGGTTGGTTAAAAAGGGTGACAGAGAGTCACAAACAGAAAGTTTGTCAGAAGGCTGTAAACTGTGAATGCAGCATAAGCTATTAGTGCCTCAGAAACTAAATGTGTGTCAAGATGCTGTTAAAGGTTGTCTGCCAGGTAAAGAAGCCATTCAGTGGATAGCACAAAAGGGCAACTCTCTGAAAGCTGCAGAAACCAGAAGCAGATTAATCAGGATGGTGAAAACAGATGCAGAAGTCAGGTAGTCACAAGGAGGAGCAGCAGCAGCAGAGTGACTAAAGCTTCTCTCTGGGTCTGCAGAAGGGAAGCTGCGGATGTTATACAAAGGTGGGCTGTTCTCATTTCCATGCATTTGCTTCGTAGACCTGTTTACTGTACATCAAACATATTTACATATCCAGGGATGAAATGGAAATGATGGATGCAAAGGAGGTATTTTTGTTAATTGTTGTTGCTCTGAGTCATGCCTGACTGCGACTGCTAGAGGTGGGTGAGGAAAGACAGAACTGTTATTAGAGGTATAAATAACTGTCAAGAGGAACTTCTACACCCATCTGTTACCACATATTAACATCCAAAACTATCTGAAGAGAGGAGGGACAGCAATACAAGGACTGTGCCGATGCCACATCTCTGTTGATGCAGATGTTGGCAACTGCCTCTGAGTCTTTGTCCACTATTTTTCATTTCTGCTCCTTTGGAGCTTCAATCATTTTTGGTCGCAATCCTATCCGTGCCTGCTGGATGTTGCAGTAACAGTGTCTTACACTCAGAGTTGGTGGGTGTTTGGGAGTTGGGCTATTTTACCTGCACGAAACTAGTGAAATGTGCTCCCTTTTTGTCCTGTTAGTTGGAATGCAATTCTTAATGTGCTCTCATACTTACAGTGTGGAGCCAAGATGAGATGATCATCCAATCTGAGAAGAGAAAGCTGTGCCTGAAGTGCCCAAAGACTGTGCTTTTCATAGTGGAACTATCCTGCAGAGCACACAGGAGGATTCCTGGTACTTCCTGCTCTGCAAGAGTAGTAAAGGGATTTTAGAAATATTTCTCTATACATGATTGTGAGATCCTTGGGTCCACTGTTGGACGTGTAAGTAACTAAAGGGGATCAAAACAGCTGCTATTTGGCCATGTGTGAGTAGCAGTGAGAAAGCCCAAGCTCCAAATGATTTTAGAAGTATCATCCTTCAGAGTATCATTCGATGCTAACACAAATCATGGTTTCCAATGCAAGCGAGAATGAAAATACATCCAGGGCATTCCCTAGTTTAAATCCTTCCACTTGTAAAGCTTCTGCTGTGAAATAATTCTTGAAACAGCTGTTTCCGTTAGATAGCAGCTCAGTAAATGACCCTGCAGCAGAACACAGTCCATAGTTTGGCCTCACAATCTTATTTCAGAAAATCCTGTAGATGGAGAACTCAGAATGAATAAGGACAAAGCATTCAGACCTGTTGCCTTTTCCTTTGTCTACACTGGGAAATATATCTGCATTTTTAGGAATGTGGAAGGAAATATATATTTTAATGACAAATTTTATGGAGATGGTGAATCTTTAGTGGCAGAAAGTGTGTGTTATCAGGAAAAGCAAAGTAATCATCTTGGAGATTGTTACAAATTTTGAGATTTTTCATCTAATTGGAGCTAGGCCTTTATTACATGTCTCTGAAAACGTTGGTTTGTTCACAGGGTAACTTGCCTTCAGCAAGCTTGCTTTCTGCTTATTCCCTTTGTCCTTCCATAGGCTCAAGAAAGAGTACTGAAATCAGACTTTTCTTAAGAAATCTTAGGAATTATGATTTGTTAACGTATTGTTTGTAGTCAGATGAGTCATGCAAACTCACGAGCCTATTTTTGAACCAGACTGTGTGTTAATTTTAGTCATGAATCTTTTTCTGGTTATTTTAGCTGACAAAAATCATGAGTCTTTTGGGTTTGGTTTGTGTTTATGATGTCACCTTATAATTCAGGTGAGTTGTTATTACTGAGTAAAACATTTCTCAGTAAAAAAACCTCAATCTGTGAAAGCCTTCTTGATGCATATTCGGTTACAGTCACTTTCAGCTTGCCATAAATAGATATACAAACTGAATTTCATAGCTAAAAGATGAACTGACAATGTGAGTCCTGTAGTTATTTGCTCTATTTCAAATGAATATATCATGGTGTCTCTTTTGTAGTCTTGACAGGTGAGGTTGAATAATGATTGTCTTTACACCAGCAAATGCTTTTGTATTACACAATTATAACTAATTTCAATCAAGCAATTGTCTAAAATTGAGTCATATGAATGGATTTTGGGTCTCTTATTATCTTCACTCCAACCCACTTAATAATAGGGGTTTTCTTAAGTAGGTGGCTCATGCCAATCTTCCACATGGTACTATTTTTAGCACTTGCACCAGCCACATGAAATTACTCATGTTTTATTATATAGTGACCAAGTGCTGTATGGATTATCATCTAGTGCATCTTGTGACACATGTGACTCAGTCCAGAAGAGAAGGGGCAAGATTGTATTAATCTCTTTTCCCACAGTTACTGAGGGTTAACACTTCCAAGTAGAGGGGACTACAGTTAATTGGTTACACAAAGTAACTGTGACTGAAATGTTGATAGGTCAAAGTAATTCTGTTTCTCTGATTACAGGTTATTTCCTTTGCTATTTTTGTTTTTCTCCCAGTTTACCTTGTACTTTATTGCTGGTATTTATGAAGCTTTTTCTGTCTCAGAAGTAGCCACTTTAAAGTGCCTACATTACACTGGAAAAAGTGAAGAGTGTGATGCCGGTGACAGGTAATGTTTTTATTGGAGAATAAATAGTGAAATCTACTGAAATCTTAAAACTGTGTTTACTTATATATTTCAGGAATTTCTATTACATCACAATGCTGAGGGATCCAGTGTCAAGGTATTTGAGTGAATGGAAGCATGTCCAGAGGGGTGCGACGTGGAAAACTTCCCTTCATATGTGCGATGGGAGAAGCCCAACGCCAGACGAGCTGCCTACCTGTTATGAAGGAGATGACTGGTCTGGAGTCAGTTTACAGGAATTCATGGATTGTAGCTACAACTTGGCCAACAATCGCCAGGTGCGCATGCTGGCAGACCTCAGCCTGGTGGGATGCTACAACCTGACTTTTATGAACGAGAGCGAAAGGAATATGATTCTTCTCCAAAGCGCCAAGAACAATCTGAAAAATATGGCCTTCTTTGGGCTGACAGAATTTCAGAGGAAAACACAGTATCTCTTTGAGAGAACATTCAACCTGAAATTCATTTCGCCATTCACCCAGTTCAATGTTACGCGGGCCTCCAATGTGGACATCGGTGAGGATGTGCGGCAACGGATAGAGGAGCTGAATTTCTTGGACATGCAGCTGTACGAATACGCGAAGGACCTGTTCCTGCAGCGCTTCCAGTACTCCAAGCAAGAGGAACATCAGAAAAACCGGCTAAAGAGGCGAGAGGAGCGGCGACTGCTGCGAGAGCAGAGAGTTCACCAGTGGCCAAGGGAAGAGGCAGCACAAGTAGCTGTTACTGAAGATTATAACAGTCAGGTGGCAAGGTGGTGATGCTCCTCCACCTTGATTAACCAATGAGAGGATCAGAGAATTTGTGCAACTTGGCTACCTGGGAGTTAGCCAAAAAGACCTACTGCTTTGGTAAATGAGACCTCGTCTGACAACAACCCCTCCTTGTCTCAGTTTTTTCTTGTTTTCTGCCAGTGAGAATGTATTGTTTTCTCAATAGGTATTGATTAGTGTTACTAAACGGCAGTAGAATAAGATTCTCTGTCCAAAAAGACTTCCTTCAAAGCCCTAAGCTATGAGGATGGGTTGAAGAGAGAGCTATATCCTTTGCATTAACAGATGTACCCTATACAATCTGAGCTACTAAAACTTGTGCAGACATGAATGAAAAATTGGGAAAAAATACCTGGCTTGGCTCCTTTGTGACATGAGAGCTGGTCTGTTTTGTACTGTTCATTGTAACTGTAGTGCATAACTTTCTAGTGAATGAAATGGAGGAAGATACACGCATTACCCTCCAAACTTCTACATGCTGTGTTTCGATTAAGGGGAGAATTTGGTGAGGTGATTAAAAAAGACCTAGAAAGTGTGAGACTGGGGCATTGCTTGTTCTGTTCCATTAGCCAGCAATCAGAGATGCTTTATAGGTGAAGTGGTGAAGGGGTTAGCTTATTTCTCTGGAGATCCTGAGAGTGCCAAACCCAGCCAGGTAGCAGCCATCTTTCTGAATGTGTGTGGCAAAAGCAAAGCCTTGAGAAATGAGGTCCACGTGGCAGCTGGGCACACATTGTGAAGATTATCTGGCTGGAGGCAATGAAATCTGCCTTCACATTCACAAAAGGGGTCAGGCAAACTACAGAGAAGAGGAAAGAGAGAGCAGGAAAAGCTTAAATATCAGTGTGACATTTTCCAGATTTGCTGTAAAAGCCTGGAGATATATTGTCTGTAAAGTTAGGCAGGTTTATGATATTGTCTATTAAAATACATTGATATCGCGTGAATACAATTTAAATTGGTTTTCTCTCTAACTACAGTAGTGGCTAAAAAAAACCACAACCTTTCATTTTTATAGGATACATAATGGATGTGTGGAAAGTCTTGATATTTATTATTCTGTATGAAGATTCTTTGTAAATTTATTGTTTTCATGATGAGAGATCCGTATCTGTTTTTCTTCCTTGTCTAGAAAAATATTCAGTGGGTTCTTCCTCCACATGTTACATTTTTGTGGCTAAACTGCATCTGTTTATTCCAAGATTTTATGTTTTTTCATTCATAATAGTGACATTTCAAAAAGAGGGTCCTGTGTACCATAGATCTTCTGAGAGAGTCTTTTTCCTTCTTCTTCTAGTATAACTGTAAAGCATTAGGAGGAAATTTCTCTAAGTGCCTCAACGTGGCTGCCAAATCGAGATGCTGAAAGTATATTATTGCATGCATGAATGGCTTTTACCTTACAGATTTACTAATTAGAAGTACTGGAGTACCTGATGTGGATGCTCGTTTCTCATTTGTTTTCAGAATTCAAGGTTTCTATCCAGTTGGTTAAAAAAACCACAAGTGTTACAGAAAAAAAAGAGGCTGAATTTGAAAATTTGTTCCTTCATTTCCAAGCTGGGGTTACTTTGTGCATGCTGTAGATTCTTTTCTTCCGACAATGCTCTTGCTACTTATCTATGCAGGATATCAAAAATAAAATCTAATGATCCCATTGAGAGTTAATGGATACAATAATACATTAAACATGAAGTATCATAATAGCATGTAGAAGTGAAGAGGGATACTGGGATGATACTTCATTATCAATGTAGTTCATTAGCAATACAGTGCTTTACATCTGACTGTATGCTACTTTTGGGGTGAGTGGCAGTGGGTTTTGGTCCCTAATACCTGTTCCACAGGTGGATCATGCGCATCTTTTCCAAACTCTGCATTCAGAAGGGAAAATGCAGGACTGCAGATTGTTATTCTCCTGTCTGAGCATTGGATGTCTGCCTTAGAGAAGAGTGAGGAGCTCTCTAGACTCCCAAATGATGCTGCTTGGATCCCCATCGCTTGGAAGAAGAGGCACTCAGACACCTTGCTCTCGCATATGGACACCTGCCTTCAGAGATTTAAATTGAAATCTTCACAGTCAAGGACTGAAGCTCACTTTGGGTGTCCTGGCTGCAGGACAGTGAGGCCATGAAGAGCTAAGCCTGACCAGCGTTCTTGCACCTTTAACTCAGTGCAGGTAATTCACAGTGATATGACACATTACCTGCTGGCACCAGGACTTGAAGCTGGGCTGGCCCTGGCCCTGCAGAGGATAGGAGCTTTCTGGGCAGTGACATAGGGATGACTGGAACTGTTGCATCTCCCCATTCCCACACTTGTTGCTGCATCTTTCTGCAGACACATAGCAAGAGAGGGAAAGGATGTTTTTGCATCTGATACTCCAGGATTTGCAGGTGCACTTCTTGTTTCCATGTACACAGGGACTTAGGGGTTCTGGGGAGACCCTAAAGGGCAGGAGAGCAGCCATCCATGTGGGAAAAGAGATGCAAGGCCAAATTCACATTAAGGAGGAAGGTAAGTGAGGAAGTAAAATCAGTTCAATTTTTTTTTTTTTTTAGTAAGGCATCCTTTTCTCTTCTTCCTAAGTGCAAAAAAAAAGTGTCCCCTTCCTCATGTGCCTGACTCTTTCCCCAGCAGACCATCTCTATGCTGCTCACAGCAACATGGTCCTCACTTTTCATTTAGAAAATGCAGTGCTATCTTTTCAGGGGAGAGGAAACAGTGCTCAGAAATACTTCTCTGGAGCCTCACCAGGGACTGTAAGTATCAGTTTCAGCTGTCTAAGGACACCAGTTGTTCTCCAGACTGTTCCTTCTGTCTGATACAAAACAAAGCCTAATGAGGAAAATCTAAGCAGTCTTTAGGCCCTTTACATTAGCTTTAGTAGTTTGGCAGTATCTTCATGCAGTGCCTAACCTCTTCATCAGTCATTTCTCAGGAGTTAAGATTAGGTCCTGAAGAGCTGTTAATGTGCTGTGACATCTACCTTAACTCTTGGGATTTAGTTAAAATTGAAGTTGGTTTGTTGGATTTTTTTTTCCTCTGGAGCCTGTGTAGCAGATAGCCGTGGCTGTGCAGGAGTAGATATGTTGCATTTGTTGGTTTGGGGTTTTTTTGAGAGGGGCAGGCACCCAGCAGCTAAGATCTTGCCCAGAGCCCCTGGGACTGAAGGACCTGGTACGTCCTTCCCCAGCTCTCACTGCACCAACAGTCCTGTTTTTCTTAGCTGAATTTCCTGGCACATGACAAATAAAGCAGTTTGGAAATACTTTCAGCCTGACTTCTGATACACAGGCTTGCAGCTTTTTTCCTCTTGGATGCTGTGCTTGAAAAAATGTAATGCAAAAGCAAAATAAAGGCCCTGCTTCATATCTCTGTTATTCCAGGTTTTCATTGCTCTGGCAGCATGGGCTTCATTGTAATTACAGTGACTCATACAAGATTGGAGTGCAGCATGTTTCTTTCTAAACCTTCATGAGCAACAATGCTATAGGATTTCTGTCCATCTTTCTGGCGTTATTTTGTTGCTTATACAAGGTAATTTGGCTTGTGCTACTGTGTTGCTGAAACAAATCTCATTATTTTGTAATGGAGATCTACTTGCTAGTCCTTCCCATCACATTCCCAGCATTGCCTGCCTTTTCCAGTCATAATTCACTGTAAGCTTGGAGAGGACGGAGAAACATGCTGTGTCATTTGAACTTGTTTCTGATAATTCGATGTCTAGTCCAAAAACTCAGCTTATGACCTTATGGGCCATGCGTTATTGAAGAATAATAATTTGTCCTCTCTTTCCCACTCATCAGTGATAACAATAAAAAGCTTTTTCACCATTGTGATGGTTTGACCTTGGCTGGACTCCAGGTGGCCACCAAGACACTCCATCACTCCATCTTCTCAGCTGGACAGGGGAGAGACAATAAGATGGAAAACAAATCATAGGTTGAGATAAGGCAGTTTACTAAAGTAAAAGTGCAAGTTTGTGCATGCACAAGCAGAGAGAAAAAGGAAAATTGATTATCTACTTTCCCTCAGCAAGTGATGTTCAGCCACTTCCCAGTAATCAGGGCTTCAGCACGTGTAGTTGTTGCTCCAGAAAGCAAACATTGTAAATAATGAATGCCCCCTGCCTTCTCTTCCTGTTCTTAGTTTTTATATCTGAGCTCACGTCCTATGATATGGATTATCCCTGTGGTTAATTTGGGTCAAATGACCTGGTTATGTCCCCTCCCAGGATACTGCCCACTCCCTGCCTCCTGATAGGGGAGAGAATGCTGAGAGACAGCACCGGCGCTGTGCCAGCACTGCTCAGCAGTAGCCAGAGCAAGGTGTGTTCTCAACAGTCTTCCAGCTACCAACAGAAAGCATAACACTGTGAGGGCTGCTGTGGGAAAATGAACTCGATCTCAGCCAGACCCAATACAGCCATGGAGAAAGAAAAAACACCATTTCTGATCCTGGATATTCTTCACTGCAGTTCTGTTAATAGTGAGGCTGTGATAGCCTTGCTAGACATTCTACCCAATACGCAGCAGTTATTTGTTCTTCACTAAAAGCAGAAGTACAGAACAAAAAAGCGATGGAAGTCAGATCCAAAGCCAGACTTCGTAACTGTAGCATATCTGTTCAACCAAATGGCAGGTCGGATCACCTTTGCATGTGGACATCTTTCAGATTTGACATCTGCTACTAAAACAGGAGGTTTCTTAAGTTGGTCTTCTCATTAGCACATGCTTCCTTCTACCCTAGAGGGTTCTTGTTTGCCACCTGCACTCTTGTATCAGTTATGAGCACTGATACTTTAAAACTTATCTAATTTTTTTTTCCCTCTGTTGCTCTTCCCCAGCTACATATGGAATTTTTGGGTTTTGCTCTTGAATAAGGACTGTCTTTCCAAGTTGGTGGAGACTACTATGTACAAGATGAACAGTCACAATAAAATCATTCTGCTAGAGCAGATTGCTGTATCCTTCTTACACGTGGCAAAAGCATACTCGGAAAAGGTACCCAATTTGCACTGTAACACTTCTTTCAGTTTGGTTCTTGTAATAGTTTCTTTGTCTATATTTGTGGAGGAAAATGGGTTCCATAGCTTACAGTGTCCTTGGCCTTCTTCTTGGCCATATCACTATCTCTGTGATTTCAAATAAATGTTGGAAGTGAAGGGAAAAATAAAGAGTTCCCATCAGTTGCCATATTTAAGATGAAAGGGTCAGTTAATAGGCTGTAAATTACTTTATTCTCTAGGAATTTTCCTTCTGTTTATGTGCAATAATGTTTGTGAACTCTGCTACTAAGAGATTGTATTGTGAGTAACCATATCTATTTTCATTCCTATTTGCAAGATAGTTTGTAGACCTAGGGGTTTTAATTGATGTAAAGCACAATTTAATGAATTATTTAATGTGTTTAACCATTGTGATGCCAAAAGGAATTGTTTTAATTTATTTATTTGTTGGTGGTTTTCTGTAAAATGATGCTCATTAAGAGATGTGTTAAAAATGAAGAAGTTTTGTTGGATATTGTTGGGTCCATGAATTACTTATGAGCAACAAATAAACATTGTTTGTGTTTTTGAAACACTTAAAGATTCCATCTTATCTACATAGCCATAAAAATGACTAAAAAGGCTTCTCTATTAGTAAAAATCCACTGTGTTCTTTTAACAAAATGTACATGGAGGAAAATCATGTTGAAATAACGTAGTATTTCATTATCTTGGGACCCAATACCAAATCTTTTGTTTACAGTTGACTTTGCTGGGCTTTATCTCAGATTGAATTAAAACAGGAGAGTTGAGAGTTGAATAGTCACGAGCACTAATTCAAGTGACCCCAAGTGTCAGAATTTCTGTACTTGAGTAGAATTAAGACTGGAGCATGCAAATAGTGGTAGTGAAATTACTGGACTTCGTTTCTGCTCCAGCAGCACTGAGGACCAGTCTAAATTGTCAGGATAATCTCATGAGCTCCTCTGGGGAAGGATGAGAAGTTGCACTCTGTTGCTGCATTGTTAGCCTCTTACGTGTGTCCTTGTATCCTCTGAGGGTACATGGACCTTGGGAGGAACTGACTGCTATAAAGTCATACTGTTTCATGTAAGTGCCTGAATACAGTCAGCCAGGACAGGCATGAGAGCATGGTGGAGCATGGACAGGCCTGAGTAAGGAGGAAACACTGACCTCTCTTTTACGGAGTAACTGAGGCTCTCTGTTAGGTCTGCTGCTTTCAGCAGTAGCCTGGGCCCCTGTTCTCAGTCTTTTTTTCAAACCAAAACTTCTACATGTTTCTCAGTTTTCCCAACAACGAGCCTTGCAGACATGCCACCTCCCTGGAGATGAGTCTGGTTAAAAGAGAAGGCCATGCTGTGGCAAATTAGGATGTAATGACTATGACCAACCTCTGTTTGATCCAGCTGACCTCTGCTAAGTGCTGTGGAAAGCTATGTTAATGATAAAAGAAAATACATAGTCTGCATGAGAAATTACTCTTAAGACACAACAAAGACTGTATTTGGTGAGGGTAGCAGAAGAAAGGAAGTTCTCAAAAGTTCTAGTTAACCTAGTTTTCTTAATTGTTCTTCACAGCAGCTTAGATTCAAACTGGTACTGTTTAAAAAGGACCATTATATGTGAGGGCTATTTGAGCTTTTAGTAATCAGAACCTCTCTAGAATTTATTTTCATAGATTTTTCTAGTTCCATTCACTTCAACACTGAATTCATCTGTACTGCTGGTTTGCTTTTGAAGTCTACCTGTATGAGGGCTGTGGGGTAGCCCCGTATGTTAAGGAGTGATTTGACTCTCTAGAGTTTGACAATGGTGACAAAAGGGTTGAGTGTTTATGGCTAAGAATCATGGGAAAGGACAGTAAGGCCAATATCTTGATGGGAGTCTGTTACAGACCAGCTAACCAGGTTGAAGAGGCAGATGAAATAGTCTGTTAGCAGCTGGAGGAAGTCTCACAATTACTAGCCTTTGGTCTTATGGGAGATTTGAACTTACCAGATGTCTGGTGGAAATACAATGCAATGGAGAGGAAGCAGTCCAGGAGATGCTTGGGATGTGTGGAAGATAACTTCCTGACACAGCTGATAAGTGACACAACCAGGGACTCACTGCACCTGTTTCTTGTGAAGAGAGAAGGACTGGTGGGTGATGTGATGATCAGAGGCTGTCTGGAGCACAGCAGTCATGAAATGATAGAGTTTTGAATTCTTGGAGAAGTAAGTTGTGGGGTCAACAGAACTGTTACCTTGGACTTCCAGAAGGCAGACTTTGGCCTGTTTATGAACCTGGTTGACGGAGTGCCTTGGGAAACAGTCCTGAAGGGCAAAGGACTCTAGGAGGGCTGGACTTGCTTCAAGAAGGAAATCTGAAAGGCACAGAAGCAGGCTGTCCCCCTGCACTGGAAGACATGAAGGTGACATGAAGTTGAGCAGAAGTTGCCTCTGGTGTTGGTCTGCTGGAGGGCAGGAAAGCTCTACAGAGAGATCTGGACAGGCTGGATTGATGGGCTGAGGCCAGTGATATGAGGTTCAACAGGGCCAAATGCTGGGCCCTGCCCTTGGGTCACAACAACCCCATGCAGCACCACAGGCTGGGGGCAGAATGGCAGGAAAACTGCTCAGTGGACAGTGACCTGCAATTGCTGGTCAACAACTGCTGAATGTGAGCCAGCAGTGTGCCCAGGTGGCCAAGAAGGCTGATGGCATCCTGGCTTGTAGCAGAAATAGTGTGGCCATCAGGACTAGGGAAGTGATTGTCCCCCTCTACTCAGCACTGGTGAGGCTGCACCTCGAATCTGGTGTTCATTTCTGGGCCCCTCAGTACAAGAAGGACATGGAGGTGCTGGAGTGTGTCCAGAGAAGGGCAACAAAGCTGGAGAAGGGTCTGGAGCACAAGTCTCATGGGGAGCGGCTGAGGGAGCTGGGGTTGTTTATTCTGCAGACAAGGAGACTG
This sequence comes from Pseudotriccus pelzelni, assembly GCA_035584735.1. NCBI lineage: Eukaryota > Metazoa > Chordata > Aves > Passeriformes > Tyrannidae > Pseudotriccus > Pseudotriccus pelzelni. The sequence continues at coordinate 75,329,971 of JAWMRA010000001.1, forward strand.
AGGGGAGACCTTGTCACTCTCTACAACTATCTGACAGGAGGTTGTAGCCAGGTGGGGGTTCGTCTCTTCTCCCAGGTAACATGACAGAATGAAGGAAATGGCCTGAAGCTGCACTAGGCAAAGTTTAGATTGGATATTAGGAAAAAGTTCTTCACAGAAAGGGTAGTCAAGCATGGAGACAAGCTGTCCAGGGAAGTGGTTGTGTTACTGTTCCTGGAGGTGTTTAAAAGACATGCAGGGGAACATGGTTTAGTGGTGGACTTAGCAGTGTTGGATTAATTATTGGACTCAAGAATCTTAAAGGTCTTTTCCAACCTAAGCAATTCTATGAGTCTATGCTTCTATATATGTATATGCATCTTGACTCTTAATATATTGGAAATCCTTATAATCACATTAATAATTAGGAGAAATTATTGTACATATGCCTTGCAGCAGGATTGCGGTAGATAATGTATTGTAACCCCTTTTAATGCCATTAATGAAATCCCCACTGCAAGTATCTATTTTCATGCCACCCGTATCTATGTTAGGATGTATCATTCTGGGGAAACAAAAGATTTGGATGACTTTGTAATCTCCACATTTCTCTAAATTGTGGTGGTAGTATCTTGTCGTGGGTTTGTCTAGGGACAATTTTTTACACACCCCCCCCCAAATTGCTCTAAGGTGAAAGGATGTTTATGCAGACAAAGAGATCTGATTGGGGTGAAATAATAATAGGATTTATTACTAGCAAAATAAAATGAAACAACTACATCTACAACAATTCTAATTAAACAAAAGCACTATGTATTTACAGAAACATCCCTCCCCCCTTTGTAT
>JAWMRA010000001.1:75337665-75511666 GCA_035584735.1 Pseudotriccus pelzelni
TTAAAAACCTCCAGGGACGGTGAATCCACCACCTCCCTGGGCAGCCCATTCCAGTGTCTGATCACTCTCTCTGTAAAAAATTTCTTCCTAATATCCAACCTAAACCTCCCCTGGCAGACCTTAAGTTAGTCCCCATCCTTCTTTGCATAATTTTACTGCATCTCTGCTGGCTAAAACCCAGCACTAATCCTGCTCCCATGTAAGCTCTGGCACTGTGTAGGGTTGCTGATGTATGTAAGGTAAAAGAGGACCAGGTCATTGGTGTGTATTTTTACGCAAGGCTTGAACTCCTCTAACAAGGGAGAAGTCAGGTTTGCCCTCTGCTGCCTTCATACTCTGACCCACAGCCTTCTGCACACTGGAGTCAGCAGCTGTGTGGCCATCATGTAGAGGGCAAACATTGAGAGACCAGGAGAAGGGACTCAAACTACTCCCCATTCCCTTTGTGGATGCTCAAGTGCCTGACACCATGGAACAGGGAGAGAGGAAAGACCGTGGCTATCTTTTCCAGCAACATCTGGCAGTGAGATTGCAGCAAGCACAAGCCCTGCAAGTCTCCAAAGGTACATTTGTATGGACTGTGCCAGGATCACTCTGAGTGTTATCAAAGTCTAAGTTTGCTAAAGATTAGTCGTGAATAAGGACACTTACTTAAAAGGAAAAACAGGCAAGATAGGGTTAATAGCTTTTGTTCAAGATTTTTGGTTATTACCCTTTTCCTGAATTCAGAGTATTAAAATATATTAACTTTCAGCACTGGGGTTTGATTAGACAGATACCTGAGCTCTGTCTTTTCCCTAGGATATATCACTAAATTGCTATTTCCTTTTTGATTCACTCACATATGACACCTTTTCTTCTTGCTCAACTTGCAAAATATTTTCCCAAGCTCTGCCAGTGACTATTTACCCATTGGAACATTTACACTGATGCTCCAGCATGGCCAGCTGCTCTTGGCAGCTTTCCTTTTGGACCCAGTGGGCCACACTTTGAACTTTGTCAGATTAAAAAGGTCAGACCGTTACAGAAACTGACAATTTTTAATTTGATAACTTCTGTGGGTAGCTGAAAGGTACCCACAGAACAAATAAATTAGTGTGAGACTGACTGCTTTAACCAAGCCGCTGTTGTCATTTGGGGGAAGAAGTAAATTAATTCCAATAAACAAAGAGAAATCCTTTATGCCCTTCTGACAACAGTGGGATCTCAGTGAGGAGTGAAAGAGATTTAGCTTATTAATTGTTTAAGTCTTTGGCAAACTCCCAGGGTTTATCTTTTCTGTTTGGGTCACAGTAGTGTTTTGCTGTTGTGTAGAGAGAGGAGATGTTCAGCCATTAACAGTCCTTTTGCCACCAGTGGGCTGGTGGGAGGTGGGACATTGCATGTGGTGGGGCATTGCAGGTGGGTTGTCATTCCTCAGGAACAGTTACAGCAGCTTGGGTGGCTCTTGGCCACGGTATCTTGTAACAGGGACAAACTAACCTAACTAACAAAGAAAGCCATCGGGGTGTCATCGTGGCCACAGAAACACAGGGTTATGGGAAAACTCAAACCAAAAACATGTTGCCTTGCAGACAAACCCTAAGGTTTGAGTTACTGGTTTTTCCCTTGAGGATCTGGCAGAGCCTGTATAATGAGCAATGTGGGCTCTGTTCTCTAGGATGTGAGCAGTGTACCTCTGCTGCTGAACTACACAGACCAGCGCTGTGGTTCAACCCATGGCACGTCTCTGCTGACATCCTGCCTGCCGTGCCTGCGCCACTCACCATCCTCCTACATGGTGATTGCTGACCTATTCTGAGGATGGCTCGGGAAGGGCATCTTGCTTTTGTGGAGGGTAAGAGGAAGGGGAGGGCCAGGAGATGTGCTGCAAACCTGGGCAGATCCCTCCTATTGCAGTTGCTACCAATTTTTGTGCCGGCTGTGCAGGTGACAGCAGCGCCAGCTGCAAGCAGCTGCAGGCAGAGGAAGACACTCATTACTCTGTTTTGTTAAGCCCTCCAGGCTTTATACTGACACCAGGCTCAAGAGAAGCCATCCTGGTTTCCCCTTGCCTCTGAGGTGGTTACAACCCTCTCAGGGGCAACAAGTCCTGTCGCTGGTGCACTGTCTGAGACAAATGAAACAAGGTGAAGCATTTGAAAATGCCTTCAGTTGAAGTAAACTGTACATTAGACAGATGCCATGGCAGAGGGTTTTTTGCCTTTTCTTTTCTTTTAATAAATCTTACTTGTAAGCAAGATGAAAATCATTATTTCAATTGCAGAACTTTTAATGGCTATGGTTGCGTGACTGAGAGATGCACCATTGGTATCCTTGTAGATTTTTTTAACTTCTAAACACAGAGGAGTAGACCTTGTGGAAACTCCAGTGGTCAAGGCAGTGCACCAGGTCAAATACAGGATAGTTTGATAACTACCAGCCACTGGCACAACAGATTTTGTGATATTCATATGGAAATAAGCCTGAAGTTGACACTAAGCATTTACCTCACTGAGTTAGGGATTAGTTGGGAGCACATGGGGCTCCAGTGGGACCCATCACATTGAGCCCTGAAACAGCTGGTCTGAAATGCTGAAGGGAGGGCAATGCCCAGAGCCTCTGCCTTCCCTCTGCCTTGGCATCTAGCACCCACCTAGCCACAATGGGGCATCTCGGCCAAACCAGGCTGCTTCACTCTCTGTGCTCTTCAGCCAACCTTGTGCAGCCTTGTGCATGTGGGTCTGGATGTACTGCACCTCTCTTTGCATACATGATGGGAGGTGGAAATATGATTAAAATATATAAATATAGCTTGTAAATACTTCTGGCCCAAGTTGGTTTGAGCCTACTGGTCTTTCTTCCTAAGAGTCTGGCATGTCCATCTGTTCAGCTGAAGGCAGAGTTGAGCTGAAGGTGGAGGAAAAGTATAAAGGCAGGTAAGTAGCTTTCTCTGCTCCAATCCCAACTGAGTTGAGAGACTGTGAAGGAAATGCACATCTCAACAAAGAAGACTGGGTACTTGTATTTCCTAGACAGAGCAGCTGTCTGAGATCTCTGAATTTGTTTGGATTATCTTCTTCAATTCATCTCAGTGTGGAGCGTTTTTTTGGTTTTGATCTCATTTTCTTCTTGCCACAGAGATCCTGCTTTAAATCTTGGTTTGCTTTCAAGTTAAAATCAATTGTCCAGCACAGAAAGACATGTTTTCTTACACCTGAGCTGCTATTTCAAGGTCAGTATTTGGTATGCAGCTCTTGCACTTTAGAATTGCTTTGGAAATCTCACTGCATTTCCAAGGATGTGCCTTAACCAGCAGCAAGCACAAGATCCAGGCCTGCAGGTAGATCAGTCTAACATGAGACAGACCTCAAAAATGGTGGGGAATACATTACCATTCTTTTCCATGAGGATCATCTTGAATATGAAGAGGCTTGATTCCCCCTCCCCTACCAAACATTAAGGTCTGAATCATTTTGTCTTCTGTGTGCATACTTTACCTTAGGTGCAGATTTACTATGTGGAGCCATCTGTTGCAGTCACCGTCTTTGGGTCCCCACTGAGGCACAAAAGCACACCCATAGCTCTGTAACCCACTGCTGGCTGAACATAATCCACCCACTAAATTTGAAGGAAGACATCACTGGTCCAGAGAAAGGTCTTGGCCAGGCAAGTCCAATGCAAGGTGCTGCACCTCCTGCTTGGAGAGGTGCATTATCTAATGATTCTGTTGACAGGGTGCTTGGGAGAAGGACTATGTGGGGAGAAAGTTGTGCAATTTGGAGGAATTTGTGGGAAACTAAAAAGAGGTGAGGACAGGATGGTAAAATGTGATTTGGCTTTTTTGAATCTACATCACTTACATAAGTTTCTGTTTTGTTAAAACTGGAAATCACGTTAAGTTTAGGATCTCCCAAACCTATACTTGGGTTAATATAGAAGCTGTTATTTAGCATAACACAGCCCTTACCAGAAGTTCTATAATAAAACAGAGCACTTAATTTTTCCTTTCAATAACACTGGAAATGAGACCCTGTGTCCTGTTCTCCTGCTGGCTTGGTATATCACACTGGTTTTAAGCTCTAACTTGTAAATCAGCATTCAAATTCCTGCTATCTACCAGGCAAATAATGAATATCAAGGAGGTTTCTGGGAAAACTATAGCAAGTTGAATTCTTTAGTTACCGTAATTGATATGGCCTGTCTTAAGGAATAATAAACATCATGGTTTTAGGAACCAGAAGTCTAAAGACAGAAAAGCCCTTTGAAGGAGAACTGTGCAGGGAGTAGCAATAGAATAGCAAGTTAAAATCTAGGGTGTCCTGCAGTTCATTTCATTGGTAGTCAGCATAAATACACAGAGGCTAAGCTGTTATTGAATATACATCACACCTGAGCTAAAAAGGCCTTCCCTAGTGCCAGTGCTCTGCATGTGGTGATGCCTGACCTAGCTCTTCAGTTTTTTAGCCCACTGCTGAAATAATAGTAAGTGGACATGGTTGCATTTTCTGTTCATGATTTCTGACAAGGTGAGGGAGAAATTGCTCTCCTTTCCCTACTTATTTGAGCTTCAAACTCAGGGCTGAGCACTTGATGTACAGTTCATTTGATGAAAGCATTTTGTCTAAGTGGTAGTTTATGATGTTCAAGGTATAGAAACGAGCTATTACTGTTTTCATCTGCAACAGCAGATCTACTCATTGTAGCTTAAGGATCTTCCTCTGTGGCCAGATCTTGAAAGTGGTGTGCACATGCATGGCATTACAGACTCTCCAGCGTGCTACACTGAAATGTCATCATGGTGATGATTCAGTTCCTGGGTCTAGAGCAGCTGTTTAGTGGGAGCACACTGAAATGAGCCTGCAAAATCCTGGCAGATGTCTGAATTGATAGTGTGAGCAACAATTGCCACAACCATTGGACAGAGGTAACAGCACTTGTAGTTTTGTAAGGGAAGGTCCCAGCTCAGTGGGTTGAAGCTCTGTTGCAGCAGGCACAAGAGAAGGATAGGTGGGCAGAGATTGCACAAATAGTGCCTGTGCCATGGCTTGCACTTCAGTCCTGTGGGAGGCAGGGTTGCCCAGCTCATGGTTGCGTGGCCAGACACTGTTCCCTCCTCCCAAACCAGGCTAAGCTTGCCTGCACAACTTGTTAGGAGCCTTCCCTGTACCGTGCCAGCCCCTAAACTATCCCCAGGCAGTCTGTGTGAGAAAGCCAGGTCAAACCCATTCTGGGGAGCACATTAACAAGTCAACAGCACCTCAGTTTGGACCGGGCCTGCTTTAGACCACTTGTATAGGTGTAGCCAGCTGCTTTCTCCATTGAAAATAGCTCATAGGCTTGTCCAGTCTAAGGTGGTGGGATCTGGCAGCAGCAGGCTGGAAGAAAACAGAGATGTGCCTGAGACCTTGAACATCTGTGTGGAAGCCATGAATAACTTTGGGAGAAAAACCCCAAATACATGTTCATTAGACCAAGCAGATGCCTATTCTGCAGAGGGCAAAGATTTCCACTCTTCACTGAAGTTACTGAAGCTACAGCGTAGCAACAGATACAGAGACCAGCAGTGATTGAGGAGTATCGGTCACAACTCCATGAAAGAGTTTGATAAGGAAAGAGAGAGCAAAGCCAGCTTCTTTGAGCTGCTAGGCATCTCTCTGACCAGCAGGAAAGGGAGTTCGACTACAGCATAGCGGGGCTGCTGCACTTCAGCTCAGATTTTCTTGGAGCAGGTGATAAAAGCAGAAAAGCTTAAAAGTGTCTGTGGTTGCAGGTCCCTCAGCATGGTTGCTCTTCTCTTGTCAGGCATGCTCTCCATTTTCTCCTCTGCTGCCCAGGACTCACTCTGTGGTCTCTGCCCTGAGACCCAGGTCCTCCCTTACTGAGACCCATCAACCTGCCCCCTGAATGGAGAGACTGGAGGTGTGGCAGAAAGCCATTGGCAAGCTGTCACTTTTTAGGGTTGTGGACTGTCTAAACATTGTGATCTGTGCTCCTAGCAGTGAACTCAGGAGTGCAACATCCTTTATCTTCCCTGCCTTTGCAAACATTGTTGTCTGCTGACTGAAACGGATCTTTGAAAAAAGAATGCGCTGTCATGCCTCATGCTTTTTTAGCTAGGAAGTGTGAGACTGCGGCAATATAAACCTCATCATCTCTAAGAAACATGACTAATAAGTTTTTACTTTCATTTGGTATCACTTGTGTAGGCCACGTCTTTCCCAATCTGAACCGGGGCGCACGTGCTGAATATCACATAGTGTAGAAGTCAGGGAGTGGTGGGGTGTCCTTCCCAGTTGTCCCTTGCAGGGAAAAAGCCATGGACTCTTGTGTTGTGGAGGTTTGTAGTGAGTGGTGAAGGAGGGCACAAAGGTGATGTGAGATATGCATAACCTGCGTGTCAATTTAATTGAGAGATGTAATGGCAATTTTACTCGTGGGCAGTTTTGTATCCAATATGCATAAGTAGCATAAGGGCTACTAATGGAGAAGGCTTTTTGGTGATGGGTTATTGCTTTTTGAAAAAATGGTATTGCACTCAGCTGAGACTAATATACTTAGCCTAAACTACACCTTTAAAATGTGACTAACTGTGAGTTTTTATGCTCGGTGCTAATAGTGAAACATTTACAAAGAAAAGTTACTACAAACCATTGGTAAAACTTCATACAAGAGAATTCAGGGACACGCCCCTTGGACTGAGCAGTGCAGGGGTCCAAGAGCAGCGCAAAAGCAGCAGCCAATACAAGGTTTGGTCAAAGGCAGAAGTAGGTAGGTACTTAGGTGACACATATGTAAGCTCCTGACTCGGAAAGGTACCTCTAAAATGTATCTCTGGTAAAGTATCGTTGAAAGATACTTTCTGTGCTATTTTCTATCAAAATAAAAGGAAACTGCAGTATGGTCCCTCCCAGCCAAGCTGTGCAGTAGCTCTCTGGAACAGCACACATTGGTCTGTGGCTCCCAGTCACCATAGGGGTGAGGAGAGAAGGCTGAGCTGAAGGGATGCCGGACGAGATTTCAGTGCAAGAGGATGGCTGAGTGTGCAGAGCAATTGTGGTGCTGTGCAGAAGCCCCTCCATGTCCAGAGGCTGTCACTAGCTGCGGTGACAGGTTTCCTGCTACGCTGCAGCCTTGCATACCAAGAGGAGCATGAGGGAGGTAATGGCACCTTCTGACAGACAAGTGGTAGTGAGAGTGTTTTCCCTCTGACTAAGCTCTGAGCCTCTGCAGCTGCCTCCGGATGTCCCTCCCAGCAGGGTGATTTGAGTCCACAGAGCCCTGAGAGCATCCTGGGCACTAGTCTGACCACTGTTGATGAGGCCTCTGCCATTATGAGTCTGAGAAGGAAAAGAGTGAGGAAAAAGAGGAGTAAAAGACATCTGAAGAAGAGCTGAAGGGGTGAAGAGGTGATTGTGTGTTTGCAAAGCAATCAAGCACCAGCTCAGCTTGCCCTGCTACCAGCTCCATAAACCTGACATGGGCTCATGCTGTCTGCAGTGCTCAGAGCCTACACCTTTGTGTCAACACAAGGCTGTTCCCATTTTTGTGTGTGCCTGCCTGCTTCTCAGGCAGCTCACTGCTCCCTGACATCCCACCTCATGTCCCCGGTGAGCAACTGGGGGGCCATGTCACCCTTCCCCCCCAAGCAGTCAAGGGCAACCAGATTGCATCTTTGAAACCCAGTTCCAAACTTTTCTTCTTGATGAAGAAGAGAAGGCACTTTTTTTTGCCTTTTCATCTTGTGCTTTTCATTTCGGGGGGACACCCAGATGCTCAATTCCACTCCAAAGTGTATCCATATGGAGGTGGGCTTACATTCTCCATTTTCAGTAGGACTCATGGGGCAATTTGATATTTTTTTCCTCTTTTTGCCATTTACATATGATAATCACATTGGGACCTCACAGTTACTGCAGACTTAATGACACTGAGATATGAAATGTTGTCTCTGATGGCTGTAATACAGGAAATCCTTAAAAACAGGCCTACTCATTTAAAACTGTATCTATGGCTATAAGCTGTGATAGCTAAAATGTGGAAAATACATACTGTAGAAATGTTTATGAGCAGAGCTGTGGTTTGATCATGCTGCTGCCACTTTTTAAAATTTATATTTGGCCAGTGCAAATTCTTGCTATAAATTCTGGCTACAGTAATCTGTATTCTTATTAACAGCTTGGTTTAAGAAAAGAGGGATGTGTGGGAGGTAAAGGATTAAAGAACAGTATATGCATGCCTCAGATACCTCTTCTTAGCAAAAGCTTGCTTAAATGCAAAAACGACAACAAGCCTTTATATCCTGGGCAGGAGGGGACTGAGCAGAAGCTGGAAAGGGAAAAATCGCATGCAGCCAGTGGGTGAAGGGCTGAGACATCAGGTGAAGCTGTTTGCAGTGAGCTGGGAAGGATTTAGTAAACAGTCTATGCTTTTGATAAACAGACACGTCAATCACAGAGGAAGATAATATGCCAGAAGAAAAATAGCTTATGAGGTATCTTTTAAGGGCACACATGGGCTGATTGGGGAGGCGATGCTGTTGGCAGGGGTGAGGTGACTGCAGGTCTCCACTCCCTGATCCCCTGCCTGCCCCAGCAACATGCTGCTGCTGGCTCCTGCCATGCTCTTGAGGTTTCAGCCACAGATTTTCCCCCTATGAAATGGCATTGCAGGCCTTCCTCCTTCCCAATCTCCTTCCTCGACGTCAAGCTTTTGCCCACACCCCATTGATGTTGACAGCTTGATGTTGAGAGACTAAACCTTAGAACATTTCCTTGTTTAATGTGACTGAGGTAAGTTTTTAAGTATCATGACATACTTTTTATACCACGACTTTTTCTCCCAAGTTCTTCTACAAGCCACCTGAGAGAGATTTTTTTTTTAGATTATTGTTTCAAAAGTGACCCAGGTCACTGATTTTCAGTTTGAGTTCAAATGTGGGTCTACTCAGATTTGGAAGAATATCAGGTACTCTCACCTGGGCAAATATTATCCATTACTGAGAGAGCCTTGATGGAAATAAAGTGCATAAAACTTAACCTGGTGTTTTCACTGCAAATGCCAGAAACACAGCTATAGCTACATCTACATTGCACATTAAGGCAGGGATCTGGCAGAACAGAACTCTCAGCCTCTAATTTCGGTATCCAGATTAACAGATAGCCAGACTCCGTGTCTCAGCTGGGAAGCATCTACTAATGGCAAAGAGGCACTAAAGCACTTAAACTGTCTCTGAGCTGTGCCTAATTGTGCAAAGGCTTCTCTCCTGGCCACACTCACAGAGTTTAAATGAACACATTGTTGTTGTGCTGAAAAAGAACGTCAGTATTTACACTGGCAGAAAGAAGCAGGGACTTCACACCTGATCAGGGACAGCTTCTTAAACCCTTCAGCTTTCTGCAGGAGCCATCCAGCCATTGATTCCAGGCTTTCTCCATGCAATATCCAAGTGATTAGCATAAATCACTCTTAACATCTGACTTTGCAGTGCTGTGGGCCAAAAACGCTCACAGCCAGACATAGATGAGAGACAATTTAAGAAACTCTTCCTCACCTCCTCTTATTACAGATGGAAGTCAGCCTGCCTAAACTGGGATTAGAGGCTGACCAGCCTTGCAGTTACAGATTAAAACTGGCAGCAGAAGCTTCTTCTCACCTCCCCCCTGGCCATTCACCTTGTTCTCTGGCATGTCAGAGGCAGCTGCTGCTGAGACAAGGGCATCTGAGCCACTCACAGAGCAGCTGGTCACCTGAAGTCTGGTGCACCATGCTGAAGGCAAACTCAAATGAAAAGAACAAATGCAGAAGGAAGCCAGTACTTAGACCAGGTGTTGTGCCCTTCACTAAGGTCCAGAAGTCTCTCCCACAAAGACCTTCTCCAGTTAAATGGGGATTTGGTGCCAAACACATGCCCCAGCAGCCACCCCTACCAGAGGAGTAGGCTGCTTTGGGCTCTTAGGATGAGCAGCGTCCAGCTTCAATGGGATACGTAGAGAGCGTCGTCCTCCACCAGCACACCCTGGGGCCAAGGGAACAGGACACCTCCTGGCCATTGGCATTTTTAGAACTGAGAGAGCCCAGCTTCCTCTTTCCTCCTCTTGGGAAAGTTATAACTACCTAATTGTCTGTCCTTTCTGTCATCTAAAGAAGATGGCTCTGCTGCAGTAGGTGCCTCTGCTTAAAAATGCATAGGTTAACCATATCATAAGAGGAGAGAGATGCCTAGTATTTCCTCTTACTTGGACTGGATCAACCTCTGGGTATCTTTATGTCAGCCCAATCCTTCCTCCACTGGAAATGGAGATGCCTAGGCCATCATGTCTTTCCCTCCAGGCCCATGTGCAAGGTGTGGTAGCTTCAGCATTGGGTTACATTCCTCACAGCCTCCCAACCTCTCTACCTGAGTTTTGTCATTGCTCCATATCATTGCTTTTGATGTGTTTGAGGCAAGTTTGTCTTGTAAAGTATCCTTGGAACTCAAAGAACATGAAGATTTCAAACCATGTGCTGAGGGTAGGCACATGGCTGAGATTTCAAACATGGCTGAGGGTAGGCACAGCCTGGAAATGCAGGGTTAATCCCAGACAGCAGTGAGATTAAAGAAAAGCAAGAGTTTGGGCTCAGTGGTGTGCCACGTAGACATGGGACTTACGACCATACAGACGTGGTAACTTCATAACATTGTCCTTCTAGCATAGAGGTATAGTAGCTTTGTGCCAAAATGAAGGACTTCTGTTTAAATGAAAGGTTTATCTTTTGATATTTTTCCAGTTCTTTTAAAATGTCATTGTTCTCTAGTATCTGTCTTTTAACAAAACACATACAAAGACCTTGCACTAAGACTGATGACTGAAGAATTATTATTTCAGTGCCAGAAAAAGGCTTTTGAAGTTCCCATCATCCCCAAAGAGCTGAAAAAGTGAGGTCTTCTCAGCAGACAGGTCCTTACTGCAATGTTTGATGGGTAGTAGCAGCCTTGTTGCTCCTAGATGAACTTTTCCCAGTGTCTTGTAAACCTGAGCAATCTACTTCTTGCTGTGCTTTTTGGGAAGGCTCCCTGGCAAGAACACTCATGAGGGGTGAAAAGGGTAATTTGGGTTAAAATACTTAAATCATCTGTGAGCCAAACTGCTGACATGAGTGGGAGTGGAATGAATTCACAACCTGAGAAAGCAACCACCGCCTCGCAGGCGCTGAAGGAACAGTTCATCTGCAAAACACTGAGTAATAATTCTGGTTATATCACTGTCTCTCCTTGGGGAAAACTAAATATAACCAGATCTTGATATCATTGCTCCTAAGTTTGCTTTTTAATTTCTCTTCTTGCATTTATGCTCAATAAAGCACTGATGCCTGCCCCAGAATTAGCCACGGCAATCAAGGAGGCCAGTTGTCTGAGCAAGCAGTTGCACTGAGTCCTGTTTGCTGATGCTCCTAAGCCCTGTTAGTACCCTGCTACTTTTGTCTGTCCACTTCTACTGGAGCTGGACAAAGAAAAAATAAAGAGAGAACCTTGCAAGTCAATACATTCACAGAGCACATCAGTCTCCTTTTGTTGGTGCTCTCAGATAGCATCTCTGTCTCCTGAGGTATGATTCACGGGTAGCTGTTTGTCTTAACAAGTTATTGCCTTGCTGGCTGTATGGGCTGAGGTTCTACAGCATTATTGCTGACCGTGCACTCACTTTGCTCCAGCACAAAGGAAGATGTGTTCACCCCTGCACTTTTTGAGGCCTTAAATTGGGAAGAGGGATCTTAGAAAGAAGAAGTGATTTACCTAAGTGACCACTGGATGTCATGATACCCCACACTGTTTCCACAGCCTCCTCTGTCACGCAACAGGAGCAAACATGATTGAGAAAAAGCATCTTGCTGCTGGAGCTTCTAACAGCCCTGTTAAAAGCTGCAAGGGTAAGCTGAGCACTTCAGGTACTAAAACAGGATGGGGATAGGTACGAGAAGTATGACTAGAGGTCTGGAAAAAACCCTATCACTTGGGCTTTCTGTGGAGGGCAGAGTGACCTCTAGACTGGGGAGTTCCTTCTGCTTCTACCACCCCACCCGCCTTTTCTGCAGAGATAAGAAAGTATGTAAATGGGGCTTGCTATTAGGATCTCACACCTGTCTTCCAAGGCTGCTCCATCTGTCCTGTGTCCCCTTTGGCAGCTGGAGACTGCTGGCCAGTAACTTGTACAAGGACATAATGTACACCTTAGAGCACTTATAGCTGCCAACCACCTCTGCTTGCTCCAACACCTCAAACACTGCCTAAACACTGAAAATATAAAGAAACCACACATGTGCCAGCTGGAGAGTCTTGAGAGGACTGCAAAGCACTGAAGGATAGTCACCATCCTGTCTGGAGTAGGGAAGTGTTTGACTATGCTGGGAAAGAGATGCTTGTTCCTGACGGAGTTCATCTTGCGAGATCTGTGGTATGGTTTCCACCTCTTACTGTTCCTGCTTTGGCAGCACTGGCCTTTTTCATACTCAGTGTTTTCCACCTGCCATGTCTCACATACACACAGAGTCCCAACTTCATGTTGTTCATGGACCAGTGGTGTGTGCCTCATGGGGCAAACCTCAGCAGTTCAGGCTCCGGGCAGTGAGTCTTCCATAGCTGAAAACTGAAAACGCCCTAAGTGAGGGCAGCAAAACCAACAGGAGGTGAGAATGCCAGAAAGACGGAGAAGCAGGGCACTGCTACAGGAGCACGAGATGCCTGCTGAGACTGAAACAGACATGTCTGGCCCCGGCTCTGCTTGTGTTTCCCATCGCAGCAGTGGCACCAGCGTGCACGGCTGTCCAGGCAGCTCCTTAGATTTACCAGCATATTACATACTCTGGTAAGTAATTCCCTCACCCTGCTAGGGAGCAGAGTTGGGTGCACCCTGGAGCAAGTGCAGCTTGGTTTGTAGGAGCCCAGTGCACTGCAGGGGACACATCAGTGCAACAATAGGACCCACCTTTTGTCACTGATTTCGGTCCTCTGGAAATTTTGAAGGCAAAGAAGGAGCTGTGCATTTCATGTCATAAAACTGTATCAAGAGGTTGCTGCATCAAGCCTGTAACTTCTTGTTAAGCTATGACATGGCCTTTAAAAAGGCATTCAGCCTTGATTTAAACACCTCCAGTACTAGAGAATAAACCGTGTCTGCACACCTCATTTTGAATCTCAATTAATGTAGTTTCTGCTCCCTACCCAGAGGCTATGCTTGCTATGCATTTGTTCATTGGATAAAAGAATTTTTTATTAGCATTGATTTCATCATGAAAATACACCTAACATCAGACTAACCTAACATAGCTCCTTCTTTGTTAAGCCAAACATCAGGGTTGAACATCAGGGGTTTCTCAGTATATTTGCTCCTGTAACTGTTTTGGAACCTGTTTTTAACATCCATTTCAAGTGTGAGCACCCACAGTGGACACCCCTAGCTGGTACTGATTCCAACAATGCTGCTTGCAGGAGTGACACTGCCTTCTTGTGTTCAGCAGAAAGCCTCATTCTTTGGCTGGGGGTCTGTATTAGCTCACACACTCCTCTCTGCAGGCAGCTGGGCCAATTTTATGTCTCTGCATTGCTCTTTGAAGACGATGGGTGAAAACATTAACCCCTTCTCTCCTTCCCTATGTGTCTGCTCCTCTCCTTCTATTCCCTACCAGTTTGTACAGACTTGGCTTTTATTCAAACTCCTGGGTGAACTGCTTCAATTGACTCCAATAGCAGGAAACTACACAGGCTGAGGGTTTTTTTGAGGTAGTTTTCTGCAATTACATGAGGAAAAGTGGCTCACAGAGGATCTATGATTCACTGGCAGAAGGCAAGCAGCAAGAGCAAAGAAGTGAGAGTGGGGAGAAGGCAGAGGGGAGGCAGGACTGGACATGTGCCCTCTTTGTGCCTGTGCACTGGCCAAGGCAGTCCTTGTGAGGGAAGCCTGCCTCTTCCCAAGCTCTTAGATGCTGAGGATAAGACCTTGTGAACAGTGATGACTAGGTCTTAAATGATACTATTTCACCATGGTGACCTGATCCTGAAGGTAGGTCTTTCCTGGTGAAATAGCTGTGTGAACACTTCCAGAAAAGAGAAGGGCCCGATCTTTTGGTTAAAGGCCCCTTTAAATGTGTTAACCATCCTTATTTTGCAAATATGTGGTCACCTGTGGTGACTTCGGGGTGAAAAATTCCATCCCCATATCCAGAGGACAAAAAATAGTGACAGCACATCACACTTACAAACTACTGTCTATAGGGACTTGTGCAAAGATTTTTTGGAAAAAATGAGCCTGTTGCCTATTACAGGTGTAGGAAGAAGTTAAACTGACTTGTTTAGTGGCTCAGCCGTGGAGTCAGAACTGGGTCCAGCTGACACTGTGGAAGAACTTACCTTTCACCAGCTCAGTTTTCAACCACAAGCTGCAGAAACATGCAGTGAGATCTTTTTAATCATTCAGGATTTTGTATTGAGCCAGGTACAATCTTGGGCAGCTGCAACAAAACCAGCTCCTTTTCTAGCTTATAAATGCTGTGAAACTTGTCGGGTATTCTCTTGTGAGAGGGGATAATGTGGTGGATGCTTTGTCATCATCAGCTATTCAGAAAGCATTGCTTTGATCCTGTCTTTAAGCTCTCAGTGCCTTAGATAAGACAGTGATATAAAAGATGAGTGTATGTTTTTGTGTGCATAAAAGCTTCGTTTTCAGGGCATTAAATCTGCCTCCCTGTGAGAAATTTCTTAAGAACTGTATGCCAGTTTATTATTCTTCGCTTCGACTCTGGATACTTGGTGGATAACTACTTCCACCTATTTGTTCCAAAATTATGGCAGCTTTATTTAGGTGATAATAGAAACACTGTGTTGTTTTATGAGGCTGTAATCCAATTCTCAAGTGGATGAACACTCGTCAAGGCCACGTGGTTTATCCTGATGATCCAAGGAACTGAGTTACTGACCAGAAAAATAGTGGTGTTGCTTGTCATGTGTTATGCTCCGATTCTCTACTATTTGGGCAAAACAAATGCTCAAAATACCTGTG
This sequence comes from Pseudotriccus pelzelni, assembly GCA_035584735.1. Taxonomy (NCBI): domain Eukaryota; kingdom Metazoa; phylum Chordata; class Aves; order Passeriformes; family Tyrannidae; genus Pseudotriccus; species Pseudotriccus pelzelni. Next base: position 75,352,680 of record JAWMRA010000001.1, read on the forward strand.
ACATGAAAGGAAAGGCCACAAGGAGAGGACGGGAACAACAGTGAGGAGCAGACTGGCAGAAGCAACTGGAGTCAGAGATATTTTGCTGTTTGCTTCTTAGTTATGGTAGTAATTTCTTGGTGGTATTCCCCATCTTTCAGACAAGGACTGCACCTTCATCTAAAGTCCAGTGGCTCTAAGTGAGTCACCAACTGTATAATTTCCACAGGCCTAAAGTGCTGAGCGGTAAAGGCTATTCAGAACTGGCAGAGTCCAATCTGTAACTGAACATCCCATAGGATAAAAATGCCCCAGTTCTTGGCACTGTGCAGGTTCAAGGCTCCTTAGACACAATGTGGCACAAATTGGTTCCGATTTCTCCCTCTGCTTTTCTTTGTTGTACTGCTTGCTCTTGAAAGGGATCTTTCAAGACTTTTGACTTTTCCAATGTAAAAAATTGGTTTTGATAGAAATGTACAGGTGTATGAGTATGTGTTATGTAGCAAACAAGCACCTACTTGGTGACTGCACAGCTGAGCTTTGTAGCCCTCAAAAGTGCTGGGATGCACAGGGTACACCTCAGGACTGAGGCCAGAGTCTTTAATTAGGATGATGCTTATTACATAACAAAAGGTGCTCTCAGTAAAACAAGCTGGGAGTGAGACCAGGCTTTTACAGTGGATACACAAATTCACTGGTTCTTGTCTGTTAATGCATGCTACAGACTGCAAGAAATGCACCTCTGACAACTATTGCGCTCCTGTTCTTGCTCTCAGGCAAGACCTAGAGAAGCTGTGGATGCCCCATGGCCTGGAAGTATTCAAAGCCATATTGTATGAGGCTTTGAGCAGTCTAGTCTAGTGAAAGCTGGTGATCTTTTGCAACGGCTGATCGGGGGCTCCAGGTCCTGGGGGCTAACCCATTACCTGGAGGGGAGGTGCTGCCCTGCTGCCCCCCACCACGTGGTCCCCAGGAAGCCCAAAAACAGCCACACAGAGACCATGGGAGACGAGCGAGAGAGGGTGTTTATTGTTCATGGGTAGGGGTATATCAAGGTCTTGGGGGAATCAGAATACTACCAATTAGAAGCCAGGGGGGTTTTGGACTATTACCAGTAGAAAGCAAGAGTTAACAACCAATAGAAAGGAGTAAATAAAGACCAATAAGAAAACTTCCCAAGACCTCTCATGGACATCACACACATTCCTGAGCAGAGATAATGATTGTCTCAGGGAATTTTGGGAAGAAGATGGTAACCTGGCAAAAGAAAGTAAAAGAAACCATTTTGTAGCATGCATTTATACAACATAAAAAACTTCTGTTTTTAAGACATTTGTCCTAGCTTCTTCATTTTCTTCAAAAGTCCGTTTCTGATAGGACTATTTCCATCCTAAATACTGCAGGTCCATTGCTACAGTCCTTGAAGATCCCTTACAACCTAATCATTCCATGATTCACTGGTGTTGCTCATGCACAGATGTGTAAACAGCGGATGTCCAGGTGCCTGCATAAGAGACTCCATGAGTGCTTCATGGTAGCTGTCTTAGGAGGAATAATGCCGCTTTGGGCATGCCTGCCTCCTTCCATTAACTGGAGGCAGGACCAAGTGGATGAGCTCAGACCATGGGGCAGAGCTGCAGGGAACACCCTTCTTCCCTCAGCCTTCAAGGGTACCCTGGTTTCTCCTTTTGCTTATGAAGGGATGTAGTGTTTTGGCCACCGATTTTTCTACTCTCTGAGCTGTAGACACATGATAGGTCCCATCCTGAGCAGATGATTTTCCTTGTGTGGTACAAGGAATCCAACAATATCCTGGGCTGGATTGCAGAGGGTTCTACCCAGCTTGTGATTTCACAGGAGTCCCCAGGGTGGAAGGAAAGCACAATTCTCTTAAGGAAACAACACTGTAAACAAGATGGGAAAAAATATCAAAATGACCTTTATTTATGAGCCCTTTTAGGTGTCTGAATAAACTTAGATTATGAAAAGCTAGGGCAGCTTATTTGAAAATGGATCCTGTGAATAGAAAAGGGGTTTTCTAATCTCCTCCTAATTTGTTGCTGTGGTTGGTAGGTACGTCTCTGTAAATTTTAAAGGACAAAGGTAATATTGAACAGACAGGGTAAAAACAACTGGATCAACAAGACACAGCAAAAGCTTCATGACATGAGGAATAAGTCACATACATCCCTCTATAGCTCTCTTCTCCCTGTTCATCTCTCAATGTTTGTTTAAGCTATTACGTTGCATTATCCTTGTGTAAATTGAGGATATTTTTGTGTCACATCCTTTGATGTGGGCATTGCTTGGCTGCGACTGAGACAAATTTTCAGCTGTGTCAGTTTTTAACTACACATGTAGCTTAGAGATTACTAAGTATTAGGAATGAGCATTAATGCTTGTCAGTTCAGGTGCAAGTTCCACAGGTGGTGAAGATATCTCTCCAGCAGCTGTCATCCTGTGGGCTGCCACTCACTTTAATCTCCCTGTCTCCTATATTTCTCTGGCACTTGGCAGTTCCTCAATTTTGCTACTGAAGATTATGTGCTTCAGAACTTTCATGAAGAAATTTAATAGTTTGGTTACATTACAGGGAGGAATCTCCCATAAATAGTACTTCAGAATTTCCTTAAGATATTTTTAATAACCCATTTAGGGTGTCAGTCACAGTGTGTCCCATCTCAGAGCTATGGCAAATCAAAGGTGTCTAATGAGAAATCCTTTTCGAACAAGCTACTTTAAGGGTCATTCAGAAAAGTTCTCCAGTGAATTCAAAAAGTTTGGAGAGGTACAGAGCAGTGACACTTCAAATGTGTGCAAACAGGACTTGGGCATAAGCAATCGCTCTGAACAGCTTCTCTGTCTCTTGACTGTGTGTGTGTGTATGCGTGTACCTGTACCTATGCTGACACATGGCAGTCTTTCGCTTCTTCCCTTGTGATATCCCCCTGCCTGTTTATTTTTTTATTTTATCTTTTTATACCTTTTCCAAATCCTGGATGCTGGTGGGGTTTTTTTGCTTTTTTTCCCCTTGTAACTCAGCAGGCTCTTTCTTTTTAGCTCTTATAAGGGCTTCAGTTACCCTTCCTAATTTTTTTCTTGCTCTTCTCTGGTGTCCAAAGCCAAATCTCAGCACGGTGCCCTTCCTTGGCCTGACCTTACTGCCCCATGCAGTAGGATCCCACAAGCAGCTGGTCTAAACAAGTGAATCAACACTTTAAATGGAGTGTATTCCCCTGTGGATGTGTGCAGAGGGTGGTGGGATGCTCCCTGAGGCCTGGGGATGAGGACAGAGCCCAGGGCACCCTGAGTCTCATGTACCACATATTTGAGCAGAGTCTTGTCCTTGAAGTTTTTACATTTATTTTTATTTATTCACAGTCCCATTGTATAGTCTCTCAATATATAGAATACATATATTCCTCTTTTCTGTATACCTGTAGCCTCACACTTCACAAGACACATGAATATAATCCAGACTTCTTAAACTAGGTTACCTGAAGATGATGATCCACTGGGTGATGATCCAATGCCATTTTACAATGGACATTACAAAAATTCACCATAATGCCCTGCAGATGTATTTTAAAAATTGTCATAGTATCAGAACATACATCTCTTCTTTTGCCAAACTTTTCATATAGAAGTAGCAATCATCCTACAGATGAGACACAGTGGAGCATGTTCTTCATGCCAGAATCGGAATTGTGGACATCCTTGACACCCTGTGCTGGCCCTTCTAAGGCACAGTTCATCTGACCAACTTGTGGGGGATAATTGGACCTTCCAAGCTCCCATTTCTGCCTGCTGACTATAGAAACACCTTAGACAGCTGTCTCAGAACTAGGCCTATATGTTATCTGGAGTTAGTTGAGGAAATTTTATCCAAAATGACTGCTAAGAAAAAAAGAAAATTTGAAACAAAACAAAAAGGGATAATGGAGAGACATCTTTTTTTTTTTTTTCCCCTCCAGAGGAGAAAGAAACAGTTCCTTTATACAACATGAGGCAAAAATAGTCACCTAAAGAGGGTGATACAGCTCAATGTAATATAAGATACATATTTTAAACAGGTCAGATAAGAATGTTCTTTGTATTCTAAGTATATGAATAAGCCTATATTGCTGGGATGGTGAGGCACACTCAATTTTGCAATGCAGGAATGAACCCCACAATTGTCTTGAAATAGCATTATCTTAACAGAAAAAATTTACATCAAAATTTACACAAGCAAATAACCCAGACTTGAATAGCTTATCCTTGAATACACATCCAAATCCATTTTGGTACAGAACATTATCATTTATCCATGCAGGAAAATAGATCTTGTTTCCATGGCATAAAAAAAAAAAAAAAAAAAAGGAGAAAAAGAAAAAAAAAGAAGCTTAATAGTCAGATGCTATTGATATTAAATATAAATAGAAAACATACTTAGAAACTGGCCTTCAAATAAGTAGTAAAATCTTAGTAATTTGTATATAGCAGCAACCTATACCCCAAAATATAAAGCTTTTGAAAACTGCTTCAGAAGATTTTGCTCATTGCTGCAATCAGTTTTGTAGCAATTGCTTTTTGTCCTGAAAGGAGATTTCTGTTCAACTGACTTCTGTCTCCAGTGTCACACTACTTTTATTCTACAAGAGAGAAAAGGACCAAGTAAAATGTATATTCATATCCAGAAGAAGAGGCTGAAGCACAACATAGTGCTGTTATTTTAAAAGAGTTGTATTTTTCCATTAGGCACTGCTTCCCTGAGTATCTGCATATGTGTGTTTATGCACCTCTATACACACAAATGATAAGTAGCTACATCGTTTACATTTTTGTGGCTGAAGCCCTTGACTGAATTTTCATAATGCCAAGAGGGCCCTTTTGGGATTCAGGTCCTGCTGTGCAAATGCTAGGGCACCTACCCCAAAGAGCTTGAAACTCTAAGAGGATAAAATGTGGCAAGGGAAATCATTAGGGGGAGATGCAGTGACTCCCTCTGGTCAGATGGGAGGGTCAGTCAGCTCCAGAACCAGAACAAGCATTTGTGTTTTAATGGCAGTGATTTATTGGTGAATCAGGAGCCCTAACCCAGCTTTATACTGGGCTCACAGCCAGATTGTCCCTCACTCTTGTGCTGAAACCAGGACATCAGGATGTCCCCAACCTTGGCTGAGTTGCACCGCAGTATCATCCCCTGCCAGAAAAGACCCCTCGTGGCATGACTCCTGGTTTTCCACATGCACACTTCAATTCATGTAAGCAAAAGATTTTGCTGTTTTGCTGTTCCTGGACTTCTTTTTGAGGTAGGAGTGAAAAAGATGTTTCTCCATCACACATAAAAGGAAGATCTCAAACCTCTACACTTCTCCCCAAGGGAACATCACTGTCAGCCAGGAACCCTCAAGTTCTGGCACATCCCGACTTGCCACCCTTCTTGCTCTGCGTGTCCACCTTCCACAATGCTCTCCCAAAATGCCAGCATCTCTGTGCCTAAAGTCAACACCTTCATCTCCAACACGTAGTATAGCCAGGCAGAGAAGGAGGGATGTCAGCTTTAACATTGGATCAAGGTGACAGGAAAAGCAAGGTACAGGGGCATTCCTGAACCCTGATCCCTCTGTGAAGCCAAGGTGCCAGAGACATCCTGAAAATCAGATACCTGCATTTACTCAGGATGAGGAGGTTTGGTTTGCACTGGTGACTCTTGCAGAAGTTTTGTTCCTCTGTGTTTGCAGAGTGCCTGTAAGAAAGATGGGGACAAACCTTTTAGCAAGGCCTGTTGTGATAGGACAAGGTACAATTGTCTTAAACTAAAAGGAGGTTGATTTAGATTAGATATAAAAAAGGAGTTTTTTACAATGAAGGTGATAAAACATTGGCACAGATTGCCCAGAGAGGTGGTAGATGTCCCATCCCTAGAAGTGTTCGAAGTTAGGTTGGATGGGGTTTTGGACAACCTGATCTTGTGGGAAGTGTCCCTGCTCATGCCGGGAGGTTAGGGCTAGAGGCCTCTAAAGGTCCCTTTCAACCCAAACTATTTTAATATTTTATTTTGGTGTTATCACCATTCCTGTCATCCTGGCCCAACATATCACAGGCATTTGGGAAGGCTTTAGACAACAGATTCAAAATTTCAGCATAATTTGTGGCTACCACTTGAATGCCTGTGCTGATACCTGTGGCTAATGCTCTCTACCTCATGCATGTGCTTTCTTGCAAGTTAATTCATCCTTGTCTCCGTCCCTCAGGGTTTGCATATGCAAAGCCATGAGCGGCTGCTGAGGTTAATGTTTGGGTAAGTAGTTTTACAAAGTGGAAATCTGCTGATAGATCTGTGGGGATACTCTAGATGGCTATTTGCATTGGATTTGTACATATAGAAAAAGAAAGGTTACTGGCAGTCATAGTTTTTCAATAAAGTCCTTAAATGTGTGTTTAATTGAAGTTTGGGTTTACTTCTTGGGAATGGACACAGTTGATAAATTGGCATGAGCTTCTTGTCCTCCACCACTGATGGAAGACCAAAGAGCGTTTTGAGTGTCCATCCTTGTGTGGTTATGCTTCTAAACCAAATGTAACCAACTCTGTTTTGTGGGTTGCTCTACAAAGTCTTTGTGCACAGTGCCATCCCTCCCCACAGCTGTGCCAGCAGGTGGACCCATATTTCCTGCCTCTTGTGGGGTCTGCAGAGGTATTGCAGGACATGGGCTGCTGGTGAAAAAGGAAAACAGTATTAAAGAAGCAAAAGGAAAGGGTGTGGGCATGTGTCATATTCATTCAGAGAAGATGAGAGTCTCACCAAAATTGATGTGGGTTTTCCTCCTCTCTTCATTTCATTGTTTCTTATGTAGTCTTGCACACGAGACAAATACAGGTTTGCAGGAAGTACAGGGTATTTGATTAGGTAGGCTTGGACTGTCTGCTGGGCTCTTTAAGCATTCTTAAAATGGATATTTCTGTCTCCTTAGAGGTAGGGACCAAACGATGTTTGTACACCTGCTAAAACTAGCCTTGTTGCACTGGCACAGTGGTGAGGTCCCAGAGTCCCATGTTACTCTCAGGGTCTGCCTGACAATCTGACATTTTCATGCTGATGGCACCACCTGGGTTTCTCCTTGAAAGGGTTTCTCCCATTTTTGTGTAAAAAATTTTGCAAAGCTGTGGATGCCCCACCCCTGGAAGTGTTCAAGGCCAAGTTGGATGGGGCTTTAAGCAACCTGGTCGAGTGGAAGGAGTCCCTGACTATGGCAGGGGGGTTGCAAGTAGGTGGTCGTTAAGGTCCCTTCTAGCCCAAACTATTCTATGATACTGTGATTTTTGTTCCTTCTTTTTTGGCCACTGGAACATGACTTGGGATAGACAGGTGGAGAACAGTGTTTTGCTCTCTGACATTTTCTTGAGCCTGCAGCCTTCTCCCTCTAGTCCCGCTTTCTGATAGCTGAGCTTTTGTGAGTTTGAAAGTGATAGATCTGCCCAAATGTTACCTTCCACGTTTGCAGAGGTGGCCTCAAACAGACCAGTCAGAGCCCTTGCTCTCACACTGCTGCAAAGATCTCAAGGATCCGTCTGAAGGTGAGAGCAGAACACATGTAATGTGATACACACAGTGACACTCCAAAGATAGAGTTCCTATTTGCTTTGTGAGAGTGATCACTGTTAGTTGCCTTATGGAAGGAATTATTCTAGAAACTGACATTTATGTTTTAATTATTTCTGGGAATCAGACACCAGAGTAGTACCGTATTTGTCGAGAAAAAGTCCTTCTTGTCCTCTTCTAGAACATCTTTTCCTCCTGTGCATCATTGTAGAAAGGTGCTGGGGTTAGAGGTATGCATCTGGGCCTCTCCTGAGAGCAGTAAAATGCATATTTTTGCTTTATGTCTCTGTGGTTTGTATGGGGATGTGATAATGCTCTGGTACTGTGGGAACATTGCAAACATAAGGAGTAAATAATCACAGTGTGATACTTATTTAAGGATTGGTGCTCCACTCGTAGCAGATGGGAGTATACAGGCCTGTCCTTTACTCCTTGGACATCATTCGTTCCTTTCTCCTGAAAGCAAACATTTTAGATTCCACACTGTAGGCAGTAAGGTAGGACTCAACTGGAGTTAAAACTTTTGTGCTGACATGCAGTAGAGGCTTAAAAGATAATGTGTAAGCCTGATTTTGCTTAAAAAAACCCTTGGTGGTTTGTTGATAGAATAACCCAAACTGAAAAAACAGCTAAGGTGCCATGTTCAGCATCGCCTTCTCATGGTGGATCAGCTGCCATTGGTGTCTCAGGAGCAAGTGGTTGAGAGCAGAACTGTAAGGGCAGTGGAGGAGAAGGAGCTGACCCTTGAAGACTGGAAATGTGCACTGTGTGTTGTGGGATACATTTTCTTTACATCTTTTGGAGGTCTGCATCATGCAACATCTTTCCAGGCCAGCATTAGGTTAAATTCCTTTTTCACCCTAAGATCTCATCCACAATTTGAGGCTGGATCGTGGTCACAGGGAGATCATGCTGCACTGTGCAGAAGTTTTAACAGTTATATTGATGAATACCTAGGGGTGGATTAAAATCCAATGGGCCTATTTCAGAAACGAAATGGCTTCCTCCTCTGCTTTCTGACAGAACTTTTCCTTTACAGGCCATCTTCTATAGCCGAAAAACGCTGTTCTTACTTTCCCCATCTTGCTCCTTCCTATGTCAGGAGTGGTTTCTCATCTCCTCTCAGTCCCTCCTCAAGCCTATTGCTCTCTGTTTCCTGTTGTTCTTCCCAAGTCAGCCATGAGATAGGCAGCAAATGGGCTCCCCGTGCCACAGAGGAGTCACAGTCTGCCTGCCAGTCCCTCAGGCATGTGCCTAATGGTAATGGTGGTTTGGAGGCCTTGGTCTGGTGGTCACTTGAAGACCAGGCCATGCGTAGAGGGGTTGGATAAGGAGAAGGGTCGCTTGAGAGCCTTGCAGCAGCATGTGTTGCCATTGATTAATGGACATTTTGGAGTAGTGAGCAAAAGTAATGAAACATGAAATAAGGCTGTTATAAAAATGTATTGGAGGATTCACTCTGTGATCATACTTTTGGGCTCTGAATATTACATTGCTAATAGCTCTGTGTTGCTGTTAGCTGGGGTACCTCAGCTGATCCTGGGACTTCTCTAGATATATCTTCAAGAATTGGACTCACACTTTCTTACAAGTCTATTTTCTTATCCCTGTGAGACAGCCCATATTTCCTCTCAGATGTGTTATCACCCAAAGCTGTTCCTTACTCGGAGTGGCCAAGCAGAGCTTCACTGAATAATGAAATGGGAAAAAAATTACTTTGTATTGTCTACGAACTGTGGAAAAGGACTTGGTGGTACTGGTGGATGAAAAACAAGCCAGCAATGTATGCTCAGAGACAACCGTATCCTGGGCTGCATAAAAAGAAGCATGGCCAGCAGGTCAAGGGAGATAATTCTTGCCCTCTACTCCACTCTTGTGAGACTCCACCTATAATGCTCTGTCCAGCTCTGGAGCTCCAAAAACAAAAGAGACGTGGACCTGTTGGAGCAAGTCCAGAGGAAGGCCAGGAAGATGATTAAAAGGCTGGAGAACCTCTCCTATGAAGACAGGCAGAGACAGTTGGGGCTGTTCAGCCTGGAAAGGGAAGAGACCAGGCAGGCCTGGTCACAGCCTTTCAATACTTAAAGAGGGCTTATAAGAAAAATGGAGGTATATTTTTTAATAGGGCCTGTAGTGATAGGACAGGGAATAATGGTTTGAAATCAAAAGAGCGTAGATTCAGACTAGATAGTGAAAGGAATTTTTTACAGTGGGGGTGGTGTAACACCGTCACAGTTTGCCCAGAGAGGTGGCAGGTGCCCCAGGATGCATTCAAGGTCAAGTTGGATACGGCTCTGAGCAACATGGTCTAGTTGACGATGTCCCTGACCATTGCAGGATGGCTGGACTAGATGAACTTTAAAAGTCCCTTTGAAGAAAAACTGTTCTATGATACTGTGGATTCTACATTAGTAGTGTGGAAAACCCTTATAGGTTATTGCACCATTAATATTCAGGTGGTCACTAAAGGCACTGAACAGGGTCTTAATGTGTAACCCCCACTTTCAACCCCCCTCTGGGTCCACTCCAGTTTGTACTGGAGCTGTGTCTCAGCTTTTTAAAAGCAGTCAAGAACATCTGAGTCTGTGTCTGATCTACTTACCCTTTACAGTCAGCAGAGTGAAACAGGCACTTCTTGGGTCATGATCCATCTTGTCCAAATGCTAGCATCATGAATAATTTGGTGACTCACACTCTAAAACTGCTTATTTCTCTCCACTATAATGGGAAATTATAAAACGAGGACAAGGTGATTAGCTTATATGGGTACACCTACACCTCAGTGCCAGGGAGGGGAGATGAATCTCCTACGGGCCCAAGACAGGAGTTGATCTCTAGAGCATCTTCCCCTCTCCATTTCTTAGGAAGGAAGTCAAAGGCAGGTCCCTAGCTTGGACTAGACACTTAACTTCTAAGTTAATAAAACTAATTTCAAATTTCTCCCACCCTAAATCTGTGTCTGCCACCAATGAGCAATTATTTTTTTCTGGAACTGTCTAATCCCCAAAAGAGCTATCAAGGATTCAGGATGCAAACACAGAAAAATTTCTAGAGAAGCTTCAAATTTAATTTTTTAGCATTTTATTTAAAGCTTTTTATTTTAATTTATAAGTTTTCTTCTTTGATGATCAATTTGTAACTCAAAACAGAACAGATTAACTCTCCTTTAGCACTGGCAGGGTTAACTTCTGTACTCCAATGGCAGGGAGGTTGTGCCTGGCTCGTTGACAGCAGATTTGGATCCTTCCTCCATAACTTTTTTTATGGCATCAGTCTCTTCTGCTTCAAGTTCTTGTTTGTCCTAAACTTGAAGAGCAAGAGGATCGCCTGCCGGAAGTTATCTCCTGACACTACATAAAGTAGTAAATTTCCAAAAGTATTTAATGCTGCTAAAGGTTTAGTTATAATAAACATTAAAAGGATCATTTTCTTCAAGTGGCAGCTTGCTGGTCGTGCTCGGAGCTCCAGACAAACCCCTCGAAAGACATGGAAGGGGAGGAAACACACATAGAAGACCACCAAGAGGACAACAGCAAGTCTGCGAGCCTTTTGTTTGTAGCAAGCCCCTGTGTGGGGCCCAGTAGCCAAGGTGTAAATAATAAGCACATAGCACAGAGTCACCGTCAGCAAAGGCAAGAAGAAGGCAAACACAGTCAGTATCCAGTTATACCGCCGACTACTGTCAAGGTCCTCAGCAGCAGCCAGGTCTGGGCAGATTGTCCTGTTCTGCTCATGCTTTGGGGCAATCAAGATGGCCAAGGGGCTGAGGGCCACCAGGGAAATCACCCAAATGACTACGCAAGTCACCACTGCCCATCTCCGTTTTTGAAGAAAAAGGCATTTAATTGGGTGGACGACAACCAAAAAGCGGAAGATGCTGAAGCAGCTAAGGAAGATAATACCACTGTACATGTTGAAGTAGAAACAAAAGTGAATAAACCTGCACATGAAGTTTCCAAAAATCCAGTTATTTCCATTAGCAAAGTAGTGTATAAAAAAAGGAAGTGTGACTACATACAATAGGTCAGTGATGGCCAGGTTTAACATAATGATGGTGCTGCTTTTCCAGGGTCTCATCTTAGCAAAATAAACAAAAATTGTCACAATGTTACCTGGGAAGCACACCAGGAAGATTAGGCTGTAAAGGATGGAGAGATAGGATTTCACCTGTAAGAAATCTTCATTCTTGCAGCTTGTCAATGGCTCTGTGTGGCTTGGCGGAGCAGTGAAATTGATGGTGGATTCAGATGCCATGCTTGCAGAAATCTTCTTAAGACTTTACAAAATATCAGATGTTTAGTTTTAGTTGATTTGTTGGGACAAATGCTTTCAGTTAAACCTTTTGTCACTGGAGAAGATGCTGTGTGTTTGAGAAGGCATAGTAGTGAGAGGAGATGGGGATTTGCTAACATACCCAGTCTGACCTAGATAACCCTATTCAAATGTTTAATTTTACCCTTTCCTCTCCTTTACATTTTATTTTGATAATTATTAATTTTACTCTTACTTTATTTAGCTTCCTACATTGAAGAAGACAATTACTGCTTATCTGTAAACCTCCAGGAGCAGGAAGCAGACATTTAGAAATCTAGGGGGAGTTTGGGCTTAGATTTTGTGAAACTGTGAACTAGTCTTAACCTTTCAGAAAGCAGAACCATTACTATATATTATCTTCATTAATCTGAGCTAATCAATGTTTCAGGCTCATGAACCAGAGATGCAGTTCCGGTTTCATGAAAGCTAAAAGATGTTAGGTTCAGATACAGACCTCAGGATCTGATGCTCCCATAACATGACATTCGTGGCTTGTTCCCTGAACATGATCTTGTTCTCTTGGAGTCATCAAAGTATAAAATTAGTATAAATGTTTTGGTTTTGGGGTTTTTTTTGATTGTTTTTATTTTGTGTTGGTTTTTAATCAAGCTTCATAATGGCATAAAACTGGCTGAAATTATTAAAGTCCCCTCAAAGGTCAGAGGAAAAATGAAAAGCACGGATATTGAGGGAAAGCACTGATCTTGGTTCCCATTCCATGTCAATTTGAGCAAGATAGATTTGATTCTGCCATAGACAATTTGGAATCTCGCCATGGTGAATTCAAGACATAAGCTTTCTTGGCAGTGTTTTACCCTGAAAAAACGGCAACCAAGGGTGAAAATCATCTTAACTGAAGTCAGGTATCAGAAAGTTAGACGCTTAAAGTGGAGCCAGTCATCCTAAACTTCCCTTTATCATCAAGGGAGAAATATAAGTTCCTCCAGGATATAATATACCTACCCATAATTGAAATTTCTAATATACATTATTTACTCTTTTGGCATACCTACTTCTTTCCTTTGATACAAGGAGACTAGTTCAGACCTGGATATCTCAAGTGAGGCAAGAAGTGTATCACTGTGTGTCTCCAGCATCTCAGGTGAACACCACTCCTCCAGATCCCGACTAAATTCATGTAAGAAAATATTTTAAAGAGATTTACTATGTGCTAGACAGGGTACTGACAAGCCTGGAACCTCTCCCTTGTCCCAGAAACAGCATCTTTAAACAAAAACAGTGCTACACTGAACATTCAGGGTGAAATCAACATATTTTAAAAAAAAAGGCAGTGGAAGACAAAATTGGACCTTATTCAGTCCTGGAAAGCCTGTGTACAGTTTTTGATGTGATTCAGTCAACAGCATTTAGCATGTTACCTGTACGACTGTTTCTTCTTTATTCCAATGACTGGTGGAACATGGCCAATTTGCTCTGACAAAGCCAGTCACTAAAGCTGGGACACAACAGGAATCATTTGATCAAAACTGTCAGAAAGATGAGTATCACTGTTATGCAGGAGCACTTTGAAGATAAATTTGAACAGTTTCCCCATAATTTAGTTAAAATGCTAACGCTTTTAAACATTTCAGTCAAAGATGCATTAAGGAAAGGCCATGAACTTTGTTTTAAAACAAATCCAGATTCACAATCCCTGCAAAACCTAGGAATACACATGTTTTCTCTTTTCTGCTGCTCAGTGATACCACTGTCACGCGCAGTTACGTCTCTCACTGGTTTATTTCAAGTCAGACAAAATTTACTGGAATATTTGGTTCATCCCCAGTTTAGCTTTCTTGCACTGCTGATCTGTTCCTCACCGCAATCTTGAACCCTCCAAGTTGAAAATGGAGAAATACTGCTTACCTGAAAACTTGCAATTCTGCTTCTCCCTCTGATATTGCTTTAAGCAAAGAGCACTACAAATGGAATGTACTTATAACTTCCTCACAGTGAAGCAAGTTTTAGTAGGGCATTGCAGCCATGTACATTCACTCCCTGTCTGACTGAGACTCCATGAGGCCATAAATTAGGAAACTCGTAGAAAACATCAGTTACTGGCTCAGGTATCAGCTCTTAGACCTGGGTGGCTGGAGGAGTCCTCCCTTGTCCTGTCATTCATGCAGACTTGCCTCCAGTGGATAGATCAAGCTTTACTGGCAGCAGTTCTGCATGCTGAGATAGATCTGTGGTATTCAAATAGCAGCAAATCACATTTAAATTAGCGTGTATGTGTGCATGCAAGTGTTTATGAAAGAGAAAATTAAATTTATTCTCCATTTCCTGTGAAGTGAAAGCTGATCACCAAAGTGAATAAGGCATGTTGTCATTTCAAGGCCAGGTGAACGGTGTTATGACATACTGTCTTCATTAAAACCAAATTTCTAACAGGGTACAATTTTCGTCTCATGTAAGAAATGAATGTTTCTTTTGCCACAATGTGCTTTTCAGGAACTGTGGCATACTTTCTGCTTATTTTTGGTGAATAAAATATCTCCAATGGGTTGGCTGGTTGTTACTGCAGTAGCTGAAGTTGCAAAAGCTTTTGGTTTTGAGCTTCTAATTCAAAAGAGCTGAAATTTTCCATGCCTTCTTGCTCCAAAAGACTATTCTTGAATAAAAATCTCATTCTTAGCTTGAGGAACAAGATCAAAAGAGATTATTTTAAAAAGTCATAGCATCTTAAAGTTTGAAACTGTATGCTTCAACCCTGACTTGAAACGTGGTCCATGCAAAGAGGCCCCAGCTGCCCAGTGTGGCTGACAGCCTTTCCACCTTGGTACATTTGATAGGTCTTACTCCCTGATGAGCTCATGATCCAGTATTAAATGAGCAAGCTTTCATTTCTGAACATTATGTATGTTGGCGTAGTTAACTGAAACACACATACAAGAATATTTTTCAGCAGGCTGTCTTGACTCTTCTTGAGTGCCTGTACTGTGGGCATGATTTGGGAGCAAGCTATCTGTTTTGCTAGTCATACTGCAGAGAAAGAGTGGTAACAGGGACAATCAAGACTGGGGCAGCAGTAATGTCTGACAACTGGAACATTATCTATCTGTTGCCATTAGGGAAAGGGCACAGTCTCTGCTCTCATCTAACCAAGCTTTTCTCTAGGTCAATGCCCACAGCACTTTTAAAAAATGTTCATAGTTTCTCAATAACTGTAAAATACACTGTCATGTACCAGCTTAGGGATCAGCAACTGTTTAAATAGTGTCATTAGAAACCATTTGTATGAGGCTGTAGTGTTACAAGCACAGAGGGAGCTAATTATAGCTAGGGATCATTTAATGCATCCACTACTTAATCCATTATGCCCCTTGAGCAATGGGGAACCTGTGCAGCACTGGCTGTTTTTTATCCTTCCTTGGCCATGCTAGTGCCTGAGGTAAAGCAGAAATGGGCTTTCCTGGTGCCATGACCCAGAACTGCCAGGGATTTGGTGCACTGGGGTCTTAAGCAGGCACTGGGGTCATCTCTGAATTTCTGACTCTGGACAGGAAAAGAGAATAAACCATACATTTTCAGACTGATCTTGAGAGATGGTGACTAATAGAAGGTCATTCATGCAGAGCTGCTCTGCATGGAGATAGAGCTGTGCTCCTTAGCTTACCCAAATCTTCTCTAATCATCAGCTGGGGAGACCACGTGGCTCCTGCCTTCCACCATTCTCCCTGTACCCTTAACCATGGTTACAGCAGCTCCTCATTGCACAGAGACCTTTGGAAACATTGGCTTCAGCTGCAGCCATGCAACATACTCAGGGGCTTGTGTCAGGCACTCAGAAAATTGAGAATAAACTAACTAGGGTAGCATGCAAATACATGATTTAAATGGCTTGTATGGCATCATGTAGGATCTCTACAAACAAAGGCTGATTCTGCAGTGTGACTTTCAACTCTTCAGTCTGTGGGTCTTTTCTCTGTACCAGCCATTTCTCCACCTCAGGTCCATGGACTTTTTAAGTGTTCCCATTGGTGGATCAATGTGATCCTTCATAAAAACAAGGCCTTTTTTGCGCTTTAAGGCTATCCTCACTTTGCTCCCCTTTACAAGCAGTGGAGGGAAATCCAAATACCCTGTAGTTTCACAATCAGCTTAAGAGACTAATTGCAGGCTGCAGTCAAAAGAGCTGGCAGCACCACCTTGGTCCTCTCATCCTAAACCACATGCTTCCAATGGCCCCAGTGCTTGTGCATTCATGGGGTGTGTTGGATAAATGAGCTGACTGAAGCCAAACCAGTTTTCTTACTCTTGTGTTGGCTTTTGAGCGCTTTAGCGAGGGGCAATGGCTCCTTTCATGGGTGCATGGGCTCCAGGGCTTATGGCAAGCAGTGGTGGGGGCTGACCAGGGGCAAAAGGAGGTACAATGGCTGGGACTGGCAGTGGGGTTGCACGTGGGCTCCTGCTGTGGAGCTGTGTTTCTCTCACTGTTACCAGCAACCAGCTACCCTCAGCTGAAGCTGCTCTCCAGTAATGCTCCCTCAAAAGACCAGACATTTCTTGTTGCAACAGTCTTCCAAGCAGGCTGAATTCATTGGTCAGATGGGCCATAATTTTCCCTAATTTGACAAGAATTTTAAAGACCAGTGGTCCAACAGCAAA
Source organism: Pseudotriccus pelzelni (assembly GCA_035584735.1). Classification (NCBI taxonomy): domain Eukaryota; kingdom Metazoa; phylum Chordata; class Aves; order Passeriformes; family Tyrannidae; genus Pseudotriccus; species Pseudotriccus pelzelni. The sequence continues at coordinate 75,369,169 of JAWMRA010000001.1, forward strand.
AAGAAAGCTATTTGCACCGTTCATGAAACAATCATTATAAAATCCTATAGAGTTCATGTGCATATATAAATGTTGCTCTTAGTCACTGTATAGAAAGGGAACTGGAATGATTTGGTGGCAGGATTATTAATTAAATATTTCCTCTTGAAACTTTATACTATAGACCAGGTCAGTTGTTACAAAGTGCATGATGCAAACAGGATCAACTTTTCATGCTGAATTTTTCCTTCTGTGATGGCAGGATGAGCAGCATGCACAGAATGACAGATGGGTTCACCCACCTGGACCACACAATTTTCCTGAAAAACTTCCAGTCTGACATACAGAAGTAGAGAACAAAGCCCAGTACCTTTATTTTGCTTCATGGATGGTTAAAAACAGAATTTCTCTCCTCCAAATGGGCTGGCTGTTAGCTTTTGAATGCAGTGGGTTGGAAGAGGTCAAGCAGGGCTTTTTGTAGCATCTCAGCATCACCACTGGACTTGACTGTAATTGGGCCTCACAGGCATGAGGGTCCACAAAATGCTCCACCAGCGCAGAGGCCATCCTCATGTCATAAAATCTGTTCTAAAATCCATGGGCATGAATGAAAGACTCTTTTCAGAGTCAGACCTTCAGACATGACAGCACCCAGCGTGGTGCAGTAGAAATGGCTCTGATTAATAATTATGCAGGCAAACAGGCAGTTTGTTGGGCAAGGGTTATGCTCCAGATTGTTAAGAGCTCTCATTATACGTTTTACTTTTGGTTCAGCAAACATGTAATCTTTCTGTGGGTTATTTCCCTTAGCAGACATACATCACTTTGCCTGGTCTTACTCTGCATGTGATTGAATACCTAATTACAGTTGTTATCAAACCACTCTGCTCAGTTCTGGTGAGAATGATATCGTGCATCTTCATCACGTGGGAAAATCAACTCCAGTTCTCCCATAGTATTTCTTCCCTGAAACAGAATGGTAAGGGCAGTATTTTTTATTCCCTAAATGCACTGTAACTCTAAATTAATCACAGTTAAATGTTGCCATCTAATTATGTTGGTAATAGACACTGTTAATGAAAACTTTTGGAAGGGGATATTTTACCTTAGGAAAATTGCATATATAATCTGGAATATAAGCAGTGCTGCTGCCACATCGGCTAAGCAGAAGTAGTTCAATACAGTTCCAAAATTAGCCCCTATGGATCAGAGGCACGATTTTATGGCTAATATTAGTCCTTGAAGTGAATTGACACTCACTGACTACAGGGCATAGAAACTAAAATCTACTGCAGCCCTTACATGATGGCTGAACTTTCAGAAGGTGAGTTTCACCATGAGAAGTAGGGAAGGAAAGACAATGGGGCAATTTACTTGCTCAAAGCCAGTATGTGTTCAGGTACTCTGGTACAGCATCATCAAGACCATAAAGCAGCGATTAAAAAGCACCGCAGGAGCACCCGGTTATGAAGTGGCCTTAAACAGAGCAGCTGCGCCAGTTAAAGTTTTCCCAGCAGATACTAAAAGCCAAACTAAACTCATCGGAGATGCGACAGCAGTTGTAATTGTTTTAGGTAATGGGGCATTTCCTGGAAATGACCCAGTTCAGTCGGTCTGAAAACAGAGAGGAACAATTTGCTGCCTTGTTATTTTGTTGGTTTTTTTCAATTCCAAGATGAAGCCTTGGCTCCAAGAGCCTCCTTGGCTCTCAGGAATGTGTCTGTACAGGATTCAGCACTGAATGCTGCTAATGTGGCTTCCAGTCTACAAGCAAGTGTTCAGTCATTGAAGATATATTCTGTTGTGGTGCCGTTGCCCCTGTAATGTGATTGCAGGGTGCTGTGGCAAGTGAAGGAAAGTCTGCCCTTTGCCTTAGGTCACTCTAATAAAGCTTTGTCTTCAGAAAGTGACTTGTACTGTCACACGTGAATTTAATATACACAGCCAAAGATAAGCCTTTCTATTAGCCATATATCATTCCCTCAGCTAACACAAGTCCTTAGCCTGACTCTTGGAAGAAGGACTATGGCTGGTCCTGCTAGCACCATCCTTCCTGCCTGCTCCTACCTGCACCCCTAATCCCTTCTGGCCCAGTTGTCACTTCCCAAAATTCCACTTCTGCTTTGGAAAGGAGTCATTTCCAGTGAGGCTGGTGCCAAGAGGAGTACAAACAAGGTAGGGAAGGGAGCTCAGCCATGTAGGACACACTTCGTATTTCAAAAGTATCATTTCTCTCCCCAGACCATCTAATTCTTTTCTTCACACAATCACTAAAGTCCGAACTTAGTTGTTTGTATTACTAGCACTTGTTTCTGATAAGGTAAGGTAATTATCAGGTAGAATTTTAGTATTACAAAGAAATAAGCAAAAGTAATTCTCACTCAAGATGAATTCAGGAGGTTGTTTGACCAAATAGACTGAGCTAGAAACTCACAAGGAAATGCCCTGCAAATAATCGCTTGACCACAGAGTCAAAGGTCTTGTGTTTTTTGAAGCAACCTCCCTTGCATTCAGAAGGAGAGCTGTACAACAGGGAAGTTGATCAGACTCCTCATCCCAAACCCTTCCTATTCTATCCCTTCTGACAGAGAAGCTCCTCTGTCAGCATGGGAGCGTGAGGGTAGCTCCCTCTGCTCCTGCCTTGCAGAGGCAGCTCTAATGGCCTCTCCCTGAGTCATGCAGTTTACCTGCATTCGAAAGTCTTGTGCTCTTTAAACAAAACTTAAATGCTAAGTATTATTATGCCCAGGCAATTAAATGGCTCTCCAACAATTCAGATTGGGTGGAGGCATGGGGATTGCTGAAGTAGCCTTGCAAGAGATAATTCATTCAAACTGACTGAATTCATACTTTTGTCCTTTTTTTTTTTAATCTAACTTTTTCCTCTGGCTATTTTGTGGTCGTCTAAATCAAATATATAAAAGGGAGGTGCTATTCTCTGCAGGGGCTTTCTCTTGCTTTGCCTTCTATGTCATCTTTCACCGAGTGCTTCAGGGGCACTTGAGGGCTTTGGTTAGATCTTCTCTCTCTGAGCTTTGCAGGACTTGAACTAACAGAACATCGGGCTTACCCATCATACCTGGGTCAGTTGGGGAGCTCTGCTATAAGCTAATGTATCATATTTGTCTCCATCAGGGCAAGAGTTCTAGCTAGAACACCAGGACTTTGTTAAATGTGGATGTCGTCCTGGTGTGTTTATCAAGGTTTGCAGTAGTAGAGAAATGGGGAAGAAATCACATCACCGTGGGACAGAAGATGACACAAGACAGTTAGAAGAAGCTCTGTGTGCTCTGCCCCTGGCTTTTCATTTTTTAAAGGGGAATTGATTAGTAGTTGCTGATAAAATTAAATTATATAGTGTTTTAAAGGATATAAAAAAATACAATGCTCTGCATGTTCAGGCTATTTGGGGTCAGGTATTTTTAGCCACTACTGTGCCTTTTCCCACCATACAACTTTCTAGCTGCGTTGTCATGATTCATAGCCTGCTGGAATCTGAGGAGGAAATCTCTAACCAGACTTTTGCATCAGATTTTGCACATTGTATTCTAAAGAGGTGTATGCTGGTGCATTTCCACTGGCTTTGGAGTCAACTTCATCCATCCCAGCAGAGTATCTAATACACTGGCTTTCATGGCACAGTCATTGCAATGATCCAAGCACAGACATCTCCCCCCTCTCAATGACTATGTTGGTGCATGCAGGTGTGCTCAAGTCAGATGTGTGATCACTATCTCTTTTTCTTCAGTGGTCCTTCTCCTAGATTGAACAACTTCCAATTTCACAGACTTTTTTTCCCTTGTTTTTCTGAACCTCTGTTCTGCTCCCTGTCTGGCAGGTCACCCCGTTTTCTTCAAGTGCGGTGTCAGACCAGACATGACACACCAGGAGACACATTACAAAAGCAAAAGGGTTAATCATACTTCCTGGAAGTCTATGCTCTTATTTATACATCCCATTCTGCTCTTTGGCCTTTTCACAACAGCACAACATATCTGACTGATGTTCAGCTTGTGGCCTGGGCAGTCCTTCGATTCTTTATTGCAGTACTGCTGCCTAAGCAGATAGCCCAGATTTGTGGGGTTTTGATTAATTTCCTACAAACATAAATTTTGCATTCATCCTCATTGTATTGTATCCTGGGTTTTTTGCAGACCATTTCTCCGATTTCTGTAAATTGCTTTGAATCTAATGCTGTCTGCCAGCAAGGTAGCACTCCCCTCATTTGTCCTCTGCATGCTTAAAGGGTATACTTTCTACTCCATTGCCCAAATCACTAGTGATTATAATGAGGGTGAGATCACTGCATAATCTGGACTTGGATGGAAAACTTTGTTATGCTAAACATCCTAGACCTGAGCCTTGCATTTTTGGTCTAGAAACTCATGTCATTGTTATCTGTGCCTGGAGTAACAGCTTAGCAACAGCTCCCAGCAGCACTGGCTTCTGCGTGAAATCTGACAAAAAAAAAGTTTTGCTTCTCAAAAATACCAAGTTTTGTGTCTTGTGTCCCCTTACACAGCATTTCAGATGGAAACCTTCTCCATCCTAAGAAAGGAACTGGATGATGCTGGACCATCCTGATGGATGATGCAGCAGACCTCTCCATCCCATCATCATTAGCTCCCCCGCTCTCTGTTTGGGACAGCTTGGTCAGCTGGGGAGTTATCATGTGTCAACATCTTTGATAGATTCAAGACACTCACATGAAACATTTTAATTCTGTTCATTTAGCAGTTTGCAGAAGAGAAGCCTACTGTCAGAAATTATTTGATTAGCTGAAACCAGCACATCTGATTTCTTCCCAAATAAACTAGATACAGGGACAGTCAATCCCAACTCAGGGAGCAAATGGATCTCTCATCTAAGGCAGGGCAATTTTTTTCTTAATACTCTCCCTCAGTGTTTCACATACACAAATAATATTCAGCACTAACACTGAAGCAGGTTGGATTGAGCTGTAGTCTCCAGGTCAGCAAGGATAAACTGCTGATCACTTTGTTAAGTAGCAGTAAAGAATCAAGTTGCCTCTGCAGGCCTGGGTGGGGGACATTTATGTTGGAAAAGACCTTTAAGATTACAAATCTGGACTATCTGCTTAGGCAGCAGTACTGCAGTAAAGAATCTTTATTTTTTATTATCTTTTGCATCAGTAGTCAGATTAAGTTCAGAATCACAGAATTACAGAATATGCCGAGTTGGAAGGGACCCACAAGGATCATAAATCCAGCTCCTGGCCCTGCACAGGACCATCCGCAAGAGTCACATCATGTGCACAAGAGTATTGTCCAAATGCTTCTTGAACTCTGTCAGGCTTGGTGCGGTGACCACTTCCCTGAGGAGCCTGTTCCAGTGCCCAACTACCCTCTGGGTGAAGAATCTGTTTCTAACATCCAACCTAAACCTGCCCTGACACAACTTCAGGCCATTCCCTCAGGTCCTGTCACTGGTAACCACAGAGAAGAGATCAGTGCCTGTCCCTCCTCTTCCCCTCACAAGGAAGTTGTATTTGCAATGAGGTCTTCCCTCAGTCTCTTCTTCTCCAGGCTGAACAGACCAAGCACCCTCAGCAGCTCCTCATACAGCTTCCCCGTAAGGCCCTTCACCATCTTTGTTGCCCTCCTTTGGACATTCTCTAAGAGCTTAATATCTTCTTTATATTGCAGTGCCCAAAAGTGCACGCAATATTCGAGGTGAGGCTGCATCAGTGCAGAGCAGAGCAGGACAATCCCTTCCCTCAACCAGCTGGCGATGCTTTGCCTGATGCCCCCAGGACACGGTTGGCCCTACTGGCTACCAGGGCACTGCTGACTCAGATTCAGCTTGCCTCCGACCAGGGACCCCCCGATCCCTTTCTGTGGCACTGCTTTCCAGCATCTCATTCCCCAGTCTGTACAAACATCCAGGGTTGCCACATCCCACATGCAGAATCCACCACTTCCCCTTGCTGAAGTTCATATGGTTGGTGATTGCCCAGTCCTCTCATCTGTCAAGGTCTCTCTGCAGGGCCTCCCTGACTTCAAGAGAGTCAACAGCTCCTTCCAGTTTTGTGTCATCTGCAAACTTGCTTAGTATCCCTTCCAGTCCTGCATCCAAGTTACTTATGAAGATGCTGAAGAGCACAAGGCCCAAAATGGGGCCCTGTGGAACCCCATTAGTGACAGGTCACCAGTCTGATGTCACCCATTCACTATTACCCTCTGTGCTCAGCCCTGAGTCAGCTACTTGGTGAAAGAGCACAGCTGCCAAGATGCACCTGTTCCTTACCAAATCCAGCTTCCTGACTTCCTGAAATAGAGATTTTTTTACTTTTCACCTGCTGTCAGAGACTTTTGTCTAGCGATAACTCTTTCTTCAGTAAAATATTACTTCTTTTCAGAGTGACGAAGACAGGAGATTTTTTGCATGAGATCTGCATCACTTGAAGTAATACTCCCAACTATCATGCCAAGGACAGGTGGTAGAGGTATTGGTAACCACAGGGTAGAGAAATGTGAGGCATTGTAGTAGACACGAGATGCAGCTCTGCTTCAAATTCAATGCCATGCCAGCATCCCTCAGATCCATCATTCACACTTTACAGTACAAGTCAGATAGAGAATATATAATTTAACCTCATTTGGCATGGCTGCATTTCAGTATTAATGCTTCTTTCTTTGCTCCCAATACTGTGGTGTGAAAATCTCTCTGCAATGAATTCACGTGCCTTATTGCAGTGAAAACACGTGGCTGCCTGAAGGGCTCCTCTCTTTGGCTAATTAGGGCCACAAATGTAATCCTTCTCCAGGCACATCTCTTATTTAGCCTTTGATGTGACAAGTGTTGAGACTGCTGCCTGAAGTGCCACTTCTCACCCAGTTTCATCAACTCACTTGGCTGGAGAGAGAGTCTTTGCTACCCACAAGACTATGAAGGATCAGCAAATGGGACCCATTCAGAACAGAAGGGCAACTGAGGTTCTTCTTTCAGAAACCCACATCCGCTTGGGGGAAGATGAAATAATGCAGTGCTCGTGGTGGCAAACATTGTCGCACAGGTCTCCCAAAGTACAGTTAATTCAGCCTTTAATTATCCTAGCTGTGGGACATGTCCCACATGCAGGAATGCCTCTGAGAGCTCTGCTGCTTTGATGGGCCTTCTTTGCTTCCTGCCTCTTGTCAGCATAAACAAGTTACATTCAAGAATATAGAAGCAAATCCTTGCTTAGCATTCAAAAATGGCATTTAGCTCCTATAGGTGATGCTTTGGGGTCTTAGGACGTCTTCATTGATCTGGGACTAAATTGGAAATTAAATTCTGAATTGCTTTAGCTTCCGTAACATTGGACTTGTTGAGTCAATATGAAAGCTTGCTTGGAAGAAGTCTGATACGTGGTGAGAAAATCTTTTCCCAGTGCCTTTATCTGCAATGCAGGGAGAACAATCTGCCCTTTCAGAGAGAGCAAGAAGAGGAAGATGTGTTGATGCCTGCAGCCATACTTTCCCCTCAAGCAGCAAGATTCAGAGAAACCTGTCTGCATTTCAGCAGTAGAGAAATGTGTGAGGAGAAAGCACAACCTATTATTTCCTGCAATAATAGAGTGGTCAATAATAAAAGAGAGAGATAAATCCACAATTTGTTGTTTCTCCCTAGGCCATCAGGATGGTGTGAATTCACTCCCAAAGTGGATAAACTCTAATTCCCTGTATTTATCCTTTCTAACTGTTTGAAATTCTTAATTGTCATTGCTTGTAAGATAACATCTGTAGGGGCAATATCAGCTGTATCTGATTTATGATTTACATGTTTATAACCACATAGCCACTCCAGCTGTATTTGATTTAAAAGTATAAAACAGAAATTTTGTTTCTTTTAAGAAAGTCAGAACAATGCTCCCATCTTGCTCTTGCAGATGGCGTGAACACAATTTCATTCTTCCTTTTCCTACTCCTTGCTGCTTTTTAGATTCCGATGTCTTTTACCTCATACTTGTTTTTCCAGGGCCATCCTTTTACTGGAAGAGTTTTGTCTACCCTCTAGTGGAAATATGAAATATAGCACCTCCAGAGCCCAGCAGTACGGAAGGCTGGAGACCCTTGGGCCCAGCCTGGAATTATTACTGCACAACCAATCTTCATCGTGTTTCCAGCAGAGACGATGCCCCCTCATTTCCGTCCTTCCTCTCCCTCAGTGGGATTCAGGTTTACATTTTGCAAAAAGAATGGGGACTAGCTGGAATTTTGTTATGGTAGAGGGATAGATTTAGATTAGTTTGTTGGCCAAATATCTAGCTCTGCTAAGGAAGTATAGCTGTACTAATCACGTTGAGTCAAAGTGTGGATGCAAATTAAGAAGATGTATGGTAAAACTGCATCTTAACTCCATTTACCTTTCTGCCAGTAGAAGAAAAGAGAGAAAAGAGTTAACATCAGTATCTGAAGGCAGAACATGGGCTGCTGGATCTGTATTAGTGTCTGCTGGGTAGAGGTCTGGCTCCAGCTCTGCGGTGTGTTAGCTGGACTCATGTGTTCTTCTAGCATTGGCATAAGTACATGGTGATCAGTGATACCCTTCCTCCTGGGTGAGGACAGCTGGCTAGTTACGGTACTTGTTTCTGACCTTTGTACCCCAAGAAGAAAAACTTCCCAACCTGTAGTGCCATGCACACATTTCAGCCTGAAAGGTTTCCCTATACACTGCTAATATTTTGTGTTAACCTGTAAATTAGCAAACACTTGATAGAAATATGTAAATGAGATGAATGCAACTAATTACTGACTCTTGGCTGAGATTACATGTAGTGGTAGCCAATTAACTGGTGATAAAGAGCTGGTCTCCCAAAACCTTCTCTGAAGGAAAACAGAAGTGCTCCTTCCACAGTATGATGCTGGGTAGTGAACCAAGGCCTGAGTAGTGCAGACACTGCTCTAACTCAAGTTTTATTACTGAAGTGCCACCACAGAGCAATCAAGACTCCCTTGAAAATCTTACCCTAAGCCTAAAATGCACTTTGTAAAAGCTCTGGGCTGAGAACTGATCTCTTCCCTGCTTGGCTGCTAATTTGGTTTGTGACTGGAGGCAAGTCACTTAACTCCTCTGTGCCTCAGTTTCATCACCTGTAAAATAGGGGTGATATATAAATATCTCAGAGCAGCTTACTAGAAGAAAGGTAATATGAGGAAATTCCTGTAGGCAGGTTCTGCTGCCTTGTCTATTAAGATAACTTCCTGTTGATAAAAAACATCATGAAGCGAAGGGAAAAGAGAATTTTTAAAAAGATGTATTGCTTGAAATCATTGCACAGTGCATTTTCGTGCCATTATCTGCTAGGTCTTCTTCATTATTGCTGAGGCCATAAGTGATGGGGCCAGTCTGGCTCACTCAGTGGAAAATTGCCCCTTTGGAATCATTTGGGGCTGGAAATAAATTCACACATAATGCTTTCCCATTTTGTGTTAAGTCACCTCCTTTTTGCCCAGCTTAACAGATCTGTGATCGGAGAAGAGAAGGAGTTTTTACCTTGGATAGCCTTTGAGGCATCCACAAAGAAGGTGTTTTTTAGCCCTGTCACCTGCAGGTGCAGGGCATCACTTTGCACAGCGGCCGACACCACGAAAGTCCTTGAAAATGAGAGGAGAGATGTGAGAATGTCATGGGATGTTCTTGTGGTAATATCAAAATACCTTGTCACAGATCCACCAACGAAATACCAATTCTGCCACATGCACAGGAGTTGTCTTATGCCAGTCAGGGGCAAATGAAAACCACAAAGATTTTAGCAGAACCATTAGAAGGGACAAAATTAATTTTCTAATCACTTTTCCGAAAAGCAGATAGCTCTTTAGTAACAGGCTGGATGCAGTGAAGGGAGAGGTAAGGACCACGTAACCTGCTATCAGGTTTGCCAGCTTGGGTAGCAGAGAGCATGCTAGAAATACAACTGTGTTTAATAAAAATACATGAATGAAAATTTCTCCAGGAACTACCTTGCTTTATTAGCATTCAGTATGGCATTGTCTGTGCACAAAGTTGTGTTTCTTTCTTCTTCGCCTTATTGTCTTTCACTATTTTACAAAACAGAAGGAAATTAATAAAGTAATTTGGAATACACATCTTTTCTTTAAAAAAAACACCAAAACACAGAAGCTCAGAACCTTGTTTTCCTTTTAAGAGTGGAAAACACCATTGATACTGTATCTTCCAGGCAACCACCTCTCTTTTGGCTAAGACATCAATGATATCAACCATTCTGGGGAGTAAAGAAGGGAGTTATCTTAGAAGATAACACACCTTATAATTCAAATACCTTTTAAGGTTCTAGCAATCATATATCAAACATACTGTGCATTATACTTGCCTGCAGCAGCCACGAAAAATTGTGTTTCCTCTGTGTGTTTTAAAAAATCAGCATTTCAGCTTTAAATTTTATTTTGGAAAGTTATGTAGCTTGGTTTACCAATTTTAATTTTCTCCTTCTACATTTTTTCAAAGTGCAGCTCTGACTAAAAGCAGGAATGTATTTTTTTCTTCTGATTTAGGAGGCATCCAACTCACACTGCTCTCCAGCATAGCACCCTGTAGGCTAAGGCATCAAGTCAGAAAGACATCTCTATCAGAAGTACTGCTCCTTTCCAGTTACTATTTAGAAAACAGGCCTTGAAATACATTTTCTGTAGCATAAATAGTTTTTGTCCCCCTCCTAGACTCAATTGTGTGACATTTACATTGAAGGGGTATCAGCTAGCACTGTTGAATGCCTCTACTGTCACAAAACATAAGGGAGCTTTAGGAGAACACACAAAGTATTTTCTTTTACTTCTCTTCTCCTTTTCTGCCAAAAGGGAAAAAGAAATTGAGCTTGAGCTAGTAGGATTTGAGCAGTGATGTGCTCATTTTGTTGTTTGCTGCTTTAAACTTTAGGTTCACTCAACCTGTATTTTCAGAGCAGAAAATACTGATAGATGGAAGCAGTCATTCAAAGTTTATTTTGCTCACTTAGCCTCATCAGTAAAATGACAGCATCTATGTGAGGTCTAAATGGCTCAGTGGTGAACCTGGCATTACCCTCCGCTTGTTGTGGTGGAGCACTATCATACATTTACTGTACAGCTAATGCAGCATCATCCCAGCTGCACATACCATTACACTGGGATAAAATTGCAGCCTTTTGTCACATCAGTATCCCACACAGACACTGTCAGAGCAGACAATTCTCAAGCTATTTTAGCCTTTCTCTCTACTAGCTGTTTGCCAAGTTATTCATTTTGATGCGACGTGCAGTCTGCTGAACACTCTTCTTAGGAGTTCAGGATGACAGAACTGCTTGCAGAGCAGCCAGATTAGGATGGATTTTGTGAATTCTTTTTTATGCAGAACATTACAGTCAATATTTTTGCTCTCTGGGAGGTTTGCTTATGAGGAGGGCCTTTTTGCTTTCATGTCTTATGGGAACACGTGAACTGGGGAGAAAAGGAAAAGAAAATTGCTGATTGCCTTCCTGGACAAGCAAGGGTAGAAAATAGCTCTGCTGCAATCTGTGACAGTACCTGAGTCACTGTGAAGAATAAGGTTCAGCATGTCTACCAAAACAGCTGGCAATCACAAAATTTCATCTTTGGTATCACCAGAGTTGACATCCCCTTGAGAGGTTTACCTTGCAGAGTTATTCTCTTGGTCCCTCTGTGGTCCCAGGCAGAGAGCAGCCTGCAGGTAGGCACTTGAGCTGACACGACTGTCCTTGCAGCCAAGCCCTCTAGAGACTTTTGATAGAAACTTGGTTACTGGAGCACAGCTATGCTGTGAATTAGCATGCAATAGTGTAGTCATTTATGTAGCGATGTTGTCACATTGTGTACAGTTTGGAAAGTGTCTCCTGTTTACTGCAATTGAAGCACTTAGCCTTGTTTCTGCAGTAAACTTAACAGTGGCTAAAAATAGAAGCTATCGAGCTTCACAATAAGCAAAAGGAATGAGTCACACGAGATAATGATCTCTCAGTGCTGCAGAGCACCTCACCAGACCTTGAATGCTTTAAAAGTGCCTGCCGTTAAGCTTGAACTTTTCTCCTCTTCTAGACTGCCCTTCTCCTGGAGGTTCTTTCCCCACCAGCAAACTGCAGCTCCCAAAACCATTTCCTACTCTACTTTGGCACTTTAAAATCAGCTATTTTAGCCCAAACTAAATGAAGGGAAGTGGTGAATGAGCAGGTGAGATAGGAAGAAGGCAACCAACCAATAGGTACGTTAAGGAAAGAGAGGAGGAGGCAATAAGTTAGCCCCACTCCAAGTCACTGAAACTATGAGACTGTCACTCTTGCTTTTAGAGATGGAAAGCCTTGAACATTTCCTTTTCACACTTTTTACCTTCAGCTGCTTCATTTTATATTGTATGGTAGTTATATTGAAGAGCTTCTGTTCGTGTGTGATAAGCTCAGCTTGGGCTTGAAAAGGAAGAGCTTCTGAGAACAAGAATTAAAAATGTTCTGACAGAGGAAAAAAGATAATTTTTAATCCGCTTCTTCAGATGTGTATGTGTAAGTGGTAGACACATCTTATGCTTTCATTGATGTGGAAGAGGAAGAGAATTTGTGCACTGTGTTCGTACTTTTTGTCCATGTTGGAGAGTTGGGATGTTATGAATCTATGGCAGAAAAGATTTATTTCGTATTAATCGCCTTGTGTAACTTATGGTTTTGAATCAACTATGCACATGTGAAACCAGGTACCTTGACCAGGATTGGTCACCATCTGGTGGCAACCCATAGAATTCAGACTTTGAGGGCAGTACAGAAGAGGAGAAATTAAAATAGAAAATGTGTCAAAAGGCCTGTGGCACTGCTGATGTACTGAAAGATGTATCTGATGGATGATCCTTAAACAAAGTATTTTAAATGTCCACAAGGCATCTTAAACACTGTGGAGTCATTATTTTTCCAGCTTAGGTGCACCGGGGTGCAGTGCTAACCCGCGGCAGGAGCCTGGGTTTAGCCAGCAGCATGCTTGTTGCTGCCAGTTATCTGCCTGCCTGAGGCTCCCAAGGGCCGTGGCAGTGGGATGGGATGAGCTCTGGTGCCAGTGATGCTCCTGGGCACCGTTTTGCATCAGTGTTTCTGGGAATGTAACAATGTTACTGGTCCAAAGGGACCACCAGAGGCCCAACAGGTTTATGTCCTTCTTGTTCAGTGTCTGGACAGCCTGCTTTTGGAGGCATGCTGCACTGGAGACTCCTCTTGTCCTTACCAGGGCTTCATCACCTTCGCTGAGAGAAAGTCCTTCCCAATATCCATCCTTGAGGAGGTTGAATACCATTTCATTTTCAGTCTGGTTACTTCCCCCGGAACATTTTGCTGAGTGCTTTTACCACGCTCCTCTCATCTGTGTCTTCCCTGAAGCACAGGTTCCAAGGCTGGACACAGTGCTCTAGCTAGAAGAATAACAACTATGCGAAGGATGTAAGGCCTTCTACACAATCCTCACAAACTATGCTCTTGTTTAAACATCACATAATTTATACATCAGCCCTTTTTGCAATAGCAGACACTGTCAGCCCACTAAAACTGTCAGCTCCTGTCCAGCCTGCTATTCACAGTAAACACACATCTTTCTCTGACAAACTGCAACCTAAATAGTGTGGAAGGGCGTTTCTCCTTTTGTGTTTGCGCAGTTCATTATTTCTACTTAAACAGAGAACTTTGCACCTGTCACTGTTTAAGAGCATCCTGTGTCTTTGCAGGTCGCTGTTGCAATTTGTCAAAATAATTTTGTCCTTTCAGCTTCGTGTAAATATCTAAATGTAAGAAGCAGCCTTTTTTAATCATCCAATTTGATAATGAAAACACTAAATATCCCTAAATCCAGGACAGACTAGTCAAATCCCCACTCAGTAGCTCCCCCTACTCTAACAGTAAATCACTAGTATCTTGATTCTGAGCATAAATTCTGGGACTAGAAAAAAATTTGTTTCTTCCAGACCGTTTCCTTAGCTTTCACACAAGAGAGTCATCTCAGGCAGTGTCAAGACTACTTCTGGAGTCAAGATTTGTGACATCATCTTCTCCTTCATGTACCAGCCCGTTAATTTGTTGTAATAGGAAATCAGAACGACCTGGGTTTACACATAACTGATACATTCATACTGGATGGTACTCACTTGTTTTCATCTTCAGTAGACTAGCGTGACTTAAATCCTTTTTCCTTCATTATTTTCCATATATACATATATATACACACTTAAAAGTTCAAGGATAGGTAGGATGGAGCTCTAAGCAACTTGGTCTAGTGAAAGGTATCCCTGCCTATGACAATGGGGTCGGAACTAGATGGTCTTTAAGGTCCATTTCAAACCAAGCCATTCTATGATTCTATTATATATCCTTTTGTGTGTGTGTGTGTGTGTGTATATATATATATCTATACCTACCCTTGTATTCACCATATGTGTCCTCCTTTGGTATTCCTCTCATCATCTCCTAGGCCAACTCTAAGATTTCACCGTTCAGTTGTTCAGTGCCCTCTTCTGAAGTCCATTTGGTCCACCCAATCTGAAAACATCTGATTTATCTATGAGCTCTCTATGTAATTCAGTGGCTTCAGCAACCGTGACAGTATCTGCTGTGTTTTGCTTAGGCTGTAATAAACAAAGCACTACATCAGTGACAGCACTGAAAGAAATGGAAATTGTTCTCATGCCCAAACTAAGCTCTTCATGTTTGTGAAATCAATAGCAAAGCCTGGAGCCCGCATTTCCCAAATGTCTTTGGAATCAGTCTGGTTGGGTGGTTTTACACTTATGCCTTCCAGTCTGATTACAATCCACCAAGGAATATGATGCTTTACCTAATGGGGAGTTACAAAGACTTCAGACCAACTTCCACACCAGTGCAGTGGGAAAATCATCTTCCATGTCTTGCCAGGTGGTGGGTTTGACTAAGTTGTCATTTGTTGTGTTCGTGTTTTCTCCTTAGCTCTTAAGGAAGAGAAAAATGTTTAGTGTTCACTGATAAATAAGACTTTTTCGCATACCATTCGAAACAACCAATACTAATCAGTTCTTTCCTTTCAACTTCTTATCAGTGCCACTGTGAGTGCTTAAATGAATAAGGAAAGACCTTGCTGCTTTGGTAAGAATTGATTCTGATCTAGAAGCCTTTTATCATATATATATGGTCCAATATATATATATCTATCTACATCTCAATATATATAGATCCAATATTGGATCCATATAGATACAGTTTAATTTTAAGTTACATCTTTACAGGACAGGGTCTGGACAGTGTGAGAGGCTGGAATGTTAGTGGTTAGTGGCTTAAACAATCTGCCTTAGCAAAAGCAGAGGGTGCTTTGCTAATGATGTGCAAAAGAGCCATCCAGTGCAGGAGGGGTGTACACCCCTTACCAGAGGCTACAAACAGGGTTTTGAGATACATAAGGGGAAAAGCCGATAAGAGTCAGACCCTGTGAGGTGGGATAGTGCTTTTTATCATGCCAATGTCCTTACACAAGCAGCTCAGCTGTGAAAACTTCCCTCTGGGGAAGTACCAGGACATTCACATCTGAAGGTATTCATCCCTACTTAAGGGCCATAATTGGCTCAGCTAGTTATGTGAGAGGCAGCAATGACGTCTTAGGTGTCATAAACCACCCAAGAACTCCTGAAGTGTCCCATGACCCACAGCATTATATCATAGAGTGTGAAACTCCTTGGTTCAGGGGAGGTACCTGGGTGTTTCAGCCTGAACCTGAATGTATATTAATCCACCGGACTTTGTGTTTCAGGGGCTTTCTCTCCACCCCGATGAATCAAGATGGGAACCATCACTTTGACCAACAGACATAGAAATTGCAACAAGTCTTGTCATGAGATTCATGGGTGGAGATTATATACCTTTCTACTCTTATCCTTTCTTTCTCTTTCTTTCTTAAGCATTATTTTTATGTCTTTGTATTGCTATAGATAATAACCAAAACAGTTACATATCTGCTTTCCATTGTAACCAAATAGTTTTAAAATAAACCCTACACATATATATATATTTACAAACAGTGGTCATTCAGTGTTGTTTCACTCTAATCCATCCCAAGAGTTCTATTAAAAGAAACCTACAGACAGGCACAATGAAGCTGCAATATAAGGGATTCCCAGCCCCACAGTGTTTGATGTGTGTCCCCTGATACATAAAGTTCTCTTTCTGGTCGAATCAGGGGTCAAATGGAGCAGAAGAGCACACTAGTCCTGTTGTGCTGCTGATGACAAGTATAGAGGGGAATGTCCAGAACATGACCACTCCATCAAAGGTATTTGCAGCCTTGTTGGTTAAGTGAAAAAAACCAAGGCGGATGTTGAAATGTTTTCACATCCGTTTTGATGCTGGACTTGGTTAACATTTTTCTCCCTGGTCCTTGGAAACAATTCATACAGGAACATTTCATTCTTTCAGTTCAATAACAAGACTGATGTTGCAAAAAACCAGGTTGTTTTTAGACTTGTTATTATCTATTATGTAAATTTTTAGATGGTGTTTTGCTTTGACATTAGTCTTAGACAGAAGTTTTCTGAAACATCAGAATAAATTCATCCAACTTTGCAAAGCAGCCATGTGCAAGATACAATATGGGATTTGAGCAGGATTTGAGAAAAGTAAAGACAGCTCAGTATATAGTCTCTGCAACAGAAAATACATGTCCACTGATGGACTCAGCAAACAACTGTTAACATGGCATCCGGTAAGTGCATTTGTTGTGAAGAAGTGCCTTCTTCATTTTAAAGTGGAGTAAGTGTTCTGCTGGAAAAAATTAATAAATTAAATAAATTAATAAATCCCAAGTGTAATTTTTTCCAGAGGAATGAAGCTTGTTATAGGGTAATGCCTGTCCTCAGATTACTGTGGCATGGGTCTGTTAAAATGGATCCTATTGAATCACTTCCATTTCTGGTTTCACTCTGAATTTTCTTGCTGTAGCTTCTACCCTCCCTCACTTGTGAGATCTCACAGAGAAAGGTTGCAGGATTTGAATTCAAATTTGTGTAGAACATTTGGTTCAAACATATTTAAAACACTATAAAAACTGAAGCACAAGCTTGAGAAGATGCCTGCCAAACACTGGCAATTGTTTTTAAGCAGCAAACCAGCTTCAAATGTCTTCTCACAGCTGGGAATGGTGCAGGGGTGATTTGGATAAATCCATCGGCTCTAATTCACTTAAGAAATTGTGCAGTGATATCCTCATCCCCCCCAAAATTTGAAGCCCCTGGTATGGCTAATGGTTAACCAGGCTAATAGCAGGAAGGCCCATCCTGCAGTAGTCATGGTAAGCTCTCTGATGCTGGAAGCACCAGGGATGTGCCATCATCCTGTTTTGTGATAGCACACAGCTATCAAATGAGCTGAAGGGCATGGCTGACTGCTACTCCCCACATCACTTTCTTTGTGGTTTTGTAGGAGTTTCATTTTACCACCAACCAGCATGCTGTTGCAGCAAACTGTGAGGCCAGAGAGCAAATACCAGAGATCATGATCACCAAAGAGCATGACTGGCACTCAGCTGTGTGGTCCCTACTGACAGCCATATGCTCTCAGGGGCTTTTGGAGCCTTTGCTATCAGTGACATATATGATATGGTGGGATTCAGGTCAATGAACTCCCTCAGAGGCCAAACCACCCCAAGCTCTGCACTGGTTATGGAAACACAAAGTGGGGACAAGTATTGCAACAAAAGATGGGTGTGGGGTCTCGGTTCTAACTGCCCTAAGATTACAGCAGGTTACAACAGGGACCAGAGGAAGGAGACAGCAAGTCTTTGCTGTTGGCCTTATTATTTTGCTGCCTGAATTGCAAATAGAATCTAGACAAAACTTAAATCTAATTAAGGAACAGTTTGTACTGTGGCAGATTTTATCACACTAAGTAATTGGCCATAATGGCACTTCTGCAGCCCAAGCTGAGGGCAAATGATATATGTTGTAGACACATAATGAACTTTAAATAAATTATCCAAGAGCAGAACTTGTAATAGAAGGGAACTAGATTACTGGAACAGAAACCCTCTTTCAGTCTTAACAGTGGAGTCGCTGCTTTATTACATGGTATTCTTTACTGTAACCAATTGATTGGAGTCACTTTAAAAAATGTTGTGATTGCATGTTTTTAATTGCAGTCACATGTAAGAGAAACTTGTCTGCTCTTGCATTGTGATAAGTTAATTAAAGCCTGATGGAAATAAAAGCTAAATGGTTGCAGCCATGGCAAAGTAACCTAATGCCTGTAATTGGACTATGTTTCACACAGATGTGCTGCTGAATAAATTAAATAGGATTTGGCTCACAGTGTTCAACCCTTCAACTGACTCAGATTTAAGAGATGCAAATGATATATATAAAGGGATCAAGATGTGAGCTCTCCTTTCCTTACCCTTTATAATTTAGGGACGTATTTTCATGCAGAAAGAGCATGTGAATTAAACTTGAGTATTGGATGCATCCCAGATAAGTCCAATTTATTCTGTGTTTCCATCATCTTGTAACCCCTTGCTCATCTTGCTCCACTTTGCTCTGCCTCTAAGTTCATACCTTTAAATCAAAATATGGATTTTACCTGTAAATCCTTGGCATTGTCTTCCCTCTTCTTCCTGGCAGCTTTCCTAAATACCTTACTCCAGCTGGCAGAGTTTGTTTTTAAATTCCATAGGTTTGTGCAGTGAGACTGTCTGAGAAAGCTGTAATAAACCACATGGGCTATCAGGAAGGTTACCAGAACACTCTGACTCCATTCCCTGGTTTCTGCCAGGTGAAGACAGAGTGGGCTCCATAGTGCGAAGCAAGAGCATCTCTGACACCTCTCACCTACCTGCAGGCTATCTGCCACGTTCCCAGTGCAGGGCTATCCTGGTGTTGGCTGCTCTCTCATCTGGCCTCTGACATTTTACTCTCAAAATTGATTGAGGCTTCCTGTAACCTGCCCAGTTTGGCTGGAGTGGATTGTTATGGTTGTTTTCAGCCCTCAGCAAGAGAGGCAGGCCAGCAGCACTCAGGCAGAGAGAAGCAGCACAACCTCAGTGCCTGTATGAAGGAACACCTACCCTGTGAGTCCCAGAGCACAGTAGAGGGGAGGTGGGATATAGGGAGAAGCACAGGGAAGAACAGGATTTTGAACTGGCAGGAGCTGGTCTGCAGAAAGCTTGGTGGATGCTGGGAGCTGAGATCAAACCCTTGCCTCTCAAGGAGGTCAAAGGTACCCATGTTCTTCAAACTGGCTCCCTCTATGAGAAGAGCAAGGATTATGCAACCACGGCTCAAGCAGGTCCTGGGGCTGTGAGAGGTTTTTAAGACCATGTGCTTGTGAGGGCAACCCAGCCAGAGGAGGGCTTTGCTGGAGAAAGGGATTGCATGACTCTAACAGATAACTATCCTAACCATATCACATGGCTAACACTCTTTTCTGCTGACATGACTTGTCCAGAGGTCAGAGGAAAGGCTCTGCAGAGAGGTCTGGAGAGGCTGGATCCATGGGCTAAAGTCAGCTGTATAAGGTTCAATAAGGCCAAATGCCAGGTACTGCACTTGGGTCACAACAGCCCCAGGAAGCACTCCAGGTTTTAGAAAGAGTGGCTGGAAAGCTGCCAGGTAAAAAAGGATCTGGGGGTACTGGGTGACAGATGCTGAACATGAGCCAACAAGGTGCCCCAAGAAGGCCAATGGCATTCTGGCTTGTGTCAGAAATTGTGCAGCCAGCAGGACCAGGGCAGTGATTGTCCCTCTGTGTTCAGCACTCGTGAGGCCACACCTCAAGTCACGTTCAGTTCTGGGCCCTGCACTACAAGGAAGACACTGAGATGCTGGAGCAAGTCCAGAGAAGGGCAATGGAGCTTACTCAGAGTGGTCTAGAGAGTATGTCATGTGAGGAGTGGCTGAGGAAGCTGGGGTTACTTAGTCTCTAGAAAAGGAGGCCGAGGGGGGACCTTGTTGCTCTTTACAACTACCTGAAAGGACCACTACAACTTGTGCTCTGCAGCTACCTGTAGAAAGCCTCTTCTCCTAGGACACTGGTGACAGGACAAGAGGATGTAGCCTCAAGCTGTGCCTCAAGGAAGAACCTCAAGGAGGTTCAGGTTGGACGTCAGAAAGAATTTCTTCACTTAAAGTATGATTAAGTTTTGTAATGGACTGCCCAGGGAGGTGCTGGAGTCACCATGCCTGGAAGCGTTCAAGAAAAAACTTGACATGGCACTTGGTGCCATGGTTTAGTTGACATGGTGGTGTTTGATCAAAGGTTAGACTTGATGATCTTGGAGGTCTTTTCCAACTTTAATGATTTGATGATTTTATGATTCTATGAATGAAAAAACCCACATCAAACTATGTACTCCTTTTGTAAATGGCTTATAAAAATACCCAGCCTGCTGTGTGATCTGGAGCATTTCAGAGTCCCCAGATAACCAGGCAATAAAGCAGAAGAATGACCAGCACTTCCTTGAATGGAATGGCCAATCCTCCAGAAGGGGCTAGCAGAAATCTTCTCTTCCTTTGGAGATGGAAGAAGGGCAAATTCTGGTGTGTCTTACCACAGGGGTTTTACTGTCTGTGCATGGAGAGCTGAAGGGAGCGTGGCCCACCCAGGCATGTCAGTGTAACCCTGGTGTGGAAGTTGAAGATTTTACTGGGTGACTCAGCTTTCCAGTGTGTAGTACTAGCTGCAGTGACCCTACTGTGATCCTACTAAGACATGCAGTGATAGGACAAGGTAAAATGTCTTTAAACTGAAAGAGGATGGGTTTAGATCAGACATAAGAGATCTCCTATAGTGACAAAATTTACATAGTTTGCTTGATCTTTTCTCTGTCTTCCACAGGTTTTGACTCTTGTGCTAACTGTGTTGACTTTCACCTTGTTTCAGCGCAGTGATCCTTCCACTGGTTTCAGCTTGTCTTTTTTAGGAAGAAAACATTTTCAAAAACATTTTCAAAGGCATAAGCATTCCAGAGTTGATTTTGAATTAAATATTTGCAAACTTTTGTGAACAGGTAGGAACGTTATTATCTTGAGAGGGAAATGTTTACATAAGGCTGAAAAAAACTTGAACGTTTTCCAACACTGAACTTCATTTCAGATCTCATTTGAAGCTAATATTTACTTTCTCATGCTGATAACAGATGTGAACCTGGAGATATGAACAATTACGTGCCGCATAATATAATGGTGAATCAGTCTTAAATTATTTAGTGAATATAACTTTTTATAGGATTGCGTAACTGTCCTGTTTCTCTACCTGATGCTTTCACTATTTGCTATCTTCACATGATTGACTTTCAGCTTAGCAATCATAAACTCTTTCTGGTATAAATTTTGCCACATCAACCTTGAATGTAAATATTACTTTTGGACTCCTAAATGCAAATATTCAGAAATAAACCAACAGTTGTCAACATATCCCCACGTAACAGCTGAAATGAGCCACCATTGTTAACAGAAAAGGTTGAAACCACTTTTTACCATGTGACTAACTACCAAACAGCAGTAATTTCAGTACTCTGCATCACAGAAACAGTACATACTGCAAAGGGCATATGGGGAATGATGGAGAGATCAGGGGCATGAAGCTGTGTGTAGTCAGGTGTCTCGTTTTATCCCTACACACAAAGATGAAGAACTTGCTGCATTTTATTTAGAAGTTCCTGTCCATGTAAAAGAGATACCAAGGGGTGTGGTGGTGGTTATTTTTTAATATATTGTTTAAGAAACAATTGTCTGCTCTGGTATTGTATTTTTGAGTGAGACTGGATATTGCTCTGGCATCACAATTCAAATTATAGTAAAATGGCATTATTACTTGAATACTTCATGTCAGGCTTAGCATTTGCAGTTCAGGTAAAGATTTTGAGAAATGGTCAGGAGCTGGAAAAGAGCTTCAGGAGTAAATGGAGTACAGGAGATGTGACTTGCCTTGCAGGATTTTGAGGCTTTAATGATTCTCTCTGGTTTGAGAGATTTGAGAGCAGATTTAAACAGAGAAACAGGTGATAGCCATGATCTCA
Organism: Pseudotriccus pelzelni; assembly: GCA_035584735.1. Classification (NCBI taxonomy): domain Eukaryota; kingdom Metazoa; phylum Chordata; class Aves; order Passeriformes; family Tyrannidae; genus Pseudotriccus; species Pseudotriccus pelzelni. Next base: position 75,391,155 of record JAWMRA010000001.1, read on the forward strand.
TTTATGGGGAGAGACTCATGGCATCAGCATAGCTAAAGCTATGCCAATCCAGGCTGGCAGTGAAGTGCAAATATTTCTTAGTGAGGGTGGATAGCTACTAAAACAGCATCCCATAGTAATATGGTAGATTCTTCAACACTGAATTTTTAAACCAACACTGAGTGTCTTTTGCATAAATATTTGGTTCTGCCGCAGAGGAGCATGAGATGATACTGTCGGACAACATTGCAGGACAGATTCATAGGTTTTAAGGGCTAGAGGAACCTCTAAAAAACACAGTCTAAAGGGTCATGTCCCCAAGGCCTTGAACACTCAAGGTCATTGGATTTAGCTCTGAATACCCAGTAACTTGTATTTAGCAAGTCGGGGGGGGGGGGGGAGGTTAGTAATTATTAATAACACAACAATCTTGATTTGAAGAGAGAGAGAGAATCCTCTTATTCCTTTGATAGTTTGTTCTAAAGGCGAATCCTGCCACAGTTGAAATCACATTTAGACTTTAATATCACTCTCTATTTTGTACTTCCAGTCTTTCAAATTCTTCATGTGTGTCTCTGCTATACAGAGAGAGAAGCCGATTTAGCATTGTTTTTGTGGAAGTATTTACACATACTAATCCAATCCACTTTCATACTTCTTTCTGATTGTTTGGTGTCTTAGGCATCTTACAATAAGGTAGCATCTGGTCTTCTCCACCTATTCTTCTTCCTCCCATTGGCTTTGTGAGGTGGAACATTAGGTCCTCTGGCCTCCATCCTGGGTTTCTGAATCTCAAGCTATGTGCCTGCAGTATCAGACTTGCAGAAACCCCAGATGGCCCCAGTGCACTTGCACCAGTCAGCTCTGCCTAAGCTGCCTCATAGGATTCTGCTGAGGGGTGTCAAAGGTGGACTGCTCTGCACACTACACCTTCCCAGGCCCTAACACTCTCCTGCAGGAATCAGTGAATCCTTTCACCTTCTCTGTCTCTCCATCCACTGATTACATAGGTATTCCTTCTTCCGGTGACTGGAGCACCAAGTGATGATTGTGGGCACTTTCTGTCCTGCCAGGGAGAGAGAGGAGAGACCACTGTATGCCTGTTCTCCTGAAAAATCTAAAAATGAAAAAATCTTTCCCTCCACCCCTTCTTGGTGGAAAGACAGGAATGTAAAGAGGTGAACTGCTCTAGGAAACCATCAACCAGGGTAGAAAAAGCAGAAAGAATTGCAATTAATAGAGTCTAAAAATCACAAAAAAAGCCTGCTGATGCACCAGCAGCAACAGAACAAAGAACGTATTATTCTGCCGTACGTAAAATACAATTTTATCATATACAGCAGTGAAGTTACCCAGCAAAGCAACCTCTGCCACGCAATGTCAGCAAGGAAAGCCTCCACAGCATGGCCCTTGTCAGCATCACTCCTGCTTTTCAGGTGTGGCTATGCTGAGCTATTAGTCTCCAGCTTGCTTCCAAAATATAAATACTTTAAGATGATTCAGTTGTCAGAGATTGCCTCCTTCTGTCAGAAAATAAATGGGATCCCCTTGCTGTCTTTCCCAGCAAAACCTAGTTGCTTTTTTCTCTTTTGAAAGGGATTTTCTTAAATAATTTAGTTATTTTGAACTCTTTGCTCAAATTTAGATGTTCCTTAGCATGTATTTTTACACAAATTCTACATGATCCGTTGTGTAATCTCTCTATAAACAATTCTGAACTATTTTCATGCTGTGCAAAGAATGTCTTTGAAATTACTCTAACTTTGTCATTATGTTTTGAGTCCCTTATAACTGAAGACTTCAAAGCTGTTATCTGTCAGATTGCCAGATTTCACATTGATATGAAGTTTTCAGAAGTGCTATGGGCATCAGTGGAGTTTGGATATGAATTGCCCTTGGTTCCTCTAATAAATTTCTTCTGACTTCATTGTCCACATGCTTCCTTCCTGCTGTGCTTCCCTCTGTCTCTTTTTCCAGCAGAGAGTTTTTATACTTGCAGTTGAGACGTTTTAAGGGCCTACCATTTAAAAGCATTCGCTGTTTGTCATCCAGATGATTTTAAACATGCACAATATTTAAAACATGCATATATTTACATTCACACCCATTGTTTTCCCTTTGGGAAAAACTTTCCTTTTCCTTTGATTCTGCATAAAATTCCTGGGGTGCAGCTGTCTTGTGAGCATTGGCAGCTTAGCAATTTTCACCACTAAAGCACCTACACCATGTGTTCTTCCGGCTATTCATTCCCCTTCCTGCACTGAATACTTCCTTCCTGCACTCAGTGGGAAACTCGGACTGCCAAAATGTGATGCCAACACCTCTGTTTCTTTCTCTTGGTACAATATCTTTGCCCCCAGGGGAGCACCAGTGTGACTGCAGGACCTAACAGGGTGCATGGCAGCTCTGCAAGTCAAATGTGTGTATTCCAAAGATGTAAACTTGCTCACTGTTTATTTTCCCACATTTTGTAATTGTTTATTGGAATGAAACAAAAAAATAATTGAAGAATGCCAAAAATACCCATGAGGCCTTGTATAACAAGATTGAAAACATTAGTCTTCACTATGTTTTATTTGCAACACTTTTCTTTCTTTAATTTCAGTGGGATTGTAGTAGTATGGCAAATTAAGAAACTACTGCAGAACATGTATTGCAGGGATGGTTTATCATATATCACACCTGGGGCCCACAGTCTGTGTCTTAACTAGAAATTCATGCTTCTTAGTTTCACTTCTGCTTTCACTTCAACTTTCAAGAGTTTGACATTTTTTTCTGTCTCGGGCATGACATTGAGAAAACCCTCCAACCTTGCTGATACTACACCCTGCTTGAGGGTTGTCAGAGTGTGTGTTCTGCTGAGGGGGTTGGTACTGAGCAATCTTGCTGAAGCTCAGATGAGTCCTTCAAAGTTATTTCCTCATTCCCTTTTCCTTTGCTGAGTTTGCAGTGAGATCTAGTTACATGCCGACTTCATAGTACTTAAGGATGAACCTGCTGCTCTTTAGTAGCCACAAAAGCCCTGTTTAGGCAAAAGAACACAAGCATGAATCTGAAAAGGCAAGAAGGAGAGACTGGTGGCCAACAGAGAGGTAGGGAAGAGAAGCCTGGAGCTCACTGCGAAGGGAGGAAGATGAGGCTCAGGAAGCCCATAGAATCTTATGCTGCATGAAGACCAGCTCAGGCAAAAAGCTGAGATTACCACCTTCGCCCTTATGTCCTTTCATTGAAAGACAAAACATCTTGCATATGACCTCCTCGTCATGCACACACACCAGTTACCACACACTGGGCATGTTCAGTGGAAGAGCAAACAAGGGTACAATCTAGGCACGATGGTCGCCCCTTGTAAAACATTTCTTAGTCCTAAGCACTGTCTGAGCCAGTCTGAGTATTCTTCCCCTTGCATGCTCAGATGGCCCACAGGCCAGATGGCATTTGAAAATGCCCATGTTTTCTCTTATTCCCTCTGTCATCACTTTTTTGTGGTTAAAACCTGACAATGTCATCCAGTCAGATTTTGTCAGAAGAACTGGGAGAGAATTTTTTCCTCCTTCAAGACAGCCAAGCTGTGGAACAGGCCATCTGGAGAGGTTGTGCAAGTGCCATCCCTGGAGACTTTCAAGTCCCGGATGGACATAGTCCTGAGAAGCCTGATCTGAAATTAGTGCTAAGCCTGCTTTGAGCAGGCAGTTGCAGTGGAGGACTCCTGATGTCCCTGCTAACCTGCTTGATTCCACTTTTTTGATCCTTCAAAGTCTGATCAAGCCATCATTTCAAAAGTGAGAAATATCTTAGTGTCCTACTACTTCAGGAAAGACAGACCATGATATCTAACAAAGTTGCCTTAGACTGCATCCAAACCTTTTCACAGATAGAGAGCCCTGTTTACCAGCAAGGCTTGTCTGTTTAGTCTGTGTTTCTCATGAGTCTTGAAGGCTGCAAACCCAACATTTTTAGCTGAAATAGCCTATTAAAAAATAGTCAAGGACTACTGTATTAGTCCTAGAGATTATGCAGTCCTTTATATTCTTTTTTCACACCTAGGATTTGGATATGTACAGCTGTGTGCATGTATGCATGCTTGGTTACTTTCAGCATTCGCATGCAGAAAGCAGACTGTATTTAGATAAAAATTTGTGTCCTGAAATTACTCATTTGACATGACTTGTGGTCTGAAAAATGCTTCTGTTGTTTAATCTAATTTATGATAAGCAAATTTTCAGGTTTCTGTTTAACAGAAATGCTTTCTTTCAGGTCTGCACTGTGTTATTTCACAGTAGAACAAGGCAAGGGGTGCACACATGTCCTGATGGGGAAGCCTCGAGATCTCTATTCACAGGTTAGATTGTAATCCATTTTCAGTATCAAAATGCTTCAGTGATTAAATGGTGATTTAAGTTTTCTTTCACAGTCTGGATTCTCATTCCATGCAGATTTGTTTTCAAAATGAAAGAGGATTTGGCTCCCTGGTTAGCTGCTCCCAGTTACTGAGAGCTTCCACTCCCTTGATCCATCATTTTGAGTCAGTAGTTGTACTGCTTTGGTTGTGTGTGCCCTAGCTTTGGGACTAACAACTCCAAATTTAATTTTCATCAAACAGAAGCTGGGGTGACTGAATATTTACTAAACTAGTGCCTCTCATTCATTTTAACTGACAATACGGACGGAAGATCTGAGGGTAGAAATACGCAGAGCCTCCTTCCACCTGTGTCCTTACATCCCTGTAACCCGGGGATTTTGCCCAGCGCTGCATCCACTCTGGGCTGCTGGTGGTGACGGACAGTAGATGTCACCCTTGCCTAACGTATAGATTCATGGAACAGTTTGCGTTGGAAGGGACCTTTAAAGGTCATCTAGTCCAACCCCCCTGCAATGACATCTTCAGATCAAGTTGCTTAAAGCCCCATCCAACCTGACCTTTAATGTTTCCAAGCGTGTGGCACCCACAGCTTCTTTGGGCAACCTGTCGGTTTCTCTGCTGAAATGTTGTTTCCTTTGTAGGTGTGTATGGGGGTGAGGGAAGAGTGACTGCTGATCACAATTTCTACTGAGTGAAAAGTTTATTTTCACATAAATATAAGGAGATGTATACATAGAAAACCAGAGCTTTTATAGAATATGGAATGGTTTGGGTCGGAAAGGACTTCTAGAGATACCTAGTTCCAGCCTCCACCCTCTCGCTGCTGTGGGCAGGGACACTGGTCACTAGACCAGGTTGCTCAGAGCCCCATCCAACCTGGCCTTCAACACTTTTCCAAGGATGGGGCATCTACAAATCTCTGGGCAGCCTGTTCCAGTGTCTCGCCACCCTCACAGTAAAGAATTTCTTCCTGACATCTAGTCTGAGCTACCCTTCTTCAGTTCAAAGTAATTTTCCCTTGTCCTATCTCTGCATGCCCTTGTAAAAAGTCCCCTCCAGATTTCTTATAAGCCCACGTTAAGTATTTCTGTGTGTATTTCTGGTGGGGCTTTTTTGTACAGTTTTTTGTTTTGTTTTAGCTCAGTCTTTGAAATGTGTGTTGGGAGCCTGCTAAATTATGCAGAACTACTGATCTCATCAAAAATTTGCCATTTTGATGCACTGATCAGTGGAAACTTGATAATAAATTTGGGTATCTCTGAAGGAGAATTTGTTGTCCATCCATCTTATGGGTGAAGAACAAACCGAAGTCTGGCAGTGTAAGGCTTCCAGAGTGAGCCATGAAGGCAAAGCCTGTGTTTCCTTCTACACAGCAGCCCTCTGGCAGCTGTGCAACCACTTCATTGCAGATATTCCCCAAGCACTGAGGGCTGGCGCTTTCAAAGAACTACAGAGAAATTCACACCACAACTGAGTGTGTCAATATGTCTCATTTTTTAATAACATATTCAGAGTCCCTTTGAGACCAGTCCCTTGGGAGACCAGACCAGTGCCCAGGCAGGGGAAAAATGCCTGCAAAATTGCAGCCTGTGGGAGTACCTGTACTATTTGGCCTTTTTCCTCAGTAAGTTAAGAACCAGGTTCCCTGAAAAGAAATATTACTTGCTCTTACAGGGATGACAATTTCTCACTGTACCTCACAGTAAACTTCTTTTTTTAGCAATGTGTGAAAATCACAGTAATTTCTGACTTCCTCTAGAGATCTGACTGGTGGTCCCCTATCAAAATCAGTCTCTATCTCAAATAGTGACTATTTTAAAGCCTTTTCACACAAGATAATTTTCCTGCCACCAAAAAAAAAAAAAAATCCATTGTTTTGATATAGTAACTACATAAATGCTTCCAGTTGTGTCTGCATCCCTAGAGTTTCACTGCACAGGACCAGAATGTGTTTACAAAAAGAGATACCAATTTTCTTTATTATGAATGTCTGCTGTGGATATGCAATTTCAAGAGCAAGGCAGAAAGGAAAAATTATACAACAGGGACAGCACTTGAGAGAGATGCTGAAGGTAAGATATTTCACTAAAACACATCTGCCATGGATTCCTTTTCTTTTGAATCCCACTCAATACCCATCCCAGCAGAGACCTTAGTCAAGCATTAAATGCTTGTTTACAGAAGAATTTTGAAAAATGTAAGATTTATTAAATTAACAGTGTTATTAATAACCCTAGTGAAGATAGTGACAGGGATGTATGTCAGCCTGGCATTTCTTGAATTTCTCCAGAGGAAGTCACTGTATAGCTTCTTTCAATGAGTCACATCCAGCTAGGAGATTATTCAAAATGATGGTAGCGTGTCAGTAGGAAAAAAAATTGTTGGCAAGTATGTAAGTCTAATTAAACCAAAGGGTTTAGGTAACATGAACTGAAACCTCATGGATCCAATTATTTACATTATTTGGGAATAGTATTTGGGTGAAAAGAATCATTTGGAAATAGGATGCTCTCAGGGGTGAGACACTGAACAACAACCTGCAGTGGCTCTGGATAACTGGGGTTTATTGAAGAAACTAGAGATTTACACCACTTTCTGAGTCACCCACTCCCTCACTGACCCCAGGACTGTGGTCACAAAGTCTCACCATCTATCTCAGCAGGGAGGTTGCTGCTGACCTACGATGATCTAGCAGAAAGTCAGGATGGTTCATGCTGTGCTGCTGCTCTTCATTAACACTCTCAGGCATTATGGGCTGCAAGCTATCTGGTCTCCTCCATCTTTCCCCACTGCTGGGTTATTCCTTCAGGCAAGATATTTGGTTTATTTTTCCAGGCTCCCTTCTTCTTTCTGAGAACGCTACTTCATTTTAGGAGCCTCTCTCATCATCATCAGCTCTTCTTTACATCACCCTGAGCCTAATTTTCCTGGTCTAAATAGTTCCATGTGCAGAAGCACAACATGTGATCAGCTTCCTGATTGAAGGGTTTGTCTCCCATCTCTTTATTAACTGGAGGATGTACCAGTTTTGTTCAGTTCAGGTGGGATGAAAATTTACAACCAGCTTACACCAGTTGAGGCCAGCAAGCAAGAGGCTTTGAATTGAGAATTCCTCTGCCTCCTCCCCATACATCTACATCCAGGTTTCTGCTGCCTGTTTGAATTAATAATTATTTTTCAAATTGTTTTATCAAGCATGGAAACTCAGGATAGCTATTTTTCAATCCAAGATTTGACACCAGGTTTGCTATGTTCTGAAGCTTTGACACTAGGTGGTAATATCTTCATCCTCAAAACTAAACCATACCAAACAAAAATCCAAACACAAAAACCACACCTACAACCCTCCTTTGGAGGTATAGGCTCAGACGTGAATTATTTCTGTAAGGCTTATATGTTTTATAAAGGGACCAGAAAAATTAAGGCTGTCCTTTTGTAAAGCCTTTGATTATCAGCTGACTGCATAGCCACATGCCTGTCAGGCAAACAAAGTATATGGGAGACTTATGCTGGCCTCACACTGTGCTTTACTGGGAGCAGAAGTTTGGTAGGACAGGAAAATTGGGCTTTATAGACATTTTGAATCAAATATGTGATTATAAAACATCATGCAAGGGTTTTCTTTTTTATATTTCTTGAAACTGAACTGTACTGTACTGTACAGGACTGTAATGCCTCTGTAAATACCATAGAGTAGCTATACACACATTGACCATGCTGAAGGGCAATATTCCTGAGCTTTTAGGACACAGTAGTGAAGACTAATGAAAACAGCTGGACTGTGCTACCTCCTACTGACAGTGATTTTCCACTCAACCGCAGCTCACAGCAAGAGTGTCTGTCCTTACCTTTATGATGCTTCAGTGAAGCTTACCCTCAAGTGCTGGGCAGGTGAAGTACTAAGGTAAGGATCATGACCTGTCTTTAGAGGAGACAGGACACTGTGAGACTCCCAGGGTGAAAGGGAACCTCACCCCTGAAGAATTGATCCTACAGGCTGCAAAATGGGCCTAGGTTTGACTCACTGAAGACCCACTTTGCCCTGGATATCAGCAGTGCTGGTAATACCAGCTCCATCCCTGTAGAGGTACTCTGTTCCTCATTTTGACTTCAGCACTGAATACTGATCAAATATTACCAAAAACCCCTAATAAAATGCATTTTAGAAACTTCCTTCCAAGATGATTCTCTTGGAGAGATAAAAAAAATAACAAATTTGTATACAGGAAATGGCCTCTAGGCCACTTACAGCCCTTTGGGCAGAGTTCAGACACCACAGTGGTGGGGGGTGCTATGAACACTTAACAGATTATATTCTTGACCATAATTGTGGGCATTTTCCTTCCAATCTCACAGTATGTTTTTTATTTAAAAAACAATTTCAAAGAGGAGATCCTGAAACATATCTTAATCCTTTCACTTTTGACAGATAAAGTGTACACTCACCAACTAAAATAAAAAAAACCTAAAGTATGTTGCCATATAAAACACTAAACTAATTGTGATCATCAAGACAAGTAAAAGAAATATAATGCCATATTTTACCCAATGGTTCAATGAAAGCACAGTTGCCTGTCCTCAGGTAGAGATATATTTGTCTGTTTTAGCTACCTGGATGCTATTTCTAAGACTGGCTGGTTGCTAGTCTTTCCTGCAATACAGCTGCACGTTGGTAAAAAGTCATAGAATCATTTAGAAAAAGGAAAAGGAGGAAATACTTCTAAGATCATCGAGTCCAAATATTAATTCACCACTGCCAAGTCCACCACTAAACCATGTCCCTAAATGCCACATCTACACATCTTCTGAATACCTCCATGGGTGATGACTCTAGCACTTCTCTGGGCAGCCTGTTCCAATTCTTTTCAACGCTTTCTGTGAAGAAATTTTTCCTAATATCCAATCTAAACCTTCCCTGGCACAACTTGAGGCCATTTCCTTATGTCCTATCCCCTGTTACCTGGGAGAAGAGAACAATTCCCACCTCACTACAACCTCCTTTCAGGTAGTAAAGTGATAAGATCTCCCCTGAGCCCTCTTTTCTCCAGGCTTTTCTCCCCCAGGTCCCACAGCCCCTCATAACAAGGCTTGTGCTCTAGACCCTTCACTAGCTTTATTTCCCTTCTCTGGACTCACACCAGCACCTCAATGTCATTCTTTTACTGAGGGGCCCAGAACTGGACACAGTACTCAAGGTGTGGCCTCACCGGTGTTGGGCACATTGTCCTGCTGGCCACACTATTCCTGACACAGACCAGGATGTCATTGGCCTTCTTGGCTGCCTCGGCACACTTCTGGCTCATGTTCAGTTGACTACTGACCAGCACCTCCAGGTCATTTTCTACCAGGCAGCTTTTCAGAAACTCTGTCCCAAGCCTGGTGTGCTACATGGGCTTGTTGTGACCCAAGTGCAGGAATCAGGAAGTCTTTGGAAAAAGGAAGGAAGGAGCTTAGTTCCAGTATTTTTCCTGCTCAAAACTCATCTAACATTTCTGATCAGCCTTCAGAAATGGGTTGCCTTTCAATAGGAACCAAGACTGGAATTTTCAATGAAAGTCAAGAAAATGTTACAAAGGTGCAGCTTGAAATGCAGGAGAATGGAATTAACTCTTCGGTCATTTGCTGTCTTTTACTGAATATATGATCTCTTAATGCTGACAACTGGGTATTTTTAATCAGGGTTTTCAGTCAAATCACTGATTGAATTGTTGACCATATCCTTCAGTGTCAACTGACATTCCCAGCATTAGAGTTTAATACCTTTCTTACATTGTGTGAACTTTATGTATTACGGCTAAAAATACTTTTCTGTGGGCTGCTGATATTGCGGTATCAGGTAAAGGTAAAAAGAGAGTTTACCAAAAACATATTCTCATCTGGTTTTAATCACCAACATTGTTCACCAAACTAGCCTACACAGAGAGCACTGAAACTTTTTTCACCAGGGGTTTATGCTGGAAAACTGTCCTGGTGCAACACAAACTTGGAGCTGCTAGTATGACACCAGTAATTTATCTATTAAAAAACTTAGTCTGAAGTTTCACACAGGAAAATGAAAAGGTAGAGTTAGTGCTACACTAAAGATTTCCCAAAGTGAGATAAGCAGTGAAATGAGTGTTAAATCTGGGAAGAGAATTGCAAAAGAGATACCAAAAAAACAGCGGGGTGGAAGAAAAGCTTGTTGTATCCAATGCTGTGCTGAGACTAAATACTGTGATTAAATACTGTAGCGTAGTGAAAGCCACAGGGCTGCCAAGAGCACACATTTGTTTCCCCCTGCAGTCGCGAGCAAGTGACTTGGCAGGAGCTAAAAGGCATGGCGGATACTGTGCAGTTTATAGGATATTCTGACCTTCATAGTCTGACTTGTCAGTAGGCACTCTGGAGGCATGGGCGGCTAAAGCCATCCCGACACCAAAAATATTTACCAGGCGTGTTGCTACAGGGCACAGTATTTTTAAACAAATCCTTATACTAATGCAGAACATCTCTATACTAACACGGGTAGATGAAAGTGCACAGAAGAAGTCGGTGGTGCTGCTGGTGTCCCCCACTTTGTACAGAAAAAAGGAATAACAAACACTGGTTGAATATGGGAAATCTCCAAGGATCCACCACCCTTTCTTGGCAAACATCTTCAATGCTTAACCATCTTTGCGGAGAAGATTTTTTTCATTATGTACCACTGACATTTTCCTTGTGACCACTAGTGACTGTGTCACCACTTGTCTTTCACCAGGCACCTGGGAGAGGGGCTGGGTTTCCTCCCTCTCTCACCAGCTGGATTCTGCCTCTTCTCTCTCAGCACAGCCCAGATGCTCCCCCTGATCCCAACCATTCTTCCTGTGGGGCCTGGCTGACTTTTTCAGTGGGGCAGCCTAGTGCTTCACTCCTTGTCCTGTGGGGAGGATGCAAAGGGGACCTCAGGGAGGCTGTGGCGCCAGGGAAGGCATAGAAGGACTTTTTCCCTGCCCTTTAAAAAAATTACTCCTCTGACAGCCTACTCAGCATTTTTCTGTCATTTTTTTTTCATTTATAGTTAAAATACTAAAAGCTTACTTATGATGCCATTCATTATTTGTATCTCAGTCTAATAAACTTCCTACTCTTCCACCTTGACACTTATTTGCTGTTAATGCATGAGCCAGAATCATTGCAGTTTATTTGGCCCAGGTGAAAGTTATTTGCTTGTGAGCAAGAAGCAGATGTAAGTTATCATTGTGATATTTGCAGGAGCTATAGCTGAATTTGCTTTACTACTCCACAGTGCTTAATTGCAAACAAAAGCAGCACTGCTATGTGTTAGTTCCATGTTCTCTGCACAGTGCTTGCTCAGTTTGTGTACACTTCAAACCACGACAAAGTCTACTTAGGGAGTCACTTGCTACCTCTTCTTAATGGAGAGACAAAAAAAAAAAAAAGAAGGAAAAAATCATACAAATCCCCATAACAGCAATAAAAGAAGTATAAAAATAAAGATGACAGTTTAATGGAGATTTGTTTGAACAGTATGTTTTCCTTTTAACCAGTTATTGTGTTGCATTACTAATGGTTCACAACAGCCTGAAATTGAGCTGCTGGAAACATGGGGCTTGAAAACATCTTTCATATTGGGCCACTGATTAGGCATGTAAACAGTTTGTCTAAGCTTTCAGGGCTGCAATAAATACGCTAAACTTCGCGAAGCAAGTCGTCTTGCACTTATCAGCTGTTATGCTTCAGTTGTCAGCCTGAATTTTTTTATATACAAATTAGCTTTTTCAAACAAAGAAGAATTTGTCTATTACCATGGGATAATGCTGTCACTTGATAAGACTTAATTTTTCTAGTTGTTATAAATAACTCCATTGTAATCAGTCTTCACCCTCATTTTGGCCTGCTTTCTTGGCAAAGTCTTTGACTTGTGCAGCAAAGGCTTGAGAGTAATCGCATAAGTGATCAACTATAACAGACTCTCTCCTCAAAGTTCATGAGAAGACGGGGATTTCCTTTAAAATGCTTGTAAGAATGTTTAGACTTTATAGTAAGTGCTTCCAGAATAATACTACAAGACTGAAATTAAAAAGTAATGTCACAGACAAACCCAAAGCAACATTATCTGAAGGAACCTAATAATAAGGTATTTAAAGTACAGACGTATGTTTTTAAAAAGTAGACATATAAGTCTTGATTGTCTTACTATTTATTCTGCTTCTATTGCTTCTTTTACAAACTACCAAACAAATTAAAGGAACGTGGCAATCTGATTGGGGCATCACGGTATCCCATGCAGCATTTCTCTTGTGCACTGCTCTCTTGCTCTGAAGCCGTGCTGGACTTCCCTCAGTGGCTGTCAGAGCAGAGAGCCAGCTGTTCAGCTCTGTAAGAGTAAGAGCACAGGAACAGCCATTCTGCTCAGCACTTCCAGCCACATCAACCACTGTAACACCCATTGGGGTCTGTGCATGACACCTCTCTGTAAAGTTACTGTATGATGTGATGGTTGGCACCCACTATGGTGTTTGAGCCCTGGCTAGCAGGGATAAACCCCATTAGTCATTAGTGCCCTGTCTGCAGCATAGCAGGGCTTTTGATGTGACAATGACAACTCTCCGCTGGTTCCTGGTGGAAAAGAGGTCAGTGGTGGAAGTTGGCTTACTTATAGCTCCTTGCCCAACGTTCTCTAATTGTCACATCTTTTTTCACTTAAGTTCTTGGAGCAAGAACATTCATGTCTCCTAAAGATCTGCAGGATAGCCTGGCTCTTGGGTACACGCTCCTCCCCATTGCCCTCTTCCCCATGGCCATACACACAGTGGGAAATTCTCCCACTACAGGTACCTCCATGCCTTCCCACAGGGAAACCTGCTTTCCTCCACAATCTTTCATTTCCTACATTTGCACCAACAGCAATGAGAAGAGGCAAGGCATTAAGAGGAGATATGTTCCCAGTGGAGAAAGATCACATTACTGAGGTCTATTTGTGTCTCCTGCTGTGTCGTATCTCCTCTCCACAGTCACCTTTCCTCAGTTTCAGGCCCTATTGAAACCAGTAAACACTGCACTACCCTTTTCACTATGCTGTGCACCCAACAAAGGGAACATCTGCACCCCCAGAAAGCCTAATAAAAGCCTTTATTTTTCTCTACTCTGTACTGAGGCAGCCGCATCTTGAATACTGTGTGCAATTTCAGGCACCATAATATGGAAAAAACATTAAGCTATTACAGAGCATTCAGAGAAGAGCCACGAGGATGGTGAAGGGACTGGAGGGGAAGCCTTATGGTGAGTTGCTGAAGTCACTTTGTTTGTTCAGCCTAGAGAAGAGGAGTGTGAAGGGTCTTCAACACCCTCAAAATGGGGAGTGGAGGAGCAGGTACAGATCTCTTCACTCTAGCGACCAGTGACAGGACTTGAGGAAATAGCATGAAGTCAGGGAAGGTTTAGGTTGGATATCAGGAAAAAGTTTTTCACCCAGAGGGTGGTCGGGTACTGAAACACACTCCTCAGGGAAGTGGTCACAGCACCAAGCCTGTCTGAGTTCAAGAAACATTTGGACAACGCTCTCAGGCACATGGTGTGATTCTTGCAGTGTCCTGCACAAGGTCAGGAGTTGGACTTGATAATCCTGTTGGGCCCCTTCCAACTCAGCATATTCTATGTTTCCATGATTGTACGATTTTGCATGTATGGGTAGACTAAACTCATTAACAATGATCTGTAATTTGCCTGTACATTCTCTTAGTCTCATGATAGTGGTTCCCACTGTCCATGGACAGACCTTCATGTGTAAACTCACAAAATAATGTTTCAACTAACACAATTTGAAATGTGACATTATTTTGCACTTGAGAAAGCCTGATTAAAATGAGCAAGGATGTAAGAGCTACTCAAGGCCCCTGTGCTGCACTGCCAACAGCCCTGTCAGGGCCAAGGGACATAAGTGCTTCCACTGCCTTGGTTTCTCATATCTGCAATAAATGGAGAGCTCTCCTTTTCTCCTCAAGATTTCATGATACTGATGCTGTGTAAAGATCTGCATAAATAAGCACCTATGACAAGAAGGCTGTCCAGTCTGACTGGAAAATGTTAAGCTTATAAGTGACTTCATCTCAATGCAGCTGAATAAACAATCCAGGTTGCCTTCACAGGGGATGAAAAGCTGGACAATACATTCAGTAGTGTATAGGCTGCAGTCACGTCATCCTGCAGTAAGAAATTCCACTTGATCTTAAAACTTTACTAACTGATGCAGCCAGTTTTGGGTATAATTGGAGAGGAGATACCCAGTTCAGGTGTGGATCCTCTCACCACCGGCACGAAAACTGAGGCCAAATGAATTTGGAGGGAAGGTCACAGCTTGGTTTTAGTAGCTGACCTTGCAGGGCTCCTGAAAAGTGAATGCAGGCTATGAACAGCTATTTTTTTCCCACGTCCTTTGACAACAATAGTGCAAATTCATGTGGTTTGGCTGATGGTCAGCTTACAGAACAATTTCACCCTGCCAGAAAAATGGTGCTGAGGACAGGTATTTCTCCAGTGGATTTCAGATCAAATAGATTAGAAAAGCCTCTGAAGTCTGTATTCTGTATTTTATACTGTAAAATCTAAGCCACAGGGTATAACATGCATTAACACCGTGAGAGCTGATAAGGATAGAAAAGGAGCATGATTTCCAAATGGATAATCTGAAAAAAGCACAACCACATGTGTGCACAAGATAGGCAAACCTGATACTTATTAAATATTATCACAGATCTGAAGGATCCCAACTTAGTATTAGACCTCCAGTGTGCTGGACTTTCCACAAATATACAAAAGACGAATTCTATATCTTATGGAATTCAGATGTTCATAATGGCTGAATAAACTGCAACAGGGGTGTGAAAAAACTTACCCTGGTATATTACTTAAAATACTAACTTTAGTGTTGATAATATCTGAAATATACTTTATAGGATTCTCATAAGATGTGTCTATATCAATGTACTCACAGGTGAACCTGACGGAAGGCTGTACTTGATGCAGAGAGCCAAGACTGTTGCCTACTGTGCATGTTTTCACCAGTGAACCGTAAGGTCTGCTCTTTCTGCCTTCTTTTTCTCAGTTATTTCTCGTCCTTACCCTGGACATCCTCCTTTTTCCACTAGTTCTCTGACTATTTGGTGAGAAAGCTATCATACGGGAAAAGGAGAAAATCTTCGCGCATGTTCTAAAATAACGCAGTACTGGGATTTTTAGGTATAATTAGATGGGAGGGAATAGTCTGAGGCTCCCTTACAGTGTCAGGGCCCAGAAGGGAAAAGAGATGCTACTTCTTGCATCTCTTTTGGGCTGAGACATGACATAAGTATCAAGTGGTTTAGAGAGAAATGCTTTCTGTGCCCAGAAATGCAAACTGAGGTATTTGGGGACCTTTTAACCAAAAGAGCAAAGCAGTTGTAGACCACAGGCATCCCTCAGAGGAACACTGGCAGCTCAGCAGGGGACTGCAGGTTCTTTTGTGTTGGGCAACTAAATTCTACTCAGGTCTTTACAGGTTGTGTCTGGACCTTAGAAATGTCAATCTAGATTCATTACAGGACCCGCTCACATAACAGACTAATGATCTGTAAAATTTCAGTTTAAAATGCCTTTGGATAGTTACAGTAAACATTTTCAAATGTAGCTGAAGATACATTTCCATTCTGCTTTTATTCTTGCAACCCATAAAGTAGAAAGCATTTCATATAAAAAGCCACTAAACCAAATGCCCTCTTCTCATCTTAATTTTACTCATTTAATCTATAAACAATTTTATATTAGAACACTGTAAAATGCATGCCTTTTTGCTTCTTGGCTATGCTGAATTTCCAGAGTGGTATGAATTTCTAAGTCTGAGCTACTGGAGAGAAGGGCTTATATGGAAATATTGATGCTATCTTAACTATTGTGCTCTGACCAACACTGCAGTAACAGAGAACACCAATAAAGTACTGCAGTGCTGTATAATTGTCTTATTAATTGGAACATTATTTACAGAGAGGGCTGCCTTCACAGCATGCACCTACTTTCTGAAATGCTCGCAGCACTCAGGACACAGCAGGCAGCCAGCATAAAAGTTCAGTTAAAGTAACAGTGAAATAGCCATCCATATAAGTGAAAGTTAATGAATTGAGTCCTCCTGGCAGGAAGACTTGAATGTGAGCAAGCATTTTCAAATTTAAAGAGAGGTGACCTTAAAAGCTTGCCAAATCTCAAAGGTAATGAATCATTTATGATGATAATGGTGGGGCCCTTTAATTTTTAGATGAATAACAAGCTCAGCTCAGCTATTCTATTAAAATATGTTGTATGTACATTTTGACAAAGATTCTTTTCTTGTAAACCAGGAGGTAAGAAAGTAAACAACCCTTTTGAGTATGGAGGGATCTACCTCATATTTAAATTAGCTGTTTAAATAGCATTGCACATAATAAATCCTGTGCATGGCAGTTGTTTATGGACTCCCCCTTTGACTAAAGTTCTCCAGAAACAATTAAAAGGAACTGCCACACTCTCTCTGTGCTCCTAAAAAAAAGACATTAGTGCCAACTATTCAACAAGGCATTTCGTAGTTTCAATGTCCCCATAAAACCCTTTCAGCTGGCAGAAGGGAAGTTATGATGTCTGTCCCTCTGCCTTTGCAGTGTCCAACTGACTTCTGAGCAAATTCAATGGAAAAAAACCCCAAAAAATAAAGAGCATTCAGGACAACGGCTTATCACTTTGAAGGATTGTTTTTCCCAAGATTAATGCTTTATTATCTTCTAAAAAGTATAGCACAGCTACCATGTCCCTATTTACATTTACAACTTCAGTGCTAAGTTCATAAATTACTATGTGGCTTATTCAGCACAAGTACAAACATAGGGATTTTAAGAAGTTTTAGGACAGTACATATTGTCACAAAATACCTTGTAAAACCCTTTTCAAAATGTACTTACTGAAATATCTGGTGCTTACAGACTTTTGGACAGATTGCCCATATTATTTAGGGCTTTCCAACCTATATGAATGCAAAATAGGAAGATGATTTCTGCTGTTAACACTGACTTACCATACATCAGGCTTTCATTGCAGGCTCTTTTGATGTGTCATTCATGATGCTACAACTTGCACTCATTTCTCACAAACTGAATTCAGTTGCTTCTGTGGAAATTATATGGTATAATAGCAGCCTGGATCCCAGTTCATCTGCAATGAACACTAAAGCATTTTATGTTAGTTATTCTGTGGTAAACAGAACACTCTAGTGCCTAATTTCCTCTGTGGATCTAGTAATTTCTTTTTTTTACTCTGAAAACACTGAAAATCAGTATTTTATATATATTTTTAAATGTTTTCCCTGTGGTTTGAATAAAATCAACTAGTTTGTGGTTTACAAAAAGCGCCTGTGAATGTAATACATCCCATCCGTATCTAGGTAACTATCTGAGACAGACCTACTTCCGCTTTCACCACTTGCAATCTGACTTCCACTGCTTGATTGTGGCAGGGTCTGCCTCCATCCATCACAACCAAACCCCTACCAGCCTGAAAGGAAGAAGTGCCTAGTAATTCAGACAGTGCTGAGATGCTGGCAGGTTGCAGGCACTACCAGTTTTTGGGTCCTCCATGTTCATTTCAGGAAAGTTATGGTGCTCCTGGAAAGCAGACAGATGGGGACAGATTTCTGACTTATCTTTATTTCAAAACCCAGTTTTTATTTTATTTTTTCCCTACAGAGTAGCTTTATTAACTTCAGTGTTCTGGATCACATTGGGTTGAGATAGGCAACAGGCATATATTACTCCAGCAGGTTCAAAGAGTGGTGTCATTTCTGTGGCTCTCTGCCAAGTATAAAGCTATTATATATTGATGATAGATTTGTATAAATAGTCACCAGCCTTCCTCTGAAAACCAATTGCAATCTGGCAGTGTTTGGGATAGCATTACTAGGAGTCTATTATTTTGCATTAAAAAAGGCTGTAAATAGTAACACCTTCCAATAGGATCTGCCTTCCAAAAATTATACACCATCATTACTTTTTTCCAGAAAATATGCCTCAAGGAAGTTTCTCCATGTTTCCATTTGGCAAAAGAAAGTAAAAAAGACTTTGGAAAAGTCAACTTAACGTACCTCAGTAAGGTAAGCACAGAGATTTAAGCAGGTGTATAAGTTAAACTAGTGCTCCCGTAACATAGATCAGACCAACTTATATTTGGTTCATGGGTGAATCAAGTCTCTAGAGGCTCACATTTCAAATGCAAACAATTATGGTGGAAGAAATGGGTTTATGTCCCAGTGCTATTGTCCAGTCATAACAGAGATGACCCTAGACTCAGGCAAGGCCATAGCAGGCTGGATCCATGTCACGGCTGTCTGTTGGGCTACACTGTGGCAGTAAGCCTCGTGTGCTCAGTGCAGAAGAACCTTCCTCTGCTTCTTTCCTTAATCCTTGTCAATGACAAAGACGTCTTCTGGCTGCAACAAACATAGTCTTCCTTCTTGTTTCTGTCAAAAAGCCATGAAATGAAGTTAGAGTTACAAGTGTGAAGTATGAGTTGCTGAAAACTGTGAATTCATAGTCTGTTATGGTTTCCAGAAGTTTCACTGGTTCTAGTTTTGCTTCTGAGTCCAAATATATCAAAAGCTGCTTATGTTACCAAATACCAGAATACACAGATGGCATCCATTTAACTGAGTAGATTTTACTATTGGTTATGGGCATTTCATGATATCAATCTGACGTCTTTTCAAAGCAGCATTAGTAATTTTTTTAGCTCTTCCTTAAAGTAAATAATGTGCCTGGACAAATCCTTCTGGCCCTACTTTTATGAATTAACTTCAGTCTGACTGCTACAGTATAAAGAGAACACTGTTGGACCCATAATGTTTTGTTTATTATTTCAGATTAAGAACCCTTGAAATGCCAAGTAAATTTGATCTTTCTGGTAATTCCAAATGCAGCACCCCAGCCATATGCACCACACTGTACATTTTCTTGACGGGAAAAAAAATAGCAACTTGCAACTTCCTGAAATATAAATGACATGGGACAAAATAAGAACCACATCTCTATGGATGTGCTCTTTTGCCTAGAATGAATTTATTAATGTGAGATATAGATCTAAACCAATCCGAAATTATCCTTAAGAAATTATGAACCTTATCCTTCAGAGAGTCTGGAAGCATACCTATGGAAGATGGCTGAATTTCACAGTGATTTCTGGAGCTTCAGCTATATTTAGAATAATAGGATTAAGTTATTACAACTCTAGCTGTGATAGGGCTGGAGAAGGTTACTCAGACCCTGTGGCTACACAGCTAAATAGAAGAGTGTCAGGGGCTAATCCTCAGTGCTGAGACCGAGGGGTAAGCACAGACTGATCCACACTGCACAGCTCTTGTCCCTGCGACTTGTCTCACCTCATGTGGTGCCTATGTGGTCCAACACAAAATGCTTCTTTCCATGTGTTTTTGACCAGTAAAAAACATGGTTTAAGTAATGTATTGCCTGTGTTGCAGCTTGCCAGGATGTTGGCTTTGTAATATGAAGCCGCATATGTGTACAGCATGTGTGTTGGTGTAAAACCTGCTGGGATAGCATTGGAACACTGTGTAGGATGGAAGGAATCATTCTTTGTGCAGTCTTGTCCAGGCTGTCCTAGAGTATATTGCTTTGCAGAAGTGAGCCCAGGCCTTGGTGAGAGCCAGCTCAGCAGAGAAATCCATCTCCCATTGACTTCAGCTGGGGGTACAGTGCAGCTTACAAAGGTGTACAGATCTCCGCAGTTCAGCCTGAGAGTGTCTATTCTGGTATCCAGAAAGCTTAAGAAGTGTCAAAACATTGGCCATGTTTTTACTCCTGGAGTAATATCATGAGCCAGCTGTCCAGAAGCCCAGAATGCTCAGAAGAACAATGATCTGGGAGTGCTGAGCATTTGGGCTAGGCTAAATAAACCAAAACCTCTGTCAGACCAGAGGCAGACATTGCATAACACATGATCTTTTATTTTCAACCATGGAGCGCCTTCCAGGTGCTGTTCTGGACAGACACTGGTACGTGTAGGACAGGATCCTAAAGAGACTGGTTTGAGTGAGAAGACTCTTGCATGCTGTCTGGGACAAAAGAGGCACTGCTCCCTTCTTAAGGCAGGCAAAACACCAAGACCAGAGAGAAACCTTTTAGATCAACTCTGGGCAGAGCTCCCTGGGATTTCAGAATCCTGCAGGAACATTATTATTCCCTCCTGCTACATGCAGTCACTTGTGTTAGGAGAAGGAAATGAACTTCTCATGCTGGACACTCTGCAGCCATTTCCAGATCAGTAAAGGCAATTCCCAGGGAAGCAGAGGGGTTTTGGTAGCATTCCCAGATCTTTCCAGTGAACAGCACAGCACATTGCCAGCAAGTTGTTCAGCAAACCTAGCCAAAGATCTATTACTGATCTTGAATATCCTCTTCTTTTCCCAGCAAGGCACTGGAAATAGCATAAGTCTTTCCATTCACTTGGCAGTGCAGCCTACAGACACAGGAGGGAAGTGCCATGGTACTCATCACATGGCAGAGACAGATGGGCTCTTCCTGCTCTTTGCCTCCATTCCCTTTGCCTGTGCTTACTTGGACACTCTCCTTACTTTCTCTGGCAGACTAAGCCTTAGGGATATTGCACGGCTAGCATTGATACCATGACCATGCCAGCTCCTCTAGGCTAATGTTTTGCAGAGGCACCAGTCTAAGCTGAATCATAGAATCATAGAATATTCTGAGTCGGAAGGGACCCACTAAGGTCTTCTCACACAAAGTCCCACATTTTTGGGGTGAGATGTAGAGCCAGAATTTTGATGTAGATAACCACGCTGGGGTTTTAGCATCTCCATGCACCAAGAGTACTGGGGGTGTTGAATCAGCTCGTCCCTCAGAGTCTTCCAGTGTGAAGCTGGCCACTAAAGGCTCCCCCCTGGGGCTGAAGGAGGTGGAGGGATTGGTGTAGGTGTCAAATAGGGCTGCATATCTCAATGGCATGGAGTATGGGCCACTGTGATGGAGATAACACTCTCATGATACCTATGTCTGGGAGAATTACACGGGAAAACCCTTCTGCTCCATCTCATGATGAAATCATCAGATACTCAAGTTAGATTCAAAAATATCTTAGACCTATCATGCTAACCATAACCATAATGTTATTCTACAGCTGAAGCCCAAGACTAAAAGTGAACACTGTTACCTTGCTTTCTGATGGTAATTCCCTCCTCTTTTTGTCAATTCTCTTGATTGACACCATGTGGCTGCTACTATTGTAAGGAATTTAGGAAGTGTAAATAAAGGGTTGTTTGTTTGTTTGCCTCACTACTACCTCGAGGCTCTTCTCCTGTGCTTAGTGCCCATCACTGAAGCCTGCTCTCCACCCTCTGGGTCTCATTTCCAGATATGCTCTCTGGCCTCAGGAGACATTTTGCATAGTTTAAAAATTAGCACTCAATCTGAAGATGGGAGGATTGCCAGCTAGTCAAGCAGCACTAGAGTCATCCCTTTTTCATTCTGCCTGGCTCAGTACTCCACCTTCCAAAAGGAAATTATATGCTTCCATTTCCAATGTTTTCCCTATTCTTGCCTTATTGACCTATACTTCTCATTGAATTTTGTTCTTACTTGTGCAGACCATTGCCCTGCTACAACGAGATAGAGGACTTGACTGTCCTAGTGCTCTTTCAGTTTGTTGTTTTTTGTGTGTGTGTCTGTTTTGGGGAGTTTTGTTTTATTGTTGATGCTGTTGTTGTTTTAAATTTTAGTTTAATCTTTAGGAACCAAAGAAATGGGTAGAAGGAAATAAGGAGGGGAAGAGAAGCTGAGAAGAAAGACTGGGGAAGGAGAATGTCAGATGAGCAGCCAGCAGCCAGAAGTCAGCAGATGCATATATAGGCTGCTTACCTCACTGCTGTCCAAGTTGTGCAAAAAAATGAGGTCACGAGCTGTGTCCACTCAGCTATTCACTACTATTGTAGGCTTGTGCCACCTCTAAGTTAGTTTAAGTTCTGAAAGGGCTTTCTCTGTTGTCTAGTGGTTGTTACAAACAGAAAGAGGGTGAGTAGGAGGCCATTCAAGTCCCTACATCACATATTTAGTCATTGTTTCCTCTAATGCAAGGCTTATAGCTGTAGGCTTTCCATTTTATGTCCTTGGGCCACATACTGTGGTTGACATCTGGGCATTTAAATTACAGCTCTCTATCCTGCCTTGCGGACTGCAATGACTTTCTTGCACTTAGAGTATTTGCTGTCCAGATGGTTCCTGTCAAATAAGAAACAGGTGACATCACTGACATGTGGTTTGCCTATAAATTTCTTCAGAAACCAGAGCAAAATTTCAAAATGTTCTTAAGCTTGATGGTCTGTATTATTAAAAGGCTTTTCAGTCCTCGATAGTTTACTAATCTCTATGGGACCTGGGGAGAGAAAGCCTTGAAACAGTCTCTGCGCAATTTGAAGACACCTATTTATCATCTTCTTTCCCCAAAGAATTGTCACTGACCTGATGAGCTTGGCTCTCCCCTCAAATAAATTCTTCTCCTTTCTTTTAAATATCTGTCCAGTATTCCCTCCACTAGATGGTACTAGGGCGACACATTTGTCTTCACAGACTTTCCCGGCCATGATAATCATGGCAGTGACCGTGCACATAGAAGGAGAAAATGGTCAGACTTTTCAGAGCGCAAGAAACTTCTGGTGAAGATCATTAAACTACAGAGATTACATGCTCAAAATTTAGCAAAGAAAACAGGTGGCCTGAGCACATACCGCTTGTTTTGCGTCTGTTACAACAATCTTCAGTTGCATGTATCACGTTCAGTTTTCCATGGTTTTGTTTTTATTTGTCCTCTAAGGGCGTATGTAATTGAGAATATTGATACAGAAAGCAAATTGTAATAATTATGTTAAAATGAGATCGTACCATTATTTTTTCCCAAAAGTTGCCATTTAACAGAAAAAAATAATTAATTTGCCTGTCCTCACCAACACATACATTATTTGCTGCTAAATCCATAGCATCCAAAGGCACACCTAACACTTATAGCTTATATAGCTGAATCCAATAACTCATTGGTGTCACTGGCAGCCAGCAGCCCAGTAAATGACAGTGCCTGTGCACTTCACAGTATTCAAATGTCTTACATTGATGTTTTTATTACCGGGACTTTTCTACTGTTGGGACTTTTTCAGTTGGAGGGATGAGTGGGAGTGCAAAGAGATGATTGAGTCAACTTACCTACGGTTGTATTGGGATTTTTCTAGGGATTGTATTGGGATTGTCCTAGGCACCTTATTCCATTGCCAGTGTTAAAATCAATGGCCATTTGAGCTGTAAGATCATGTGAGTGAGAAAGGTTACATTTTGCCATTTCTGCTCCAAGAAAAACAGGACTGCAATAAGGTTTGTACAACCTGTACAGCAATAAAGGAGCAGGACTCCCAGGTTGCGCTGGAGGCTCTGACAGCTCATCTGATGAGCAAAAAGCTGCCGGAAAAGAAAAAAATGAAATCAACACCTAGCTGTTAGGGGATGCTGGTATGTCTCTTGGACTTTTAAACCCAAGAATCATTGAAATTTTTTTTAAAGAAAAATTTGCAAACTGTCTGCAATAATTAGATTCTTTTCTCTGTGTGTGACTGGAAGATTTAAAGCATTTTATATACTTTCTTCTCATATCCTCTGGCTGTAAGCCCTCCTTGATCTCTAGAAAAACATTAGAAGAAACAAAAGGAAAAGGTAATGTCCTTTTCACATTACCTATTTCTTATGAATCTAGAAGCTTTTGTTGGTTATTAGTGATACACTAATATATGACATTCCTCAAGAAGCTTCAGGTTGACAATATCCATCTCCGGACAAAGTGTATGTAAGATGCTTTGAGGGTTTTTCGAACAAGAATAAAAGAGGGGGATTTTCACTGATCTTGTTCTTTTAGTGTACACATTTCAGAATTCTATTAAGAAAGGTTACTTGAGGGAAGACAGTTTGAGTTAGTTTCACCAGCAGCATTAAAGCAAGATTAATTTTTTCTTTACTTTTTTTCCTAAACTGGTACCATTTTCATGCATGTAAAGAGCTTTTCTGTGTGCTAACAACTCTTTACTTTCTAATGAACCTATGACTGACAGAAAGTTGAGCTTTTCTTTCCTCCCACTAATACCACCATTGTATGTGTCTTGTTAACCAGTATTGTGTATCAGTCACCAGCTGACTCCTTTGTGCCTTTGTAAAGTATCAGTTTAGTCAGCATTATCTGCTGGGGAGACAATGGTGCCGGTAAACGTGAACACAAAAATCCTCTAGCATTATAAGCCCTAAAAACACTAGTTCAGGAGCCCCGGAGCCTGGGAGGTGGCGGGGCTGCCGCCGAGAGCCGGCGGGCCGTCAGCAGCCGGGCGCTGCGGGGTCCGGGGGAGCAGGAGGGCAGCCAGGACGGGACGGGCTGCGGGGACACCCCAGGGCACAGGAGCGGCCGGGAGCTCGGGCTGCGTCTTCGTGCTGGCGGCTGCTGGTTGGGTTGCTTGGCCGGGAAAAAAAATAAATAAATGATGCCATCCAGACCTGCCTGCCAACCTGCCTGTGAGCTGGCTGCGCAGATATTTGACCAGACTGACACATTCATGGCGTCTACTTTGATTTTTGCCCGGTCGGGCTTTTCCAATAGTAAACTGATTTCCCTGCAATAACAAAACAACAACAAAACCAAACCCCGCTGCATGCGCGGAATGTCGCAGCTCAGTCACTATACCCTGCGCTCCTCAAGGAGTCTGCGGCTCCGCATACCTGCAGATACGAGTTAAGCTCCCCCTTGGCCTTCAGGTAGATTTTAAAGAGGAAGATCAGACCAACGCAGTCTCTGTCTTCATGTTTTCCTGGCTGGGCTATGGTCAGCAAAAACACCCAACCCCCATTACACTAGAGAGGGGGAGGGCAGCAGCTCTGTGGGGGTTCTGTGTCTTTGGATGAAATTGTCCCTTTGTTAGTCCAAAATAGCTCAAATTGGGCAACTTTCCAGGCATGCAGTGAAAGACGTCTGTTTGAGACAGTGCTTAGAGAAGGCTGAGGATGGAGGGCTGAAAAAGAGGTGCCTGACTGGCTGGGTTCCCACCGGAGTGATTAATGTAATGTTGCTGGGATTTTACTGCATTATTAATGAAGTGTCAGGGAGCCTGGAGCACTGGAAAAACATCTCGAAAAATTATTACTAAAAATCTGAATTGGTGCATTGGATAACCTTTCATATTACCTTTTTTTCTTGAATGTAGAATGTAGAGTCCTTATCATGCCGGAGGAAAGCTATAAATAATAACGAAAAAAAGCAAGACTACGCAGGCGCTGCTCCTTCCACCTCCCCAAATAGCGATGGCCCCACTGGCAGTGGGCTCAGTGTGCCAGGAGTCCATGGGAGCCGTGTCCGGGTGCTCTCCAGGGGCTCAGGGCTGCACCCAGACCCTCTGGATGCTCAGCCAAAGCTCGGGGGACTAGGGAGGTCATGCCTGTGGAGTTCTGCTTTGCAGAACAGTATAGGGAACTGGCAGGGAATAGTCTAGGCTGGTTTAGGGCTATTGTTTGCATTGATGAAGCTTGTACCTAGGATTATCACTGTAAAATATATCTACTTCCCCTCCCCAAACTATTATCTCTTTTTTTTATTGGCTTTGTCATGCCCTTTTTCTTTTCTTCTCTTCTGAATACTTACGTCTTCTGGTCTATATTTGAATTTCTAGTAGCAACTGGAGGTTTGTTTTGGGAAGGATTTTTTATTGCCTTTTTTTTTTTTTTTTTTTTTTTTTAACTGTTGTGCTTTAAACCAGCCTTGCCTGCCTAAAGCTTCCAGTTGCTAAGCGACTTTTCCCCTCCGCCCTTCCCGCAGCCCGGTTGCCATAGCGCTGCCAGCCTCGGCTATCAAGTAGCAGAGAGCAGTGATTACTCACCGAAAAAAAAAACAACCTAACAGCCCCACCAAAAACAGGGCTGCAAGGGCCAATCAACATTTTCTTTCCTTTTTAATTAATTTCGCCAGCCGGTGGGAGCATCCCTGTGCGCGTTACAGCCGCGGTTGGCCGCTGCGTTTATGTTCTTGCGGAAGTTTTTGGTTCAGCCTCTGCGTTAAACAGGATGGACTGCAGTGCTGACTCATGGACACCTGTGACGTCGATCATGGCAGCAACAGATTTTGGAGGATGTACTTTCTAAGAAGCGGTTTGGCGCACCTGTGCGACGGGTGTCGAACCCTGTCGCAAAGGAGGGGATACGCCACCACATCCCCTCCGTGACTGTTATTCACCCCAGAGCAAGGAGGTGCTCTGCAGCTCCGTGAATCACAGCACTGTTCCTTAGAAACGAGGTGATACGTGTAGAGCTTCTATCTTGAAACATTTTTTAGCAACAGGGACGTCATACATACATAAAATGTGTGGTGTGCTACCATCAAAGACTAAAAGAATACACGCTGGTTAAAAATTAGCTTTGCTTTTCAAATGCACTCAAACAAATTTGTATGAAGGATCTCATCCAGGCAAATAAAGAACCTTCGATTTTTTAAAGAAAAATCATATCATAAGCGGCTTGGGTGAGACAAAAGTTAATGTCAGCCCTAAAACATAATAAACAACAAGGAAAGTCTGACATCTGTCTGCTGTAAAATTGTGAGGTTTCTTGTCATCGTTTTCCTGATTACCAGGCTTTACTAGTTGGGTACTCCAGGATAATATGGAGCATGGAAATGCAGATCTAGGGTCTCTAATGAGCCATAGCAGCCAGTTAAAAAAAAAAAAAAAAAAAAAAAAAGACGTATTTGACTTTTGCATAAAAATGAAAGAGCATGCAATTTAAAATGCCTACTAATAAAGAATTCGGGGATATAAAATTACCACATGAGAATATAAATTACATGAGTTAAATTTGAATTGATTGTAGGGGGAGAAAGTCTCTTCCATGAGTAAATGTTACAAGCAGTAGTTGAGTTGGACATAGAATAGTTTCAGTTGTTCTCTGGCTCTAGTGTCCATTAATCATGGTAAAATCCTCCACCTCAGGTTGTCAGTATAAAGCCTCAACATCCAGGGAACTTTCTTCCCACATTCTGTAGTTGGTGAGTTATTGTGATAATAAATGCAGCAAGGAGCCAGACTCTGTGTCCTTACATGCCCTTCCATTTATCCAATCCAGCATCTGCCTATTTGAACAAGTGCATCAGATACAGGCAACGTGCCAGCTATTAAAATGTTAAACCTACCACCACGGAGCTGCATTGTACATTTTGTTTTTCCCTTGTCCTTGAAAAGGACTCACTCCCGAACTAATAGGAATGTGCTTAATGGCTCCTTGCCTTAAATTCCCTATTTACCCAACTATCTCTTCACTGATTTGGAACTTTGTATTGCTTTCTCTTCATGCTATTCATGGGAACATTAAATACCATTGTGCACGGGAAGTTGTTTAAGAAACAACCTTTACCAACTGTATGGAAAACTGATTTTAAAATCCATTTCTACTCTGATGAACCAAGAAATCAAATATTGGGAAAAAAGGGGGGAAATTATTTTTTTTAAAGTTTCTTATTTAAAATCAGGATGCTTTTGTTCTTCTTAGGAGCTGATGTGACATACCTTCAGCTGGGGGCCCCTGTGCTGTGGTCAGACATCACTTTGGTTTCAATAAATTGACATTTCCTTACTGAAAAAAAGTGGTTATCAGCTTTGCTTTCTATTGTTCTAAAGTAACTCATGACTTGAGAATAGCTGTGTTCAATAAATTAGGAATTGAAGTCTACACAACAGACCTTTTTGTCCTGGAAAAATTGATTTAAGGGAAAATATTGTCATATTTATTATGTAAAGACCCTTGCCTAATCACAGAACAAGGTGACAAACCTTATTCTCAATTAGATTGCTTTAGCTCTAGTATCCATTTCATCCAGAAGAGAAATTACTGGAATAAAGGTTAAATATCCAAATCAGAAATATTATTGCCTGTGTTCCTTTATGTTTGAAATGGTAATAAAACAAATTGAACATTAACCTAGTAGGACCAAGGCATCTCTGTTTGCATGGTTTTGACATCTGAATTGGGCAATAACTTCTCCTTGTTGAAATTATGCAGTGGTTGTTAGTCAGTCTTTCATTTCCTCAAGCATTTGTGCACAGATTACATCCGCATATTATATTTTATTATGACTCATTAAAATGCTAATCGACAAAAGTACACTACCACTGTTCCAGGAGAGAATCTACGTCATTAAATGGGTCTCCATTTTGATACCTTTTTCAGAGCCAACACGACACATCGACTGAAATCCTCATCAGCAGCTTTCTTTCAAAGCCTACAAACTATGTTTGCATTGTGCATGGCCAGTCTTGGTGTACTTCTTTTGTGCAAGTTCTCTCCTTCTGATTTCTTTCTGGTTTCCTAGCTTTCTCTCCCAACATCCCAAACCTGTTTTCAAGGTAAAATCACTGTGTCATGGTTAAGGGCCTTCCTTGAATCTGCTTCCTCTGCTGCCTGGTTCCTGTACTTCACTTACTTGTCACATTCCCCAAACTTTTTTCTCTGCTCACATAAAACCTTTGATTTCTACTTTTCCTCTGTCAGTTCCAGATCAGCTTTTTTTGTTCTGGTATTTTCTCTTCCTATCCAACTCTCCTCTCCAGTCCTGTACTAATTTTTCTTCACTACAAAGTACCTCCACACCAAAGTTTTTTATCAAGAATTGCTTTAACCATCCATAAATTCTGAAAGCCAAGATATCAATTTGACCAAATAGCACATTGTCCTTACAGCTATCAGACAGGGCATTTACTTTCTCCCTTAAAACTTTCAGTAATGATAACTTTACATCAGCAGAATTTCTACTTGGCTGAATCTTAGTTACACTGACACTAGAATGAGATTATAGAAAATTGCTATTTATTACCAGATCTATGCTTATCCAGTTCCCCTGTTTTCTGCCATTCGCCATACTTAGACATTATATAGGTGATGGCCTTCAGATGAAGGAGGTTTAGATTAGGTATTTGGAAGAAATTCTTTACTGTATGGGTGGTGAGGCACTGGAACAGGTTGCCCAGAGGAGCTGTGGATGTCCCATCCCTGGAAACATTCAAGGCCAGGCTGGATGGCCCTCTGAGTAAGCTGGTCTAGTGGAAAGTGTCCCTGCCCAAGCTGGAGGGGGATTCAAACTAGATGATCTTTAAGGTCCAACCCAAAACATTCTATGATTATATGATTCTGTGATTTTCTTTGCTACACAGTCTATTTCTTATAAAAATATTTTGAAAATTACTTCCCCCCAATAAGTTAAAATTATTCAATCATCTACTTTTCAAACATTTACATTTAAATCTAGAATTTGAATACAAATATTCAAAGATATTTCCCCTTACTTAGCAAAAATCCACAAGAAGGATTGTCTACTTTTAGTTCAGCATTGCAGTCTACTTCATTCAGAAACAACACCATATTGGCAGGAGGATCCTTTCCCATCTTTCTGCCCCACGAAGGCAATTATGTCACCTTCCCCTGGACTTTGTATCAGCTCACTTCTTTGTGTAACTGGCTTATTTTCTTGTATTCCTGGAGCCTGGGATTATTTGTATATTTCTCTGTGTTTTTATTTGGACATCAAGTTATAGGAACTTAGGTCATGACATCAGGAAGCCCCAGGTTTACATGGATAGTAAAAGCAAGCAATGGTAATAGTCATGAGAAATGAGAAAGGTGGCCTGAGTCAAAGAATTGCTCTTACTCTCACCTAATAACAGAGCCATAAATAGGATTAGCTGAATCTGGGACTGCCATGACTTAGTTTAGATAGTTTTGACTGAAGAAAGCTGAGGCATTCTGGCTGCTTTCAAAATAAATATGTCGATCATCTGCTCTCACTGGCTCCCACTTCAGTTGGCTTACTTGAGTTTTTTAAAGTAGCATGTCTATTTATTGTGCACCTGGTGTAATTCTATTTTTGTGCTACTATGAGGCATTTTATCAAGTACATAAATCATGCTGAGTACTGCAGTATTTTGAGCATGTATATGTGCATGTAATTCTAACACATAGCCTCAAAGAAAAACCTTTGGTAGAATTATAGATCTCTAGATATTCATTATTCACCATTGTTTGTATTTCTGTCCAAAACATTTTGTTATCCTTTTAGTCTGAGAGCAGTTTTCTAGACCATTGTGCAAGCTTTCATGTTGTGTAGCAGTTAATCTCACCCAAAAATGGAACAAGAGGCTTCTTTGTCTGCCCAAATTCACACTGTTTGTTGTTCGATCTAATCAAAGGAAAATAAACACCATTGATTTTTATCCTACTACTTTTCCTGCCACTGTACTCTACAAATACTAATACAGTACATACATACCAATGGAAAGTGAAAAAAAAAACACATACAGAAAAGGTTAAATTCCAGTCTGAAACAATTTGTGGTAGGAAATAACATTATCCATTAAGAATAAATAAGAGAAACTTTAACATATTCTGTGGATATTTTCAAGGTCTAGCTGGAATTCATGAATGCTCAGGTGTTTCTGTGATGGAAACCTTCAGGAATGAGTGGTTAGATAAAAAATAGTGTCTATCCTTTGCTTTTTTTGTTGTTGTTGTTTCCTTCAAGCTTTGTCTATATGGGATTTCTTTCTCAGGTAGCAAACACACAATGAGGTTCCTCTTAAAATGGTGATGATTTTAAGTAAGAAGTTTTCTGAGATCATTACATAACTTTCTATTTCCTGTCTTGAAAAGCGATTACTTAGATCCATCAGTATCTCTTTTCAATCCCTTACTTCCATGCCTTTCAATTGAAAACACTTAAGTAGAATTCTAATTCTTTCTTCCCTCTACAGAGGATAAAATATAGTAGCTCATGGCTTGAGAGATAAATGTGTTTTTGCTGCTGTTGCCATGCCATGTTTTTTTCTCTTGTATGATTCTTTTTCTTTTTTTTTTTTTTTGTTTTCTTTAGCCTAATTCCCCATTCCCTTGTAGATTTGTACTTCAGATTTTAGCCAGAGGCGTAAAGTGCTACTCAGAGAGCCTCTTGAAACTTCTCAGTCCATTCCATGAAATCAGCATGAATGTTCTTTTCTCATGGGACTCCTAGAATAGATAAAAGCTTGCAAGGGCATCTACAAAGTGAAAAAACACAAAAAAAGAAAAATAAAGTCAAGTTGACTACAACTCAGTCTACCTCTTTACCATGGGTGAGAAAGACCATCCTCTTATCATGGAATCAAGACCTTCAGTTTTGACTGAAGACAATGGAATGTTTTGCCTGGACTTAACTCAGAGCTGCATCAGAACTCTTGCACAGTACTCAGCATTGCAGCATTTATGTGTAGTCAGGCCACGATGATACCCTGAAGTGCTGTTTCCTTCCCAGGCTAAGCAACTCTCTGACAATGATTTGCACTTCTGTGATTCTTTAAGGTTTTTATTACTTTAGCAAAGCTTTAAGACTACATTTCAAGATGGCATATGCATCATGCAGACTAACTCTCAGTAAAAATCATTTGGACTTTCAAGACATGTTGATGCAGAGGGGGGAAAGCTTACTGAGTTTTGAGGTCTGATTTACAAGTAGTATTATTTCCCTTTTTCTTTTTAGTCTTTTTGTGGTCCTAAGTCACACTATTGCCATCCTGTACCATTCCATTAGTGCAAGATGAACCTCAAATTGATTTAATTTGGCCTTTTATGATCTGTCTTGTTCTGTGGGAACCCCTGTTAGTACAAGCAATAGCAAACAGCAGCCATTTACTGTTAATAGAGGAAGCAGAACTAAAATTTATTTGCATCATTAAATAAACTTTATCTGCATTATTTACAAGCTTGTAAACAAGGCCTTTCATAAATAGATAATAAGCTTTTCATGTGTCATTAGGCCACAATGTACAGAGGCAACCTAACTCTAAGTTAGGCTTTCACAGAAGTTCAGGTACTTCAGTATCAACTGGGAGCCTTGGAGGATCTGGTTGTAGAGAATATGGAATATACAAAAGCATTCCAGAACAAGAGACATATTAATATCACTATTCCCTTCCCCTTGCCCTAGAAAACCTTTCAATGAGCCTTGTTGGTTGCTTTTGTTCACATTTGTTCACACATCAGCCTGACCTGGGCACGAAGACTTCCTCACTGCGATCACTCCAGGAGTCCTTAAGTTGCAGGTGAGAGAGGATGTTAGGAAACGTGCATGTAAGTCCTCCATCTGCAATAAATTCTATAAAGACCAACAGTTCAAAGACTTGGATAACAGAAATATCAGGGAGGGAATTTCTGTTTGAGAGCTTTAGGAAAAGTTCATGCTCTCTCACTTTAGCTACTTAACTGAAATACTTGACAACTCAATGACAATACAGATTCTTAATGTTTTCCATGATGGTATCTCCAGAAAGGAATTCATATCTCAGTAGGGCAAAACAGACACCTCTAGAGGGCTGTCTCCCTCCACTTTCCCTACAGGGACCATTGGGAACTAAGCTTTCAGTGGAGGCGCCTCATTTAGAGGCCTTCAACTAGACACTAAATTTCTCTGAGTTTGGTACGTGGATGAAGTGACTTAGATGTTGAACTTAAATTTGCAGGAGATGTAGGACAAACTTCTTCTGTCTTTCAACAAACCAAAGCTGGATCTTCCAACAGAGGGAAGAATGAGTCTTCCTTCACCCCTTCCCTATACTACGTGATTGAGAAACATATTTTTGCTTGACGCTAAAGCAAATCAGTATCTGGTCTGACACTGTCTGCTTCAAGTCTTTTTTTCTTTAGAACTTGAACAACGACTACCACACTGCACATTCAGTAGAACAGAAAAACCTGGAGAGAACATGCCTATGGAGAGGAGATAGGGATCGTTTATGCACTTGAGTACCCACTGAATGCTCAATTGCATATACCATCACTGTTGTTCCTGCAGGAAAAGTGTATCACTGTTTGTACTCACTGAACACAGTGGTTCAGAAGCAAAATGCAAAGTTTTCATTTTGTTGGTTTTTTTTTTCCATTTCATTTCATGGGACATTGAATAAAGAAACTATGTGATGTACTGCCTAATGTACAATAATT
This sequence comes from Pseudotriccus pelzelni, assembly GCA_035584735.1. Taxonomy (NCBI): domain Eukaryota; kingdom Metazoa; phylum Chordata; class Aves; order Passeriformes; family Tyrannidae; genus Pseudotriccus; species Pseudotriccus pelzelni. The sequence goes on from JAWMRA010000001.1 coordinate 75,424,581, forward strand.
TAATATTTTCTATCTTGTCAAGTTACAGGAGTTTTTGTCATCCATTCAGTGAGTTTTAACAGTCTGAAATCTCTCTGACAGAAACTTCCCTGTTCCCCTACCCGTGTTCCCAGTTTGCCAGATATAAATCTTCTCAAAATAGCAGCTTTGTCCACCTCCACCCTCCCCACCCCCTGAATCGCTTTCTGTGATACCATAATTATAAAAATTAATGCATAGATAAGCAAGAACTGAATTCTGGTGTCTTTCACTCTATAAAACTAAGTAGGCAACATTTTAGTTTTTACCATGTCCAGGGCTTCCAGAACACTCCTAGCAATCATGAATCTGTTTAAATTTCTTTAAATATAGCTGTTTAACCTTTGAAGACCTCCTATTAGGAATTGACAAACTACGTTCAGCAGCAAATTAATTGAATTTGCAGCTCTTTAGTGGCTTTTGGTTCAGAGGTTAGTAAACACTTTCATGTCAAATGCAGGATATACACTTATTTATATATATGTAAGAGAGTTTTCAAGGTAAGTGCATTGAGTGGAGTTTAATATACTTATTATAGGATGTTTCTGAAATCATAAGAATTCTCACTAGTGAAGTTTAGAAAACCTAGTACTGCTTCTGTATCCTAGCCTTGTTTCAATACCCTGCCGCTAAGATTTCTACCTCACCTGATGCTGCTTGGGGCACACTGAGCCAGGGCTGAAGTCCCGTGGCAGCCTCAACCCATACCTGGGAAGGTGCCTGAGTCTGCTACTGGTGCCCCGGCTATCCTGCTTCTGGCTGGGGTTGTGGGACAGCCCTGGCTGACAAGGCCCTGTCCAGCCATCCACCATCACCCCAGCCCCAGTGAGTAGCCAGTCTTCTTTTCTGGAGAGGGGAATTATCTCTGCATAGTAGATGCTGACAATACACCCTGGTTGTCTTGAGCACATAAAAGCAAAAAACTTTTATCGGTATTACTTGCAGACGATTTCCTTCAACATATTCCTTTCTGCAAAGCAACTGCCTGCTATATGCAGTCATCGGCTACCATTGCTCCACAGCAGGTCAAAACAGTGGAAATCAGTATCACAACATAACTTACACTGAGCATTAGGTTAATTTATAGGCAATAAGATTGACTAGAAGTGTTGAGATAACTGCTGAGCAGGGCTATTCCATCCGCAAGTACCAATGATCTAACTGGACTTACCCGTTTCATCTCACTAAAGTACAGCCATTTCACCTGGTTAAATGGGCACTGGAAATCAGCTGCTTTGAAGATGACACTGCTCTGATAATCTGTGAATTTTCACTGGATTCTGTTGTTCAAAATTCCAAACGAAAAATGCCATTGTTTTTGGGACTGGATGTGCTGAGTATTGTGGGCACACTCACTCGCTTACTCACTTACTAGCCCACAGATAAGAAAATATGACTGGCAAAGGAATGTCAGTGGAAACGCAAGAGGGAAGAGAAGACAGATGAATATTTTGATTGGCAAATGTAATTTTGAGCAGTATGAGTTCTTGTCAGACCTAGGATTTTGTATCAAAAATGCTTTGGATCTTGACAAGCTGCACATCTGGAACAAGTAGATGTGAAGAACTACCACGCTGTTGATAGCTCAAGGTCTCCTTCCTCTTCTGTTGTTGTCATAAGGGGTCACAAATAAGAGCTGAGATATTTGTTTTGGCTAGTGGGTTTGACTTTTTTTCCCCCCAGTTGTAGCCATTTGACAAAACCACAGCACTGTTTCCCTCCTCCTGTCTCCCTGATACACTACAGAAGAATGACAAGGGAGAAAGCAGAACAAAATAGCAGATGATAAAAATGTGAGATGGTTACTGTGGTGCAGTGGGAGCACAGAAGTTCAGAGGTACAGAAGAGCAGTGCAATACTCTGGGAGAAGAGAATACATTAATTATAGAGACAGTTTTATTTATCCAGTCTCGTGTTGTCATAGAGTTTTTATTGATCACAGAACAGATTAGCATACCAGTAGGAATGCTTTTCTGTATCCCACTGGGTATTACTAAAAATCCACCAACATTTTACATTCATTGGGGTCAACAGAATTTATTTGTTACATGTAGTCCCATTGCAATACTCAATTTTTAGCAGTACTATTCACCAGTAATGTTTCCACGGATGAATGTATGTAAGGATTTAATAGCTGCAAACAGCAGTTCACAAAATATCGATGGATTAGTTTGAATCTCAAGTTCGATACACCAAGGATACAAACACATCAAGACAGTTTTAATGTCTCTTCAAAAATATTGAGGATTGCACTGTCTTCAGTGAGACCAAAACTTCAATGTATTCACTTAAAGTTTCGAAGGAAATGCCGCAAAGAAGCAGTCTTTCTTTCCATAGGATTTCTTTTGGAGGCTTAGGCGTGACAATATTTTTCTGGGTTCACCTTCCTCCAAATAAAACCTGCAGCCAGCATTTTCTTTGCACAAAAAGTGGTGTCAAGGCTGGAGTCTCAATCACGTGTGTGGAACTTCACATTGTTCAGCCACCAGCCACAGCTGCATCCTTAAGCTCAATTGAAGTCAAGGCTTGTATGATGAGCTACTAGACCGCTGTTGGCACGGATTTTTTTCCCTATTCTTGCAGATCTGCTTGGGGGTAAAGGGCTAGGTTAAAAACTTCCTACATCCGCTAGACACTGGCTGGATGTGGCATTAGTGAAGTCTCCTTCCTCATCCTCCATTAACTGCCAGTGACGGTCTCTCCCTTCATATAACCCATCTGAAGATTTCCAGCCTGTTTTGGGGGCTTCCTACATCTTTTTTTACCCTGTCCAAAGGAGCAGACAGCTGACTCTTAACTACACTGTAGGAAATATAGAAAATCTTATAGTAAACATCTCTTTTTCTCTTCCCTCAAGCAGCAAAGCAGTTAATATTTGCTTTTTGCTTTGCAGAGATGTGCCCTTATATAAGCTTTTGGTCCTAACTTTCAGCACACAGTTTTGTCTCGAAACATTAGGAGTTACACTTCTTGGTTAAAATACTCATTACCTGAGAAAAGGGTCCTTATTTCTAATCACTGCCCTAGTATTAGTGCTTCTAAAAATAACCTCCTTGTCTCCAGTCTCAGTTGTATTCTTCCAGTGCTGTTATTGAGAACCACTGAACCTGAAATATGGTTATTGCCTGTCTCATTAGGTCAGTCTCATGCTTAATTAGTGAATGTAAGTTGTGTTGGCATTGCAAAGTTAGGCACTCTGCTTTGGTTCTTTTGGTAAACTCTTAATGTTGTGCTTCTGCTGACAAAACAGGCAGCTTTTTTTTCAACTGGAAAACCATGTTGGTTTATTTCAGCCATGTGAAGAAATACTGGATTTCTTTCTATCTTTCTCACTCATGTCCAGTATTTTCTGCTTGACTCCACTGGCTTATTGTAGCTCTCCTTCAAAAAAGTGACAGGACATACACTGAGGTTAGGAATCAAAATGGTCTTTAGCTTTCCTCAGAGACAAACATGCCTAGAATAACTTCAATTTTGAGCACTTTTATATAGCTAATATTACTTAACAGAAGTTGTTACAAAATGAATGCGATTGACCTCTACATTTCCAAATAGGTCATTTGGATTTACTACTGCCATGCTCTCCCTCTTGTCTCTTCACTTAGTAAATACAGAGATACTGTTCAGTGCTACTGCCAGCATTTCCACGAACTCGAGGCACTTAAACAGTCCTTGGCACAGGCACCATCAATACCAAGAGAGCTGTCTCTTCTCCTATCTGGGTATGTCCCCTCAAGTGTGAGGTCTGACAACTTCAGGATGCCAGTTCTACAGTTCGTCTACCAGACTGTGTACCAAACATACTGGGAGTCTGGGTGTAACTCTTCCCCTTAGTAGTCTGTGAATACAAGATTGTTTTATCGAAGCATCAGTCAGAGATGAAATTTTAACAGTCAAGGGAAAAGAAAATTTAGAAGGAATTGCCATTCCCCAAACACTATAATGACAATAGAGATACTTACTTTGGCAAAGTTTTGCCATCATAGTACTCCAAGAATACACTCTTCCAGAGTCTTCTGCAGCCTTCCAGGCAAGTGCCTGTTCTGCACAAACAGCTCCACAGCTCTCTGTAGAAAAATGTCTTCATCAATTTAGATTGTTTTCTGGTTCATTTAATGGAGTTCTTGACCCTGCTAGCAAAAAATTATTTGGTGAGCTCTTCGACAAATAGGTCCTAACCTTCTATGGACGGTTGCTGTCCTCTATATCAAATTGCAAGGACTTTTCTTAAAAATGATTGTTTGTCTTCTGCCTGTGTTGTCACAGAGTGTAACAAACTGCTACTGAACTAAAGTAACATAATTTGTCTGAGACTGTGCTAATAACCAAGTCCAGATCCTCAAGTGTTCTCAGACCTACTGAAGGCCTGTTAAAAACAACAATGCTTAGGTACTTCCAAGAGCATGGGTCCACCTTGCTGTGGGATCATATATATATAAATTGTTACAGGGCTGCTCTCTCCCTCATAAACAGGATGGAAGGGAGAAGTCAGAAAATATATATTCAAAATTATATTACCGGAAGGCAAAAATTTGACCATAACTAGGCTGAGTAATTCTGTTTCTTTGTAAGCCCAATCACCAAACACAGAATAATATAACAGAAAAAAAACTCACCCAAACATTATTGAAGATGAAAACCAGGCTAAGGAAGAACTCAGATAACCATGTATGTAAGGCTATGCTGCATAAAGAGACAGCAGCAGGTAATTCCAAAATGAAGCAATGGAGCTGCTACCGTAAGTCAGATAGCCTAAGTCAGGTTGCACAAGTCTTATGAGGACTGGCTGAGGGAGCTGGCGTTGTTTAGCCCGGAGAAGAGAAGGTTCAGGGGTGACCTTACCACCCTCTATAAGTACCTGAAAGTAGGTTGTAGCCAGGTGCGGGTTGGTCTCTTCTCCCAGGCAACCAGTGACAGGATGAGAGAACACAGTCTTAAGTTGCACCAGGGGAGGTTCAGATTGGACACTAGCAGAAATTTCTCCATAGAAACGGTGATTTAACATTGGAATGGACTGCCCATGGAGGTGGTGCAGTCACTGTCCTCGGAGATGTTTAAGGGAAGACTGGACATGGCACTTAGTGCTATGGTCTGGTTACATGGTGGTGTTCAGTCATGGTTTGGACTCAATGATCTCCGAGGTCTTTTCCAAACTAATTGATTCTGTGATTCTGTGATAATTCATTTTTGGATGAGGTAGGGGGAAGAACAATCTCCATGGCTGCAGGACGTGTCAGTGGAGAGAATGAGGGGAAGCAGAATGGCTGCCCTGTTAGACCCAGCTCATCAAAGAGGAGAAGAGTTTTAGAGAACAAATGGCCAGAGCTGATGGGACAGAAAAGGACCTTAAAGTAGGAGAAAACCAACATAGTTTTTACTGCTTCTCTGGGTCTCGCTTCCTCTTAAAAAAGATACTAGTAAATTCGAAACTAAAATTGCAGCAACTGGTATTTTGTGTTCTTTCAAAGACCAAAGGTGCTGCTGGACAGGAGTGAGGACTAGCAGCAGATGAACCTCTCCATCCTGCTCTCCCTGTGATCATCCCTGGGTGGAATGTCCTGGGAGATCTGTGGTGCACTCAGCCTCAGCTGTGCTCTCTGCCAACCCTATTTCCCAGTGGGAGGGAGATGCCAGAACAGCGTCCTTAGAGCCCTATTTGTGGATGGACACACACTGTGATAGAGACTGTGAGGTCTGTATCCAAAACCCACAGATGGAATTCAGCTGCACCCAGCTCTGCTGTGGGCAGCAAGTAATTTGTCTCCAGAGGTCACAGGATAGCGTCACTTGTCAGCAGTCTGCTCTGAAATGTGGCTCTTCCCCCCTGCCCCTGCAAAGTGTTTTATGTGCAGATTTTTTTATTTAATTATGACAAATACAGCCCTATATATGTTCCAAAGTGATTTATTTTGATGACTTCATGTATTGGTCTTCACTGTTTGTCCAACGCTGGGAAAATGGGAACTGTCATTTTGTCTCCATACCCAGTGCTGGGTGCATCAAACCGGCCTAAATTGTTAGACATGTCAATTTATCTCTTCTGAAGCAGAACAGACATGTTCTGTGATAATGCATCTCTTCCATGTGCAGCAAAAGTCCCTTTATAGACCATTCTTTCTTAGGAAATCCCCTTTCATGTGATTCCATGTCTGCACACATTGAATCCCATAAAGTGAATGTACTTGACTTCCTTTGAATAGACACGTCTCACAGAATTCAGAAGATGGGAGCCTTGCTCTTTGTCAGATTACCAGCCCCTCCACAAGACAAAAGGCAGATGGTTACAACTCATGAAAGATACCAAGCTCATGCTGGTTGGCAGCTGGTGACAATCAGTGTTGCTCCATAGTAACTGCCTGACTTCATGGGTTTTTACCTTACTCTGCATGCTAAGTAGCTTATTCTTTCACTGAGGAGTAAGAAACCTCAAATTACCTCATGCACCCCACAGCCTGCATCAGCACCACATCCTCTAATTACATATTGTGCTAAAAAGGGCTAGTTTTTATCAGTTTTTAATTTGCTACCTTACAGTTTCACTGTCTCCATAGTCTTGTGTTGAGCCGGGGAACAGAGCTGTCTCAGCAAAGGTTTTTATCTATCTTGCCTGTACCATTCCTTACTTTAAATACTATTAACATGTTCTCTTTTAAATGTCTGCTTTGTGAAATGAACAATCCCAACCATTTCAGTCTATTCGTGCATGGGTTTTTTTGTACTCCTAATCATTCCTGTTGCCTTCCTCTCAGTACCCACAACCTCTGTTTTGTACTGTGTTCTGTTGGCAGATGGTGCAATCACTGCTGCAACCTGTTTTCTTTTAATATAATGGGTACGTAGGGTTTTTTGTGTGTGTTTTTTCTCTGCATGCAGGCAATCTAAGGATAGGTTTTGTTTCTGAATATAGTTGCATACTGAAGAAAGGTTTTCACCTGAGCTGTCCCTACTGGTAAACAGGTATCCTTTCTGAATAAAAATTCCAAAAAATTCCAAGTTTCCCTTCACACGTGTGTTATCTGGAGACATTGGGCTTAGTCTGACGTGCTATTTGTTTACGTCACTATGGTAAGTCCCTCTGACATTTCTAGCAGTCTTTTCAGGACTTGACCAGCCTTCATAGTCATCACTGCATGTGGCTCGTAGCCAGGTCTGTAATTTGAGGAATTCCTTAAGCCAAAATAAGCTTTCGCTAGTCCCCAGCTGCTCACTCCCTGCTTCGTAGGGCCACACGTGTTTGCGCGGTTACGCCACGAGCTGGGCTGGGCAACACACCAGGCTGAAAGCTGACAAAGGGCCTGAGCCAATGCCGTGCCTGGCTGGGCATGTAACTGTGGACACAGCTGTGTCCACAAAAGGGCAGCAGTAGCACAGAGGTGGGAATGAGCCACAGACTGGGGACCCTTTCTTTCAGAGGCAGTGCTGTCTCAAACTGTTCAGCACTTTTTGACTTACAGCCTTTTTTAAGAAAGGTAATTTATGATTTTGTTAGAGCAAGCTTTATGCAGAAGTATCTGTAATCAAGAGTCTGAGGACACCTAGGCTGAACTTTTCAGAGGAAGCCCCTGCCTCAGGGAGGTTTGCTATGTGTGCTTCTCCATTTGTGCCCCAGAATTCTTCCTGGAATCTCATCAGAAGGGAGATTTCAAGAACTTTCATCCAAATGTTGGTACAAGATATTGTTAAAAAGCAGAGCTGGGGTGCTGCATTAAAAATCATATTGAATTGGTTTGGTATATATCAAACATCAGATACCTAGGCAAGGCTATTGGAAACTTCCAGCAACAGGCCAATGAAGAATCATTAGCCTTGAAGACCTAGAGGATGAGGTCACAAACACACGATCCAATAAATCACACAAGTCAGTTTTGCAAAAGCTCATGTGGTATAGCAGCAATTTGTTTATGCTCTGATAGGTCAATTGGATCAGTGTCAAATCTTCTTTGGGATAAAACATTTTGTCTTTAATGCATACTCTTTCCCAAATGGCTTCTACTCAGCCTTTAGATCCAACAGCTCTGGTCAACTTCAGGATCACAAATAGAAAATCTAAAATACATGAAACGGCTAAAACAGAATTATTGCAGGATTATCTCAAGATGCAGATTTGGCATTGAAAGATCTCCAGGCTAAAGCAGCATTACATGATTTAAGTTCAGTTCTACCCCACTCATTTAAAAATGTTTCTAGTGTATTCTTATAACCTCAGGTTTAATCACATCTCCTTTTGAGAGAAGATTCCCTAATCCATCCCTATCTTTCTAAGAGAGACTTCAGGGCTGACATGATCTTTTTATTACCTTTTCTAAAACCTTGACAAAAATTTTCTAATCACAGAAACAGTAATAAAGTTGGGAAGCATGACACATATAGAGAACCTTATGCTTATGATGATTATAACACTACTTCAACTGCTACGAATTGATTCGATACCAAAAATTACTAAATTTCTGAAAGTCTTCCTTGCAATAATTTCCAAAATATTTGTAGCATAAAAAGCAGATTTATTAATGCAATAAAGAAAATAAGAATTGAGGCAAAGAAGAGTTGACATTGGTCTACTGTCAAACCAAGCAAAAGATAACATTGCTATATCCAAAAATGGTGTTTTGACAGAGGTATAAGCAGTATTTTAGGCCTTATGCCATCTGTCCTTTTGTCCTAGTTTACTCTCACACTACTAACAGATAGGCAAGCACTTACTCTTAGTATGTGCTCACTTTCTACTGATACTTCTCAGATCACCATTCCTTTTGTTCTCCACATATTACACCTCATGATTTCAAATGTAATCTGCCAATAGGCCGATCAAAACTATTTTGCCAGGCTATCTCTGTACTTCATTAAAAAAAAAACCTAACCAACCAACATAAACCTCAACAAACTAAAAAAAACCAAACAAACTAAAAAAAACCAAACAAAAAAACAACAACCAACAGAAAACAACCAAACAAAAAACCCCAGAAAACAAACAGCAACAACAACAAAAAAGATTTGACATAATCTCAACTTTTTTCTCTTTTTTTAGGTCACCTGTTGTTAGGAAATGAAGCTTTGATAGTGAAGAATTATCTTCTACTTGGTTTTGTTTGGTTTTTTTAATGGTGGTCTCTGCTGCTGTAAACCAAAAGGGTGATAATTAATGTCTCGTACTGTTTACGCCTGCTGCCATCTACAACGATGAGCTATTATTATTCCGTCTGCTAATACTTGGAAAGGATATCACTTGGATGACTAATCCAAAATACAGCAAGTAAAGATCATTGTCACAAATTCCTGAAATAGAGACATTGTTACAGATGTTAGAAATGAAAGTGTTTCATTATATTGGATCATCCAGTCCATCTGCCCAGACTGTGCTTTGCTGCTCACACTCTAATGTCTCGCACAAGTGCTAGAATACTGTAAGTACTAAATACATTCTATGCCTTTAAATACATCATATTCACCTGAAAACCTTGCCCATAATTATGGCACTAGGTAGACCTGATCTTAAAGGGTCGTCCAGTTCATTGCGGCTTTACAGCAATGCCCTGGTGTTCTTGGTCGAATCCAGATACTGGCCTGGAGTCAATGTGAGGCAGTTGCTAGATTAAACAAGCTTCCTGTGGATAACTAGGCTGCAAAATAGCATAGAATAAGCTCTTGGAGGTTTTTTCTTTTTTTCTTAGTCTTTTTTTTTTTTTTAAGGAGTTATGATTAAGTCCCCACCTCTGTAAAAACCCTGTCAAACTGCAATTCTGTATCTCCATATGGTTTCTTCACAGACACGTTTGTCAGATGAACATGGTACGCTCATGTTTTCTGATAGAAATCCAGAAGACAAGGGTCACTAGAGAGCTCTCAGCATCTGGATTTCAATCTGTTTGGTGGACACTGCCTCTTGCAAAGGGAAGGCAGAGAAGCTGCCATCTCCAGCAATTTGGAGGAAGGTGTCTGCTAGACGCCAGGAGTGCTGCATACATCACTCTGCTGACTGATGTGATGCAGCAATCCTCCTTGTAGTTGACCATGAGTGACATGGGATCTGCTGTGCTCTTTTTTTTCTCAGTTCTCTACTGTGAGTATATGTCTCAGAAGCCATGCTCCCCAGAAATGACATAGAAGCCACCTCTCTTTGCAGTCCTCCTATTGAGGTGGTACGGGACCCCTTCCAACTCTCACTAAGTCTTCTTTTACCATTTCTCATTGCCTTCATCCCCTTGAGAAAATCTTCCTGTATGTTACTGACAACCTGTTGCAATCAACACCTAGTGCTAAGCAAACCCTGGACACCAGTAAAACATGTCACCAATGGTTCTTGCTGACTATAATCCCTAAGTACAAGACAGCAATGTTTCAGTATTTCAAATGGATTTTAATTCTTGACTACAAGTCCTTCCATTCTGGCACTTTACGGAGTCTTAAATTTTTATCTTGCTTCCCATAAATAAATCTGACTGAAAAAATAATTTAATTCCCTCATGACATCTATGGAAGAAAACCCCAACATTTTCTTATATAAACTCATGAATGACAGCAGTTTAAAGCTAAAGCTATTTGATCATTCCATCAACCTCCTTAACTAGACAGAAAAGTTTCAGTGGGAGGTTGAAATGCTGAATGTATGTGGGAGAGACCTACGCTCTGCAATGCTAGGGAACAGGAAACAGTGTTGTTCATAGTGCATGTGTAAAAACTAATGGAAGTAAGTGCTTTCTTACAGTCAGTAAGGTATTGGTTTAAAACAATATAGGATTTGAGCAGATACTTCCGCTTTTAAGTATCACATTCAATGCATGCATCTTGGTTATTTGACTTGTAGCTCAACTTTAGATGCCTGTTGAATCACCATTCCTAAAGTAAGGACCGAGGTTCTTTAATTTAAGGGGTAGAGGTCCTCAGAGATACTCATCTCTTTCTGATTGTGGGTACCTGGGTGAACCAGACCTCATAAAATACAGGTTTAAATGATAAAATGTAGCACTTATTGTAGGCAGACTGTGTTGCAGACTCACTAAGCACATTGCTGATTTTTTTTCCCTCAGTGCGATTCCTTAAACTACGATTGCTGTAATCTGAAATAATAATGTAATATGCTGTTTCTTATACCTTTTATGGAGTTGTTCCTACTTGTAGTCTACATTTGTTTAATGGAGAAGCACAAAAGGTAATACATTGCTCCTGCTGATCAAAGTTACAATCATGTTGTTTCCTCTCTTGGCTTATTCAATGCATGCAAATATTTCTTGTTTTTTCCCCCACCACTCTGTCTCACTATTGTTTCCTTGTTTAAGATATGTTTACTGTCACCATACATTTTTAATGAGGTGTCCATAGCTGCTTTCCTAAGAAACTATTGATTTTGTCTCTGCCTGTCAGTCAGTCCATTTCAGTCCGCTCTAGACTCAGTATCTTTGGAAGCCATGGCTTGGGTTCAGCTGAATTTGTCAAAGGGATCGAAACTTCAGTTTTCACGAGTTTTAAGAAACTAAAAGCTTTTCTAGGTAGGTGAGCACATCAGCAGGCCACTTTGGTGAGCTTCCAGTGTGAATTTGATCTGTTTGCCTTGCCCATTAACCAATGAGCATGTGTGTTCTGGCCTGCTGGTCAGAATTCACACAGCTTGGAACAAGACCAAGCACATGATATGAATCATATTCCCCCACAGCCACCCTTTTGCTAGACTAAGCAATCCGAAACCTTTTAGTTTCCTCTTGTAAAACAAGCTCTCCATTCCCTGGATTATCTGAATATCATTTGCAACCCTTGGAATTTCAGCCCCTCTCTCTTAAGCATGGGTGGGCAGAGCTGCCCACAGGACTGCAGCTGAGGTCACATTAGGACTAGGTGGTGTTCATTTTTGCTTGACTCCAATGGGACTATCTTGGCTGATTTAAGACTCATTCTCAAAAACAGTAAGAGAGTGTTTACATTTGTGCAGCAAGTGTGTTTGAAGAACTGCTGAGGGTAAGAGGCCCTTTTTCTTTTACCTACAGTTAACTGTTTTTTCACTATTGAGTTGCACTAAACTACCCTCTGCTTCTGTACATCTCCTTAAAATGCCTATGTGACATTTTTGCTTCTGTATATCCCCTTAAAATGCCTTGAGCTGTACAATGACTTTGAATCCCTGGCTAGTGACAAATAGCTTCAATGAGTAACTCTAGAATACTGAAGATTACTTGTCTTGAGCTGGGACACTCAGGAGTTACTTAAGCTTTTTCTTCCTTTTATTTGTTTGATGTTTGAAGCAGTAAGATCAATTTTATGAAAATGGAATTCTGTGAAATGCTAGACAGCATTTCAAGGTTGTGTTCAGAATTTATCTTTTAAGGGTTATTAATAATTTCTTTCCTTCTTTCTCCTTTACTTTGTAGGAATAGATCTCAGAGTAGCAAATTTTACTGCTTGGCCATCCACTCCTCTGTACCCTGCAGGAATAATGCTATTTTTTGAACAAGCTGTTCTAGATATTAGTCTTACATTGTCTCTATGTCTGGGATAATAGAGGGAAGAGATAAGAAAGGGAAAGATGAGCACAGGCAAGCAGCTGAACTAACTGGAAGACAGAAAAGGAGAAAGTAAAGCTCTTTTGCATGGTGGCTGGAGAGATGGCTGAGCATTTAATGTTGAACATTAGTACTTAGCACCTAAGTGTATGCTTGAACTGTCATTTCTGGTTGCTAAAAGATTTTCTGGCCAAGCAAGTGGATGTTCTAGTAAATGTCCTTCGAATTTGTGTGACAAGAGAGAAACTGTCTTCTAGCCTGTTTTAAGTTTGATTTTTCCAAATACTCTGATGGATTTTTACCTGAAATACTGAACATATGTTTGAAGTTTGCTAATCTTTTCTTTGGCTGACAAAGAGAAAAGAGTGAAATGAAAACATTTGTTGCTTTTTTTTTTTTTTTAACAAGGAAGGATTAATTTTCCTACCTAGCAGAAAAGTATTGAGTTATGCTATTTCATATGAAAGTCAGTTCTCAGTAATAAAAGTGTTTTTCCTTTTGTGTGATAAGATGAGTGGACTATAAAGTAGCTATAAAAGAAGAGGAATAGGAAATATATTGCTATAAAGAGCTACACCGTGTGCTTTGTGTAAGGATTGTTTTGTAAAACCGACTTGCTGGAAGTAATCCGCAAATAGGCTTAAAAATAAGCCTCAGAATTTTATTCTGAATATCTCATCAACAACAATAAGGGGAATATTATGCATATTGACAGAGACAACTCTTTGTGTCAAGTGTTCACTGTAGTTTCAGAGCTGTTGCATTTTTAAGTGTGTTTGCAAAACGTCTTTGGACCTCTTGGACCCACTACAGTCATGTTTATTTTAATCTCTTATCTGAAGGCTTCCCATGATTTCTATTCATTAACATGAAAAAGGCAATCAACAACATACATTTAGATAACCAAAGCCATGAGAAGCATCTGTTCTCCAGACATCTCTCTGTTGTACGTGACCTATGGTCTGATTTGGCTGAAATCTGATACCGTTGTATAATTTTGCATGCCATCATTAGAACATTCCTGCGAGGGGCAAAGGAACAGGCCCCAAGCCTGGGAGTGGCGACTTCGGGTGATCTTCCTGCTTTTAAGGAAGCTCTGTGCAGAATCACATCCAGCACAGGTGGAGCAATGCCCTGAGGATGGATACAGAGTTATTGGTGGGCGGGCATGAGCCACATAGTGACCCTGTAGCAGTGCTAGTGCGGTGATCAGCGTGTCTCATAGCAGGGTTTGGTAGCTGGGATTCAGTCAACCACAGCCACTGCCTCAGCACACGGGTTTGCACAATGGCTTGGAAAAGGCGTGCTGATATATCCCTCCTTCTGGCCATGCCATGTGTATGTCAGTCGGCAACATGATGCATTAGGAGCGGACCAATAGATCTGCTGTTAGATACTGAGCCTTCTACATCTTCAATAAATGTGGTCTGAAGGTTTGAGTCAGCGTAGGTCTAATGGGGTGCTCTGGACCAAATATCTGGTGCACATGTGATTAGAAACTGTCTGATGTTAGGCTTGGGCGCTGTGGTTTGGACCCCCACATGGGGATGGAGCACATTTGGGGAGCACCTGGTATGGGGCCTGAGATTTAGTTTCTCTGAAGGAAATCTAGTTTGTATATATAAGCCCCATTCGTTTAATGCAACATGTGCAGTAAGTGTGACCAACTCAGGAATTTGATTTAAAATTGCTTTAGGGGTTCAAGCCAAAACCTCAGTGTAGAAACAGCCTAATTAATTTTCTAATTATATTTGCTCACTTGTTCAACATTTCCTTCAGATTAATAAGATGTGTGCAATTTAGGTACAATTCATAAACCAGTGTTCCATATACCTTCTCATGAAAGAACACATAAGACAAGCTTGAAATTGAAGAATGGGCCATAATGAGATGGAAAAATTCAAATGTTTTATTTCAATTACTTCCTCTGGAAAGCAGAGCGAGTTGTATCAACATGAATTTTACTTACATTACAATGCTGCATAGGTAATGGATTTAAATACCAGGGAAACAAGTTGAGCTATCAGAAGTCCTGAAATGGTGACTACCACTGCAACATCATTGTTTACACAAACTTACATTTGGTGAATTATTCCATGTAGTGTATAGAAGAGGTTGGACAAAGGAAGTGACTGGAATGCAAAGCCTACACAAGCCTCTCGAACGCCTAACAGCATCTCCCTTTATGAACTTGGTGAAAATGCAAGAGCAGAAAATTTAAAATGGTACGTTTCAGTTGAAATCGTAATTTCTAACCAACACTGAGAGTTATGCCTAGTGTGAAAGAAATACAAATTATATTCACTGACACTCAAATGAGAAAAAGTCAACTAGGAAACAATTTTAAAGCTAATCCTTTTATCTGTGATTTAAATCAAATCCAAGTCAGTAATGTCTGAAAGATATTATCATCAGGATGACCATTTCCTGAAATAGGTGATGTCAGGCTGATTTCCTTGAAGACTGATGGGTGCATCACAAAACCCCAACCCGCTTTCACCAGACCTAACAAATAACTTGGGTATCTGGACAGTAAGCAGGTGGAGGAGCACAGAGACGGAAATGTCTTTCTGAGCCCACTGCTGCTTTCAGTTGAGGTTTAGGCAGAAAGGTGAGACAACATACACAAACCTGCAGTTACTGTACTATTCAGCATCACACCTTCTCTGTGTGTTAAGATCTTAAGGCTCTCCCAATCCTTCAACTTTCAAAGCCATGACATTCTTTAAAAAAAAAATAAAAATTATTTGCTTACAGGTTGCATGAAAATTGAGTAAATAAAGTAATATTTTAAAGCAGTTTAACCATGTTTTTTACTATCCGGTGAAGTTCAGAGGTTGTATTTATAAACATTTCTCATAAGTTTCAACATAACAAGCATATCTGTAAGGGCAACTTAAATCTCATCTCCAATATAAATCCTCCAGTGAAGACATTAAAAAAAACAACCAAACAAAAAAAAACCAACAACAAACCAAATAATAAAAAAACTATGCAGTATTATAATAAAATAAATTTTAAAATTTTGCCTCATATTTTTATAATCAGGAGTACCTTTATGATCTGATATGGGGCAATTCTAAGTTTACATCCTTACACATGAGGATAAAAATCTTTAACCCTTGCTAGCTACAGATCTGGTGCCAGAATCATTATATTGAAGTCACCACTCCAGATGACAACAACCTAATGTTTTACCAACCAAAGGAGTATAAAAGGGAAAGATTAAAAAAAAAAAAAAGCATCATAAATAACCTTCTGCAGCAATATTGAAAGTGCTTTGAAGCAACAGTTCATTCCTTACTCAGAAAGCTGGAGGCTGCACAGGTCTCCTGGATTACCATAGTAACTAAAAGAATAATTTAAATCTTCCTTTTAAAGAGTTGTAAATAATGCAAGCGTAATATCAGTCACTGTTCACTGCCATTTCGCATACTTCAGAAGACAATTTGAAGACTGTGGTATCACAGTTCCTCAAGTAAGGAGACCCAACATAATAAAATATGTCCATATCTCTCCCTTTCTCTGTTGGTTTTTTTCCTGGATATATCTGATGAGAAATAAGAACTTGTACAACAGGCTTCATTTACATGCCTCTTTGGGAACCTGAAATGGTTGTAGACATCCACTTCTCTGTTAATCCAAACACCATCATTATAAGGATCGAGAATATGAATCAGACTCTGTGTGTGTGCACGTGCCAAATGTTGAAGGATCTCCTGGAAGCGTTATAGTGCTATTACACAGTTGCAAACCACATGTAAGGGTCTTCAGCGTTATCTGCAAGAGCTGGAACACACAGCTCTATGGTGCTGCTTTCAACATGATTAAAAAATATTATCAGAGAAAATCTTTTAGATGGGTATTTAAATACTGGGATGAAACGGTACCGACGATCTTGTACAGATTGCCATAAGTAAAAAGGGACATAAACTTCTGATCTTGACTGTTGGAATGAAAAATATAGCAGGCCAAGAAATTCCTGAAGAACCACATAGATAGCCTTTTTTTGTCATGTGGAAAGTAGATATTATAAAAAAATGTGAAAATAATCAAAGTATATGTATGAATAGGAAAGATATGGCTGAGGATTACATGGAAACTTGGAATTCTGACACAATTCTCAGATGTTACTTTAATTCCATATAGTGTGCAATGATTTTGTAAAATACAGTAAAGCAGTGGCATGTGATTTGGAAGAGCAAATGAATGTGTGCTTTGAAGCACACACTAGTCCTTTTCATGGGTAGATGGGGAATTTCATAGCATTTCTCCCCTTTGACTGGGATCAGGTGGTTCTCTATGTCCTGAGTCAACCTCTCACTGTCATGGTAATCATGATAGGGATGAGAAAAAAGCTTTCTCAATGCAAGCTGAAAGTTATTAGCAAACTGAGTAAAATGATTCTTAGAAATTATTTTCTTTAGCAAACAACCTACACACATTTTTGTCTCATCTGATTACTGGGGTGGCCCTTTTCAGATACAGGAAAGGGACAAATCCAGTTTATATCCTTAAGACAGCCCAGCATGTTTTGGGATCTGGACAAAACTGTTTCCGTTCCAAAGCCTCTGTCCTACACGTTCATCTTCCCCTCTGGAGAATACATGTTTTCTCAAAACCATCATTTTCTCCATGCTCTCTGGCTCTGGGTTAGCACATTGCTTGTTAGCTTCTTTGCAGGGCCTAGAAACAAAGTCTTCCTTCTGCTTAGACTTCTCTCAAGCCCAGGCAGCCTGATGCACTGAGAATATATACCTGTGGTGCGCACATCAAGGCTGTTTGGCCATGATCCAGGCAGCTTTTGTATCTTGTCTTAAAGGGCAATGTGCCATTGCTGCCTTTTCTTCCTGACATGTGAGGGACCATCTCAGGAAACCTATACCTAAGATACTAAACCATTAACATTTACCACTAGTCTTTGCTGCATTTATTGCAGGTGCAATGGGAGCAAATAGGAAAATAGTATAGAGAGATGCATCCATATGCATGAAACAGAGAACAGAAAAACAACAATAAAAAAGGATATTGTGACAGACAATCTTTTCATATATATCCAATACAAAGAATTAAGTTCTGTACATGAGCCTTTGCCTCTTTGAAGATACAGGGACTTTGTTTATATTGCAGTATTGGTATGAAGTGTGTACAAACTCTATAATGGCTCAGGCAGGGAAAGCGTAAAAGAAATCAGGTGGTTTAGGATTGGTGTTAGTCTTGTTACAGTAGACAGGACCCATGTAGGTGGGCATAGAAGCCTTAGAAGAGAACACAGATAGTTCTAATCAATAATACAAACAAGAAGGCTTACTTTAATGTAATTTCTGACTTCATAGCATTCTCTTAAATGAATTTAATCCTTAGCCTATCAAACTTAGTCTAATATTATATTGAATTCATAGCACTTGCTTCGCACTTTGAGGAGGCAAAGAGCTGTGAAGTATTGATCATGCAGCAAAAAGATGTTATTGAGTATTTAAAAAGACTCTTGTAGTTTTCCTTGGGGGTAAAAATGACACCATCAGTCTCCCAGCTCTTGTTTTTGGCAATGACAAATTGAAGCCGAAAACTCAGATTTCCATCAAGTTAATAATTCTGTATAATTCCAAATTTATGAGAAAGATTGGTAACAGAAATAGTTCTATGTTGCCAAATCAGAGCTTTATTCCATATGTAACATCAGTACAAGATGCAAAATCAAGCACAAGATTTCCCTGTTCAGTGGCAGATACTGTATAAGTTAACATATAGATGCATTTCTTCATCAAGGTGTAGTGTTGGATTCATCCACAAAAATGCATTTATATGAATTGTACATTAGTGATGAATTATGTAGATGTGAAAACATGTATCATTTTCCCATCTGCTGCTTTACTTTGTATTGCTATTGATTTGGAAATAAAAACTCTTCTGGTATGGCTCTAACTGGTTGCTTACTTCCAGTTCCATGTTCTGCCAGGGTCACTCAATGTGATTTTCTCATCTGCAGCTCCTGACTGGCCTCTATGAGCATTTTCTCTCTCATTGCAGAGATAGATTTGCAATACCCAACTCAGATGGCAGTTGGAACTGGGGCACTCAGTAGCACCTGCTTATGAACCTGCTTTGTTGCAGTTTGGAAAATTCTGCTTTATTTTATTTTACTTTACTTTATTTTATTTTACTTTACTTTATTTTATTTTACTTTACTTTATTTTATTTTATTTTCCTTAAATGCATTAAAAAATTAAATGAGTTAGCTGCCTCTTGTTTTCAATACTCATTTTTCATGTCAGAATTTACATGACTTACTTCATTAAGTCAGGTCATGAGGTTAGGCAGGGCAGAAAATTAGAAGACCTAAAGCCCAACTAGAACTTAATCTGGTTACTGCCATAAAAGATAATAAAAAATGTTTCTATAAATACATTAGAAACAAATGGAAGGCTAGGGAGAATCTCCATTCTTTATTGGATGTGAAGGGAAAGGCTGAGGTACTTAATGCCTTCTTGGCCTCAGTGTCTAATAGTAAGATCAGTTGTTCTAGGGGCATCCAGCCCCCTGAGCTGAAAGACAGTGGTGGGGAGCAGAATGAAGCCTCCATAATCCAAGGGAAAATGATTTATTACACCACTTAGACACACACAAATCTATGCGACACGATGGGAGGTATCCCAGGGTACCGAAGGAGCTGGTGGAAATGTTCACCAAGTCACTTCCATCATTAATCATCAGTCCTGGCTAACTGTAGAGAACCTGGTTGACTGCAAGCTAGCAAATGTGACACCCATCTGCAAGAAGGGTAGGAAGGAGGAACTGGGAAACTACAGGCTTGTCAGTTGGATGCTGGGGAAGATGATGGAGCAAATCATCTTGAGTGCCAACATGTGGCACATGCGGGTGCAGCCAAGGGATCAAGCTCAGCCAGCATGGGTTTGTGAAAGGCAGGTCCTGCTTGACCAACCTGATCTCCTTCTATGATAAGGTGACCTGCTGAGTGGATGAGAGAAAGGCCATAGATTTTGTTTGCCGGGACCTTAGTAAACTCTTTGACATCACTTCCCATAGCATTCTCCCGGAGAAGCCAGCTGCTCATGGCTTCGATGGGTGCACTGTTCACTGGGTTAAAGTCTGGATGGATGGCCAGGCCTAGGGAGTGGTGGTGAATGGGCTCCTCAGTACAAGAAAGACATGGAGGTGTTGGAGCATGTCCGGAGAAGGGAAATGGAGCTGGTGAAGAGTCTGGAGCACAAGTGTTATGAAGAGTGGCTGAAGGAGCTGGGGGTGTTTAGTCTGAGGGGAAGGCTGAGGGTTTAGGCTCAGGGGAGCTCTTATTGCTGTCTACAACTACCTGAAAGTAGGTTGTAGCAACATAGGGGTTCGTCTGTTCTCTCAGGTAACAAGTGACAGAACAAGAGGAAATGGCAAAAAGTCATGCCAGAGGAGATACAGATTGGATATTAGGAAAAATTTCTTTGTGGAAAGGGTTTTAAGCACTGGAACAGGCTGCTCAACAAAACAAGTGGTTGAATCACTGTCCCTGGAAGTATTAAAAGATGTGTAGATGTGGCGCTTAGGTACATGGTTTAGTGGTGGACTTGAAAGTGTTGGGTTAACAGTTAGACTTGAGGATCTTAAAGGTCCCTTTCCATCTAAATTATTCTCTCATTATGTTGGTTTTGTACCCTTCTGCTTCCAGAAACTCTCACCTATTTTTTCACACCATAACTGAGGCTGAGGTAGCTATGAGGGCATCTATGCTTGTCAGTGCATTGCATGCAGAAGGAAATTAATTATTTAAACTTTATTCATTTGCAGCAGTGCTGCATAGGTATAAAATTCTGACGTAACTTCTATGAAGTTGTGCCTGTAGCTTTAGGGATCTGTTAAGTATTCATTGAGCATATCCCTATAAGAGTCATTTGCACATTTAAAAAACTTGCTATAGTTTATAAGGGACTGGATATTCCAATGCTTCATTCTGGATTTCAAATTATAAACTAGAAAAGTATGTGCATGTTTTTCCTGGATAATTCTAAAATCAAGGTTCATAAACATCTATCGTTCTTAGACATTTAATAGCAGAAACACAGAAACTGTATACTAAATTGCAGAATAAATCTCTATTCCAGAAACAAAACAAAACAAAAACAAACAAAACAATAAACCAAGCAAAAAAAAAAAAAAACCAGTAAGCAAATGTGTGTTCTTAAATCCATCTCTATTCAGCAAGCCATTTAAACATACCAAGGCTCCACTGGAACTCCGAGACTTAAGTGGCCTGACAAATAGGGATAAACTTAAACAAATGCTTAAAGTTAAGTGGTTGGTTGAAACAGAATTCAGTAATGCAATTCCCACCCTGTAAATTATTAAGTAGATGTAGGTGAAACTGCGAAGTATGAACTTTAGCAACCTTACTAGTGAGTCTAAGAAAACTTCTCTGGTAAGGGACTAACAATAGTTAAAAAGACATGACCTGTCATTTTACAGAGTTATATGGTTTGGTTACACTGGGCACAAAAATGGTATTTTAAAGAGGCGTGTGGTTAAACAGATACACCATGAAGTTTTATATAAAACCAAAAAGAATGTTATTTAAAAAATACAACTTGTCCATCAGAGAACCTGCAGCATTAACTTTTGCCCTGTTTTAGATAATGTCATGGCAGTAGGGGTAACTGGTGCAATGTCTGACCTCTTAATGCTATGAGTTTGAGGAGAGGTGACCTGGATTTAAGTCCTATTTTAATGCAGGCTTGGTTGGATTATTGCTATTGTCTCTATTAGCTTTAAAAAGCTATGGGGTAAAACACACCTGAAAAACGTCCTCCTATATGAGTTGTCAAAACATTTAGCTTTTACCTAATGACATTATATATTATGCTAAAGCTCATGACCTACGTATAAAACACCCAGATGGAAAATAGATACCGTTGGTGAATTCAAACTAGGGAATGTTTGCTGGATAGTTGGCATGGGGGAAAAAAGTTATGAACTTCAAGGAGAAGGATTATTTTCTTTTTAAAGCTTCTTAATGCAGTATGCCTGCTCCCAAAGGAAATGACTCATTATAAGACCTTCTCTTGACAAAGAATAGTTAATTGTCACTCTAAAAATTACCCTGTTGTTTATGTATTTCTGATTAGAATCTGATTACACTTCATTTGCCTAAACATGTAATGGTAGCACCAATATTCATCTATGAAACTCTAAAAGAGCTAATTACCCAAAGCTTAGGCTAATTGTCAGCATAAAGGACAGAGAACATGGCTTTGAAGTAGAAAGTATTAAGAGAACCTGCCAGTCATTCAAAGATAGCCAGTTGGATATGTAGATAGACATGATTTCATTAGCATGTAAAGCTTTTACTGGGCAGAAAGCCACTCTGGTTAAAAAATGAAATGAGGAAATGAGAAGATGGAAAATCAATTTGTAAAGACTCAGGTGGGGAAACAAAGTAATTAATGACAAGGATTAAAAGTAACAAGAAAAAAGTTACTTGCTGGAGTACAAACAGACAACTGAATTAAATGTAGTAAAGAGTCCTTTTAATAAGCATTAGGAGGAAAAGCAAGGAAGAATCCTACATAAGTATACGTGAAGTATGGTAAGTAAACAGTACAAGAGTTTTCTGATATTTGGAACAAAGAGATTAGATATCTATGTGAGAAAAAAAAAGAAAAAAAAATACTGCCTGCAAGAAAGCAAGCAGGCCAGGATCTGCTCAAGTTAAACTTCAGTCCTAACAGAGCTAGACAAGTACCTGTCTTCAGCTGCTAATAAGGCATTTGCCTAGGTCGTGGGTAATTCCAAAAGAGTATTGTCAAAGTTGCATCAGTTCTGAAAAGCTTGAAAGGACTTGTTGAATAAATAATGATGTCATTCTTAACCACAGCAAAAAGATTGCTAATTTGGTATCTTATTAGCAAAAATTAGAGGTTAAAACATAATTAAGATCAGTCAACACAGCATCCTAGAAAGTAGTCACTATAGTTCTTTTGCTGGGGAGTGTGTGTGTGTCTGTGTTTCTTTGCTTGCTTTGAAAACTGTGTAATTCTGAGTGCTAGACATTACCGTGTTCACATAACAGCCATTGATTCCTTCAAAGCTTTCCAGTCAATACCCCAGTAACCCTTTGATTTAAAAGAACTTCCATTATATAAAAATAACATTACATGGATTAAAAACTGACTTGCTGTTTGATCTCCAGATGTTATTGTTAATGAAAAGACATAAACAAAGAAAGTTATTGTAATGAGGTTTTTTCCCTGAAACTTTTTTTCCTAATAATTTTGTCAGTGATCTCGATAACATTAAATATTATAGCAAAGTTTGCAGATTATAGTAAGTACTGGAGAGTGTGTAGTGCTTTTGCCAGTGGGTCTGAATCCTCTGAGAGCCACAATAATAATAATAATAAAAATAAAATTAAAAGGACTAAATACAGTGTGTTACATATGGGATCTGGCAACATAAGCTATACCTATAGAGTGGGAAACCCAGGGCCAGAAGTTTTACAACATGAGGCTTGAGAAATGCAGTGTGTGTGGTTTATTAAAGACTGGGGTGGCTTGACGGGGTGCAGAAGAACGTTTAGGCATGCGCATGTAACACACAGTGTCACTTGGCCACAGGGTCAGAAAAGAGTCATATGTAGGTAATATGGAGATGTTCCTCTACAGCCCTGCTGGAGGATATAAGCACACAAATGTTCATTACATTTACAACTCCTCATTAGAACAATGAATGTATTAAAATCTTGTATGTCTGGGCTTCAACTGGTTGGCTGTCACAGTATGGAAAGGCTCCTCTCCAATGCACAATAGCCCAATTGTACTTTGTGGGTAGAGCGTTACCCTGACACACTGGAAATAAGCTGAAACATTGGTGAGAAAGCACTGAATTTCTGAAGTCATATGAAGAACCTTCCTTCTCAGATGCTTGTCTGGTACATCTTTTTCACACAGTGAATGAAGTGCCAAAGAGTTCAACAAATATTTAAATGGGAAATAATGTGCTTTGTGTCAGGGGGGCTGTATCTTCCTTTGGAGCACAAGGCATGGGTTTTCTCTTGGCATCACCTTGGCATTGATACAGATTAAAAAAGAAGCCAGTCCCTACCAGGCCCTTGGTCAAGCTCAGTTCCTCCTTTTCCTTGAGTATAGCATGCAAACCTCAGTGTGCTGTGGGATAAGATAGCTTCTGCTGTGACTGCTGAAGATGGGAACGTCACTGTGCTGGCGGCTGTGTCTGGCTGTGCCCTGAGAAAATTTAATAGCACATGGCACATGGTGTCTGCAATCTATTGATTCACTATGGCCTTGAGTGGTGAAATAATGAAACTCTGTGAAACTTCTTAATAAATGTATCACGAATGTATTTGAAGTATTATTTCCCAGGAGCATCCTGAACAGATGGGGCAGATGCTGCAATTGTCACATGAACAAATTTAATGTTGCATACATGAAAAAAGATGTTGCAAAACTTATGCAGAAGCAGCAGCTTGCACTTTGTTTCCTTAGATGATGGCATTGCACAAATTTTGGGTGAATTGCTTATGGAAACTTGATGCTGCAGCATTAAATAATAAAATATTTGTTCAACTAACTTGCATGAGCTCATAGGCAAAGTTTTATGTTTTCTCCTTACTATTAAAAAAAAAAAAAAAAATTAAAGAAAAATGAGTTATGGCCCTGGCTATGAATCTTAATGGCTTGTGTATGTACATATATAGACGCCCACATATAAGAAAACTTGATACTCAGCTGAATTTTTCTTTGGCTTGATAGGCTTGAACTGGCTTGATGGCCTTTGAAAGAGCAAATTCATCTTAACTTATGAAGACAGGCATAATGTCAGTGAAACCATGCCAACTTTCCCTTGCTGCAGCACATGAATCTATAGATATTAAAAAGGGTCATTTGTAAAGTTTCTTTATACTGGTAGCCTTGAAAATTACAGGGCAAGGAGAATTTGTATCTGAACTTAGGAGTTTGCCATGATCTGAAACAGATGTTGAATTTTCTTGGTGGTCATTATTATCCAATTAAAATCGCAGATTATGCCAGAACGAGCTCAAGTTAATTTGCTTCATACATCTTCCCTTGTAGGAAATTCCCAAACCAACTGGAGGCTCCAGAGGAAGGCGCTGCACAGCACAGAGATTGTATATACCAGGTTTCTCAAATTCCTGGAATCCCAACGTTTGAAATTCACGTGTGGAAACACATGAGGGCACCACTGGGTGGGGGAATGGCTCGGGGTGGGAAATGGATGTGTGCTGGCACCTTCTGCAGGCTAGCTGGTAGGACGCTCCTGGACTCCAGGCAGGGGACATGGCTGGTGGGTGGCCTCAGGGCAGGCCCCTAAAGTACAGGTGGTGCAGCAGGAAAGCAGAGAGTGGAGCGGAGGCTAGAAAAATGGATCTTACGGTCTGTTAAAAGATTTGACAGATTAGCTATCAAGTTTCAGAAAAATTCAGCAAAATTTCTGAATACAATTTTGTAAAATATGAATAGCTCTATTCATACATCTTGTTTAAATGGTAAGAAAGCTTCAGTCTTTGTGGTACACTCTTATAAAAAGTAATAATACAAATAAGACAAAAAAAGCCATGCAAATATTAAAGAGTTAATGGAATTTAACTTTGTCTTGCTTTTTCATCAGTTTTCTAGGCTGTGCCTTTCAAAGTAGAATAGCATTTACTAAGCCTCATTAACCTGATTGATAAATTATTTTTTTAAGAAAAATGCAAAAAATTAATGACCCATGCACTAATATCAATAAGCCACTTCAGAATGTACATTGATAAACTATCGCTACTAAAAATACTCTCACTTTGTATGTAAAATGAACAAGATGAGGGCAAGTGCTGGCTAGCACTCAGGAATGCATGAATTTCATACAGGGAATAGCTGGTGAAGAAAGGGTGCTGTTGGCACTGACCCACTACTCAATGAGTCAGCATGAACTTGCCATTGCAAAAAGAACAAATCTCATTGAGGGATTTATTGGCAAAAATTCTATATGTAAGTCACCATTAATTATTCTACTTGCTTCATTACTGTTGAGGTTTGGCTGGTCTACAGCATCCTATTGTGGACATTACAGTCAAATGACTGGAGGGAAGCAACAAGAATGATAGAAGTTTGGAAAAATCTGACAATTTGAATCAAAAGGAGAAACCTGAAGGGAAAATATAGCTCATGATAGCTTTAGATGTACATCTAAAAGAATATTGCAAGTAGGATAACATCAGTTGTCCTCCACAGTAAAAAGAGGAAAACAAAATTTACTTGGGTTAATTTGCAGAAAGAAGGGCTTGCTAAAAAACAGTCAATGGGCACATCAAGTTGCCTGAAGAGAATAGGTACTTCACTTGAGGCTTTTAAAAGCAGGACAAAAGCTCATGTTGAATTTGGCTTGAAATACATTTAATCCTGCTTCACTGTGAGTAGACGCCTAATAGGAGGCCTCAGGAGATCCTGTGTTTTATGACATCAGCTGTGCACAAAATTTGTATTGATGGAATATCCTGTCGAGGATATTCCTCATCTTTCATCTTTCTCTCATCTAATGAAGAATAAAAGAAAAATGTGCCAGGAAAAAGAAATTTTACAATCTCACTTTAAAGAATAACAGAATATGTCATGTTGGAAGGGACCCTCACAGATCATCAGGTCCAACTCCTGGCCCTGCACAGGACCATCCCCATCATGTGCACAAGAGTACTGTCCAAACACTTTGTGAACTGTCGGGCTTGGTACTCTGACCACTTCCCAGGGGAGCCTGTTCCAGTGCCCAACCACCTGCTGGGTGAAGAACCCTTTTCTAATGTCCAACCTAAACCTGCCCTGACACAACTTCAGGCTGTTCCCTTGGGTCCTGTTCCCTTTGGTCACTATAGAGAAGAGATCAGTGCCTGCCCCTCCTCTTTCCCTCACAAGGAAGCTGTAACTGCAATGAGGTCTTCCCTCAGTCTCCTCCAGGATGAACAGACCAAGTGTCCTCAGCAGCTCCTCACATGGCTTCCCCTCAAGGCCCTTCACCATTTTTGTTGCCCTCCTATGGACACTCCCTAAGAGTTTAATATCTTTCTTATATTGCAGTCCCCAAAACTGCACAATATTCAAGGTGAGGCTGTACCAGTGCAGAGCAGAGCAGGACAATCCCCTCCCTCAATCAGCTGGTGATGCTTTGTCCAATGCCCCCTACGACACAGTTGTCCCTCCTGGCAGCCGGGGCACTGCTGACTACTATTCAACTTGCTGTCAACCAGGACCCCCAGGTCTCTTTCTGTGGCACTGCTTTCCAGCACCTCATTCCCCAGTCTGTATGTACATCCAGGGTTGCCCCATCCCAGGTGCAGAATCCTGCACTTCCCTTGTTGAACTTCGTATGGTTGGTGATTGCCCAGTCCTCTCATTTGTCGATGTCTGTCTGCAGGGCCTCCCTGCCTTTGAGAGTGTCAACAGCTCCTCTCAGTTTTGTGTCATTTTCCTGTCCTGCATCCAAGTTACTTATGAAGATGTTGAAGAGCACAGGGCCCAAGATGGGGCCCTGTGGAACCCCACTAGTGACAGGTCACCAGTCTGATGTCACCCCATTCACTGTTACCCTCTGTGCTCAGCCTGTGAGCCAACTGCTCACCCACCACATGATGTGTTTATCCAGCTGTGGGCTGGACATTTTGTCCAGAAGGATGCTGTGAGAGACAGTATCGAAAGCTTTACTGAAATACAAAAAGATTACATCAGCTGGCTTCCCTTGATCAGCTAGGTGGGTTACGTTGTCTTAAAAGGAAATCAGGTTGAATAAGCAGGACTTTCCTCTCTTGAGGCTGTGCTGGCTGTGACCAATGACTGTGTTGTCTTACAGGTGTTTTTCAGTACTTCCCAGAATAATCTTCTCCATAACTTCACCAGGCACTGAAGCGAGACAGACAGGCCTGTAGTTTCCAGAGTCCTCCTTCTTCCCCTTCTTGAAAATCAAGACATTTGCCAGCTTCCAGTCAGCTGGGACCTCTCTGGATTCCCAAGACCTCTCAAAAATCATGAGAGGTTTTGTGTTGACATCAGCAGCTCTTTGAGAATTCTGGGATGAATTACATCAGGCCCCATAGATTTGTAAGGATCCAGCTGGAGCAGCAGATCCTGCACACTTTCAGGGTCCACTGGGAGTTGATCATTCTCACAGCCACAGTCCTCCAGCTGAGAGCGCTGAGACCCCATTGATCCTTCATCTGTGTTGAAGACAGAGGCAAGGAAAGTGTTTAACATCTCTGCCTTGTCTCTGGCCCCGTTTGTGAGGTGACCATCCTCATCCTGTAATGGGCCAACGATATTCCTATACTGCCTATTGCCATTAATGTATTTGAAATAACTCTTTTTATTGTCCACATTTCTGGAAGCTTCAACTCCAGCTGAGCTTTTGCCACACAGATTTTCTGCCCACAGTGGCAAGCAGTGTCTCAATATTCTTCCCACATCACTTGACCTTGGTTCCACGTATTTTCCTTCACAGAACTGCCATTCACCAAGATCAAAATCATACAGAAGGAGGGAAGGAATGGATAGAGATGTTGCTGTTGCTGCTCCTGGTCACCTAGGGACTACCATCTTCAGCAGTGGGTTAAACTGGAACAGCAGTAGCAGATTTTTTTTTTCTTATTTTCCACCCCTTTCAAAGCCATTGTCTCCTCCTAACAACAGGGGGAGGATGCTTACTGTACCTGGTGGCATCCTTAGTTAGGCTCTGGCTGGGCTTTGTGTTTATTCCATTTATTCTATTTCCCTTTCAAGGTAGAGCAGTATTACCACAGTTTTGCTCACTGAATATATTAAAACACATTTAACCATGGGGTCTCCTTGAACAGACTGGTTAGAACTGGTTTCTAATTAGCCTTAAAATATTAATTCATCGCCTTGCTCATTACTTAAAAAAAAAACCAAAAGGATTTTCTTTTTGTCTCCTTTTCAGCCTCCTAATGCCAAAAGGATGTGGCTAAGTTGAAAGGGTCAGTTTCTTTCTCAAAATGTAACACATTTTTCAGTAGCAGAAATCTGAATGTTGAGTTACTGATTCTTGTGGAAGACCTCAGGGACAGACTAAAGGAATTTAGTTGAAATTGAAGTGCAGCTGCTTTCTGATTTATTTCCTGCTCTGCTGCCCTTACATTGGGATGCTGCAGCAGTAAAGATCCACTGAGGAGGGGGTAGCTGTAGCCTCACCCCTGGATGTTGCCCGGCTTTCTGGAGAGCCTGTCCAGACTTGGCAACGAATTGCGGGGTTTGTCAGGTGAGATTTCAGCCCTTCAGGCCCGCAGAGCAGGGGTTTGCTGAGATCGTGGGAGGCCAGAGGTCACTGGGGACCCAGGGCCAGAGTCGTCAGCGCTCTAACAGCTCCTCTGAACCCCACCTTTAGCCTGATCTGAGAGAAGAGCACAAGCACAGTTTGATGGGCTGGAGGCAAACCGGGAACCGGAGGAGCTGCCCCTCTTTCTGGCTGAGGAATATTCCACGTTTTTTAGGGAAAGGTGTCAACCCTTGTTCCAGGGACTGTGGGAGAAGTGGGCCAGAGGGGTACCCGGGGCCTGCGCTGGCTGCTGTGGATGAGGGAAAAGAGCCCTTTTCGCCTTTGAACAATACTTCACGGAGACGGAAACTGCTCAAGAATTCGGGCCAAAATGCGCGAAGAATAACCGCTGGGAGCCAAGCCACGCGTTTGTTTCCTCCAGAAAATCGTCCACGGGAACGATGACACGCCATGGCTCCAGCAGGCAAAAGGAAGCCGAGCAACACGACGCAAAACCAGGATTTTAGCCGCTCTGAAGCACCGCCCGGCGCTCGCTGCCCCCGCTGTTTTGCGGAGGAGCCGCTCGGGCCGGGCTCTGGGCGAGACACCGCGGGGCCGGCGCGGAGCCCCAGCTCCTGTGCTGCCCCTCTGCTGCCGCTGCTGCCCCGGCCCCGGCGGGCCGCGGGACGGCGCGGGCTGCGGCGGGCGGGACCAGCCCGGCCCCGGGGCGGTGCGAGCGGCGCTCGGCCCCGGCAGGGAGGGGCCGGACCGCCCCGACGCGAGGAGCCGCCGCCGTCGCGGTCGCGGCGGGAGAGGTGACAAGCGGCTGCTGCGCGGAGCCGCCTCCGCCCGGGTGGGAGAACCGGGTGTCCCCTGCTCCGCGCCCCGCTCCGAGGTAAGGCAGCCGCCCGCGCCGCCGCCAGCCCGGCCCTGCTGCGGGGCGGCTGCGGGGCCGGGGTGCGGGGACAGCCCGTGTCCCTCTCGCCGCGGGGCCGGGCCGCGCGGGGACGTGGCGGGTGCGCGGCGGCGGCGGCGGCGGGTCCTTGTCGTGCCCGGCGCCCCGCGGAGGAGCCGCGGCGGCGGTGCCGCCGACCCCGGGGGAGCCTGGCGGCGGCGGCCGCCCACGGCGCCTCCCTGCGCGGGGAGCTGCCGCCGCTGCCCGTCCCGCCGCACCTGGTCCCTCGGTCCCTCCTGCCGCCGCCGAGGGCGCAGGAAGGCGCCCCGAGCCCCGCAGCAGCTCGGGTGCCCCCTGCCCCCGCCGCTCGCCTCCCCTTGGTTTCCCGAGGGGAGCCGCCGCGGCGTGGGACGGGGCGGGAGGCGGCGGGCGCTGCTGCCGGGCCGTCGCGTCTGGTTCAGCGGTGATTTATGGTTTTGTTAACTCAGCATTTGGCACGGGGCGCGAGCGGGGAGAGCGGCGAGCGGGAGTCATAACTTTGTGTTACTTCTGGAAGGGAAATGGAAAGGGCCCCGTGGGGCCGTGGCCGCCCCAGCGGCTTCCTCCGAACCCTCCCTCCCCGCTCCGTGCCCGGCCGCCCCAGCCCTGCGGCCGGGGGCTCGCTGCGGCCAGCGGGGAATAGCGCTAGGCAGACTGGGGGGCTGGGGGGGGCACGACATGGGACTGCCACCCGTGAAGGTGAGTGTTATAGGGGCGAAAAACTGTCAGAAATTAAATGTTTTTCTTACAACTAGTTTTCCTTGGAAGCACGCAAATATTTATTCCTTGTACGTACTTGCATTTGTCTGCACATACACAGAATGTACACACATATTTTCTGAGCTATGAGAACATTGCCTATAGGCTTCTGTTTCCAGATGTTTTGTTTTCTGTTTCTTTTGGGCATATTTGCATTTTTGCTGGGAGGAGAACAAGCAGCAGTAACGCGGCTGAATATGTATTTCAACAGTAGCATGGAACAACTTGTATGCCTTTAATTCAGCTGCAGAGGATATCCATGTGGGATTAATATACTTAAGTGATCATGTCACACTGACGTATCTTGTTCAGACTTGTAGATTTTTAAAGCAGTGTGGACTTGTATGTAGTAGTGGAAGTGTAATTAATTTTAAACACGTGACTTGGCCTAGTACTTATGATTTTAACGTGGTATTTGTACCTTGGTAAATATGCATAGATTTAACCATCTGTCCTCTATTTTGCCTTCGTGCGTGCACATACCACATTGCGCAAATGAAAAGTACCTGTGGTAGGCTTCTGGGCCAAATAGATATTTAAACTCTTCTGGGAAATGCTGTAAAGTTATGCTGAAGGAAAACGTCTTTCATACAGTTTTTGAGTATGTTTAAAATAAATAAATAAGTAAAAGATGCTCCAGCATCAATTATATCACGCATGTCAACTTGTAACTTGTATTTGGCATTAATACTGTTTTCATTCATCCAGTACAGCTGATGCTGCTGCTGGAAGGCATGTCTCACTATGGACAAGGCCCTTTTGTGTAGCATCAACCTCATACTTTTTAGAGGGTGTGTGAACCCCTGGGTAGAGCCCTGCAGTTTCTCTCTCCCTGTAGTGAGAGAAAGGTGGTGGTGGCGTGCCAGCTAGTGTTGCTCATTAGATATCATAGCAACAGAACTTCTGACACAGGCTGGAGCTCCCAGTTGGGGCACATCAGTCTTTGGCACCTGCCGTAGTTGCTGGCTGGCATATGCTATGGCTCATCTACACGTGAGTAAAATATGGAATAGCACTGGGCCACAGTGGTGTTTTGCACTAGTGTAAGGGTGTGCTTGTCTGTCTGTGCAAGGTAACCTGCAGGACAGTGCCTGTACAGTAATGTTTTCCTGCACCTGAAGAGATGGGCTGTTTTGTTGTGGTATCCCTGCTGTCACCACAGGAGTGGTACTTCTGCATTGTGCAGATAGGTGGGTGGATGACATAACATGTGTCACTTCAACATACTTTTCCTCTGAAACTTATCTCCTTTATTATTTACGGCCCCCTCTCTGAAGAAATGGCCTGGTTTTAGTCCACAGAAAACCTGCCAAAATCTCAAATCTTTGGCATTGGTATGTTTGGGTTTGTGATGATGGAATCTTCATTTGAGCATCATTTTCTTAAATTTGGCTTTTACAGAATAACAGTTGTCATAAGAAGATTAAAAATAAAGTCTACTTGCTGCTAACACTTGGTGGGTGAAATTTCCATCTCTTATACTCCAGATGCTCTGCAGTTTCTCTGCTGGTTGCAGAATGTCTAGAATTGTAGTGTGCAGTACTAAACAGACTACTTTTTCTTCTAACCTAGGAATTCTTAAACTGTGGTATACCTTCTGTAGCAAAAGCAGTACATGAATCCTGCCACCAGCAGCACATGACTGCCATGTGGGGAACCTTCTTAGTCTTGCTTTTTCTTGGGTTAAAAGCTTGGTTACAAGACACTGGAAAAAGTTCTGTGAACAATTTATGGTAGGAAGGAAAAAAAAGCGTATTAAATTGGTATTCCCATTGCTGCCTGATGGTGTTAGATTTTTTGCATCCTATGGGTAGTTCTTGGAATCTCAGTAACACTGCACTCCTTAAGCTGCTGAGTAAAATTATAGAGCGTAATTTATTTTTAGTTTTGGCATGTTCCCTCTGAAACTCATGCCATGCAAGGTGAATGAACAGTTTGATTGTTTATATTGCCCTCACTCCCCTCACCCCCTTTTTAATAGGCACTCACAGGTCTTGCTGTAGTTCTACTGGAAAGTTTCAGAATTTGGTCCAGCCTGGAAATAAAAACAGAAATAAAGAACCATGGCCATATTAAACCTGTTATCAAAGAAGGTATTTTCATGCTGTCAGTTATCAGGATAGAAATCTCACATGGCTCCAGCCAGTCCTACAATCACATTTATTGCTCTTCTATAAATTTTTTTTTCTGACAGTTTATTGTTAGCTCCCTGTGGCTGAAGTACTCAGGACAGATGTTAATATGCTCCCTTCCTCTTTGAAGAATTACAGAGTAACCTAGTTGGCTTCCAGATCACACTGTATCTTTCTTCATGTCCCTCTATCTTAATTCAGACTTTTCAGTCTACTTATTATTCCTTTCCAGATGTCTTTTAGCAATTGAATCTTTGCTGGATCACTTTTCCCCTGATGAATTATTATTTATTTCCTCAGAGGCATCCAAGAAATAAAATGAGTGATGGATTATTTTTTTCCCCTCCCATTACCTTTCTTCAGTATTCTCCCACGTTCATTTGGAAGCAGAGCTACTTAGAAAATGTTCATTAAAATGTCACTGAGTGAAAGTCAGGCAGAGTGTTAATCAAAAATGCTTTTCAGTTTCAAGTCACTCATTTCTGGTGAATAAACCTTTAAAAACAGAAACAATTTCTTTCTTTTCTACTGCTGATACTTCTCCTGTGCATTTTGCTGTCTTGATCATTGTGGTCGGATTATTTCTGATAAGTGTGTCTGACACAATTGATTTGCTTATGGCTTTGGAGACACTCAGTATCAAAACACTCAACTAACTTTGGAATAAAAGTGTATGGCTCAATCAACTACAGGAGGAGTAGACCTCTTCAAAAATCTTAGTGTCGAAGAACTCAACAGTTTATCTTGCCTTGCAGTTACACACCAACATTTTTAGCTCATGTTGGGTGACTAATGGCAATGATGAATGTCAGGGACCGTTTCTCTGAGGAGCCCAAAGTAGTCCTGTTGCTGCTCAGGGCTGGGGCCACAGAGAGCTGTAAGACTGTGGGTAGGTGTTTGAGCACTGTGAGGATGCAGCCCGGAAGATGGGAGGATGATGGTATGCAGCTGTGTTACTGGGGAAGGACATAACACATTCTGGAGTAATCAGATTTCTGAGATTGGAAGGCTTCATGGGTTGCCTGCCGTGCACTGGGGACACAGATCACTCTTTGCCTAGATAGAGCTGAGACAGCAATGCTGCTACTGAGTGGCATTTCACTATGAAAGTATAATGTCAGTGTAAAGTCCAGAAATACTTCTGACCTATGACCAGTTGGGATCATGTATCTTAAAGCAACAAAGCCAGGGTCTGTCTGTGGCTGCAAACTCTTGACTATTTTCCTCTGCTCACCACTGAATTACAGGTTTAGGTTTGACTTCCCCTATTCCTCCTTGTTTGGATGGTGCTGCAGCTGTTTGTAATGAAGGGTAAATAGGTCTGTCGTGTCCCCACATTGGGAAAATTTGAGGCTGTTTCTATCTGATTCACCTGATGGTTTGACACTGATATTAGAATGCAGTGTATACAGAAATTGAGCTTTGTAGGCCTCTACAAGGGAAGGATGGGCGAGCAGCTTTCCACTGCTGCTCGTTTCTCCATTGCCCTAAATTTATCCAGGAACGACCCAAACTGCTCGTAATATTTTTGTGGTTCCTTTTGATGTGTCCTCCCCCCTCTGGTGTGAGACAAATATTTCATGCCTGATGGTATTAAAAAGGAGGCCTGGGAGGTTGAGTATTTACCAGTTCAAACCTCCTCTGACAGAAGACAATTTGTAGTATGGGAAAATCAGTCTCCTTTCTTAAGTTTGATGTCCCCGGTCTATAGCACTAGGCTTATTTAAGTGTGCCAACAGTTGGCTTTATTTCTTGTCTTTTCATGAACAGAAGACTTGGCACTAGCCAGTGATTGCTCAGGACATTATATCCATGGTGAGGTTCTTCAGCAATGGTAGGACTGTTACATTTTCAAGGAGAAAGACGACTTCCATTTTGTTAATGATTTAAGACTGGAACAAGCATGGATTGAATTCACAGGTCTCAGAAAGAAAAAAAAAACCCACCCTGTTTTAAGGTGCTGCCATGTCTAAATGTGCTCCACTTGAGCGGTGTAAGCTGGCTGTTGGTGGATATGGGCAGGGCGTGTTTTTGTTTCCTGAGAGGGCTTTCCAAGTGAGCACAAAGTTTTCACAAAGTAGAGTATTTACTTGCTGTCCAGTATGTCTGTATGGACGTCGTAGGCCCTGATCGTGGAAGGTCCTATTATAGGCTTTGATGCATTAGTTATTTCAGCATTTACTTGTCATTCTCAATTTGGTAATTTCTGTCCTGTGTGTGTGTGTGGTAAGATGCCAAAAACATCAGGGTGATTTGGGGTGTGTTACCGCGGTAGTGGTTGTCAGGAGTTGACTGTGGTTTTGATCACTACTAATGTGTGGGCCCTTGCCTTGCTGTTGCTTGCAAGTGCTATAAGATTTTGGAGTTTCTCACTCTTTGCTCTGCTGAGGCTTTCTCTGGTTCTGGGAAACTGGACATGCTTTCACTTGCTTGAATGAGGCGCTGGTCTTTCCATAACTGCAGTAGGGTTGTGATATCTGTAATGTTCAACTCCTCTGTCAAGCATTAGGTCAAAAGTATGATCAGCTCTCTAAGTGGGACCAGATGTGACCTGTGCCAAAGGGACTATGAGGAAACTGGCTTTTTATTAAAAAACAGAAGAAGATGAGTTTGGGGGACTTCAGCATGTTCAGCCTTGTCAATATACCTGTTGAAATTCCCAAGACTGATCATTCTGGGACATTTTGCTACCTTCTCTTGCAAGATATTAATGCTAGCCTTCCTAAAGCTGTTTGTTTGTTGTAATCTTTAAGTGAATGAATATAAGCTTTGGCTTTTCAGGTTAATGAAATGTAATAAAGGTTCCTTACTATAGGTAACTTAGATTTAATGTTTGCAAAACAGATGACTTAAGTACTTCTTGCTGTCTGCTTGTGCCTGGGTTTTGGACTCTGTATTCTGACGAAGGGGGAAAAAAGACATGGGATATATATCTCATCTAGACAGCTTTGGGTGATGCAATGTATATCAGGTATTTCACTCTTGGGATTGTGTGTTGCCTGTTGGCAGTTTAGAGGTATGTGTTATATTACTCAATTCGTTCACTTAATTTCATAATGCTTTATGC
The DNA here is from genome assembly GCA_035584735.1 of Pseudotriccus pelzelni. Lineage (NCBI taxonomy): Eukaryota > Metazoa > Chordata > Aves > Passeriformes > Tyrannidae > Pseudotriccus > Pseudotriccus pelzelni. The sequence goes on from JAWMRA010000001.1 coordinate 75,460,254, forward strand.
TCTTTGCTTCCTGTTTGTGGTGGAGTGTATTTCTGCTGCTACTTGCAGCTATTAGAAAGTGTCTGATTACACTGGCTCTTTTCGTAATTCCTTGAAAAGCCCATTCCAGTTTGTACCATGGCAGATGAAGTGGGCTGTGTCATTCAGATTGCTGGGTGCTACAGAAGAGGGCTGTGATTCTTTTTGGAGGTGCAAGCTGTTGAATCCTGGGAATGGTTAGACTTGGATATGCCTCCTGTGGGAGCAGTGGTGAGTGTGGAGAGGAAGGTTGAAGGTGTAATGATAAGATTAAGGCAGATTCCGTCAGAAGGAGGTGGTGTCAGTGGCTTCAGTCAGTCTTTCTTTTTTTCTTAAATAACCTGCCCTTGCTGTTTTGAATTAGAGGAAGGGAGAAGAAAAATCTATCCACTTCCTGAGCTGTAAAGAGGCCTCTTGACTAATGGTATGGCAATAGCTGGAGGCCAGAGATGGGTGGAGCTCGGTGTTCCTGCCTCACCAAGCAGCAGAGCAGTTTGGTCATCTGAATTGTGTCGGTGGCCTTGGGGCTGACAGGAGGATTATTACAGCACTATTCTTGCTTTCTAAAAAGCTTACATCATTTTTCTTTACAAATTTCAAAGATGATTGAAGTGTTTTTTCTTATGTGGTACCAGCAGTTCCAAACCTGCTAGAGCTGGTCCCTGCTGCTACCTAGATCCTGATGGAGTCTGCTGTTGGAAACAAATTGGGATGGGGGAAAATGTCGGTCAGTGCAGAACTGTGCTGAAGGCTTTTAGGATTGAGATGATGAATTTTCTATACAGGAGGAATAATTTGAAACTGCAGTAGTTTCCCTTTGCTTACTCCCACAAGATTTTGTCAGTGGTTTCTTAGTTATTTGTTGCTTTCTGCACAATAGACTGAAGCAGAATGAATGGGATATCTTTAAAGGTTAGGTTTTTTGGTTGGTGGGTTGTTTGTTAGTTTGTTTTGGGGTTTTTTTGAGCTGCCAGTACTTTGGAAGCTACCTCATCTCAAAAGGAAATCTTAGGAGATGGCTGTGATTGGAAGCATCTGCATGAAATTTTGGGTTCTTTGAAGAACCTATAAAGAACTCTTAGAAATAAGCATGGGTAACTTCATTTTTTATTGTTAGGTGGCTTGGCAGGTCTTTGTAAGATGGAAGTGCGTTCAGTATGCAAAATATCTGAGAGTACTGAAATAGAAAGGTCTAAAATTCTGTGGACATTTCTCTATGGATTCAGAGCTTTTAACCTATCCCTTCTGTCAGCAGTACAAAGAGGAATCAAAATAAGTAAATGCAAAATATCTGAGTGATAGTCCCTTGTATATGCTGCCAGTAGTCAAGGAAAGAAAAAGCTAGAAGTTTCTCTAGTTCATGCATTGTGAATGAAGCATGTGGTAACAGCTGTTGTTAAAGGCATGTTCTAGGCCATGTCTGGATCCAGAGGAGAGCTACTTTTATGAGTAAGGGTCTAGGCTGAGGGAGCTGGGCTTCTTTAGTTGGATGGAAAGTAGGCTAAGGGACAGTCCACTAGCTGTTTACAGCTACTAGAAGATGATTATGAAGGTAACAGGACCAAACTGTACATAGCAGTGCCAGATAACAGCAAGGGACATTGACACCAAGTTGTTTCTTTGGAGATTCAGGTTGGATGTTGGGAAAATCTTGTTACTAGGAGAGTAGTGCAACACAGCAGCAGGTCATCCAGAGAACCAAGTATCTGCCCTCTGAGCTTTTCAGTACTCACCGAGGCAAGGCCACAGCTGACCTGTTCTGCTCTTGATGATAGTTTTCTTTTGAGTCAGAGGCTGGACTAGGTAACCCCCTGAGGTTTCCTACAACCAAAGTTTCTAGTAGACTAGCTCAAGTGAAGAATTTTTTAGACAGCTTTGGATTGAGCTGACCCAGCTACTGTGGGATGCCTGGTGGTAAAGTTAATTTCGTGTCCTCAATGCAGCTTTTGTAGTTCCTACAATAATGATTTAGTGAACTATACTGATATTAGTATTGTTGACCAAAGTATTTATGACCTGAGGACCAGCAGAATATTTTTGTCCACAGGCTTCTTTTGCTCTCACCTGTCCCAGAGGGAAGGGACAGAACTCTAATGGTTGATAGTGCCCAAACAGGCACTACCATGGGTCAGCTGAAGATAGCTTATGGGATGAGGTGGCATTACAACTGCCAAGAGGGCAGGTGGTCTGCAGTGAAATTTTACTTATGATCCTAAGTTCATAAGACTATATACCTCACAGCAAAAAAAGCTGTGTAATCTTTATCTTTGCTTTTTTTTCTGCAGTCCCCTTCGCTTAGTGCTACCTTTAAGTAAACAAAAAGTAGCAGATAGGATACCTTCTATTCTTGTTTTGGCTCCACTAATATGTATTAGTGGTCATATTTTATTGTTATTAGAGTAGCTATGAGGTGGAATAACCAAATGAATGGCTTTGTCAATTTATAACTTTTCTTTTTTTTTTTTTGAAAGCAAGGAAGAGGAGACTCAGAGCAAAATATAGAAGAGATGAAGAAAGCTGTGTTAGAAAGCTGGATTCTGTCCCCTTACATCCATTTCCCTACAAATAAACTCTCCCTTCCATCTTTGAATCTCTGATGAATTAAGCCCTGTATGCGTTTTGATTTTTGAGGCATTCTTTCTGTGATTTACTTTATTTTTTCTGAGATTAAATATTAACGTGCACTGCTTGAAACAAGCTGTCTTCAGAGGTCGTGCTTTTGGATGCCATTTTATCCCACACAGTGCTTCTGCTAGGGGACCTCGTTTCTTGCCCTGCATTACTCATATTTGTTTACTTATTTTTTTTCAGAGTGAAAACACTTCTTGTTTTTCTTTGTGTATACAGCTACTTATTTCTTGGTTCCTGTTACATGACATTAGGGAAAATGAAGGTTTGTGTCGATGTATATAGTATTATGTGGCAGAGTAATTATGCAAAGATCCACACATAATGTTTAAAAGCATTATACAGTGAAGTATTCCTAACACTTCACAGTAGTGAAGAGAGCAAGCTGAAACAAAGCAACCTCTTTTGAGGTGCAAGTGGAAACTTGGTGCAAAAGTCATGACTGAATGCATGTAAGTCTGATTTTTAAAGAAAAGCTGGCTCATATGAACACACACTCATAAACTTCACAAAACAGAGCTGCCTGCTAACCAAAAGACTACTTGCTTGCCAGCAGTTCACTTGGCATAGCTTTCTCCTACCTGTCATCCATACTTCACAGAAAGAAATAAAACCCTGTACTTACATACTCCAGGCCTTCTTTTCTTGCCAAAGTAATGCTTTGTTAATTACATGGAGTCCTCTGCTCTTACATGTGCAGGTTATTAATTGCTGTAAAGGGGTGAGGGATTGAATCCTACTCTTATTGATTTTAAAAAACAAAAATTATCCAATTGGCTCTTGTTTGCTGTGAAGTTTCCTGGAGCCTGTTTTCTCTGCTTACAGTGAAGATTGCTTGCTGATTTTGCTGCATGCCCCTGAGCATATACCCTACAGACTCAGGCTGTTAAGTGGCAGCTTTTAGGGAAATGGGAGGCAGCATCACCTGTTAAATAGTGTTGGGTTGTTTTACACCTGTATTGCAGTAGTGTGCAAAAACAATAGGGTAATTTTAATGAATGAGGAACAGTGAGTTGAATTATTTTTGTGCACACTGAAGATGGGAAAATTCAAAATGTAGCTTAGTTTCAGTGGCATCTTTTTCCCTTTGAGTTTATAATGGAGTAATAAAATTGAGCTTCTGGATTTAAAGGATGATTAGAATTTCTCATTACATCACTGGTTGGAAGATGTATTATTTGGAGCCATTGCTGGAATTATATGCAGGTTTTAGAATACATTGGAGGTTGATAACTGAAGCTTCATACAAGATTTTAAAAATATTTGTTTTACCTGCAGAAAACTTAATTGGAATACATCTCTCATGTAGTTCTGTGAAGTATTTATTTTTGGTCATTTAGGAACTTTTTGAAGGACAAATCTTGCTCCCATGTCTTCCCAGTAGGTTGGAAATTCACAAGATAGGGGGCAGAAGTCTAATATATGCATCCTCCACCTATGCTCCTTGAAACACGAGATGGTTTTCCTATGCTCACGTGACTTTGTGGCTGAGGTTAGTAGGTTTTATGAAAAGGTAATTTATTAAATGGTTTCCTCCTGTTGTGGGTTTGAATAGGAACTACTCCAAATCTGAGGCCAGAACAATGGCTATGGAGGAAATTACTCATGGAAGGATCTGGGGAGGAAGGAGCATGTTTTTATCAGCAATAGAAGAACTTCCTGGTACATGGGAGTCTTTAGTAAAGATGACTTCTGCATCAGTGAGTAGTGACGATTTACACCTTTGTATTGTTTCTCATTGAGTATTAAGGTCTTAAATGTACAACATGTGTTTTGTTCTTAGCCTGACACATTTGGAAAGCATTCTTCATAACCACTTGGATTCAGAATACATTTTTATGAAGGCTTATGCATTTGGTTTATTTCAGCCAAAATCAAAGGCTTGGGAGGCTTCCGTCAGTGGTAGGTGTTGTACGAGCTAGGGGGACATGAAGTCAGTTAGCAGAGAGAAGGATTTATCTTGAATTTATGATACGTGTTGCTGGCAAAATAATGCTCGTGCTTTTACCCTATGATTCCTTGTGATTCAGAAAGCATATTCTGAGTAGGGTTCAGAAGCTGAAGGTAAAGGGTTTCTCTTTTATATCTTTTACATTCTGCTAGATGATTTGGGAAGATCTATTCTGATAGGAATATTTCTGAGGAAATAGTTACATTTTTGGATGGGTAAAAGTACCTAAATATATGTCATCTGAAATGGCACTAGACGATTTTATATCTGGGACATCTGCGTAGGGCTGAGAGATATAAGACATACCAGTAATCCAGTCCTTCCATCAGTGGCTGCTGGAGGCCAACAGGAATTCCCTGGGGTATCTAGGAGGTACTAGATATCTGGGTTTGGATGACTGAGATTTAAATTTGAATGTTTTAATATTTTGGTATTTCAGATGAGCAAACTGCAATTGACTTTTTTATATCTGTCAGAAATAATAATAGAATCACTTTCCTGAAAAAACTTTTGCACAAGTCTGTGTTGTGAGAGTAAGGCAATGTAGGTGGTTTGCCAATTTATTTTACCTAGGTTGTTATTTTGTCAGTTTATAGTACCTAGCAAGATACGGGTTATTTTACCAACCTTCCCTCTCCCCAGAAAGGTCCACTTCCAAAATGAAAAAGAAAACCAAGAGGAGAATCCCAGTCCAACTCCTCTTAGGTTAATTTGATGTCAATCAGTTCATTCAAAGGAGGAAGGTTGGGAGTGAGTGCAAGGACTGATGTTCAGTCATGGGAAAAAAAAAGCCCTGGAACTTGTTCAGCATAGCTTAGAGAACAAGCTTATGTAGCTTATATAGCAACATAGCTGGAACATGCTTATGGCAAGCTGAGGATTTACACCAAAGCTGTAACTGTACATTGTCAAAATACAGGTGTCCTTTAGCTATATGATAATGTCTTCAGTTATTTGAAATTAATTTGAAAATCAAAAGGGCTATTGAGTGCATGTAACTAAAGTGTCTAAATATTTATATTCCTAATAAAGGTTCTTCTGTAGTAAGATTTTATCTCTTATGTGTTTAATGAAGGACACAGTAGAAGAAGCCTAAGTGTGACCATCTCAGGTAACCAATAGAGAAACACAGATGCTTTTAGGATATGATGGAATCTCTTAGAATAGCTGCTTTGGGATAGGATGAATCACAGCCCACAAATGCCTATTTCTCTTCAGTGACTATAAAGAGAGAGGGGGAGTAAAGTGACTCAGTAAAATGTAGTTGTGTATATTTGATCAAATATATTTCAAGCTAAGTGCATAAGGCTAAAATCCAGAGGCAGCTGAGCTCTCCATGGCACCCAGTACATGTGTCTCAAACACTCAGCAACAAAAGGTTGGTTGGAGTGTACTGCACTTCTCCTCTGGCTGATGCCTTCATCACCCTTCCCAACTAGAAGCACCTTGTGAAGGAATGGTGCATGTGTACTTAGTTTTCATCCTGATGGGGAATCAGTGTCACCCTAAAATAAAGTCAGGATGCAGACTGGATGTGTGTCTGAACCCACGTATTTGGATCTCACAATTTAAACATGGCTTAAACTCCTTGCGCAAGCGGCAGAAGGAGAGAGAGCATTTGGAAGTCTTCCAGAAGCCACCTTAATTTTGGTAAGATTGATTCCTAACATGTAACTTGAATATTTGCTTGCTTTTGTGGTGTGTTTTCATTTTATATTTCAGCATATATGATGAAACTAGAACAGTCTGGTTTTATTTCTGTGCGCAAGCTGCAGTTTTCCTAGATTAGGGAGATGTTGGGATGTCTGGGTTCTAGGAAGTTAAAACAGTTGAAAAGCTGGACTTCTGATAAGCCTGTTTTTAAAACCAAAATTAGACCAGCGCTTTCAGAACAGCATACTTGTTTTCTGTTAATAACTTGGAATTTTGACATTAATCTTAACTTTTTTAATCTATAGTGATTTCTAGCATCACTTCAGCCCTGATACAGAGATTGAGGTATTTTGGAAAGGCTGGCATCAGTGGTATTATGCATGAGTGCCTAGTTTTAAAATCTTGGCAGCTGCTTTGACTTTTCTTTATGCTGTCATTCAGACCATAGCTACCAAGGCTGAATTTTGCTCATAGTAACAGTTGTGGGAAGTTACTAAAGGAAGAGTCTATTACTGACACAGGAAATAGTTTTGCAGTTCTTTTTATCATTGCTGAACTTACCAGAATGTCACTGTTGCCATAGGTCATCTATGCAAGGCTCAAAATCATCTGTCTGTTACACTGAATGTCACATAAATTGCTTGGTGACTTCAGTGTTAGTGTTACATATGCTCCACACTTCTTGCAAAACTCCCTTTCACTTGGCAAGTTTTGTTGTTTCTGGAATTAGACCTAATCACTATGATTCAAGAGTTGAGAAGGAAAAACAACTGTGTGGGTTCTGCATTTTTCAGTTCTCCTCCTCTTTATTACTTCCAAAATTGCCCACTTTTTTCCAAAAGTTATATCAACATCATTCAGAAAATTGTGTGTAATAGCCACCTTTAGCAGCATTTTTCCCTTGGTTCGTTAATTACAGGAGCATGTCAAGGAGAGCAGATGGCATTTTCTGAGTTGGGAATTTACCTTTGTTTGTTATTCTTTGTTGAATTTGACATCTGAATTTCTCAGCTTCTCTAAGATGATTTTGTTTTGCAATTAAATATATAATATGGTTGTATAAAACAGCTTGAAAATTGAAATTCTGGGCTTTTTCTTTGTAACCGATGTGGAAAATGAATGGGCGCATGGGCACATTTCCATTTGGGATCAGTCACTTTGGAACTACTCACTCCTTAATGTACAGAGCAATTATTTTTAAAAATATCTTTTTCTTTAGTCCGTGAAACTTATGGCACTACTCAAGCGCCATTTTTGAGAAAGAGCATACATTTTTCTCTTGAGGTTTTTGATGGGTCCTAGCTAAAAGGTCCACAAATGGGGTGTGATGTTTTTTCAGCATTCCCTATTGAGTTGAGGGTCTTCTGATCCTTTGGCATAAAGAGGATGTAAAACATAATAACCCATAATATTGAGGATCTGTGTGGCTGCATGTTTTGTGGTTTGATTCAGGAGTCCAAGGGATGGTATCTGGGAGCACCTCAATGCCGTTTGACTGCAGTTAAAGCTCTACAGTGGTTGAAGACCAGTGTATGCACTGTGAAGCACTGGCACTTGAAATAAGGTTGTGAAGGCTGTCCTGAACCCTCACCTTTTGAGGGGTTGTGTTAGTGACTTGTCTTGGGTTTGGGGGGTTAGGGGTTGAGGTAACTTGCAAGTTTCCTTCCTCTTTAGAGGCAAACTAACAGACCACGGAAGCTCTTGGCACATGTTTGGGATGTGGACTGTGGTGGATGGCTCCTGGTGACTGGTGGTGCCTGTGCTGCTCATTCGCCGTTCTCTGTTTGGGCACCATCTTCTTCCACGTTGTAACCTTCTGCTTGACCAGACCCAGGGTTTGCAGACTCTTGTCTCTTGTGTCTCTTCCTCCCTTTCCCTTTCATTGCTGTCTCTCCCTCTTCTGCCCAGCTTCGTGCCATGCTTTGGCCCACCTGACCTTTCTGACACCCCCTCTGCCACGTGCCCGCAAGGGCTGGTCTCATGGACATCCCTGGGGCACCAGCCGAAGGGTCATGAGAGCAACAGGCAAGGTTGTCTTCCTGCTGTCAGCTCCAATGTCTGGTCTCTGGCAGATGGGAGCAGCAGTTACAGGGGAAATCCTGCTAATCTCCTGTAACTTGAGCCCATTACATGCTCAGTCGCACTGTGGGGCTGGTGCCTTTCCAGCCGCATATGGACGGATGGCTGAAGGAGGTGGACACTCACTGCAGAACATTTTCTGAGGTTTGCACTGTAGGGGTCAGAAACAAAAACCAAAAAGATGCTGTGAGTCAGCTGAATGCTTGCAGGTTTTAAAGCTTTGTCAGATAGGAAAATATTTTCATATGCATAGCAAAAAAGTTGCCTTGATTTTTAACAAAAAAAAAAAAAAATCAAACCCTAAAACAAAAAAAAAGCAAGGAATCAGCTCTTCGCCAAACTTTAAGACTGCCCCAACATGGGCAGGGGAGCCAGAGTTCCCCAGTGAGTGAGTTACAAGGATAGCAGAGGAATATGGTTTTGTCTAGGCTAACTTAGAAATAGGCAAACTGTGTTTTGGCAGAAAAGTAAAACAATCCTGCAGCAGATGTCCAGCATGGAAAATTTTTAACAAGGGCAGCTTGAGTTTGGCAAAGTCAAAAGAATGTGGAAAACCCTGACAAGATGCACCAAGCCATCTTAATAACAGATGGAGTTACCACCCTTGTCCCCAGGGTCTCTTGAACCCAGCAGAATCAACTATTTGTTGTGTTTGGGGTTTTTTTGGGGGGGTGGGGGCAGAGGGCAGGGGGGTTGTTTGGGATTTTGTATATAGGGCAGCGTAGAGCAGAACAGAGGGGGGTGATTGAACAGAAAGCAGCGGCTGGCTGGCAGGAGTCTTCTCGGCAGGAGTACATTTCAGCCATGCCTGGAAGGGTAGGGTTTTCACAAATTGGGTGGGAGATGGTGGAGCCCGAAGGAGAGTTGTTGCTTACAGGATAGAGGAATAATGGATTTTTGGGAAGCTGTGTTTATAATATGCAAAATAGTCCATAGGAAACAATGGAGCCTTGGGTCAGAGCTGCCAGTGAATGAGAGCTTTGTTTTCCTCTTGTCTATTCATATTTCTAAACTTTTAGTGGCATTTTAAACACATTTTACTCATTTTTTGTGTAACGCCTTAAATTGCCTAAACTGTTCTCTAAAGTAGTGTTGCACTGCAATCTTTATCCCTTTCTGGATAAAGATTGACTTTCAGCTTTAAGCTCCTTTCTGTCTTTTTCTTAATTGCAACTCATATTCAATAATCCTTGGCTGCTTTGTTCTCGTGTTTTAAAACGTCAGTAAAATTTGTGGGAGAACTGATTGATAGCAGACCTTGTGTACCAAGTGTGTCGAGCTGCCCACAGCTTGACTTGAAAATGGCAACTGGTATCATAGTCCTTGTGCCAGAACCTTGATACAAATGAACATTAGTTGCAAGCTACTTGCACGAACTGCAGTTTGGATGTTGCTGATGTGATTTGTCTGCCGCTGATATGAATTAAAACACCATCATTTAGATGATGTTTTCATTGAGAAGCATCCCATACCTGCAGTCGCCAACAACCGGTCTGAAATACTCAGAAAGATGTTATTCTTGTATTGCAGTTAATTGCAGGCGCTGCACATAAGATTATGCAGTATTAAAATGAGAATATTACTGTGTGAATTGGAGTGTGTTTTGGCTGCTTGTTATGGTTTGATATATTATGGTGCACAGCTCACCTTTACAGCCAGAACAGCATCATTGCAGTTTTGCAGTTTCAGAAACATTGCTTGTGCGCACTCATTTACAATTAGCAAAAGCATTGAAAATCCTTGTGCAAGAAATGGTATAGCTGCTGTTGCAGTGGAGGGGAAGGGAGTTGTTTGCTTTTGCTGCGTATGTTCTTTCATGGAGGTATTGCTTTACCTCACCAGTAGAACTCCTTCCCTGCGCGAGGGAAATTCCTGGTTCATTGGTATGGATGCATTGTTTTTACACATTAGAAGTGCTGTGTTGCTGTGTCAATCATCCTGTTAGGATCAGTTTAAGAGCAGTAGGGCTGACGAAGCTGGGTGTGATTGGCTGCCATACGCTGGGAGGGCTCTGTGAGAAGGAAGGGCTGCAGTCTTTCAGCAACAGAGTTTAGGCTGTGTCTTTGCTTCATCATCTGAGGAAAAATCCCCAGATAAGGCACAAGGCTTTCGGAGGGAAAAAAAAAAAAAAATTACAGGCTGCTCATCGTTTCACGTGAGAATTAGTTACCATGATGCGATGGGAAAGATATGGCTGTTTGTTTATATCAGATGTTCCTGTTGACGTTGGGAATGTGTCGAATAGACAGGGCTAAACAAGGTAGGAGGATCGTTGTCTTTTATCGAATGTTTAAAGAGTTTGCTGCAGTATGCTGCATATTGTATGTGTTGCTTGGGGGAGTCGGGGAAACAGTGCTACTCTGGTGAATAGATTCTGTTTGGGTGCGATAGGTGGACTTTATGGTAACTTGTTTTCGAAGGGTATTAATTTCCAGTGTAAATAGCTCTCTTCAGAAATAGAACATGAGTATATGCATATTAACACAAGTAAAAAAAGAAATAGGTCAGTATGTTTCAGAAGTGCTGCTACCCTAATTGGATTTTTAGCTGGGTTGTTGTCTGGAAGTGCTGCCTAGCTTTAAGGAGGAGAAGGAGTCAGCCTGGAAATCTGTGAAGTTTATAGCAGCTATGTTTGAAGATTTAGCTGAATTAGACTGGCTGATCTAAATAATTCCCTACTGGAGGCTTTAACTAAAGCCAAGACTGCCTGTTTTAGACTTGAAGAAGCCATACAACGAGATTACAGTATTTTACCCTGTTGTAAAAGTATGGACATTTTTGACTGCACTGTGATTCCTTGTGCTCTTGAAGGAAAGCCGGGACAGTTTTTCATATTGTAGTTTAGCTGAGTGTTTCCCCTGTCCTTTCCAGGTCTTTGTCTCAGCAGCAAAGCAGAACCTGTACATGAAAGCAAGGAAAACAAGGTTAATAATATGTGCTGCAATTATTGGATCTTTATGCATTTTTAATGAGAGAACACACAGCTAGCAGAATAATTTAATGAGCAGGCTGGCTTTTAGAGCAGTGATTTCACTGTGCTAAGGCACACCAACTTTCTTGCAAGGGAGGAGCCTCAAGAAGGAATGGTGAAGATTTATGTTAAATGTTCTGGAGAGAAGGAAGAGGTATTTAGGCAGAAGTCTGTGAAATAATAGAAGAATAGTGTAGTTGTTAGCTATTATTACTTATTAGATGGAAAGCAAACTTTACCATCATGTTGCAGGAGGGGTCTGAGAACATTTCCGCATCCTGGGATGTGCTGAAGCCTCTTCTACTTTCTCAGACTGCAGTATGCATTGATAGTGCTCAGTACCCTTCAGGATTTCACCCAGTTAGCGACCTGAATTAACGTGCTGACTTCAGCTGGATTATAGAAGCGTTGTTTATATGTGCAGTATATAATAGTTTTTAGATTTTTTCTTTTTCCTAAGAGTAACAGTTGGTGAGACAGCAAGAAAATGTTGTCATCTTACTTCTCCTGTAATAGCCGTGAGCATTGCATATAGATGTATGTATTCAAATAGGACATTGGTAGGAAAAGAAAAAAAAGTGCACGAACTGAGGAAGATGAAAGATCAATTTCTTAAAGAGAAATTAAGTAAAAGAATCTTTTACTGCCTAGAAAACCGTTCATTGACATAATTTTTGGAAAAGTTTCAAGACTTCTTTTATCCTAGGAAAGAGTTACACTGGTTTTAAAAGTATTGCATTAAGCAGGCCCTTCCAGACCAGCTGTCCATCGTCCCTCCTGTTTTTCAAGGAGAAGTACAGGACAAGTGCTCAGAACTGCCAATACCACCTCCCGACTGCTCACAGCTGACTTTGCTCAGAGAAGGTCGATACAAGTTCCTTGCTCCCTAGCCAGGTACTTGCTGAAGACCTGCAGCAAGGTTGTTGACACGTATTCAGTTCATGAGCTGGTCGTTTTTGAATGCTACATCTTCTAGATAAAATCAGCCTCATTTCTTCTGAGAATTTCAAGCTTTGCTTGTAAGGGAAACATGTCAGAATGCAGAGCATTATTATTATAAATCCATAGGGTATGGATATGTATGTTTATCTGTCTATCGCTATTGATGCTTAAATGTGTTGTTTGTGTGCAGACTCTGTTAAGCATGTGAAGCAAAGATTGATAATCAGAAGCAAGTCAAATTATCTTTTTCAAGCTGTAAAATGTGAGGTGAACGTCCAATTTTTGAAAATAAAACAATTTTCATACTAAGCTTTCAGTGAAAACTTTTCAGTCTCCTGTTTTGAGACAGGCTGTTACTTTCAAATGGTTTAAGTCGCTCTTCTTCATACCTTGGAGATCACATTATATAGAGTTATCCTTTTTATGCCTGACTGCCAAAGTGCAAATTTGCATTCATCACACAGACAAATAGTTTGACATTGACATACAGTCAAGTGACAAAAGGATTTAAAAAAATACTTCCTGGTTAAGGTGTATATATACTAGTACTTCACATGGATAGGTAAGTGAACCTTCATCTTGGACGGTAGTGGTGGTAGTAAAATTCTGTAAAATTCTGTATTTGCATTTATTATGTAAATAGTTGGTGTAAAAACTGTTTTGGACCACATTCTGGTACCTCTTTTCATTTAGCTTAATTGCTCCGTGAATTTCGTCAGAGCTATCAGTGTGATAACGTCTTACTGTGTGCAGTCTGTCTGTTTTCAGGGAATAATTACTTTGGTTAGAATTAGTCTCTTCATTTTCATAAGGTAGAATTTTCTAATGAGTTACAGGTCCTGAAGTATAGTGCTTGACTATAGAGTGTTTATGAAGTCAAATCAAGTTCTTAATTTGTAAGGGTATATTTTACAGAGATGTAAGATAATTATGTGCTACAACTTTTTTTTTTTTTCCCTAAGCAAGAAAAATGGTTCTTAATATTATGTGGGATTTCAGGCACTCAGGCCTCACCTCTGCTGTGAATTAATCTCTGTTGCTCACAAATATGTTAGGACTAATCTGCACTGTGTTTATTTGTAAATGCTCTGTAAAATATTCAGTTTTTAGAGCACTGAGAGATGAGAAAAAGACAGTGTTCAATTAAAATTCCTTATTAATGATTTTGCATATGGTTTTAATTTTCTAAATCATTAGACACATTGCTAAGATTTAAATTTCATGTGATAGCTATTAGTGATACCTTGCTTCCTAATGTTACTAGAAATTTCTAACTTAGAGGATTTTTTTTTTCTCTTCCAGGCAAGAAACACTTTTTTTTAAACCAAATTATTTTTCCACCTTTTTAATGAATATGGCTGTTGCAAAATTGTACCAAAAGAGAATAAAATCATTTGCTTTAGAACTTACTAGTATGTATTTTCTTTATAAAACCTTTGATTGGGAAGTTAATTTGATATGTTTAACACAATGTGTTGTGGTTAACTGATGTGAACCAATGCTATGTAACTGGTCTGTAAACAGGCTGAAACTATAGCCTGAGGAAAATAAAACTAATTTCAAGAGGTGTCAGTGCTGAAAACTAGTTCAAATAATAGCAGTATTAGCTTGACTAATTAAACTAATCTTCTTATACATTATTAGCAAATGCAGTGACAGTTGTTGGTTATTGATATACGGAGTCTTCTTTTTAAAAAGTCTTCTTTTAGAAGCAAACATTTTGGCTCTATTTGGAATAGACAGTACGCGAGGAGAAAGAAGTTATGCAGCCTCATTCTAGAATCTGCCAAATTTTTAATTTCCACATTTTTTTATTATTCTTTGGTAATAAGGCCGTTCAAACACCAACCTCTTCTTCCAATAATGTCAAGTGCTTAGTTCAATATTTCAAGCATGCTAAAAAAGGAAAACTTCAGGGATGTGAAAATTGAAGAGCATACCTAACAGGGGATTCAATGCAACATCCTTATAACTGACACAAAGAAATACTAATTGATAGGCACTCTGTGCTACTGATGATTACTAAAGCTGTGGAGAACTGCCAGTGTGCAGCTTGCTGCTTCTGCAGAAGACTTGTAGGATTCCTGGAGGCTTAAGTCTGGCAGAAGACCTGGTGGGCTTGTGATACCTGAAACTTTGCCATTTAGAGGAGCTCAGCTGTAAACAAATTGACAAACACTGAGGTTCACAACCTTCTTCTTAAATTATTATTATTTTTCTTTTTTTTAATTTCTTTTTTCTTCCCCCTCCCCTTTTTTTGTACCTAGATATTCGTTGACAGATGCATACACGTAGGCATAATACATACACACTCATAAAAAATTTTTTTTCATCTTTGTGATTTTTGTAATACAGAAACAATAGCTAATAAAGACAGTGGGAGGGATTTAGTGGTACAGTCGCTGCATAAAGAAATGGATCAAGAAATAGGAACAGATGGTTCATATCAGAGTCTATTAATTTTTTCTATTTAGATCAGTGATTTATTTTTATCAGTTTCTGAGTGGATGATAAACAGCGTTTTGGGAAGATTTGGGTGTCATATATTGCTGAACTCATAAATAGAGACAGGGTCAGTCTGGAGGTTCATGTGCTGTAAAATCTCTCCTACAGGGAGTACAGTGCCTCTGACAATAGACAGAATTAGAGAGTACAAATAAGGAAAAATGCAGAAGTGTTTCTCCTTGGTAGTTTTATGGAAGGAGGAAGCTAGGACTGGGTTAGAGATGTTTGGGGTTTGTTTTGGTTTGGGTTTTTTTTTGGCAATTCTGAAGGCAGCTTTTCAGTATGTTTTTTGTGTTTGATCACTTGTAAGACCTAGGCCTAGCAAATAATTTATTTTTTTTTAACCCCTTAGCATTCTCTCCTATCCAGACTGAATACATTTTTCCTTGGGTTTCTAAGGAATTTAATGTTGCTTGTGCTTTTTTACCAAAATGCTCTGTTATATATTCTTCAGATATTCTGAATGGTGCAGCCCCCCACCCTCTAATTTCCTGAATCTGTCATGATTTTGCACTTTATTGGTATTATGGGCAGTGCTTTTGAACTTAGCCTAAAACTAACCTAGAATTGCCAAGTGGCAAGATTCCCGTTACTTTCAAGCACTCAGAAGGATGATTTCTCAACGCAGGGTTTCGGCATGTTGGGTTTGTGCCTTGACACTCTCTTTCGGCAGCTCTCTATGGTACAATTCCTCCTGATATCGAGGTGGAGAAAGTAGTTGCCTTGTCAGGCAGCAAAGCCCAGTTTTCATCCATTTTTATGGTTTTTTGGTATTTCTTTCTACTTTTCAGACTGTCTGCAGTGCTGTTATCAGCAGTTATATGCATTTTTCAAGCTGAGGGCTGCACTGGTTTGTCAGCAGACACCTCTGGCTGTGCCTTTGGTGGGGCAGGGGGGCTCACCGCTGGCAGGAGCGCACCTCTGCGCCCTGTTAATGATTCAGGACTTTAGCACCGTCTCACTGTTATTTACTTAAGAGGCTGCGATAACATGCGGGGGATTTCCCTGATGGCTGTGTTCACCTGTGGCACAGCATCCCCCGCTACAGCCTCTGTCTGCCATGAGGAGACCAATGCCAGCTTTCCCACCTTCATCACCTCACCCGGTTAGCCAAAACTCAGTGGGGCCTGGGGCACCTCGTCCGGCTGGCAAGTCTTTTGCAGAGGCGGACGCCGGTGCATGGGCTGCTGGTGCTGGGGATTGCAGTGCTGCAGTCCTTATTGGCATGCTGAACATGCTCTGGCAGCACGGCACGCCGCTGTCCTGGAGTGCCAGTGCTTGTGTTTAAAAACTTTTCTGCCGCGTGTGTATTTTTTTTTACAATTCCCTTGTGTATTTTGGTTCCCCTCTGCTAACGCTTGTTTTATTGCCCTAATTTTACGGAGGGAGCTGGGGGAGGTGGGGGGTGGAGCGTGGCTAAAAACCCCAAGATTTTCATTGCCACATAAGAGAAGGCATGAAAAGCTTTGAAAGTGGACCCACTGATGTGTTTATAAAGCCAGTGCTTTCTCTTCTCCCTCCCCCCCACCCTTTTTTTTTTTTTTTTAAAGACCTCATTTAATGCTCAGGACTTTGTGCAGTGAGGCCACTTTCAAAGGCTTTAGTATCCACAGTAGCAGCTCTTTGAAGTAGAGACGCCAGCGGGGAACAAGCCATCAGCTTAATCTTTGCTGTAAAAGGTCCTAAGTGGTAAGAAGCCACAACATCCTTCTCTGGGGGAGAAGTGGGAGAGCGATACTTGGAACTGAATCCATCTCGTGGACCTGGACCTTGCCCGTGGAGCTGGAAGTCTTTGGACGCTTTCCATGGGGCATTAGGGATGCAGTCCCTTTCATCTCTCTGTTTTTCCACTCTTGTTCTGTCCCAACTTCTTTTCTCAGTCATTTGAAGAGGAGGACACAACCAAAAGGCAAGGAAGTAAGGCCTGAGAACAGATGTGTTTCTGCGAGTGTTTGTTTGCCTTCCCAGGTTGATAAATGATTCCTCTGGAGTGCAGAGCAGGTGGCACAGTCGCTGGTGTTACCTGCCGCTCCTTGAGTGTGGCAGTGTGGCATGTGTCCATCCAGTAAGGTCAGACTAGGTCACTTTGTGGTGGCCCCAGGAGATAAAGCTGTGCCTTCATGTTCTGAATATCGTAATTTAGAGGTGCCTGTCTCCCCAATGGCCTGAGGAGGCTGAAGCATAGCATGCTTTTTGGTTGCCAGTGATGCTTTTAACTGCTTGAAGCTAGATGGGATGAGTCTGCCACCTGTGAAACTCATTTATTTGAAACAGGAAATGAAAGTGTTGAGTTTCTCACAGGAGGGCTTGAGGATCAGCGTGTCCCTATGGACCTGTAGGCACCTTTGATTGCGGAACTACACTGCTTGTAAGGAACTGCCATCCTGAGGTGGAGAAGGCAGAAGGGTAAGCTGAGGACAGCCGTGTGTGCCTTGACTGGCACGTGGCTCAAGTCACCAGGGGAGAGGCTTTCTGAGGAGGGCTTTCCTTCGCAGCCATAGTAGCCATTGTTGATTCTGATGACTATTTAAATAATCCGATTTTTAAGCCAAAAAATTATTTTTTAACTTGCTCACGTTTCTGACCTTCAGCACGTCACCTGCCATTTAACTTCACCCTCTTGCCGTTTGCTGTGTGCAAAGATAGCTGTCTTTTGTATGGCTTCCTCAGTGGTAAATCAGTGAGTGGCCCCTGCATCCTAGTCAAAATCTGGTGGTCCTTGTCATCAGTATGTATGAATTTCGTATTCTTTTTGTTGTCAAAAACCTCGCTGTTGCCTCTTGTGTATGTAAGCATTTCTGTAGTGCTGATGGTGCTGTTGGTGTTCTCTTACTCTTTTATCATTCCAGAGTTACATGTTCCATGACTATACACAGTAGTGTAATTCTTTTCTGTTTTCCTTTGATAGTGCCAAACGTTGTGCTTGCTTTATACTCCATCAACTGCTGAGTATTTTGCAGAAGTCTTCATCGAATTGCTTGTAATGTCCATATGATCTTTCCTGTGTAGCAGTGTCTTGTTTGAACCTAGTGTTGTATATGTGCTATTCATTACTTGTCTGTTTTTCCTCTCATCTGCATTATTTTTGCCTATCATTATGTTAAACTGATGTCATTTTATCATCCAGTGTACTCATTATCATGTGATCCTTTTGTAACTCTTCACGGTTGGCTTTCAGTATGACTTTGCAAAAATTTTATGTGAACTGCAAACTGTCTTACTGTTTATGGTTAGGTTGCAAAGCAGAGAAGGTAAGCTGTTGGCAAACTCAGTTATGAAAATTACAGTGGATTATTAGAAGTAAAACCATATTTAATCTTGTGAGTTTGTTGGATTTGGGGGCTTTTGTAGAATTTGTTGACTCTGAACCTTTACTCTGACTTCAATCTTCATACTGTCTGCAAATGTTTAGCCCTTTTAGCTGTCCTTTTAAAATAAATTTCTTTTAACATCTATAAGACCTGTGTCATCGTGGTAGCTGAGTTCCACAAAAATCATCAGGTTACAAAGATGAGATGATTCATTTGCTTTCATTTTGCTTAATTTTGAGCTTTCAGGATTGGTGTTTTCTAGCATTTTCTTACCATTGTCAGAACTGTAGTCCTTAATAAAAACTGACAGTTGCCTGTAAACACATTTGTAGGTGATAAGGTTTTATGGAATGCACTTGATGTTTTCAGGCTTTCAGTGAAATGGACAAGAGGTAGCTGTGCTGCAGTAGGGCTCTGTAGTGGGTCCTTAAACTTGAGGATTCTTGTCATATATAAGGTGGTTGGTGGTTTGTTGGGTTTTTTCCCTTGGTGGTTTTTTTTTGTTTGTTTTTCTTAAATAGAAATGAAATTAAAACAGACTTAGTAGTAATATTCTGCTTTGGTATCTCATCCCGCTGTGTTTCCAGTTGCCGAAACAATACTTTTCACTTTACGGAAAGATAAATGTGATGATTTTCATCTTTGAAGTGCTTCACTCAAAGGTGAAATGATTGCCCTGTAATAGGACTGATGAGCAAGTTTCTACTTTTCTGATTTAAAAAGATTAAAATTTTTTGTTTGTGTGGCTGTATTGCCTCCAGTGCTACAGTTAAGAAATTTAGGTTGCATTGTGCCCTGTTCATCAGCAGGATTGTTCTTGAATTGCATTCCTGATGGACCTTGTTTGTCTGGTGAAAAAATTGGGACCTTAATTGTGGATTTCCATGCAACTTTATAGAACTATAATAATTAAATTAAAAAACAAAACAAAAAACAACAAACTCACTCCTCTTTGTGTAAATTGAGTGAACTTTTTCTGTAAGAAATTCTAAAAGCATAGAGCTAGAATACCACTGCATCTTTGTTGTCTGTCCCTTTTCTGTACTTTCAGAGTATAACAGTGCTTTTTTTTGTCGTTTGTTTGTAGCAGACAAGCAGTTCTGTTCAGTTGCTATAAAGTGGTGCTATGGTTACTACTGTTTCAGGTGATGGGCAGAGGAATAAATGTGGAGAAGGGCCTTTCAAGTAGGTTTTCAGGATTTCTAGTCTATGTATAGTGTGTATTTCTCTGAAAGCCAAATATTGGCAATGTAAACTTTACAGCCCGTAAAGTTTCAGAGGATTGCTGGAGGGCATACTTTTGAGTGAGGGGTGTGTATGTGTGTGTGTGTGTGTAAAAAATTTATTTATTTATTTAGGTTTGGTTTTTATTTTCTGGTCTGTTTGATTTTATGTCTCATCTGCTTTGTCCTGGAAATGTTGTATGAAATGGAAAGAAGTCCTATCAAGTGTCAGGGGCCAGTGTGTGTGCATAGGCTGAAGGTTAGAAGATACTAAATCTCTTATTTACAAGCCAAGCAAATATTGCAATAAAATGAGGCACATTCAACACATACATTTAAGTAATTTTTGAGAAGTTGTTTTTGGAATAAAAATGTGTGTAAGCATAACAGCAGCAGTTCACTTCTTACGTTTATACATGAACAATTTTTTATCTCTGAACGGTGTTGTTAGTGTTACTTATTTGACCAAATCCAATTTTTTTTTCTTTTTTGCTATTTATTAATTTGTAACAGAAAATTTGACATTGTCTTTTAAAATAGTGTTGTATATCAAAGTGATATCCGAATGTTGTTAAAGGGAGCTCCTGAATTATGATTTAACACAGAAGTAAGACAAGGCAATACATATTGTAAAGTGTAAAACAAAGTGTGGCTTTAAATATCCTTTTGTCACTAAGCTTGAACTACAACAAATGAATTAAGCCTTTGAAAAAGGACAAAAACGTCAAGACCTATTTTAATCAGTCCAAATTTTCCGCTGCAATGTGAGCAGAAAGCTGTCTCTTGCCAAAAGCCAGTTGCTTGTGCTCAGTGTCAGATGAGAGTCCATTGCTTTGGAAGCGCTGGAGAATGCCAGGCTGTGCTTAGCAGTGCTGCTGTCCCCAGCAGGAGAGAGAAATCTCTGCAGTTACAGGTAAGCAGAGAGAGAGGAAAAAGGTCTGGAAAAGTGCTCTGTCAAAACATTTATGGGAAATGTGTTCAGTTTTCACTGCAAACACATTGCAATTCGTTGTGTCAAGGGATGAAAGAACTCGGGTTTTCGACTTTCCTGTTGAAACGCAGTTTACAGTGCATTCCTGAATAACTGTGTGCTTATCCATGATAACACTTAAGTTACAATAAAATGATTCAACCACATGAAAATAAAGTGTTGAGGTGGAATTCTTTCAGTGTTGCTAAAATACTTCTGCTTTTCCCCTCCAGTATTTTCAGCTTTCAGTCAGAGGAGGCCTTGAGATGCTGAAATTTTCTTCAAGAAAAGTTTTCAACAACACCTAGTTGAGAGTAGGAAAGACTTTTTTTCCTACTGCTCTATTTTCACAATAAATAGCTCAGTTAAAATAGAGAGACTGTAATTTAAATATTGAGAAAGCTTTTTATTTAGGACAGGAACATGTCTGGGTCTGGGACATAGAAGTATACTGGACTAAGTCTGCCTAACCAGTCAGTATAGCTGCCTGAATCCATTCCCTTTTCAACTTTTAAGCTAAGAGAAATTAAAAGGAATAGTCTGTATAGTGAGGTTGCTTTTCAAAGATACTGGCAGGGTTTTTATTGTGGTTTGGTTTGTGTTTTTTTTTCCCCTTCCAGAAATATGAATGTAGTTCATGTCCCCCTTTAGTGTTATAGACAACTGAACTATGCATATGTCAGAAAAATGATTCTGAACTCATCTGATGTCCTTACTGTAGGCTAATAAACTTTTTGAATTTTTGTCTTTGTAGCCTTTTTGTGTTTAAGTACTTTGTCTCCCTTTACTTAAAATTTAAAAAAAAAAATATTATTTTTTAAAATGAAACTGAGTTAAAAAGTAACTTTCTTTAAGTGGCAACGGGTGGTGAACTTCTTGGACTGAGGGAGACATGTTACACAAATCAAAACAACAGATCGATATGACCCATTTTTATTGGGTCAGTGCTTCTTAATTGGTGCTCAAGCAAAAAGGAAGGTCAGTAGCAGTACAGAACACTAAACCCAAAATTCATCATCCCAGAGTTCAGAAAAATAATGTTTACTCTGGTAGCAACGTCTGCAGACAGTTATTGTGCACTCCTTCCAGTTTTAACTCCATTATTTGTCTAAGGATTAAATACAAGTATTCAAGATTTCCGGGAAAACAGAAGTTCACCAGAAGTTACAAGTAGTTGGAAGAAAGTTGTTCTTTGCTTCTTTCCTACTAGTTGAAAAAACAATTTTAGAGGAAATACATTCGTTTTCTGAATTTGTGATAGCTATTTGACAACAAAATAGTGGTTCACTGAATGCAAATTTATTTTATACTGGAGAGAATGAATTTGCATCATGTGTTGTCAAATATAACACAGGTAGCCTCTGAAGTTTCAAATGTTGGTTTTGTTTGGGTTTTGTGGTTTTTGGTGGTGGTGTTTTTCGTTTTTGGAGGGTTTTTTTTATACAAATAAATAACATGAATTTTGAAAAAAAGGTCTCTTACTGTTATCTTCACGTAGAACTTGGAAGTTTTCTTTATTTGAGTTGGAGGACCAAAGATAATCAGCCAGGAAGCATGTCTGTTTACAACACAAAAAGGCAACCTACCTTCAGAAGAGAGCAATAATCAGTTAAGTACTACCTTTTTTTTCTTCAGAGCCATGCCAAAAACCCCATTACTGGTTTCTTCATAACTGGGAAGAGTCTTTGAAAAAATGGCTTTTAGTGGGAGATTTCAGCTACTATTATAGAAAACATTTGCACTATGAATGTTAGCCTAAAAACATTATTGAAAAAACACAACATTAAATTTGCTTTGAAGGTACTTGATAATTATCTGCTATTCTATAGGTGACTTTAAAGTTAGGTTGCTGTTCTGTCTTTTTAGCTGCTGTAAGATATAAAGTGTTCTGGCACAGACGCTTACTCAGGCTTTGCAGTATGTCCCTTGAGATATGTAAGAAGTAAAGCACTTGCATATGTTCTGCTTCACGAGGATTTCTTTAGTTTTGGAAGTAAATAAAACTGATGTTGTGTGTTGTGTGCATGCTGCTAATGGAGTGAAAGGGGAATTGAATCCTTGTGATAAAATGGACTGTGATGAAGGCTTGCTTGGGCAACTCTTGAGTATTAAAGACACTACTGAGTTTTTTTCTTTGCTGTTCTGAAAGCACTTTGCCATTGTGATGAGTTGGTCCTTCCAAAATGTGTTTGAGATAGTTGTTAAATGCTTCGGATTTGGCAGAATGTAAGAGTGCATTCTGGGCTCCTTTGGGCATGGTCTCAGGTTTTCTTGCTTCTGTGTAATATCACTAGGAAAGCGTTGTTTATGGGAGTGTTCCTAGGTGATGCAGCTTGGGATGCAGAAAAAGGGGTCTTCGTCTTTCTTCCTCTTTTGGTAGATTTCAGAAGTGCTTTTCTCCAAGCTCTACCTTTGCTGGCAGGAAAAGGAACATTCTCTCTTCTAGTTAATGCTCTCAGAGGTAATGAAAAAGCGGTTACAACACAAGTTTTCTTAAGGGGCTTTGTAATCAGAAACCTTATTCCCCAGCAACATTTGCAGTTTTCAAGTTTTTGTGGATCTGCAAAAAGGTTCTGAAGTGTTTCCTTCCATGTCTGCACTTCTCTCCTGAGAGTCTAGGCTTTTGTCAACAATTTTGAGAACGAGTGAGCCTCCCTCTTGGTATCCTACTTTCCATGCACACGATAAAGGACATTTCTTACACAGCAGTGTTTAAAAAAGGGATTGGGCAAATCCATGGAAGAAAAATCCAGTGAGACCTATTAAATATGAAGACATCAGTTACAGGTTGCTGGGAGCAAGTTCATGGAAATTATCACGCTCTGCCTGCCTTGGTTCTGCCATCTTCTGTGAATATCTGGTATTGGCCATAGTTGCAGACTTTTGGGCAAGATGGACTTTTTGGCTGACCTGCTCAGGTCATCCTTGTGCATTTGTTATCCTGTTCTTAGGTTAAATGCAGATGGAGAAAAGCACACAGAAATGCAGGTATTTTATCTCAGAACAGTGATGCTGCTTAGATTCCATGCAGGGAATCTGTTTGGCAGAATGGATTTAGCACTTAAGAGGCAGGCGGAGTTAATAGAATTAGGTAGTGCTCTTGCCTCAGGAGCTTGGTTTGGATGTACCAGGCAACTTCCCAGAGCTGGGTCATTTATTGGAGTATATTATTAATAATACTGTTGGCAGTCTTAAAACATATGCAGCTTGTGATTTCAATATGTCTGAATTTACATGGAACCCTTTGGTTTATTCAGACTTATCCTTGTCTTTCAGTGCAAAAGAGATGCTGTTTGTCACATAAATACTTCGGCAAGAGTTCTGCCTTCTTGCCTTAGTGCAAAACTAGAGTAGAGAAAACAGAAAATTGACAACAGTCTGAGTTCTTTTAAATTGTGCTCCTATGTAACAGCATGTTATCGGTCCTTTGGCAGGTGAGAACAGTCATTTGATCACACATTCCCTCTATGTCAGTCTATAAAAATTTCACAGTACATAAGCACACTTTTCTATAAATATTTTACAGTCCTAAAAAAAGTAAATACAATGCATGTCTGCAGCTGGGTGTGGGTAGAAGCTCTTAATGGACTGGGGTACCCTTTCCTGGGGAATTGGGTTTGATTAATAGCTATTACATGCTGCACTCTGCCAAAAGCAAAACATTTGTGTCCACAAGAGGCCAAGTGATAACGTCATTGCTGCCGGGGATGATTAACTCTGCTTGCCGAGGCACAGAAACAGAAATTGCTTTTGCCCTTTTGTCAAGGTGGGAACAGAATTCTGTTTATGAAATTCATACACCTAGAGGATAAAATCAGGTTAATTTGTACTTAGAAACAGAAAGTTCTTAAGTTACAGATTGTAAAAGAAGGTACAAACCAAGACAGGAGGAGAAGGTAAAGTTGAGGAGAAGGTAAAGGATGAAGATCATTGTAAAAAAAGAGAAAAGTTTGCTAGAAGAAGAAAAACTGTTTTCTGCAGTTGCATTTTAACAGAAGCATAATAAGCATTAGTTTTTTCATCATGACTTTGAAGCACTTTGATGTTACAAAATACTTTTGTGAGCTCCAGTCCTCTACAGACCTAAAGTTCAGCAGAAATATTTCATGGTCGATTAGCAAAGTAGTATAGTGGGTTGCTGAAAAGGTCCCAGGCTGTGTCTGTTGTTTCACAGTCACCTTCCTCCTCACCTGCTTCCCCGGGGACAAAGGACATTAGTGTTATTATATTGTAAATCCAGCTTCAAAGTGAACCGGCAGGTTTTAACAAGAAGCTCATTGCCATACTGTAAATAGCGTGGAACATACTAAAAAGCCTGAACCTGGCACATTAGTGATCTTGACAAGGAAAATATGGCTCATTTAGCAAAACTGATTTGAAGGTCATGCTCAGTTTAAATAAAACAGACTGGTGTTTTCTAGTCTGTCCCTGGACTTCCGTCAGCTTAACTAAAGTAGTTAGGATGGTCTGTGAGTAAAGTATATATTTGAATCCCAGTTCACAGGTATTCATCTCTGGTTGTATAACAGGCAAAGAGAGATGTTGCAATAGTTAATCTCCAAGTCAAGCAAATAAAATAAATAATGGTTCTTTTGTAAGTCAGGACACTTTTGACTTCAGCTGGGTTCAGGTCGAATTAATGCATGAACCAGGATTAGAATTTTAGTATTTTTGGCTCCCAGCCACCTGATCAAACCAGTGGGCTGCTTTCTCTGATAGGGCGGTTCTGGCTTCTTCCCTGCTGGAATAATGCTGGTTTGCTTGATGCCAAATGGAAGCTGCTTAATATCTTAAAGTGGAAAAACCTCTGAAAGTAATTGAAGAAATGTTCATAAGTTTCATTTGAAATTTATAGAAGAAAGTACATTCATTATGCTCTACTATAGTTGAATGTTTTTTCTTACAAATGTTATGATGGCAGAAAGTTTTTCCATTCATATTTGCCACAAAAGATATTTCATGTTTCATGGCAATCTCTCTTATTTTCTCTTTTTTTTCTGGAATTTAGGGAACATTATTTTTTGTGACTTCACGACGGTTCAGAGAAGAGCCAGAAGCCTGATTCTGGTTTTGATGCTGTCCTTTTGTGGAACCGTGCAAAGACACTACTATGCTCTACTGTACACTGTCCACTCTTTCTAGATACCTGGTATTAGGGTACATATAAAAAATACGAATATTAGAAATTGGTTTAAACAGAAGAACGCAACGCTGACATAGTAATTGTACTCACTGAGAAATGGTACCTCTGTGCTGTTGCATCACTTCCGGTCCTGTTTCCTGATCTGGAAAACTGATGGAATGAGAAAAGCCTATCCAGCGCACAAAAATCTCTTGCATGTTCTTTCTTTAAGATGCAGTTTATTCAAATGTGATTAACAAGCATGCCAACTGTCACATTATTTGTAAAATTACTTCCTTTCTTATTTTATTCATGTTAGCATATTTTGATGCATGGTCCTCTCTATATTGGCTAGTGGGACACAGTGAAGCTTAAATTAGTGTAATGATGCCTGAGAGCCAGCCTTGCTTTCCAAGGTGTAGGGAACATGTCCCTTGGGATGCAGCATTCTAGTTAAAGGAGCTTGCAAAGTAGAGTCAGACCAACCGCCAGGGAGGGTGTCCTGTCGTGCCTGCTCTGCGCTTTACTCGTTCAGGTGTGGGGCATGAGCAAGGGGCCATGTCTCTGTTGAGACACATCACATGTGATGCAGAGTGCTTTATGCTGCTGCATTGGCTTTATTCTGCACCTAATGAGGCAGATCATAATGGATCCAGCTTTAGCCTGGGATTAAACTTGCTTTCCTCTGCAGGGAGTCTGAGGGAGGGCAAGAGAAAACTGCGTAGTAGAATCAAGGAAATGGCAGGTAGTTGGAATTTAAAGCGACAGTGGAGTGTGCTCATGGGGTTGTGGCTGTCCTTTGGTGTGCAGCTTCTCTTCTGTTTGGAAGCTGTTTAAAGCTACTTAAATACCTTTAAATTGGAATTTAAAGTTTGGAATGCTATTTAAAGCACAAACAATGGGGGGAAAAAAAGACATTTAAGAGCGTAAAAATGAGGTTTAGTTGAAAAACTGAAGGAAAGTCCCACCATCTTTTAGATTAAAGCATGTGCCAGTGTCTCCTAAATATATGGCTGTGCCCTGAGTGCTTTGAAAGTGGAGTCCACTGTGCAGCTGCAAACACATGGGATAACTTAGTGGGATTTGGATGCCTGTTCCTTGCCTTAAGGATGGAGGTTCAGTAAATGTCAGTCTTCAGATGTCTGTATCTTAACTTGATCTGGTTATAGAAGAATTCCTATATGTTAAACTTATGCAAAGAATCTTTCCATTGGGTTTTGTCTATAGGCATTGAGAAATACAAAACAAGTTTCCTTTGCAAGTATGGTCAAACGCTGAAGGAGCAGCAGCTTTTTGAAGGAACACAATGCTTGTCAGTAGTCTGAAAATACACCTGGAGAAAGAGGCACATTGGTTAATCCTTGGGTTTGGATGTCCTGGGGCATATGGAGGTGGTTGCGTTTTGTCCCACATCACCTGACCCAGGAAAAAATCACTGATTCAAAACTAGCAGGTCCGGGCTGAGGGGAGCGGCTAAATTGAAGATATGGTTTCTTATGGGTCAGTTTATCTCCAGAACAAAAAGAGACATCATGAGAATCTGAGTTGAGGCACTATGTGGTTAAGACGTTGCTGGTTCATGAACTTACATTGTGGAGCATGAAGCTAGTGATGCTTATGGCTAACCCTGTGTAAGGGTAGAGAGCCTGTTTTCTACTGCTTGCTGCTTTCAGCCAGACCTTAAAATTTTGACATGGAATCCTTTGTGCCTGGTGTCTTCTGCAGGGTCATTTGGGCAGCATTCTGTCAGGTTTCTGCTTTGCTAGTGACATAAAGAAAGAACACGGAACACTTTGCTTCCACACCACAGTGAGTTTTTATGGGTGTGGGGTTTTTTTCTTGTTTCTTTGTTTGTTTTCCTCTTTGTTTCCTTATTTTTAAAACAGGGTATTGTAAATGATCAAACTTGTAAAGCTAAGTCTATTTAGCACATTCTTCTGGCTTGCTTGGAAAGAAGTTTATATACTTCAAACTGTATAGTCCCTCTTAGATACAACTGAGGATTTTCTGACTTTTTAATTCTTGTGTTTCTGGTGTATTTATAGAATACATGGGTCATGTTGACAAAATTTGACAGTATAAGCAACAAATTGAGCCCCAGTGTTGGCACCTCTTACTGAAGATTTTAATGTGATGAATAGTAATACAGAGTGCTTAAATCTCAAAGAGTGTAAAACTTAACACCTTTTGAGTTAAGTTAGTGGTTCCACTAGAGATCTGTGGTGGGACCAAGTAGAGGACTCTGCTCCTTGACTGGAAGTCATCACCTGCAGAGTTGACTTTTTGAAGATTAGGTCTTTACTCATCACTACATGTTGTCTACTGAAGCATGAATACATGTCCAGGAAGTCTCAGCTTCTCCATTAGGCAGATACTACATAATCCGTTGCCACATAACCTCTCTGATAAGTAAAACTACTGTACCAGAGCACCCCATATTTTGTGGGTAGCAGGAGCTCCTATTTTCCAGCTGAGGGATTCAGCTGGTTTGTAATAGGGCAGGGCTTTGTGCTCATTTGCAATTCTTAAAGATGCTGGTTGCCTCATGTTCCTCAGAATGAGAACTTTTTTTGGGAGCTCCTTGTGTCTGTGTACCTTGTCTAGTTTAATGATCTAAAGGATTTTTTTAAACTGTCTATGCCTTGTTTTAACTTTCTATGCCTTGCTAGCTCTCCACAAAATGGAAGTAATGCTTATCTGAAAAGGGATCTAAAGCTAAATAATTTTTGCAAATACATGTCCATGAATTTATATAACTTAGCATACAAAAAACTGCATTTGTAAGTTGTATTCTGGATCAATTCCATTAATCCAAATGTGTGAGAGACTGAAAATAAACAGTAATGGTTGTAAAAAAACCCAAACAATATTTATTCTTTTATACTTATGTTGAGTACTTTCTTCAGTTTCAGTAAGAACATTTTGTATCTCAGTTGTCAGTGTGTAAGTTTTGCTAGTCTGTTTAGCTACAGGGCTCGAGTTGGGATGTTAATGATAGTAGCAACAGAACAACTAAACAAAACCCCCAAACAAAAAAAAGAGCAAACCTTCTGCCTGGATAGGGAACAGTGTTGGTACCGAGGGCTCTAGCCTGGTGAGGTTCCATTGGTTTTGGCAGGCCCCGCTAACTTTGGCTGATATGTTGGGACATAAATTGAAGTAGTGGAAGGAAGAGCAGAGTTCGCATTTGCTGGAGGCCCTGGTGTTCTCCAGATGGGTGGGTTTTGTAACAGGGTGAGCTTTGATGTTAGTAGTGGCCTGTGACCATTTTATTATATTTTCTTATGTACATCTCATTTTAGTTCCCCTCGTTTACTTCCCTGTTTACCCAAACTGCTGGATTTTCTCCTGTAACCACAGTCTCTTCTGCTTTCCTTTTGAAATTGCTTCGTGCTCTGCTCTCCCCCAGTGTTCACATCCTTCCTCCGTCTTTCTTCCATACTCGTTTTCTTTTTTACTCATTTCCTGTGAAATCTCTCCCTCCCTTTCTCTTCCAGCTATTTCCTTTTCCTACCTTCCTCGTCACATTTTTTTCCTTTTATTGAGTGCTCTCCTCATTGTTGAATTTTACTTTCCCCAAACATCTTTTTTTTCCCCTTCTCCTTGTTTTGCTTCCCTCATGTTCAAGCTTTCTAGATGCCATCTCTTCCTGCATGCCCCTGGTGCAGGTGATGGGCAGAGGAGGTGTGACAGCTGCTTAGGATGTGGTTGAAAACCCATAGGTCACGGGAGTGATAGGGATGAAGCACTCCAAATTATTCTGACCTCACTGTGTTTGCACTTGCCTCCTGCTGAAGGCATGGCCTCCTTCAGAAAGGCCTCAGTTCTGTCTCCTAAGCTTGCACCAGTAGAAGCTCCTGAAGCACTTGATGACTCTTGAGAAATCAGATAGTGCTGTTATGTTTGACAAGACATGGATTTTTGAGACGACCTTTTTATACTTCCTTTTCTTTAGAAGATCTTAATATAGCAAGAAGATAAGAAATAGGATGATACTGTATTTCACTCTTCTCCCCTCCACCCCCAAATGCTTTTTGGTATGAATTCTTGCTGCAGTCTCACAAATTTCCTATGTGATCCTGCTGTGCACATTTTTTTTTTTTTAAACCATGCCTACTGCAATTTCTATATTGTGTGCTATTTGCTTTGCTGCCATGTGCAATGTCTGGTTTTTTTCAGTCTTAACACCTACTACTTGAAAAACAACTTTGTCAATTTTAGTGGTATGCAGCCCTGCAGTGTATTACTACTTGTGACTTTCAGCAGTGTGCTGTATAACATTTACCCTTTTTCCAGAATTTCAGTCTGTCTCCTGCATCTATTACTGAAAACCATTACTGACATCTCTGAATTGGAATGTGTGGCTCCAGGGAGAGTATTTCCTCTTTTACATTTAGCCAGCTAAATCATCAGCCCAACAAGCTATCAGTTCAACAAGCTCTTGCGGAGAGGCTCTCTTTGGTTTTCCTCCTCTCTTTCCTTTTCATCAGTTAGAAGTATTTTCTTACCTCTTTGTATGCTTTCAGCTTAATCTCACTCTTCATCGGTGCTGTTGAACAACATCGATGGAATATTTAATTTGAAGAATTTTTAATTCATGCACTCTACGATAATTGCATAGAATTATTTAAAATTGTACTAATTCTCTTGCACCTCGTTATTCTTTATGATTGGGTGAAGCTAGCTGAGTGTCATCCAGACCCATCTTATTGCACATTGGACTTGAAACTGAATTTTTCAGCAATTAACATTACATTCCCTCTATTCGTGCTAGCAGTAGCAAATTTTGGTGTAAGTATTGGTCACAGAGTAAACCTCTTCTGGTAGCATTGCCGAGTAATAGAAAAGCCTTTTGATGTTAAGACCTAAAAGTCAGAACTGGGAGCTGATCCTGAAACTGTGTGTGAGTAATTCTTACTCACATTACTAACAATACTGACTTAAATTAAGACAGATGAATCCAAGCACAGAATGGTAATTGTTCTGGCAGGGAAAAGGTGACAGTGTTTTTAGAGCTATTTTTATTGATTCATTTTAAAATCTCTCTTATTCCAGTCTGTCCCCCTTTCTTTTTTTCTTGCTCAGAAATAATCTATCAATTGTTTTTGGCTGTAAAGTAAAAGTTGTGTTCCTTTGAAGCTGAATAGAAGGAAACATCATGTCCATGGCTTCGCTGTCTGCATATTAAATATAGTTAGTGATTAAAAATATTTATAATATCTAACCCTTTGATTTTCAGATCTGTTTTTCTATTAAATACCCAAATAGCTTAAGTACCATA
This sequence comes from Pseudotriccus pelzelni, assembly GCA_035584735.1. Taxonomy (NCBI): domain Eukaryota; kingdom Metazoa; phylum Chordata; class Aves; order Passeriformes; family Tyrannidae; genus Pseudotriccus; species Pseudotriccus pelzelni. Next base: position 75,490,908 of record JAWMRA010000001.1, read on the forward strand.
TTTAAGTCTTGAGTTTTGATGCTGAATGATGTATTTATAAAGGTACACAGGAGTAAGTTTAATCAAAGGAATATTTAGATAAAGACTGCTTCATATTAGAAAGGACTCATTATAGGATGATGACTTAGTGGTGAACCCTTTCATGAAGCCTTTATGAAACAGCCCCTAGGTTAACAGGGAAACTAACTCTGTTGTCTGAATATGGAAGTTTTTTTCCCTTGTAATTTTGGAATGACTGTTTTTTGTTTTGTTTTGTTTTCCTGTGAGAAATAGAGGGAGACACAAAAAAATCTGAACAGAATGCTACTGTTCTCATTTTTAAGGAAGAACAAATAATGAGTAACAACTTACAATGTAGTAACACAATCTAAAGGGCCAAGTGATAAATTCATGGAAACGGGTTCTTGTATATTGTTTTGGAGACTAAGCACTTTAGATTGGATTGTTTCACAACCAGCGTGCCTAATTATTGTGTCTGTCACATTCATCTATTTAAATCATTCCCAACTTTTGGATTGCTGCCTAGAATATTACTGCAGTACGTGTTTCAACTGGTTATTGCCTAGTCTCGTGTAACTTCATGAAGGAGGATGATTTTATTTTTTTTTCCAAAGAAATACACGTAAGCGTTGGCTGTATGTTTATAATCTGATAAAAAGGGACGATAGGTTTTGTAATGTTGATTTGAATGAGTTGCACGTGAACTGATGCTGTATTTGTTTTGTCAGGTCAGTGACTTAAGAAGTGCCTTTGCCAAGTCACTTTTATGAGCGAGGACTGCTACGCCCGTGTTCTCAAAATCCTGTCTTTGCCAGCCAGACATTGCCTTCACCTTACACCTGGTGGAAGATACCTCAGCTGTCTCCATTTGCCAATTAGTTGATGGGAAACTGAAAGCAGAAAAAGAATTATTATTATTATTCCTGGGACATGAACAAATGACTGCATTGCTTTTCTCGTGCAATCAGTACCGGCAAGCAACCGTCAGAGAACTTCTATTCTATCAAGGAGTGCCGTTGCATTGATGGACCTTGGCTTAAAACTGGTGCATCCGTGATTACAATCAACAAATCCACGTGTTTTACAGATAGAAATGCAACTGAGCATGCATTTTCCCAGCCAAAAGTCTACAAGTGGGACTTAATGATTGATGAGTGACTGCTTGCTGATAAACTTTTTCTCTGCTTATTCTGCTTTGTGTGTGTTGGACATCATTAATCGTTCCCGACTGTTTTGTTTTGGGGTTTTTTAACTTTCTTTTCAATTGGAATTGAAGTTATTTTTTTTCTGATTGTTTTTTCCCCTCCTCTCTCCTTCTTTCGTTTTGGAAATTTCTTCAGCATAATTCACTTGACAGCAACTTACAAGTTCAAAATCAACTTTTCATCATGGCTTTGAATGTTACTCCTGTAAGAGATACAAAATGGCTGACATTAGAAGTGTGCAGGCAGTTTCAGAGGGGAACTTGTTCACGCTCTGATGAAGAATGCAAATTTGCACACCCCCCTAAAAGTTGCCAGGTTGAAAATGGAAGAGTTATTGCCTGCTTTGATTCCTTAAAGGTAAGGAAAAGAAACTGCATGTGTAGTAGAAATGCTACTACATCGTACTGAAAGTAAAATGTGAAATGATGAGTTACGACTAAACCAGGTTAATCAGAAAGTGGTTTGTTCTTGGTAAGCTGTATATTAAAACAAATGTTATTTGTCATAATGTTTGTTTATTTCAGGTTTTAAGATTTCTTTCTAAGGGTTTCTTTTTTCAAGTGTCACTGTGTTGTTTACAAAAATTGCATATGACTGTGGAATACAGGATTGCTTCCAGCTGGTAGGACTATTGTATTCTCCTGAGTACATTTTATGAATTATAATTGTTTCATGGCAAATGAAAATACTCAGTGACAGAGTACAAGGACATTCCCAGAGTCCTAATGAAACGAATCTTTATATATGAAGAGTGCAGATTCTCTCATTCAGATCCACAGAAGTAAGAAAAGTCTATCCATTACTTCAATTTTGACACAACGGATTGTTTTCCCTTGGCATTGGAGACTCAGATAAATTAATAGCATTGGTAATTACATGTATGGATAGTGCAGATAAAAGAATAAATTTAGAACAGAGTGAAGGGATTCTCTCCTTTGGAGGATATTTAGCAATTATGTTGTTAGGTCATCGGCTTCTTCTGATTTCGTAATATTATCAGGCACACTTTGGGAAACTATTTTAAAGATTCTGTGAAAATACTTCATGTACTGCATAAAAGAAGATTAATGACCCCGTGGGATTTGAGGAGTACACAGTGTTTTTGATGACGATACATTTGTGTTCTTGTGTCAACAGAAGGAAAAAGCTTATTTCATATAAATAATTAAAGGGCAGAATTGAGCATTACAGATTTTATTTTGAAAGTTTTAGCTGTGGCTTTATCTTCTGGGCATGGGAGAATGTCTTGGCTTGCTTTTAAAATTTAGCTCTGAGGATCAGAATTTCAGTTAACAAGCCCTCTCTTACTGTGAAAACATCAGTGTGAAACAGAAGAAAATTCAGGGTTGTTTATTTTCATTATAACTTTTTTTTAATGCAGTGCAAGGTACTATGCTGGATATCTTCCTTCTGCTTTTTCTCATTTCTTCTCTTCTTCTGAAGATTTAGAAGAAAGTATCTCAGGAAATGTTAGTGAGAGGGTTATGTTTTGTATGTCCTGTAAGCCAGAAGAGCACCTTTGGAGTCATGGCAGTATGTCACCGGGTGCTATTAATGACCTTAATCCATGGATTACTGCTGATAAACTGTAGCAGCTTCTTTGTAGATGTTCTTGTATATTGGTTGTCTGCCAATGGGATCTTTTTTTTTTTTTTAATAACAGGCAGACTAGTGTCTGCAGCAAGTGGGCAATACTCCACTTTTACAAAAAATAAGCAGGTCAGTAGAAGGTTTTTTTATGTACTATTATTTTCCTATTGTAAAGACTCGGGGATGGGCTGGGAGGCTGGACACGGGTAGCAGAGCTCGATCACCCCTGGACTGGCAGGGAGGTGGATCTGCTGCCACTGCATCATCCTGGTCGAAGCACTGATGCACCTGTCCTTGATGCCCAAGGACAGTATTGCTGGCCCTGGTAGCACTGCACTGGCAGTGGAAGTGCCAGCTTTTAAGCTGGAGACTTTTTTTCAGGGACGGTTATTGCCTGCGAATAAAAACTGGAGTCATAGACTAAGCTAATAATAGCAGGAAGAGAAATCCTGGGGGATCACAGTGGATAACTTATTGACAACCAGCATCATTGTTCAGTGCACAGAAGTCCAAAACTATGTTAAAAATGTAGTTGAAGCAAGCAGCCATGTTTTGTCCTAGTGTGGAAGGACATCTGCCCTGAAGGGGCAACCTACTCCAGCCCAGCCCTGGTGGCTGAACTGGTGCTGCTCTGTCGTGCTGCCCATCATCACCCTCTTCCCAGCTGGCAGAAGGGAGCATGCAACTGTGCCTTCTGTCTTGTGTCTTCTAGTTGGGTTTAATGGGTTAAATTGCTGGTAAAGATGGCATTATACCAAGAAGCCAGACTGTGGCTTGAAGCAGCAGAGGTGGAGGTACAGGTTTGTTCCCACCAACACTGCTGCCTGCAGAGGGAGGTCCGATAATGGGATGACATTCCCATTGCAGCCTTCACCTGCAGCTCCTTGCCTCTGAGCGTGAGTGGGAGCTGTTCGTTTTGGTGTGTTACCTGACCCCGCAGTGCACATGAAGCTGTCAGGGATCACTAGGAGTGCATGGCTCTGGGCTCTACTGGCTGGTGCTCTCACAGCCATTGCCTCAGTTATTTGGAAGAGTGTTCGTAAATCGAGGTACGTACAGCAAGAATGTGCCTGGTTAGCTCAGTTTGTGTATATTGCTGGTTGAGGGACTTAGGTCATTAGTCAAATAAACCTATTTGATGTGTAGCTTTTGGAAATACTGCTGTTAATCATACAGTTTCAGAGTAAGGCTTTGGCACTTAACAAGCAGCATACCTTCTCATGTAAATAAACAAACAGAACTGTCTAGAATTTTAGATAAAATCAGAATTTAATTTAAAAAAAACCCCAAGAGCTGCTTTCCTTGCTGAACATTGAACCACATTTTAATGCAGGCAATTATTTAGCATTTATTTACATAGCATCTAAAGCATTGGAGACTTAGCCTTTTAACTGTCTTAGTTTGGTGTACCTGCTGTAAAAATAAATTACAGTGAGTATGTTGAGTCTTTTTGAATGAATATCTACCCAGGGAAGACAGAAAATTTTTTTAGTCTCTGATAGAGTTATTTTACGTTTGGTTGGTGCCTGGTATTTAACAGCTGCTCCCTAAGAAGTCAGTCAAACACAAGATACAGTACTCTGAGACAGACTCTCCTTTACATGCAGATTGATCAAAAGAGCTCCTGTTTTGGGTAGGGACATATGCTGCCCTGCGTGCCACGTTCTTTCCAGGTTTCCAGAGCATTCAAGGGAACATGGTATCAGTATCTGCCAGCTGGATTAGGCTGCCAGAGCACCAGCATGAACCTAGAGGAGAGAGTCCAGTGAAGAGTCACAAAGATGGTGAAGAGACTGAAGCATCCCTCCCTTGAGGAAAGGCTGATAGAGCTGGGACTGTTCAGCCTGGGGAAAGCTCAGGGGCCTCCCATCAGTGTATATAAATCCCTGCAGGGAGGGTGCATAGAGGCCAGAGCCAGGTTCTGTCCAGTGGTGCCCAATGACAGGACAAGAGGCAATGGGCACAAACTGAAACACAGGAGGCTCCCTCCGACCATCAGGGAACAGTTTGTCACTGCGCACCAAGGACTGGCACAGGCTACCCAGAGAGGATGTGGATTCTCCATCCTTGGACATAATCAGAAACTGCCTGGAATATGGTCCTTGAACAGTTATCTCTATGTGACCTGCTTGAGCAGAGGGATAGACCAGATGACATCCAGAGAACCATTTCAACTTGAACTTCAATCCCGTGACTGTGTGACCAGAAACACCTTCGCATTGGCTTGCCCGTAGCCTTAGGATTTTTCTAAGCCAGCAAAAGCTGGCTTCAAGACTGAAGGATATAATCCCAGTCAGGGACACCTGCCTCTGTGCTGTCCCATGTCCTCCTTTGTGCTCCCACTGCTGTCTTTGCGCTTGTGCAGTGCCCCACTTTGGGAACCTGAGTTGTTGCTGTATTTGCTGCAGAAGGGAGAGGGACTGTGTGGCGCCAGCAGAGCACTGGGTCACTTCTGCTGGTTACAGTACTGTGGCCCGAGGCTGGGCTTCTGGGGTAACATATTTGCATCAGAATCCAAATTTTTATTAAAGAAGTATATTTGTAGGTCCTGTGGTTCCAAGTAAAAGGTCAACAGAACTTAACAGACCTTGTTTGTTTTTAACTGAGAAGGGATTTTTGGCTCCCAATACCTGTCCTTGCAATACTTGACTTTAAACCCAGCAAAAGTTGCAACAGCAACCCATTGGACTGATTACAGTTTTAAGCATCTAAAATGCTGTTGAAGACTGTCTGGGCTCTGAATATCCTTCATCTGTGAGGTGCTGCAGGCTAGACAGAAATAGCTAAAGACTAATGAGCCTGGGTCAGATTCAGGCCAGAAACTTTCTGGTTTCAAGCCAGGTTCTGCTACATAGGCTTCTGAGATGCAGCTCAGCATTTGTTTCTCTCTCTCTGGTGAAAGACAGAGTCTAGTCTGTTCTGAACGGGCCATTTTTGGGGTGAGTGCAGGTGGATCATCCCTGTGCACCCAGTGGATGATGGATGCAGCAGTCGGACAGATGCCTGCCTGTTAGCTGGCCACAACATCGCCTCCAGCAACAGGGCTCTGCTCAGCAAAAGCCCCACGTGACTTGGCCAGCCAGTGTGGCCACGCAGGCACACCCAAAACTGTACCGGGCAAGTGACCTTGCAGAGCTTAATGTGAGGATGAAAGTGTCTCCGGGCTAATCCGGTTGACTGTGCCTGAGGTGAATGAAGGGGAACTTTCATGGCAAGGCCCTGAGCTCTGATAGTGAGTGGGAAGATAGAGGGTGCTGAGGAAGCACTGCCAGAGCCAGAGCCTTGTCTGCTGCCTTAAACCCTCCTGAAACCTTTTTGGAGCCTTTACAAGCTCTCCTTTTGATGCCTTTGAAAGGGTCAGTCAAGTGACCTGTCTAACAGGAAAGTTTTAATTTCAGGAACTGTTTCATTTATATTTTTATACTTCTGCCCAGGTTCAAATAGCTTAATTTAAAAGTGAAGAACATGGATGTGTAACACTTAATGTATAACATTTAGATCCTTCCAAGTTGGATACTATAAGCAAACCTGTTTTCAAGGCTTTCTTGTCCTGCTAGTACTAAAGAACGAAATCTTTTCACAGGAATACTAATATATAACTTAATGTGTGCAGACAAGAATATGCAGCACTTTGCTGTGTTTGAATCAGAATTTAAAAAAGAGAAAAACATTAAAATAAATGGTGATGTTTAGGAGGGGAAAAGGGGAAAAGTTTGGCAGATAAGAAAATATGATCATGTGCATTTTCTGGGAGTTAACTCTTGTGTTTGTAGGCAAGTCTGGATTTTCAATCCTGGTGTTATTTCTTGACCGAGATTTATAACCTTTCTGCAGGTTGTCTACTAGAAGTATATGTTGTCTAAGCTAATACAGATAACAGAGAAGGTATCTTGAAGATACTGTCATTGCAAGTTTTATGGTGGTAACAAGGAAGTGAAAGCTCCTTTAGGGCTACAGATAACTTTTTCTGTATCTTTTTTAGCTATTTACTAGTGTCTAAACACTTCAAACTCCTCTATTTATTGAGCCAACAGACTACTGTGAACTGTTCATTTGCATTTTCATGAAAGCCTTTTAATAATATGCTTATCTGGTCTCATTTGGCACCACAAAATAAAAAGTATTTGAAAGCTGCACACAGAGAGCTGCTTACCAAGTTAAAAGGGTTACAGGGAAAAAAAGGAAATTTTAGGAATATCCACTTTGCTGAAATATCTGGAACTGAAAATAATCTGTTTAAGATGGCCTCAGCTTTATTTAGAAAAAGGGGGGAAAAAGTCTTTGTAAGGTAAGCAGGCTGTTTGTACAAGAGTTAGCTCAGGCCAGGTATTCATTTGCCTTCCTGTGATTCCTTTTGTGGGTCTAAATGTTTTACAAATGTCAAGGACTCAGGATCATCTCACACTTGAAAGTACATAATACCTGCTCGTATTTGGCAGGTAAGGCATTCTGGACAGACTATAGATGAGTGTGGAAAGGGGATTGGCTAGTTTTGTCTATACTAGAAAGTATTTAAATGGATGTTTATAGTGTCCTAGCTGACTGAATTTCTGCCCATCACCTGGTTATGTGGTGTGACACTGTTCAAAGACAAGGTGAGTTCAAGGGCTGTGCCTGCAGCTGGTGGGAAAGAATGACTAAAATGGGCGAAGTGATTTCTCTTGGGCAACAGAGTGGCTTATACCTTCTGGGCCCATGAATTTTGCCTACTTTGCTGCACAGTGACCCAGTTTCAGCAGACTATAGGCTGCCCTTTTCAGCAGCTGTGGGTTCTAGGAATGTGGAAGTTGTGGGGGGAAACCTTCCAGTGGAGGATGCATAATCCAAATGTCACTCTTCTTGCAGAGCAAAAACTTTCTTTTTCACCCACCTCTGTTTTTTCTTGCAAAAAGTCCAGTAAATTCCAGGTAGTCTGAGAACGCTACCTGGCAGAAGTTTTCACGTGTCTAAGTTGCTGCAAAGTGTGGGCATGAAGAGAAGGGGTCAACCAAGGCCAGTTTTAGATGACTGAGAGTTAACTCTGTAGGCCCCATCTGTATTCAGGTATCAGTGGCCACCCTGGGGCAGACTTAAACCAGCCCGACTTAGACCGGTGACCAGTAATGGCCAGTAGCGGATATCTTGGAGGTGGTCTGTAAACATGCAGTAGCTTCCTGGTGTTTTCTACTGGCTCCTTGTGGTGTGCTGTCCAGGCATGGTATGCTTGTACCTAATAGCTCTCAGTGACCATCTTTCCACTCGATTTGCCCTGCTGTTTTTTGAACCATGTATACCTCCAGCACCCACAGCATGTCACAGCAAGGACTTCCACAGCGTCATTATGTAGCATGTGGAAACCAACTTCTGTTGTTCTTCCCAAACCTCCTTGTCTCATGGATGCCCCTAGTTCTTGCACTGGAAAAGCAGAAGAGAATCTCCTGTGCACTGTCCTAAGGATGAATCTGGGTGGGTTTTCCCAACTGACACCTCTCTGGAGGAGACATGTTTCTCCCCAGTGAGATCAAAGGAAGGCTTATGAGAGAAGGCTCATTGTTTTAAATCTGCTTTGTGAAAATACCGTTCCCAGGACAGGTATGATTCCCAAAGACCCTGCTTTTTGAAACTGTAGCAATTTTGGGGCGCAGAATAAAGTGCAAGGTGTTAGATGCTACATGAAATTATGCCATCCTATTTCCTGAGATTCTATTTCTCTTTATACCCAACCTGTGCAACTGTGAGCAGCTGCTTAAAAAGAGAGGGTTACATCCAGGCTTGTGTCCTATCACAGCTAGCTCCCCATTTTTATCTCTGTTTGGGCAATCATGCAGCCATGCAGCTTGTTTGAATTGATTCAAAGGAAAGGGAAAAACTGCATTAAATATAAGATGAAACTACAAATTTAGGCAGCACCATCTTGCATAAATTGAGATAAAGGAGGTCTAAGAAGGGGCAATCTCTTTTTGAAGACCCCTTCCTTATCTCCGAGTTTAGGGACTCTTTAGTATTTCCTGTGTGTTCAATCACCTGTTCTTGTTTGTTTTCTGAAAAAAACCTTTATTTTTACTTTGGAGTGTTCCCCTGTAGTCCTCCCAGCAGGCACAACACTTCCTTTTTCCTGTTTATTTTCCTCCTATCTATTCGTGCAGCTGTCTCCATGCCAGCACTTCTGGCTTGGAAGGGTTAAAAGGGAAGTAAGATTAAAAGCCAAGTAGCTGAACTGCTGGGCTGACACACTTCAAAATCCATGAGCTTGTCTTAAATTGGTTAGGAGAGGAACTGCAGTAAGCCTTTAACTGTTGTGTTACACGATGTTTAGCACTGTTTTTTTTAATTCTGAAGTTCTCTTTTTTAATTCATGAAGCTCTCCAGGCTGTCACTAGTATCACCTGTCATCACCCGACCTGCCAGATTTTAAAACTATACACCTTGCTCTAACTTAAGTTCCATTCTCAAAGGAGAATCTGGCTGGATGCCTGATCACTGTGTTACCCAGACCCTCTGAAGTCATTGGAACCCCCTGTACCCTGTGGTGCAGTCCAGTGGCAAAGCCTCTTGATGGTCAGAGCAGATGGTTTTCACGAGCAGGAGACGTGTTGCAGCAGCCTGTGCCTCCTCTGGCCTGCTAGGGCTGCCCAGTGTGAGCGAGTGGGTGTTACCAGCAGGTCCCACTGTTGGTTTCACAGCATTAGAACTTGCTGAGCAGGTCACCTGGCCCCTGGCCTGGGAGGATGATAAGCACTAGGAGCAGAAATGGTTGAAAGCAAAAGCAGTTAAAGAACAGTCACAGAAGGAGGTAATACAAATCTGTCGTCTTGTTCACTGAATCATGTTATCCTGAAGGGCTAAAGGAATATTTAGTAGTTCCTGGGCAGTTGTCTTTGCTGGGTTGAGTTAACTCTTGGAGCTTACTGCTTCCAGAAGAGACTTGCAAAGAGCATTCCCATGTCGTCTGCCTAACTCTTCATGTCAGATGCAGCTGCTACTTGGTTATCAGTCAAAGATTAATTACATGAAGAAGAGCAGCAAGGCAGATTAGTTAGAGCCACAGGAAACCTTGTATGAAAGGGCATGGTGTTTGGCAGATGTTCTTCAGATTTTTGGGCACTTGGGGGTGCTTCATATACCCATCAATTCACTGTGTAGTTCTTGTTGCTGCACCAATCCATGCTCCCCTAAGCCTTATAATAACCAGTTTGTGGGTGTAGCGAAGGCAAAATTCAATCAGAGTCTCTGACTCATCCCATCACTAGGATTTTGAACACAAGAGCAATTGCTCACTGCCCACTCCTCCCCCACACTCCCTATTAACTCAGGTCACTCACTGTTCCCACAGGCTTGCTCCCTCCAGGTCTCCCCACCTACTCCTTTATTTTTCTGGCAGGTGGTTCCTCTTTCATTCCAGGCATTTTTTTCCCCTTGGCCCTGTGTATGTAGCTTTCTCTCAGCTCAGGCGTCAGCTGTTCTTCACAAGCTGTTATACTTTGACTGCATCATAAAATACAAAAGACACGGTTGTGCTGAGATGCAGAGAGCTTCCTGATGGAAAAGCCTAGCAGAGGCAAGACCTGTCTTCCTATTAGTCCAGGTCAACCCCAGCATTGGAAAGATATTTTAAATCTAAAAAGCAGCACAACAAGGATTGGGGAGTTTATTTGCAAGTCTGTTTTACAACTGTACCCCTCTCCCAATTTCTGTCTCCTCATCTGAAGACTGGCATCTTGTTTTTGAGGAGATGGACTTTGTTGGAAACCTGTTTTAATAAAAGGAAAGCTGTTGTGGTTTTAGAGATGTTAGGACACATATTTGAAAGCTTGCTGTGAAGTACAATCTCCACAACTGAAATGCAGGAGGAAATTATAAGCATCTCTTTTCTTCCTCATTGATGTTTGCCTTGTGGCTGTGAGCATTCTCTGCCACTCAGGATTAGATTTCTGCAAGGTCTTGACTGCAATAAAGAAGAAATTGAGAATGGTGAAAAGAAACTGTCTTCTCGTCTGCTTTGTTAATGAGTTGTATGACAAGGTGTTGTGAGCAGTGCCTCAAAAGTCAGATAGCCCCAATGCCTGAGAAGATCAAATCATTGAGCAGTAAAAACAAAGAAGTAGAGAATAAGTAGAAAACTGCATGAATACAGATGAGGAACATAGCAGCTGTGGTGCAGCACCCTTGTGTGCACTTGGTGGCTCAAGGGGCCAAGAAAGCCATCCTGCTCCCTGTGGGCAGCTGTCACCCTGGGAGCTCCTGCGTTGCTCCACAGCGTGGCACTGTGCGATGCCATGCTCCTGACTGACAGGTGATCTCGTGCAGTCGCTGCAGTGTTGATGTACCCTTACTCATGAGGTGTTCTCAGCCCTGGCTTCCTGACAGGACTGCTTGGCTTGAATGTGAGGGGATCTCTTGTGTGCAATGTCACAGTAGCTGCGTGGATGGCCTGGGCTAGCAGCAGGTGTGCTGCTGCCACCTCACCTGCATGTCCCATAGGCCAGGCAACTTTTAAACTTTGTAAAAACACAATTTATTTACTGTTGCTTGACATTCAGCTTGGGCCTTGAGCACTCCACAGTGAAGCTATGCCTCTGACTGAATGGGTTCATTTACCATCTGACATGTTGTCCGGAGAGGAGCTTACTGAATGTAGTCTGGTGGCACCTGTAAAGATACACAGTGGCCATGAGAACTGTCCAGTGGTGATTCAAAAGCTAACTGAGCTGCTGGGACCTTATCTGTTGATTCATGGTGAGCCAGATAATAAAATCAAGCATGTCAGACACTAAACCAAACCCCCCTGGCTATTATCAACCAGGCCTCTAACCTTCAGCCACAGCCAAGTAAAACACTGAATGAAGGCCAGCTTTTTAAGCTAGATATAAAATGTGAAGGTCAAGAGACGTATAATGCTTTTTTTCTGTTTTTCCCTAAGATCACTTGCTTGATTAGGCCATCACTTTAAAATTAATATGTACTTATTTGTTGTGGATAGGGCATGAGCCTTTGGGCTTGATTCAGTTGCCCAGTCAGAAGCATCTGATTCTATCTGAGATTCCCTAAGAGTACTCTTGACGGCTTTTCAGTGACGTGTCAGAGGAGTGTGTCATGTCTGCTGGCACCATGCAGCAGTCCAGGATATCCCAGAGTGCTCCAGATGGTCCTACTGACTTCTCTGTGGCAACAGTGAAGCCCTTCTTGAGAGGTGCTGTTAGCTCTTTTACTAACTGGAAACCCTGACGTCAACTGCTTTGAATGAAAATGTGGACAGTGCATTTGCCACAGCGATGACCTAGCTAAGAGGAAAGCTGGGGTATAGGTTTCCCAGGAAAAAAACTGTCTTCTGTAGCAGAAGAATGCCCTTGTGGAGACCAAGAAGGGGATGAACATTTTCAGCATGTAATTTATAGTTCACCATTAGTAACATGAACAGCTAATGCAAATTCATTTATTTGAAATAGTTGTGACCCATGTAATTGGGCTCTTTTCTTGCGATCTATGATAGAAAAGAAAATCTCTCTGGGCAGAGCAATGTTATGATAGTGAACTCAGCCTATTTAAAAATAAAAAGATGGGCAACCTTTCGCAAATTTAAATTAAACAGCAGCCACTACTGCTGCTTCATGAAGATTTTAAAGCTAGAAATTAACTAGAATACACATTTGAAAGAACATGGAAGTTACAACAAAGAAATCCTGTTCCCCTAACGTACCTCCATTACATTATTTGCAGATGTGAACATATGAACATATGTCAAGTGCCATCAAATATGCACGTAATTGATTTCTGATTCAAAAGGGGGGGAAATATTTGCTTTTCAAACAGTGTCTCAATGGTGATTTTCTTAAAGTAGTGGATGATAGTGAATGTCATGAAAATGCAGGCTATTCCTCAAATGCATTTTGCCTTACCTGTGTGCTTCAAAGCATTGGTGATACCATATATGTTGGTGTTGCTAAAAATGGAGGCATGGGATTTGCATGTGCAGAGTTGAAGGTGTGTAGATATAGCTATAGAGATACTGTAAGCATCTGTAAATCACAGTGTTAGTGTGAAACAGATTGTGTGGTTCTTGATGAACGTGTTGATGCTGTTGAAGTTCCAGCCTGCCACAGTTCTCGGTATAAATCAATATAAATATTAATTTGGTGCAAAACTCTCATTCCTTCAGCGAGAGCTGTGTTAACTGATTAGTATGCATGAACCAGTTTGTGTTTGAAGTGCAGGAAACGTCTACGAGTCTCCTTCTTTAATTGAACCTTCTGGCTATAATTGTTTTTAGCCTGGATTCTTGAGGAAATGAGGCTTACACAGTCAGTCAGCTTCCCTGGCCTTCCTTCTGTGCTAACTTCTGAACCCACTGGCCAGTTTCAACCATATTTGACAAAGAGATCATTGTCTCAAGGATAATTAAGTTCCTACAAGTTTTATAAAAACAGGTAGTCTAATACTAAAGTGAAGAGAGAGTCCTATAAGCCCTTCCAAATTGAAGAGTTCTTAGAGAGTGCAGACAAGAAGTGATCCTTAAAATACAGTTAGCCACAAGGAAGCTGAGGTTTGGGATTTGCCATCCAGCATGTAAAGCCCCTGCCTTCATTTGTGTCAGTGCTTGCAGCATTACCCATTTAATGATACAGTCTTTGTGTTGGGCAGAGCTGTGGCACAGAGTGGCCTACAGCCATTCCCTCTTACCTTTAGCCTCTGCTTGCTTGTTGAGCATAGTTTTCATGATATTTTCCATATTCAGTCTTTTCAAATAGCAGATTTATCTTACTGAGTCGTTGGTGAAAGCTCATCTGGAAGGAGGGGGTTTGCAGTTACCATCTCTGCTGCTAGGTTTCTTGAGGCATTTTTTTTCTTTAGGCAGCCACTTGAAGAAAAAAAAAGAAAACTGTCCTGGAAATAAAGGTGACTATGCTTTATGTAAGAACCATATGCCGTTTTATCCTGAGCTCACGGCATCTCATTTTGTTTTGGGGCAGCAGCCCACAAGGCTCTTCCTGTGTCCTGGTGCAGGAGTAAGATGGTCTTTGGAATTACTCAAGGTTGGCCTAAGAGATATTCACTCTTACTTTCTTCTCCCAAACTTGACATTGTTGCAGTTTAATTAAGTTCTCCACTGTTCCATATGTAGGTGATATTTTAAACAAGTACTACTATAAAAAAACCATTTAGCCAGTTTTCCCTAAAGCACCAACAGTGCTATAAACAGGTTTTCCTTTATCAGATATTTCAGTATGCCAGCTGTTACAATATATATAATGTGTTTAATGAGCAAGGGAGTTTATTATTAGGTAATTGAATACGGCTGTTCTTTCTAATTAGTTATTTGCCTTTCAGTCCTGGATGTTGCAAAAAGATCCACTGTGATCTGTGTCAGCTGTATCTCGGTGTGCTTTGATTTGCTGTAAAGCAGCTGTGCATCTCAGCCAAGCTTGAGAGAATCATGGATATGAAAGTAGCAAAAAAGTTTTTAATATGAAATGAAAAATGTTATCACTGGCTAATTAAGTAGAAAGTAAAGTTAATTAATTCATGACATATCTGTATACATGGCCAAATTCTGTGTAGTTGATTAACTTATTGATATAGATGTGGAAATATCAAATGAAAAAGTAGTGCAGTAAGTTAATAAATGTGCAGTATCTTTAGAGGCCATAAAGAAATGGTGGCAAATCGATTTTGTTTCTCTTCAGCAGAAGTTAATTAACCGATATACCTAAAGGTTTAGTTGATCCCAGCATCCTTGTGATCTTAGATGGCTTTATCGCTTGAAATGAGATGCAACTAGTGCAGCCCAAAAGGAGACAGCATGACACTGGTGAGGCAGCAGAGCGTAGTGGTAAACAATGGTGCCCTGCATCTCTGCAGATACTGGGAGGAAACCACAGAGAGTATAACACAGTTTGGAAAAGTGTGCTGGGTTTTCAGTGACATTTCCTAGAATAAAGCAGACACATAGAGGAAAGCTGCAGACAGATGTGCTGATGTTGCATGTAACATGAAGGAAGCTTCTCTCTAAACTCCTTGTTTTCTGGTGATAAAAGGTCCAGCTGGTACAGAGAGCATAGGAATACCAATGTTGTTATGAGCATGGTTGGATGGCATTGCATGTTCTCTGGTTTGGCTGTTTAATTTAGACTCGCTTGGAGAACAGCATTATCATACAGAAAAAAATTTACCATGCAACTGTAGACAAAGAAAAATGAAAAAAGCCCTCAAGTGATTTGAATGGAGGCTGAAGCTTTTTGATACAGTATCTGCAGGATCGTTATTAAAATTCAGTTTGATTTTTTTGACTTTGCATTTCTTATGTGCACGCTGTGTCCAATTAAACCCCCAGTTTAAATAGATAACCATAATTTATCAATATAAATACAGCAACTTTAACATGCCTTCCCTTCCACAAAGAACATGGAGGAGATGTCCTTAATTTTTATTTAATTACAATTTTCTAAAGGTGATATTTTTCTCTATTTGCTCTATAGGGCTGCATTTGTCTGACGATGCAGTACAAACCCCTTAAAAATTTATGTAAAATTTACAGTATTTGTAAATCTGAGCTATAATCTGTGATGACTATGGCTTTCTCTCACACCAGTCTTAACATTTGTGACTGGTAAATCAGAAGATATCAATGTAATATTTAAGCACACCTCTCTTGCAAAATACCTGAGTCGGGCTGTTTTGAGCAGAAATAGTAATTCTTCAGTCTATAAGTCATAGTAACCACTTGCGTCATAGATAACCTTGGGTATTGGAAGATTTTTTTTAAATGGTGGCTTTTGACATGATGTGCTGTGTTATTTGAAGCAAATTGCTTAACAACCCTGTCCTTTTGTTCTCCCCTTTGTGAAAGGGATGTAACTGGGTTTTTTGTTTGGTTGTTTTTTTTTTTTACTTATACTCTCTCTTTCTTTCAGAAAGAGGAGAAATTACTAAGCCGTTCAAGGTTAGTAGGGAGAGACAATACTTTCTATTAGACCTGCTATCATAGCTGGGGAAAAAACAAACCAACTTTTGTGCTCACAAACCCTTCTTTGGGTCATATTTATAGAGTGTCTTGGAAATACAGAGTGTGCCTGTCAATACTCATTAAAAAAAGAAAAAAAAAGATTATTTTAAAATATCTGGAAGAGGCTGCATCTCTGACGCAACTTATGCACCTATGAGTCCATGGATGCGTAGATCACATACATATATATATATATAGATATTCACATGAAATATTTAGCACATGCTATTGTGCTGCATGAAATATTTAGCGCTAGAGAGGTGGGCCCAGAAGGCTTTGAATGCAGAGTCACTCCTGCAGGGCAGTGGCAATTTGCCCGTGGGTTCTTGACACCCAAAAAACTGGCAGAGCAGGATGAAGCAGTAGAGTTAAGAGGAATTGAGTGCACTGTACATTGCTTCTGCAGCTCAGAGAAGAGATCCATCCCCAAAATTACCTTTGTCTTCCTCTAGCAGCTTGATGGTTGAAGTGGGAGTTGGAATCCAGCGCTCAGGGGAAAAACAAGTCATTAATTTAGGTCCCCTGAATATAGCACCTAAAGTCAGGTCTCCATTTTGAGCTTTTGTCCCAGTTTGTTTAATTTGGGCTCCCCAAAGTGGAGGCAGATTGCATGAGAGCCCCTTGAGCAAGGGACCTTGCCACCTCTCGGTGCACCCACAGCACGGCGCTACCCTGAAGGCTTTGCAGAGAGGAGGTTACAAGTGCCAGTTTGCACTGGAAGAGACTAACGTCTACCTCCCACAGGGAGTGAGACTTCATTTCCAGCTTTTTTAAAAATAAGGCATGCCAGAGATTCTCAAAATCTATCAAGCACACAGTGGTTTTGTTTTCACACTAGGGTATCTACTGATACTTTATCTAATCTTCTCTGTTCTTCCCACTTCTGAGTGGGAAAGTGTGCTCTTCTGTTGGGGTTTTCTCTAGTCATCAAAACTGACTTTTGAAAGATATAAGGCAACATGTGAATACACTTTTTCCTCACCTTTTTTAATTTGTACCTGTAATGCAGCTCTTCAGTGTGAGCTTGGAGGCTCAGAAATCCAGTGAGGTTGACAGGCTTGAGAGGTGGGTTTGTGTGATCCTCATGAAGTTCAACAAGGCCAAGTGCAAGGTCCTGCCCCTGAGTTGTGGCACTGCCACACACAAATACAAGGTGGGTGGCAAATGGATTGAGAGCAGCCCTGAGGAGAAGAACTTGAGGGTGTTGCTTGATGAGAAGTTCAACATGAGTCAGCAATACTTGCTTGCAGCGCAGAAAGCCAACCGTGAAACCCTACCTGGAACACTGCTGCCAGCTCTGGGGTTGCCAAGATAAGAAAGACATGGACCTGTTGGAGTATGTCCAGAGGATGGCCACAAAGAGCCTCTCCTAAGACAGGCTCAGAGAGTTGGGATTGTTCATCCGAGAAAAGAAATGGCTCTAAGGAGACCTTAGAGTGGCCTAAAGGGGGCCTAAAAGAAAGCTGGAAGAGAGACTATTTACAAGAGCCTGTAGTGATGGGACAAAGGGTGATGGCTTCAAACTGAAAGAGGGCAGATTTAGATCAGATATTAGGAAGAAATTTTTTACTCTGAGGGTTGTGAGACATTCTTGGGGCTGTAATTGCCTTTTCCATGGTTTATCACACCTGTATCTCCACTGTCAGTCAGCAGTTGATAAAGCATCCAGGATGTTCTCTTCTGCCCTGGCCAGTTCCATCTCCAGGTTATAGCCAAACACCTTCCGATCTGTGTCTGCACGAATGTGTGGGGTTCACGTCACTGGCTAGAAATACTCTCTTCTTTCATGATGGTTTTCATTCTCGCATTTCATCGTCTTCTGTCGTACTCTGATGCTTCTCTCTTCCCATTCCCAAGAAAGCAAGAGTCATCACCACTCTTCTTCTGGAGCTTCTGAAAAACACAGATCTAAAAATCACAGATCAGGTGTCCCAGAGATATGAAGCTTAACAGTGTAATCAAAGCAGTTGTTTCTGCATCTGTGACATCTGAGCCGATGTCCTCATGAATGACTTCTCCTGCAATTGATCCCATATCCAAATAATCGTGAACCTCCAGTTGATTTCATGGGGCACTTCACTGTTCCCACGCTTCCTGTACTTTTCTAAGTGCAGTCTGTTTTGCCTGTTTCTAGTACAGCGCCTCAATGGTTTTTCCCCTACCTGGGAAATATAAGTGCAACAGGCTTTCCCTTTGACGGAACTATATACTTTTTGAAGCTGTATTTATAAATCCATTAATTTAAATACTTTGGGAGCTCTCAGTTATGGTATCACAACATGGTGTCCTACCTGTACATTTCCTTAAGGATTCTTTCAGAGGAGAAAAGCCATTGACACTCATAGTCAAGTGTTCTTCAAAATTATCTGACCAGTGATGTGCATCAGGATGTACTTAACACTGTTTCTGTGAACAGCAAATTTTTTCTTGCTCCTGAGGGCTTTTTTAGAAAAAAAAAGAAAGAGAAAAGGAAATCTGTAAGATTTATCTTCCTCTCAGTTCTCTTTTTATTCTGAAAGGAATGTTTCATGCTTTTGCAATGGGTGTGTGTGTTGGACTCTTTGTTTTCTTTTGCTTTTTTCTTCTCTTCTGTCAAAATTCCATCTCTGTTTCCCATCAAGGATATGTGAAAACTATTTTCAATATATACCATTAAATAGTTTTCTTGTTCTTATACTACTCCCTAGGCATCTGCTGCTGACTGCTTTTGGAAACAGGATACTGAGCTAGATGGACCTTGCTCTAACACAGTACAGCTGTTTTATTTTCTTAAATGCCGAATCATTCATCAAAAAAAGTGACTTTTATTTATTTGCTTGTATGCAGCTGCAGTGGCTCTAGAGAAGCAGAGTCTGAGGTTTGCTCTTGAGAATATGAAGACAAATTCAGAGGTGTACAACAGCTCGTCTAAGTAATTATTGAAGTGTTCCTAATTGTAACCTTCTGTTGAATACAGGAGCAATGAGCATGTGTTGCAATGAAGTGTGCAACTTGCAGAAAGTCTGGATGTTGGAGAAGAGCTGGAGACCGCAACAGCAGGGAAAGAGGGGAGCTACCCCAATTACGTTCTGGAGGGAAATAAAGAGTGACAGAGGGGAACAAAACTTGCACCAGCCTTGATAGCTGTTGTTGTCACTGCTCTGGAAGGGGAATAGGAGAGAACTGAGCGTGGGGAGGTGTCCAGGTTCCGTAATACCATATCAAAACTGTAGGTGGTAAATGTTTTATTAAATAGTTTAGCAAAACATTAAGGTCCCAAAACTAGAACCGTTCACATCTTCTTTTTGAAACTTCTGTTTTAATACTAATTTTGATCCTTAAAGATAATAAAAAATTAGTGGGTGCTTTTATTGTTTGTTTTTTAGAAAGCAGTCAGAGAAATGTGAGCTCTGTTGCCTTGTAGTGTTCATTCTTTTGGTATTCAGATTCGTTTACCACTGAACTTTAAACCGGGTTGTGGTATGCTGCAGAGAGCCCAAATGTGGCAGAGAATCATAGAAATACTAATGACACTGGACTAATGAAAACGGTCTTATAATGATAGCTTGAGAGAACTAGGAATCTTTTACAATTCCTAGGTATTAATTTTACCTGTTTATGTGGCCATATATAAATAGGAAAGTTTTCTTAGTATGAGGATTTGTGTTCACAGAATTTTCAACCAATTTCTATATTTGGACATCAAGGGTAGATGTTTACTTTATTTTCACGGTACTTTTACCCATTTTATCATCATAACTAATTTTGTAATGAAGTACATTATCATTTGATATAATTATTTTCCACAAGGTTAATTTTTTACTTACTGAAGTTTTATTGTTTGATGCCTTCACCTTCTACCTCTATATTCTTTTTTTTTTTTTTTTTAAAGGAGCTAGAAATTTTGTAAACCTTCACCCTTTTTGAACGTTATAAATTGTCAGAGCATTTACAGATACTGGGCTTTGTTGACTTGTTGCTCAGGAGTTAGTTGAAGTTGGCTGAATGTCTGTCCTAAATACTTCCTGGCTGTGGTACTTGGAATAGCAGTTTTCACTTCTCCGGTGATGGCGAACTAGCCAACAGGCAGTATATTTTTATCTGACTCTGCTGTCCTTGAAGCACTTTCATTTTAAGGAACGCCTACGTGTGTTTTTATTCTAGGTTTAAACAGAGAAAAAAATTAAACTTCTGGATTATGAATTTATTTTTTCTGAACTGTAGGGCAGATAAGGAGACATAGGAATATCAGTGTTAGCCCCTGATCTGTTCATGAACATGATCAGAAGACAAGACCAGATGCTGTTTGTTTTGTATATATTACCTTTCTAAACTGAAGAGGATGTTTATCTGAAGGCCATTAAACAAGTGCTTATGTGTAGCTAATTATCTGAGCACACAAGTTCAGGCTGTGTCTTGTGGGATCTGCCAGTGCTAAGGTGAGGGAGATTGGGTTGGGTTGGATAGGGTGCTTTGCTGGCTTTTCTGCTGGTTCCTCAGAGATGGGCATTAGTTTGCAGACAGTACCAGCGAGCCCATGCCTCCAGGTGCAGCTACTCAGAGCCATCCTGGATAATCCCTCTGTCTTGTGGGAAGAGGGAGTGGGAGCTAGGGGCATTGAATATCTGTGGGGTGTCAAAGAGCTGAGGGATTCCACCAACTTGTTGCTTGGATCAAGCCTGCTTGGGCCAGGCACAGGCATGGAGAAATTTCACTAAATCTGATTCCCAGACTGGCAAATGTTCAATCACCTGTACTCTCCTGCAGCCTTAGGGGGTTTTTGGGGTTTCCAAGGATGTTGGAGAGCAGTAGTAACCAACACATTTCTACCATAGCAAGGTTGTCATTGTCCTCTTAGCTGCAGTCAGAGATCAGGGGAGGTTTAGGCTGGATATTAGAAAGAGGTTCTTTACAGAGAAAGTGATCAGGCATTGGAATGGGCTGCCCAGAGAGGTGGTGGATTCACCGTCCCTGGAGGTGTTTAAGATGAGGCTGGATGTGGCACT
>JAWMRA010000001.1:75511766-75542624 GCA_035584735.1 Pseudotriccus pelzelni
GCCCGGCGGCCGCTCCTCGGGCGGCCGCGCCCGACGCCCACCTGCGGCCCGGCCCGCCCCGCCGGGGCCTGCGGGCCGCCCGCCCCCCCCACCCCCGTCCCTTCCTCCCCCGCCCCGGTGCCCGGATCTCTGGCCTGGGGGCTGCCCACGCCCGCTCAGGTGCCTGCCCCGCGGCCCCTTTCCCTCGCCCGCGTCCCTCCCGCCTTCCCCCGGGCGGCAGGACGAGCCCCCATCCCGCCGCCCCCTCCGGTGCCGCGCCCGCAGCCCCGGGCTCCCCGTGGGCGGGCGCGGGCCCGGGGGCGGCAGAGCGGGGGCAGGGGCCGGGGCTCCGGAGGCCTCCGCCGTTCGCCCTCCCCCCCGTTCGCGTGTGCGGGGAGTTCGGAGCGCTCCCGTGTGAAATGCGGCGGAGAAGCTGGGCAGAGGCTGGAACCGGGGGGCGGAAAACCAGTTCCCCGAATGTTGTATCGGGTCAGCCCTCGAGTGCACTTTCGTAGGGGACGTGCCGTGGCCGATGTGCAAGGGGAGTACCTGGATGCTTTCGTGCGGCAGACGAGAGATCTGCCTGCTCACATACCTGCATAGGTATTTCCATGAACTTCCCACTCTTAAAAGTGCAGGACGCCTGCCTCTTTCTCGCTGAAAGTGCCGGCTGTGAGCTTTAGGCCTCATGTGTGCTGGTGTTTTCCCTTAAATTTCCCACGGTCTCGTTGCCAGCCGCTCTATTAGGAACGAAACCCACAGCGGTGAAACACTGGTGCCTGCTGCCAGTTTGTTTTTCTGATCGCTGCGTTGTTTAGATGTACATCAATCAGTCACATGTCGGCAGCTGAAATGCAGCCGGTCGCGCTAAAATAAGGGTAAATGCACCATTTGAAATCATAGCAACCGTTTGAACCATAGCGTAGATGAGAAAATGCCGCTGGCCAGATCATCGCAGACAGAGATCTGTTATTGCCCGTGGAGAGAGGTTGTAATTATATCGCAGAACTGGTTGTAGCTTTGGCTTGGACATCTGGGAGGGAAACCCTTGTAAATAACTTAGTTGGACCAAAGCCGTTGGATTTGCATCTTAATATAGAGTAGAGCATAAAGGTGATGATGATGATGATGATAATAATGGCTAATTGTATGGTCGGGTATGGTCTGTTCACAGAAACTGCCATTCCAGACCAAGGCCTGGGGAAGATGTATTTTGAAATTGGGGAGGAGGGTGAGTAGGGGAAAGGGGAGGGAGGAGGCAAAGCACTGCTATTTTTAAAGACTTGCAACTTTTTCATAGTGGGTATTTCTTAATGTGTGTCTGAACTTTTTCAGTTAGGAGATTTCTAAAGACCAATGTAATGGAGTTATTTTTAATTTATTATGAAAAATGCATTTTCGGTGTCATTGCCGTCCTTACACTGCACATACCTTACGGAAGAACATTTTTTATAGAGTAGACTTTATTCATTAATAAATGCTTTTGGTTTTCCTATATTGAGTCAGCAATACAGATTCATTTCTCTGAATTTATATGCGTAGCTTTTGCAGCTTTGATTGTACCTTGCAGTGGAGTGTCTGCATTCAGACCCCAGCTGACAAGCTGTAGATAGGTGAAGCAGAATAGAAAGCAAGTTGTACTTCCATAGTTACATTGACTCAGCACTGCTGAGAGTGCCTCTGAATGTTGCTCTTATTTTTCTTCTGCCTGCTCTTTTACTGCAACGCTTCACCTTTAGGCTTTTGGTTAGTTACTTTGTGAAATATATGAGCAACACTGGAATCCTCAATTTCACTTATGCAATGTAATTTAAAAGCCCCCGAAATCCTGAAAGTTTTAGCAAATCCAGATAATTTTAGTTGAGTTGTAGTTGAAAGGAGTATGGTGTGTTAAAAAGATGTAGTTTCAGCAAGGGTACCAGATTTTTTCACGTTAACTTCCCTTATCTTATATTTGTGGGATGTGGTGGTGGTATGTTTGGAAACTTAAGTTAACAGGCAGTGTAAGACCTACTGTGCTGTAGACTTAAGCTTGCATCCTTCTTACCAGTTAAACTTGAGAAAAGCATATTTACAGATAAAATATGTATTTGTACAGGGACTCCCAAATTGTAATTTACAGTTGCACAAATGCATTTAATTTATAGTCCTAATCATCTAATCACAGACCTGTTTACTTGGGGATTTTGGATGAGATGTACCCGGAAATGACAACATATATGCTTGTCTTGATACAAACCCATGATCTAAAAATCTCTGAACTTTCATTGTACTTGAAAACCAATTGGCCAAGTGTCATAGGTTCTCTAACTGGTGGGTACTTCTGCATTTTACATGTTGTCCTTGCTATTTTGTTTTATTTTCGGATGAAAGAATCCCTGTGTTAATACATAATTAGAGAGTAATTTTAATTACTCTCCCGAGAAGTAGAAAAGCGAGGTGGAAGTCCCTCTTCAGGTTAAGAGATGCATGCTTGAGTCTTTACTTCCCTGGTCTAACTGCCACATACCAGGCCAGCCAAGCTAAGCGAGTCCTTTTCTCTACCTGATGAAGCTGAGTGACCTTAGAGGAATGAATGACATGTTTATGAATGAAAGAGGGGAAACAAGTGGACCTTCACTTAGCTCTGAAGCTTAGTGGTTAGAAGAGATTGAGATCCCTCTTGCACTATAGTTTCTGTTCTCATTAAATGGCTGTTTAATATTAGTGCATAAATAGGTTTAGAAACAGGTCTGAAATCCAGGTCTCCCAGCTTGCAGAGAACGCTCCTAATGGCAAAACTATAAAGTTGAGCTTCCTTGTGTAGTATATGTAGGCCTTGCATCCCTTTCAGTTGTGGTGCACGGCTTTATCAAGACTGGAGGATGCTTCCATAGCTTTTACGGGTAATTAAAATTCTTTCCTGGGAAATGTTTTAAATGTAAACAATATTCCGCTTTTCAAAGTAAATAAAGCATTTTTGTCTAGCTCTTTCTAAAAGCGAGTCTGAGTGCTTTACCATCAGTAAGGGAGCGCTGTCAGTTCTGAGTGGATAGGTGCACCCCCAGCAGCTCTGCCTAGACAGAGGATGTGGAGGAGGGAAAGATTTCAGAAGTGCACACTGTACTCTGGGACAGAGTTTCCCGTTGCGCAGAGTGCTGCTGGCATTGGATGAAGGGTCACAGTGGTGCAAAATCACAGCTGCCGCTCTTCTTCCTCCAGATGCTGTGTCTTAGAGCAGTACCTACCCAAGGAGTGGCTTGGCAGTAGCTTGTGCTGTACAAAGCAATCACTTCTGCTATCAGCTGTTCTTGCAGCGCCTGCAACTTGCTTGTCTGGGGCTTGTCTGGGACTTGTGCTTTAGTGTCAGTATATGGGGGGCAGGAAGCTGGGGTGCCCTAGGTGAGTGAAGCTGTGGATACCTTGTTTTGCTGGATAGGAAGTGTAATCACAAGGTAGGAGGACAGAGGGATTGTGCCCTCATGTAGGTCGGTGGGCTGTGCAGAATGAGGCCAAAGGTGTATATGCATATAAATATATACCTCTCTATAAGTACATATTTAGGAACTTGGGAGTGCCTCCATCCTTCTTTGATGCTGTTATCCCTATGATGATAGCTAAGCAAGCAGGTTGGGAGGTCTCGTTACTGTACAATTGGTTGCTTATCTGAAATGCATTGTTCCAATCCCATTTCAGGCGCTTCATACCAGGTTCTGGACCCTTCTTGTGCCAAATATGTCCATAAAGCATAGTTTTTTCTGATTCTTGCATACGTTGAGGGTTTATACTGCTGGGAAGATGGACTGTACATAAGCATAATATTTTTATGTGGTAGCTTTGAAGACTACTTACTTTCTGTATTCAGCTGCTGCTTTACTGCCTTCTGGTGAGGTAATACACAAAGTATGTTACCTGTGCATTGGTAGGTGCTGCAGCTCTGGGACCTTTCTTAGATTTACAAGCTTGGCAGCAAAGAACTGTCTTGTTTGTGCTGCAGAAAGAACTCCCTATATTTTCAGAGTGAGCTCTTTTCTGGAGAAACCTTTTATTTGTGAGAGCAAGGCTAAATTGGATGAGTGGGCCTGTGCCAGTGAAGGTCTGCAGTGAGGGAAGAACAGAATCTGCGAAAAGAAACAGATTGGAAGTGGTACACCCTAGTTAGATATCAAGGTCTAGAAGTAAGTAGTGAGTATGCAGATCAAGCAGTGTAAATTTTGTTTGTGGAAAAAGGAGTTGGATAACTGCTAACATTTTTGTGTTTGTCTCGTGTGATTAGAAAGCTTTCTGAAGAGAATCTACTGATATTTGCCAGATACTGAATTTTAATTTTGAATAAGAGTTTACAATGGTTTTATATTATAAAGCTAAATTTAAACCTCACTGGGTATCTATTCCAGTTGCTTGTGTAGCCTTCAGTAGTGTAATTACTCAACTTGTCCTACAGGCATTTACTTTTTTTTTTTTAAGTTGAACCCCATGAAATAGGAAAGTATTATTATTTCTACTTAAGAAGAAAACTAGAGCATAGAAATAGAAAGAACTCAAAGTTAATTCAGAGTTCTTCACTTACAGTAGTTTCTCTAGATGTCTGACCAGTGCTTTAAAGACAGTACTGTCATGTTCATGTTATAGAGACTAACAGAACCTACTTAAAGCATTTCTCAAAAATACTATTTTATTTCAAGTAGTGAAAAAAACCCCTTTCCCTTAATCTGTTGGTTTTTCTCTTGAAGACAAAGACTAGAAAATTTATTTGTTTAGATTGGCTGAAAATGCAGACTAAATTATCTAAGTATATTGCTATGGAACATCACAGAAACACGTCTTTGAATTGAGAATGTTCTTTGGGCGGTGGAGTTTATCATCAGAATGACAATCTGCCTCCCAGTCTAGGGATTCTGTGTGGTAATTTAAAACACTTCAAATTATTGAAATCTTTTAATTGTGAAATCATCATCTTCAGTCAGTGGTAATTGATGTATTTAGTGACTTAACGGAGATTTAGTCTGGAAAATTGTACTTGAAATTGCAAATTGCTCAAAATTCTAGTTGAAAATATTGCTTTCCTAGTAGTAGAAAAACTAAGAATGTTTTTTATTCAAAGAAAATAAGTCCTCTTTAAATAAGGTTGAATTTTCCAGTTTTCTGAAATTCTCTGTATTTTGCATCTTTATTTTAAGAAAATATTTTTCTAATTTTGAGAAGTAATTAGAGAATTCTTCATAAGCACTCCCATAACATATTCAACCACAAACATGGCTTCAGCCTTCCAGGAAGAAACACTGAAATGTTTGGTAGAAGTGAAACTTAGAAGATTCTATTTCTTCAGTAGTGTACTGTGTGTAAAGCTTGACAAGTGTCTAGGGACTTTCATAGGTGATAGCTGTGTGGAAATGGTAGAAATAAGGACAGACTTAAATCCCAAAGTCTTTTTAAGCAAGTGTTCTTTTTCTTACGATAATCTTGCTGTAGTGTATTGTTTCGAGTACAGTACTCATCTTTACGTGAAAAAGGTAATAAGCATGGCCCAATTCTCCATAGGATGCTTGGCCAAGCTGCCAGCCACTCTTGTGCACCCATCAGATGAAATTCAGGACTTCACTGGAAGAACAGATTAACAGATTTTAAATCTTAACAAACACTTGTACATATTTCTGAGAAAATGCAGGAAACTGGATGAAATTCTGACATGGTGCAGACTTTGGCCATGATGTTAAAGCATTTAAGACAATAGAAGAGTTCCTTTTTTTTCTTAGGGGACACTTCTGAGTGACTGTTTCTGAGGTGAGAACCTGATTGATTTATAAGAACAAAATGCAAATATTTTAAGCATCAGTCAGCATATAAGGAGGTGGTAAACACAAGTATTCAGTCGTACCTCATTGACTCTGTATATCCTTCAGCTGTCTGACCACCTCTTGTGTCTTATTAGGGAACTGATGCATAGACTGTGCCCAAAAGATTGTCTGTAATAGAAAGAACGTGACTTAGATTTATGCTCTTGTGTTTTCAAAATAACTAGAGACAGAAAGAGGTGTTGTATTGAGTTTAGATTTTTTTTTTGGTGACTCTACTTTTGTTTTAATTTGAAATTAATGAATTGATTCTGTCAGATAAAATTATAAGATCCTACATACATCCTACAATTAATATATGGACAATCCTCTAAAACTGTCTCTGACATTGTGCAGTTTTAAGCTATAGAAGGTTATTTTAAAGTTGCTTGACTTAGTCTTAAATATTTCAATGTACATGTGCATCTTTGGAACACATAACCTTTAATGTTTTCCTGTAGTAGCATTTGGATTTAATTACATACTTGAAGAGATTTTTTGACTCTTTCCCCCCACACACTCTCCCACTCTCACTTGCTTGATAATCTGAAATATTCATACTACTTTGAGTTTCTTTTCAGTGGAAACCATCAAAATTGGAGACAATGCTTGTAGCCAGTCTTCTAACACATTGGGATTTTTTTGCAGACCCGTCCCCTCCCATCCAGATAATTGTATAGATATTCCTTTCCAAGTTTTATTTATTTTTCTTTGTAAGGTAAAGTGACATGATAGTTTCCATATGTGGACACTGAAAATAAATCTTTTTATCCCCTCCTGCTTTTTAGGTGTTCTTTGGACTTTTATTGACAAAGCCAGGTAGGCAAGCTCCTTTTTGTATGTGTGTTTAGTTTAGATTGTGCTAGTTTAGAGTATAGCTTTTTTTTTTTTTTTTTAATGATGCCTGTATTATTTCGCATCATATTCTGGTTTTGGGTCTTAATTGCTGCTGTAGCTTATGTTGTTGTAGAGTTGTGTGAATGAATATGGATAGTTGCAATTGTGAAATAGTAGAACAGTATGTGGCAAGACTTCTTAAATATGTTTTTGGTTGTGCAGTATTGCTTGATTGTGCCTGTGTTGTAAAAATGCCATTTAATGTGTTAAAGACCAGATATAACAGTGACTTTAATGCCTTTCATAGCTTAGTTCAATAATATAGCATTAATGCTTGGGGTTGAATGTGTTCTGTCTTGCTCTTCATTAAGCTGTTTTGGCATAGATTTTTTTCAATGAATATTTGGAAAATTTTATTTTACAAGATCATTGCTCAATAGAGTTTCTGGTTTTGCTCAGAGGACAATAATTCTTTAAATAATGTTTTTTATACCTAACACAGTTGGGAGTAACTGTCAACTTTTATTTCAAAATAATTATTCAGTTGGATAGTGTGTAGATAGAAGCAAATTTAGTTTTTTTGTCAAATATAAAACATTCTGGGTAACGTTATGTTTAGTTAAAACTCTTGTTAGCAGGGATACTTTTTAGACTGAAATTTCAAAAATAGACATTCTTTGGCTATTGAAGGTTTTTGGATGAAAATGTGGAATATCTGAGTGGGTGGATCTCCCCCCAAAAGTCATTAAATCCATCCCTTTTCTAGTTTTCTCCATAAAAATTGAGTGTCAGGTTTTTATTTTTTCCACCTAAGAACAAACCGGAGGTTACTGGTTATTTAATCTCTGAAATATTGCAAGTGTTGCTCAACCTTTTTTTTCCTCCGTGTAAATTGTGTAGGTGGCATGTGATAACGTTTTGAGAGAGAATAGGGAAGCAATTGGGACTGCAGTGCTAAATTATCCTGGCACGTAGTGACTTGTACAAAGATTTATGCGATTGATAAGGTAACAAGAACTGTAGCTGTCTGCTTCTGTATGTTCTCTTATTCACTAACTTTCTGCTGCTCAGCTTTTTCGTTTTTGGTTTGTTTTGCTCTTGTTTTGTATTCCAGAGGTTTCCAGTACGGGACTAGTATTCAGTTTTTGCTGCACTAAGGCAAACACTATAGTTTAGGTACAGTTTACAATGATGAGTGCAACTCGAACACTTTCTTTGTCAATGGGTTGGATGCATTTTGGCAGCTGTGTTGTCTTAAATCCTAGTCTAGACAAGAGAATTAAAGGTGTGTTATGAGCACGTTATCCTTTCTCAACATTAATGTCATGGGACTCATTCAATTAGTTGATGCTGTACTCTTTAAAAATGCAATGATGACAGTATTTTAGTTCTTGTCTTGATTAGCCCTAGAGTAGATGAAATATCAGGTGAAGGACAAAAAAAATGGAGTGTGTGTTTTGGAGTTGATTAGCTTGTTTTGAAATGCCACTTTTGTCTTGTAGATAGAGCTTTAACAACTTTAAAAATATTATCTTCTGCAAAAGTGAGAGTAATGAGGTAGACACTGAAGCATTTTTAAGATATTAGAATGTAATAGCATAGGGTAGTGGTCTAGGGTAAATAAAATACAGCTCTTACTTCACAGAATGGTTTAGGGACTTCCCATCATTATTTGAGTTAACAGGTAGCCACCTTAACTAAAAGATTAATAGTGTTTGAGATTCCCATGCGAGTTTCAACTCAACTACAATTTAATTTGAAGTAGAAATGAATTGGATAAGGATGCTGAACTAAAGTGCTCTGAATGTTGTGAAGAAGAGCTTTGGTCCTGGATTTCTGTTTAATGGCAAGAAAAGGCACTTCCAAGAAATAGCTACAGAGATAACTGCTGGCCCTATATGCATGCTTGCTGAATGCTGAGGAAGTTTGGGTAGGAGAATGTTTGAATTATTTGCCCTCTTAATTCTAATATATTTTACTGTTTGAAGTATAAGCCAGGAGTGATCAACCTTCTTAATCTGATTAGATCTGGTTGCAGTTTCCAACACTTCTATAACATCTTTTTAACTGATGTACAAAATGTTACTTGAAACATTTTGTAAATGTGCAAATAATTGGAATGCTTTTCTCTTTTGAAAAAGCTGTGAACTGTATTGACCTATCTAGAAATGCATAAAACTAAGTCTTTAATCAAGAATTCCCTTTCTTTTGAATTTTCCTTACCACGTTTTTAATTTCATTTACAAATTTTAGAAACTCCTTGGTTTTGTTAGAACAAAACAGTGAATACAAAATGTTTGGGTTTTATACCATTTTCCGCAGAATTTATGAATGAGTGGAGAAAAAAAATCTGTTTATTCACCCACCTCTGGGTGAAAATTGAACTGTTTTCACTGTTGGGTTTATTCGTTTGTCTTGAAGGGGATTGTTTCTGTATTTAAGGATGCAGAATCCTGAATGTGTGTATTTTTTTGAACTATGTGACAGCAGTCCTTATTTATATACTGCTACTTGTACATACCTGTTTTTAAGAAGGCATGTTTTCAGTGTGTGGGTTACTGTCTACTGCCAAAAGGACTTAATGTATTAATGGGTTTTCCTGGTAGTAATCTTCTATATCTATATATTCAGAATTTGCCCCCCTTCTACTGTAATAATTCTGCTGAAGACCAGTCACACAGTGGTGTTTTGTGTTTTGGGGGAGGGGGGGCTTGTAACTTCAGGAATGCAATTACTTTTTTGAAAATAATTTGGAGGGCAGAAGATAATCATGTTGAACTGTTTCTTCTGGAGCATTTTATCAGATGCCTTTCATTCCCTTCCCTCCTCACAAAGGAAAAATCTAACCGGTCTGACTGTTTCCCAGTCTCCAACCAAACCCAGGCTCTCCATCTTGCTGCTTAAAGAAGGCATCTGCTCTGTTAGTCTCGTATGCAGTTAGATTCTTAGGAGCTGACACACAGGTTGCTCCCTACAATGCCTGTAAGACAGAAGAAGGAGTGACTCACATTTTGCAGGGTTAATGCTGCGGTCCACTATCGAAATCCAAGCGATAATCTGGAATGAATTCTCCCGTTGCTTTTGTCCGTTTGGGTGTGGTGTTAGGTTTGGGGGAAAGGGAGTGGGGAGTTGTGATTGTGGTACCACTTAAATCTGCTTGATCTTCTTGGGTTCTTTAACAGATAACCTCCTCAGTAAGCAGTGGATGTTTTGGGGGGTAGGAAAGGTTGGTTTTGGTTTTGTACCAAGTGTGCAGGACGCAGGCAGACAATCGTGGCATCAGTCTTCTCAATATGCAGTGCTCTGGAAGAGATGCCTTTTTTTAATTTTTTTTTTCCCAATGCCAACCTTCTCTTTTCTTGCATTTCATTGAGAAATAAATGAGGAATGGGTCTTGCAAAATAGCTTAGTGTTTCTTTTCTGTATCATTTCTTTAGGAATCTGTTTTGATTTGAGGTGTGTATTCCTGTTGCAGCAAACTACTCAAAAATCAGCTCATATGCAGGATCTCTTCTCTTGAGACACAGGCTCACTCACTGATCAAAACACTTAAATTCTGAAAGAATGGGAGAAAAATGCAAGTCAGTATGTCATCGTGGAGCAACATCTGACCT
This sequence comes from Pseudotriccus pelzelni, assembly GCA_035584735.1. Lineage (NCBI taxonomy): Eukaryota > Metazoa > Chordata > Aves > Passeriformes > Tyrannidae > Pseudotriccus > Pseudotriccus pelzelni. The sequence goes on from JAWMRA010000001.1 coordinate 75,522,010, forward strand.
TTCCTGAAACGTTGTGGTCACCTGGACTAGAGGAGTCTTCTGGTGACCACTAACTATATGGGATATCGATTTTGCATTTTTGCAGTGACTTCTTAATCTAAAGTGAATAAGCAGTCCTGAGAAATCACCAGGTTCCAGTCCCTGGTATCTTTCTTCAGCTTGTACATCTAATCTTTTTCTGTTGTTCCCCTGGGATTTGTGAATTTGCCTTCATGTATTTGTATTTACCTTCATAGTGGCTTATCTTCAACAGGAAGATTGAAGAGTATTTTCTCAACCTCACTTGTAGCTTAGTGGTTAGAACCGTCTTCTGGAAAAAGCAGATGTGAAACTCCTATGACCGAAGAAGATATATGATGCAGGTCTATCACCTCAGTGATCAGGGCTGTAATTGCTGTACTGCTGCGTTAAATGTGAGAAACAGCATTTGCCACTACTTGCTTTTATTCCCATGGCTTTTTGTGGAAGTGATATCTGTTGTGGGTTTTTTGAGTATCTTACTATTGTTGTGTTAGCAGACTCATGGAGCAGTGTTTAGTGAATTAGGCCTCTCGAGGGACTTGGCTGCTTGCATGCCTCATCTGTAAATCCCTGGAGAGCTTAGGTGTGTTTTGGTTCCAGTATATGGCTCAGCTGGGCTTGCACAGCTGTAGGCCTTCAGACTGCTACCTTGTTTTGACAAAAAAACTTCAGGTGGGTGCAGGCTTTCGAGAATTTAAGTGGGTAGGTAAGAAATTTCATGGAGCAGTCTCTTGAACGTGGTTCTCTAAATTCTTCTCGAGTCCCGGTATATTTAAAAGCCTCAGTTTTGCTTTCAGAGAGAGAAATATTTGTCATCAGAATTAATTTTTCTCTTTACCTCCTGCTTCTTCACATGAGTTTCATTCTGTATGTTTTGAGCAGTGAATTTCTTAATGACTTTGTATGGATCTTATTAGTACAGAATATTGAGTAGACCAGAGACTTGATGATCATGTCATCCACAGCATGAGCTTATAACAATTCTTGTACTTCAGATAACTTCCTTCTCTAAAAAAGGAGTTCTATACACACATTAGATTATATTGCTGATTATAATGTTTTATTTGGAGTAGAATCTTCTCAGGTGGCTATCCTTATACAAAAAGCTGTCTGAAGTATGGCAGACTCTTTCCTAGGAAGAAACTGGAGGAGCAGATGATATCAAGATAGCCTGTTGAGAGTCTATGTAGTTTTAATGTTAGGTATCAAAAAGGAAGAAACTTAGTTTCCATTTGTAGGCATCTCTTCTGTCTATCCTTAGTTTGGTTGTCTGCAGCCTCACTTACCATTAGAAGCTGCAGATGCTCAGCAGTCTATTTTCATACCATCTGTTTCTCCAGTAGCTGTTAGAGTTTGGCCATATGAGAGAATCAGTAGCCTTCTGCTCCTTGGTTCTCGATGTTCCAGAAAACTTAGTCATGGTGTCGCATTCTGGAATGTCACTCAACTCAAATATTCCCAAATTTCATTCAAACTGTGGAGAAGCTGGGCTGCTGTTTGATGTGGTGAATGAGTGGCTATGTTTTGATGGGATTCGGATTGAAAAATCCTCTCCTGCCGTTAAAGATAACATTATGGATCAGCTGATAATTTTGGACTGGATGACAATGTCTAATGGTCTTGCCCGTAGTCAGTCACCATAGACAACATAATTGTTCCATGTGGGATTGTGTAACCTCCGTTATTTACTGAAGTATCAGTCTTATGTAGCTGCTGCAAATTTCTCATGAGTCTGTTTACCATCCAGCAGTTTTTAGTCAAGCCTCTTGTAACTCTTTTATTTTGAGTGCTCTCTGTAGCCAGATTTCGTAGCAACCAAAGTCAGATACTTGCCAGCCATCAGATCAGTCTGACAACAACTGTTGGCAAGGAATGCTGGTCCTGTTACCACTCTGAGTACCAGTTTTTACTTAAAGGTCTGGCATTATTGTGGAAATGGTCCTGCTGCCACCAGGCCCTTTGCCTCGGATTCTGCACTGACCCCTCGATTGGAGGATTGCTGGACTTGCTCCTCATCTGTGCAAGGGTGGTGTTCAGAAACCATGGTGAGCAAATGTCATCCTTAGGCAGGCTCCTGATGGACTGGAGCTACTTGGTTACATTTGTGATTGCCAAGAGCTCATCTTCTGGGCAGGAGTAATGGTTTGTAGACAGGACATGTAATGTGAACATTTTATGAAAAGCAGGGCCCTTTCTCAAGGGAGGGAAGTGACTGGCACTTGCAGACAATTTAAACCCTCAATCACACTACTAAACCTTAGCAGACATGTTCAAAATACCATTATCTGTCTAAAAATTATGTCACAAGAAGCTCGAGATAAGCATCATGGTAGCCTCATGATGGAAAGGTAGTTTACCCACACTGCTTCGTCTTAATGCTTTTGTAACTCTCTGATTGAACAAATCCACATAATTCAGGTTTTAGCTACCAAAGTTTACAATATAACTGTGTTCTGAAAAGGAAAACAAAATATATGGAAAGCTAGAGTCAGGGTACTTGAAGTTAAAATGGCCAAATTGCTCTGGAACATGAAGAAAGAGGGAAGAAAGGTGGTGTGTATTGCAGGGTTTAGAGGTGTGTCCCTAGGCTTGATAGGAGGACACTGAGATGAAAAGAATGAAACCTCTGGTTACAAAGGTTTTGCCTCTGGGAAGAAATGCTGCCTTGTAGCCGTAACGTGGGAAAGAAGTATGAGTTTTTTTAAAAAATAAAGTTTTTCTGCGGCTTCTCAAGAACTCAGTCATTCAATATGATTTGTTCTTTATTGCAGAATACCGCCTTTTCTTTCTATATCTTGTTCTCATAAACTGTATTTGGAAAAAAAATATTTTTAAAAAATCATCCTTTATTTAAATGAATGGGCATGTTCCAGAAAGGAAACAAGTAACTTGGTGAATGTTGAATTCTCCTTCAGATAGTTTTTAGTCAGAAATAGTGACTGCCATCATGGTAGCTTCATCTGCCAGAGAGGGACAATGGAAAGCTCAGTCTTGGATGAAAGCTGAGAAGGCACACCTTGAAAGTCCCTTATTACTCTAAAATTAAGCAATTGTATTGCCTTCCTAGCTGGGATAATTGGACTGGTAATTGAAGTCTACATTCTTCTCCCAGAGATGATCAAAACGCCTTCCTTTGAAAGACTTTTTGTCTGTCAGCAAGAAATGTGGTTAGATTAAAAGGACTGAGAACAGTCTGGGTTTCACACCCCCGCACACCCCTTCATATTAATTGGAATGGCCTTTCTGCATAGGACAACTTAATGTGGAAAAAATAATTAGTGGACTATTTTCAGGAAATTCTAGTTACCAATTAGTGATTCAATGAAGAAGGTGTAATGGACGCTAGGGTGTGTGGTACCTTTAAATGAAGTCTCTTTCTTAAAAGGAATCCAACTAATTTTCAAATATTTTCTTACCATGATTACTGTTACTTTTGGGGTTTAAATATACAAATTATCATCCCTTCTGTACCTAGAATGTGACCAGCAGACATGGAAATATTGGAGTAGTATTTTGTCTCTCAGAATAAAACAAATTGCATAGTTTTTTAAAAATAAGTTTGCTCAGAAAGACAGCTAAAATGTACGTTCATATACACAAATATATGCATATATGTGCAGAGAGGGTTTTCAGTCTTTTAGCTTATGGGGTCAGGAGTCAGGATAAAAGGGAAAAAACCCAAAGTATGGATTTTACCAGGTTCTGCAGTCGTCTTCTGTTTAAAATAATTTAAAATAGTCTTTGTACACAGGTGGAAGTTTTGTCACCAAGTTCCTTCTGAACAAGTTTGGTTAAACCAGTATAAATCCACCCTATTTGTTTCCTACCTAATTTAAGCAATATTAAAATTGGTGTCGATGTGGGAATTTGCAACATTTTAAAGAAGTTACTTAGGTTGGCCTGGCTTGTTGGTGTTTTCTCCCTCTGCAAAAAAAATCATGTCAGTAAGAGACATAGCCTCGTTTCATTCTTTTTCCCTCTCTCTCTCACGCATGCACGCACGAGTTGCTCTTTCTGTCAGCCATCGGGGCCCGTCCTCTCCGTGAGTTCAGCTGAGTAACCGTCTCTTCGGGTGACACAGACCATCAGCCAGCACACAGCCATCGGCAAAATGCCAGTGTGGAGGCGCTCCAGTGCCCAAGGGATGCTGACAGCTCGGAGCCTTAGGCTCTGACCCTGGTGCACCCACACTGCTGCTGACACAGCTTTGGCACCGGCCAAAGCAGCCAAGTGCCCGAATCCCCAGAGATGCAGTAGCCTGGTGATGGAGTCCCAGAGACTGGCCTTGCTGGTGCAGGCACAGCCTGACAGCTGATGGGGTTAATGTGTACAGGGTAAAATGGTCTCCAGGGTTGACTGAGTGCCACAAAGTGTCTTCGTGGACAACAAAATGGCTGTCAGACAGGTTAGTAAAAATCTTCTGGGAAAAGGGAGCTTTTTTCAAGCTAGACTAGACCAGAGAAAATTAACATTTATACAGTAGTTAAAATATAAATAGCTCAGCATCTGGGATGATGAGTATATCTGAGCTCCTCATTCTGCCTGGCTTCGTTTTGGTAGTTAATCCAGTATCAGACCTGAGATATACATACACACATGTGAGGAAAAGTAAAATGTTTAGATTTTACTGTTTTACTAGGTATCCCGTATTTAATGCCATTGTATAAACAACTTCTTACTGAGAAAATTCTGAATGTTAAAATTTATCCACAACACTGATTTAGAATGAAGTTGCCTTGTTTTTCTCTGAGTGGTACCTGTCTTCTTGTAGAAAGAATGAAAAAAGATCCTAAGAAAATGATTTCTGGAGTTTATGTTCAACACAGAAGAGAGGTTATAAGTAAATTATTCTTTATATTTGCCACACAGAGGTAGTACGCTGGGAAGCAGTATTTTAAATTTGTAGATGAACCAAAATTTATTTTAATAAGAACAAGTAACAAATCAAACAATCAAGAAAATTCCAACATGACTTCTGAAGCCATTATTTTAGTCTATTCATCTTTAGATATGGAAAGAGTTTCACTTAACAAGCTGATGTGCTCTTTTTGAATTAACTTTCTAGAGTTAGAAAGTTGAGTTGTTAAAGATGAAGGTAACTTCCTATACTTGTGGAGAAGAAGACATTATTGGTGCTCTGTTTGTTCAAACATTACAATTATTTATACCAGGCACATAGTGATTAGAAAAATTATTCCATAAGATAAGGACCACCAACTTTCTGGAGTCATGGCAGAATGTTTTTCTTTCCCAAGTTGAAAATCAAATGTTCTGGGAGAAACTCAGGAGGACTGAGAATTGTATAAAGCCTTCTTGTAGTATATTTTCAAGATGTGGTTACAGAATCACAGAATATGCCAAGTTGGAAGGGACCCACAAGGATCGGCAAATCTAACCCCCTCGCCCTGCACAGAACCATCCCCAAGAATCACACCATGTGACCGAGAGTATTGTCCAAACACTTCTGGAACTCTGTCAGCCTTGGCGCTGTGACCACTTCCCTGGGGAGCCTATTCCAGTGCCCAACCACCCTCTGGGTGAAGAACCTTTTTCTAAAAGGTTATCTGACTCAGATTCAACTTGTCATTGACCAGGACCCCCAGGTGCCTTTCTGTGACACTGCTTTCCAGCATCTCATTCCCCAGTCTGTACAAACATCCAGGGTTGCCCCATCCCAGGTGCAGAATCCGGCACTTCCCCTTGTTGGACTTCATGTGGTTGGTGATTGCCCAGTCCTCTCATTTGTCAAGGTCTCTCTGCAGGGACTCCCAGTTTTGTGTCATCTGCAGAGTTGCCCAATATCCCTTCCAGTCCCACGTCCAAGTCACTTATGAAGATGTTGAAGAGCCCAGGGCTCAAGACGGAGCCCTGTGGAACCCCACTAGTGACAGGTCACCAGTCTGATGTTACCCCATTCACTGTTACCCTCTGTGTTCCACCCATGACCAGTTGCTCACCCACCACATGATGTGTTTATCCAGCTGTGGGCTGTACATAGTGAAGGGGCTTGCAGAGTATCTGCTAATGATGCTAGTCAAGGCCTTTGGATTTGCATCTGTTCTTTCTATGTTGGTGACAATTTTTATCTTCGTAGAAGAGGGTTTGATTATAGTCAAAAGAATTTGAAATCAGAATACTATTTCTGAAGTAAAAGAGAAGATTATAGCATTTATACTATTTTCTACTAAATTGGTTCACTGTATTACTGTGGTCACTTGCTTAGTAAAATAGTTCGTCCTCTGAAAAATACCCAGAGCTGTAACCTAATCATTGTGAGGCAAATCTGTCTCAACAGAGCATTTTTTTGCAAAGTTTTGTTATTTGCATTGTAGAGTTTTTATTAGCTTGAAGGACACTAAGCTGTATTCCTCTTTAGTTTCTAGGGCAACAAAGAAGTCTGCTTCAAACACAAATTCTTTTCAGGCTATGCAATATCATATAAATTTTGGTATCTACCTGTCTTATGTTCTACATGGGGACTAATGAGAGAGCAGAAATTTAGGCCAGGTTGTTTGCCTCTTAGTCTCATTATATTAGTTTTAGTATTTCTAAAGTTTTAGGTAACTGAAGCTAGGTTCAATGCAAAAGGTCAAATTCTTTGAAAAGCAAATAAAAGCCATTATGGAAATGCAGTTTATATCCATACATAAAGCTTAATTCTGCAGACCAGATAATGGCATTCAAATTATCAGAGGTGAATTTTTTGATTGAGGCTTGCATTTGTTTTCAGAGGCCAGATCTGGGTAGTGCTGAAAGTCAGGAGCACAGACTTCTTGGGGTAAGAAGGTTCTTAGCTTGACATGGAGTAGAAACTGTTTCCTTCTGTGTGGTTCTGATTGGACAGCATGACACAGTCGTTCCTGAACTCTAATCCTTTGGAAGCAGGTGATGCTACTAAGAAGGTTTTGAATTAATTGTTAGGCCTATTCTTGAAGACTGTAAAAGTGTACTTTTAATGAGCTAGAAGAAAATCCTATTAGAATAGTTTAAACAAGTTTTGCAGTGGAATTTTCATCAGTGATTATAAATTGGTTAAACTAATATAAGAGTGTGTTGGCTTTGAAGAGTGAACCAATATCTCACAGGACTGTAGTCTTCTGGCCCTTTTAAAATGCATATGCAATTGGCTAGTTTTGCTAGCCAAAGTGTTTACTATACTGAAAAGGTGTCACTTTCTATAGTTTAAACAAACAAGGATGAAGAGTTTGAACTTGCCATTAACTTATGCTTGAGCTTTAGTTAATTCTGTAAAAACTGGTTAATTCACTTTGCTTTCAAAATTTGAAGATATATGTCTATCTTGAGGTCTGTAAGTATGATTATCACTTCCTCTACCTAAATGAATGGCTATAAATATTTATGTAACTTTGGCATTGGTTTCTCAGCCCATTTTCTATGTAAACAAGCCTTATGCAACTCAGTTGTCTGCTTCTCTCATCTTCTTCCATTGCCTGCCACTAAGTTGTGAGTTCTATAACAAAGTTAAACTAAATTAAAGATGAGGACAAGTTCCCAGAGAGATAGCTTGTCCTTGGAAGTTTTCAAGACTGAACTGTGCATGGCTCTGAGCAAGCTGGTTATGATCTCCTGGGTGACCTTGCTCTGAGCAACAAGTTGAACTGGAGACCTCCCAAGGTCCCTTCCTGCCTGGTTCAATGTCTGGAATTAATTAGAAATCTAAATAATGCTTAAGTTCTGTCAGAATTATTGGTGGGAAAGACATGCTGTCAGTGTTCTAGTTGTGGAAGAAACTGGCACATACTTAACTCTAATTACAAACTGGAGAATGGTGAGGGGAAGAATTGTAGGCAGAAGAAAAAACTAGAGCTTTAGATAGAAGCATTGGTAGACTCTACAAGAAACTAGATCTACCATTGTCCTCATAAATTACTTTACAGATTCTGCTTTATAGAAGGGCTGCATGCTGTTTCATTTTTTTCAAATGGAATATTATCTGAAGGATTTTTCTTTAACCCAGCTATAGACATAAAATTTGATATTATCTGAATTGGTACAAATCAGTTTGGTCACTTTCTTTCTCTTTCCCCACATTCGACAATGGTTGCTTCTACAGAAAGTTTACAGCACCTTTTAAAATATTAGAGTAGTTCATCTAGCATTTGCATGTCAAGAGAGATGCTTGTGAGAAATTTCTTGCAACAAAGCATGTATTGATACATAAATGGTAATGCATGTTGTCATGGGTTTGCCTAGGGACAATTCTTACTACACCCCCCCCAAATTGCTATAAGTTGAGAGAAGGTTTATGTAAACAAAAGAGATCTGATTGGGGAGAAATCATATTAGCATTTATTATTAGCAAAATAAAAACTAAACAACTACATCTGCAACAATTCTAATTAAGCAAAAGCACTATGTATTTACAGAAACACCCCTCCCCCCTTTGTATCAGTCCAGGAGGAGAAGCAGTGTCTTTTTCACTTTGAAAGCTCCAGGTCTTCCAAGCAATTCTGCAGCATTTGAAGGTTCCTCTCTGTTATCTCTGGAACGACAACTCCGACTCATTGTCTCTTTCTCTCTTCTATGTCGACCTCAGGGCTGGGCCTGTCCCCCTCCTGGGCTAAGGCTGAAGGCTGGGGATTACCCAGGTCCTGTAAGGTCTCCCATGGACTACAAGGGGACACTTGCTTTTCCATGGCCTTCACCACAGAGTCACAGGGATAATGGCTTTGAGTCCACCCCTGTTTCCTGTGGGGTCCCTTCCCACGGGAATAGTCCTTGATAGACCTCTCTGACGTGAGTCCATCCCTCAGGGCAACAGCTCTTCCATTCTCTGCTGTCCCTTAGGGTCACAAACTCAGCTGCACCAGCATCGATCCCTCTCTGGGATCACACAAATCCTACCCGAGCCACTTTGCTCTAGCGTAGGTCTCTCTCTCAGTGGCCACAGTCACTTCAAGACTCTGTTTCATCTAGGCCTCCACGGAATCATATTTACTCTTCTGCTCCAGCATGGGCTCTTTCGGGAGCTGCAGAGGGTCATCTTCACTCCCCAACAATCTTCCACAGGTGGCAGGGATTTTTAGATATTTCAGTCTTTTCCCTGCTGATGGGAGAGAGAGAGGGAGGGGGAGAGGGAGTCATCTCCCCCTTTCGCAGCTTCTCATCTCTCTCCTGGCTGCCAGCTCTGACCTTGAGGCTCCGCTATCTCTCCGGTTGGAATTTCTTTTGCAGCAGCCTCATCTAAGTCTTTCAGGTTTTTTTCTTCACTCCATTACTCGTCTGGTCAGGGGCTTCAGTTCTGCTCCTGCCCCCAGCCCAGGGCCAGGGGAGGAGAGAGGCCTGGCCCCCCTCAGGGCCTGTTGCATCTCCCTCACATGGCTCCCAATTTCATCTGTGCCACCAGACTTCTCTTCCGTTTTCTTAAAGATTTAATTAGCAAAGGCATCACCTAAACTTCTGATTGGTTTTTGTCCAGAAATTCACATGGACAAGCCAATTACAGCGCCCCAGGGAGGGGGGACTTCTGCAAACCCACGACACTGAGAAATTCTTACAACCTTTTGACTGAGAAGCTGTATTAAAACAATGCTTTGAAGCATGGACCCAACAATTGGCAAGGGGTATGAATGTTGCATGGGTATCAGTGTCACTTTATGCATGGACTTACTGACTTTGTAGAAAAATTCAGTGCGTATTGTCTTTACTAAATATGTAGATTTACAGTTTAGCTCTTCAGACTGCGTGTGCACCACATGTCCAGAGCAAGTAAGAACATGGCTTTCCAAGTGGCAGGCCATGGGCAAGCAGATCCCTTCCCTCACTGCTACCACAGAACAAGTCAAGGTGCAGGACATTGTATCTTCACTGGCCACGACTGAACAACTGCCTTAAAGGAAAGAATGGGTCAACTGTTCTTTTCCTTGCTTTATTCTCAGAAATCACTCAGCCATTTAAAACTTAAGGATGGAAATAAGGAATCAAGTAGCCTGAGGTATATTGTTGATCTCTGACTGTTTGGGTTAAAACCAACAGAGTTACAAGGAAGACTTTTCAAAGAAAAGAACTGTTCTGCATAGGCACAAATCCTCATCTTCTGCAAATGTGTAGCATCAGTGACTTTCAGTGACAGATATTGCTTAAAGATGAAACATCTTGGCTTATGTACATCACATGCTACAATTTATTAGTCTTTACACCTTGAAAATAAAACCAGATCAGATCCAAAAGCACAACTGGAATTAGAATGAAACATTTTTTAAGCACTGCATTTTGGAGAAATTGTCATCTTATCGTGTATTTCATGGCTGAGTAACAGAAACCAAACACTGGAAGGAAAGCTGTTCATGCTGTGCCATATGTCTAACCAAACTGGAAAACATAATAACAGAGTATCTCATGAGATCTTGTCCTCATGAGATTTCCAAATTTGAGAAAGTGTTCAGATTAGTATATGAAACCATGAATCTTGGAATCTCAAAGGATTTAAAGCTTGACAGTTATTTCTAACATATGTTTTAGTCTGTTTTCTTATAATCTCAAAGTGTTTAAATTTCTTTTAGATTTCTTTTTAATTCTGGGTGGGGTTTTTTTTTGTGAAGTTATTTAGAACTACTATTCATGCTACTGTTGAGGTCAGAAAGTTCTATAATACAAGGGAGTGCATAATTTCCAGAAAGGATAGAGCATTTTTGCTTGTAGGAACAGAATGAGCATGTGTGTAATTGGTGTAGAGCTTCTAATCTTGTTTTTAAAGTAAATTAATTCTGACTGAAACAATAATATTTCTAGAGAACTGAGGATTTGTCCACACATGCCATTTTTTTGTTGCTTCACAACACCTGGAGAACAGTAAGAAAATTAGAATAGAAAGACAACTAACTGTGTAGTGCAGGTGATATGGTGATAAAGGTGCTGCACTGTCACTGGATACTCTGGCTTCTCTTCCTGTTTTACCATGCGCCATCAAGTCTGTCCCTGATTCAACATCATGTTCCAACCTTCATCAGTTTTGTCAAGTTCAGCTATAAATTCACCATGGCCTGAACATTCACTGCACAAATTCAGTGCTTCATGTGCTTCTGAAGGATCTCAGCACTTCCTTAACTCAGCCAGAAAGAGTCTGGACTCTGGTTCAGCTTTTGGTGAAGAAACTCCAGGCTTTTTAAGCATAGGAATCTTCCCATTCCCAATCCCCAAATGAAGTTTCATCAAAAAACCCCACAGCTTAATACGGGAACAACAAGCCATTCTTCCAAATGTTTCTACTGCATTCTTTCTCTTAAAAGTTAGCATTTTTAGCCTTTCTCCAGAGCTTTTCTTTTCTCCCCTTCTGATCTTGTCCTCCCTCTGCTTTCTCTGCTAGACTTTTCCTCTTCTGTCTCTGTACCCTTCCTTCCTTCTTTCAGAAGGGATTCGGGTCAGCACTGGTCAGCCGTGCTTCCTCCAGGCTGATTGGACACTTCTGTCTCTGTTTGACAGATGAAATTCCCAAAGCTCCTAGTTAATTTTAGGGTGTCTGGGGGAGGAAGGAGCCTGGCACTGGACCAAATACACATTTAAATGTGCCAGAAAATTACACAGCAGACAGAAAATTGCCAAATCTGCAATTTTATGAAGCCCACAATTTTCTAGAGGTCTTGATTATCATCTGGAGTTCAGTGTTTTACAGGAAGTGTAAGAGGTTACATTTCCAGTGATTTTTAAGTGACCTCAAAACTATAACACTGGAAAAATTTAAACCAGGATTAACTATTTCAGTGATATTTCAACTGCAGCCAACATGTAAAAAAAGTTTTTTAAAATTAAGCAGATTACAGTTTTGAAGGTGATTATTCTTTTGGTTTATATTAACAACAAATTATCCGACCGATAATGGATCTAATGCATTTTGCCTTTGGGGAGATTCAAAGTGAGAATTCTGTTGTAGGAGTATGGTTTTATGCATGTCTGCATAACACAAGGGAGATCAAGAGAACAATCTCTTACAAAACAAGAGCAGTATAACTTGTTCATAGGTAATGCTAACAAGGCGAGAATACGTAGCTGCTGACTCTTGAAAAACAGAAAAAAATGGATGTTGCCTTGTGACTGATCTTGTAATTTGCTCCAATACGACCACTTTGCATGCACCCCAAGGTGACAGGCACCAGTTTGTGAGCTTGGGAACAGCCAATAAAAACCCTCTTGGGGTGACTGTGCAGGTGACTGAATGTACAGAGTTCTGTAATATGTTCTGCAGCATAAAACCCCCATACCCATTTCAGTTAGCTACAACATTAAACGGAGTGGAAAACCACAAACTTATGTTGTGAATTCTCACCATTCAGGTCACGGATGAAACTTTGGGACAGCTGGGATGTCAGGACAATCCAATTTCTTACTGAGTGCTGCCTTTACTGCTTAGACAGAATTGCTACAAGTATGTTCCTGCAGCTTTGAGGATACCCAGCAGTCTCCGCTATGGATGTTGCAGAGGCACACCATTCTTTCTGTCCTGGCGGGCAGAATGTGCTCCTTACATTCAGTGCAAGAGGAAAAGAAGAGAGATTTTGCTGAGGGTTGTCAAGATCCCATGACCCCTAAGATCTGCAGCTGTATCCAGGAATCATTTTAAGGTTTCTCTTTGAGCTTTTAATTTTCTCTTTTTAATTTCTGTCAACAGACTGTTGTAAATGTTGAAATGCCGTAAATGTTGAAACTTGCCGATACTGTCTCAGTTTGCAGAGGCTGTCTTATTTGAGGTCCTAGACTGGAATAAAATGTATACAGCTGTGATTACACTCTGCTGTGCATCCTGTTGCCCTGACCCCTCCATGCAGGGCCTGGGCAGTGTGGCTTTGTGCAGCGATGGGAGCTGAGAACATGCAGCCACCCCTGAGGGGGTCTCATCAGGAAGGGAGCTGATACCTTCCTGCTGATTCCTCAGTCTGGGCAACTGGGGACAGCACCTCAGGCTCCCACACACTGCACACAGCCATCATGTACACAATTTTTCCGTTCAATATTTAAAGGCACTCTTGCCAGTTAACCACAATATCCTTTTCTTTCTATAAGCTGTAACATGTTCCCATTACATGGCAGTATTGCCACATTTGGCCCTTTCTCTAGAAAAAGCTCCAAAACTGACTGACTTTAAGCTAGCCTGCAAAGTGAATGATAAAGAGCAACAAGAGAGAGTGAATAATAAGGTAGCACCACTCTAGATTTTTAACCCACAGGCCTGAACTTCACAACTAGGAAATGGAGTGAGGATGAAGTGACAGGAGCAAGTGACCTCCTTACCTTTCTAAGGTCCCTGCAGGCACTTCCCACCTGAGCGTACAAAGTCTGTCATAACTCACTTGCCTTTTTGTTCTGGATTCAAGGTGCATTGACAACTTCAGTACTGATACATACACAGGGACTGCTCGATGTCTTCCATTAAGCCCAGGTCCCCTGAGGTGAAGAATGTCCTCTGTGTACCAGTAGACTATCAAGTACAGTTTACTTTCAATATAATGCTTCCTTGTGCAATGAGAACACGTGTGCACAGCACATGTGTGGGACAGCACTTCAAATACAAAGATAGTTGCTACATGAGGAGCCATTTTTGGCCTATCCATCTTGAGAAAATCTTGCAAAGACTAGCATTTGCTACTTTGTGTTATTTAGCAGGAGTTAATATGAAACTAATCAAACAATTGTTTCTTTCAACACTGGTATCATCTGTGTAATGAAATGTCATCTCTCTTATCTATTGATGCACTTCTTAAGCTGATATTTAAGAACAGAATCAAAGATATGTGTTCCTAAGCTTAGTTTCTCTACACTAGCTCTCATTTTAACTTACAATCATACATCAACTTACAATTGTGCTCCTTGACACTAGAGAAATTATGATGACTGTGACTTCTTTTTATAAAAAGAAGAGTAATAAAATTAAGCAATAATCTGTAAGTATGAGAAGGTTACAGTTTTAAATAACATCTCCTGCTGTGAATTGAATAGCAAGGTAAAGTAAAGGTTTTAGCATTTATAAATGTCAAGGCAACACAGATGTTCATTTTAATAGCATGACATGCGTATCGCTTATAAACTTATTTCACTTAAAGATTATTACCACTATACTATACAGATGGTTTCAGGATTCAACCTTAAATTTTAAATGGTTCTGAATTTTAAGGCTTTGTTGAAATAGCTGATAAAATTCTACTAAATGTCTTATCTCTAAAACCAGGAATTACAGTAATGCTATAAAAAAGTCACACTTTTACATGCTATTAAATTTTTCAATGAGAATAGAAAATCCTAAACAATTTGACTACAGCCCTTGATGTCTCAGATGTTCTGATTATAAAGCTCTACAACTGGAACTGGACAGAAATGTCATTTAGCTCAAGCAGTATTTTCTGTCTATTTGCTGTCAAGAGACACAGGAAATGCTAGAATTAAATGGTATGGATTCAGACTGTCATCAAGACACTGCTTTCAAAACACTGATGAAATGAATTTATTAAGCCAGAAAGAAATGAGGTTGAAAAAGTGAGAGATGTCATGTCAGCACCTCCAACTGGGAAATAAGATGCGGTCTATATGCCAGTTTATTTCTCTGATCAGGGACCCCGACATTTTCCTTCCCTCTCCCTCCCTCCTATCCTCCAACCTGCTCAGCTGAAAACAATGATGAAAATGCACCATGGTGGTTTCTTCCAGGATGCCACTGCCATTTGGTGATCTAATTGGCCCCAGAGGGCCTCTCAACAATTTCCATCAGAGATAGAAAAGATTTTCTTCCGTCTGCTAGAGACAGATAGGAGACATTAATTATGCGGACAGCGTCCAAGAGAGCAACAGTCACTCTCGACTAAATCAACATGCAAAACAGTCATGGAAATTGTCACATTATAACAGCAAATGGCTATGGCAGGAGGAAATTAAAAAAACACAAACAACTTCCATCTTATTACAAAAAAAGTACCAAAGAAGAATTGGTTTTGATGTGCAGATTCTACATAAGTACTAAAGATTGTATTTGATATTTTCTCTTTCATTAGAGATGAGACTTAAAATAGAGTATTTCCACAATTTCTTAAGAAAAAGATATTGTAATAAAAGCTAGACAAGGATTATTGAAGCTTTCATTTCTGCTTCCTGAACTATTAGGAAACAAAAATATATTTCAACCAGCCATAATGGAATATGCTTATTTTATAGGACCACTTTCTTCCCCACCTTGAAAGACTAAAAAAAAAAAAAAAAAATGGGGGGAAAAAACCTCATACTGTAGTCATCTCTTTCTCAGAAGACATGAATCCTTCTCGAAGTGTGAATTGAAAATTCTGGGAGAGGCAAAGGAAGAGAAGAGGTGGAGGACAATGAAACCTTCTTCATTTTCCAGCGGCACAAAATTGGTCAAAATGCTTCTTGAGGAATTATTACAGGAGGAATATTAATAAGAGAAAACAGGGCAAACAGACAGACCCAGTTCTACAGAGTAAATATATATTGCAGACAGCTGCATAATTTACCCAGGAGAGAAGTGTCACACAGAGCTGTTGTCAGGACCACAGTGAACTCATTTGAAGCCAGCTCCAGCCCCCTGACACTGCGCTGCTGCCCCCCGTGGAGATACCCCACCGTCATCTTTAAGAAGAGTCAATCACTGGAGAAAGCTCTGTGCTGTATTATCACTTACCTTCAGTGGAGCCAGTGGGCTGTATGTGCAGGCAGGCACTTTACATGCCTGCTGCAGCACCGTCGATGCCTCCGGTGGGAAGGCTGTGACCTTAGTCAACATCAGGGAGCAGCATTTAGTACACACACCATTGAATGTAGATTCATGTGCTGACTAGAAAATCACAAAAATATGCATATACTAGCTGGCAAACCCTCACAGTTTGGAAAGGGCAAGTAAAAGTAGCATAGAAAGCTCATGGTTTGAGGCAGAGTTTTTCTCTCCCATGCAGCTGCAGAATGCCAGAGCACTTCAGCTTCAGTCAGGAATAAGTCTTTCAGGCCATGGGCAAACAGTCCCTGTTCCTTCTGTGCCTAAGCACATGATTAGGTCCCTGAAAAAATTTGTGAAGGTCCAGAGGTGTCTGATGTTCCTTGCCTAGTGCTTACAATCAGTGGTATGCAGATAGGTGGATTCCCCCTACTCCCATCTTTTGAGTAGTAAAAAATATTTCTGGCCCTGCATCAGGAAATTGTCTCTGTGAGCCAAAAAAGATTCAAGCCAACATTATGAATAACATTACTAGACAATAAGCCTTAGTCTGCCAAGCTGAACTCTTCACTGTATAGTCTTAGAGTCCTGCAGGAACACTCCTCACAAGTTCCCAGCAAGAATATCCCATTATATGCTGCCCAACCAAGGCATATTAATTTCACTGCAAAGTGTGTTTTGGAAAAAGAAAAGTTTTCCAACATGATGTGCCTCATGGGTCTTCCCTGATAAAGAAGCAACTTTCCCAGTAAGTTAGATGTTAAGAGGATCAAGCCAAAACAGTTGGAGGTGATAGCACAGTGCCCACTGTCACTGTTTTATTGCTTTTACAGTGCTTCTAATTAGAAGTACCTCACTATTTGCACAACTGTCTGTTGTCAATCAGATCTCACAAACTGGCATAGGTTAAATCACATCATTTCACAAGTCACAGGATTTTATGATAACGTATCAAACACTTTCATGATGCCAACCAATCTGTCACATCACTATGAGAAACAGATTCTTTTTAAATTAAGAAAAGATGGTAAGTGCAGTTAGAATGGTAATATAACCTGTGGAACTACAGCATAATAAAGTCAACATTGTACAGTATATACAGACTGTACAGTATTCACAGTGTACTTCCTGCTTGAGGGAACATCTTATGGATAATGACCACTAAAATATAAAATAACACTCCTGGCTAAGGAAATCTGCCTCATCAGGAAAATGAGGGTTTTTGCAAACAATTATCTGTGTATAACATTAGATCCTGCTCAGTCCCAGATCAATGGACGCTAAAGCCCATTGACCACTGACTGTAGTCACTGGGACATCTTGCAGAACCAAGTGTTTTCCTACACAGTGTGAGGCAAGACTAACATCCTGGTCTAGTTAAGCACTTAACCAGAAGCACCTGAGAAAAGTAACACTAGTTATGCAGTGAAAACTGATCAACAGTTAAGAAATCTGACAGATCAAAGACCTAATAGGTTTGTAAGAATGGGATGAAATTTTTTTTCTACTTAACAGTGAGTTTCTACATCAGTGGGTGCAAATCTGTACTCCTTTCACTCTAGACACTGCTTTTCAGGGACAGAGACAAATGTTTTACAGCTGGAGCTGATCTTTTTTTTTTTTTTTTTTTTCCTAAAGTAAATTTTGTTTTAATTGGCAGCTAATGGAAAAGAGTGTTTCTTATTTTTAAAGAGAGGCAGAAAAATGTAGGGCTGGTTTCAGTCTGCTATAATTGTAACACAATGTTCATTTGGCAGACCTGCAGGGAAGCAAGGGTGAAATGGTAGCATGCAACACCAGTGTGTATGCCACAGATGCTACCCAGGGATTCAGGTTAATTACATACCAGGCATGCTTAGAGACCACCCATGTAAAACAGCTGGCAGGATGGAGGCTTAAAATTGATCCCTGCTGGTTCCACCATTGCATGCTGCCCTCTTCAATTCAGTATGAATCTCTTCATCTGGGCTAATTTACTTCTCCCAGGATAAGTTACTTAGATTCATTTATCTCCGCTTTCTGAGCCTTGCTGTTTTTGAAACTGCTCCTCTCCATTCTCTACCTATTGCTTCAATTATCTGAACCTAAAGAGGGTGTTGATGTGGATGGATAAAGGTTCCCAAGTTCCACACACATCATTGCAAAAGCCAAAAGAAGTAGGTATTAACTTAAAAGAAAAATTAGCAACAAAGACCCTCTTTAGTGTGTGAGCTCATCTACCCAGGATGTGATTCATTGTTTCATTCCATGTTCTGATGTTGTTATACAAAATATTCTTTACTTATCTTCACTGTAATACTGAATCATCTGAGATGCCACTGAGGTCATTATGTTATGTTTGTCTTAATTCTGCACTTCTAGGCTCTTCTGGCTTTTAGCTGAACCGTGACAGTACTTCAGGATAGGGAGGACTATGTCCTTTAAAAAAAAATGACATATTATGAACACTAGTATGACCGCAGGTGATGGAGAGTAATGTGATATATTTGCAGTAATTCTTTCCACCCAGATCATGAATTAGGTTTAGTTTCTTACCCTACTCCATAGCCATAAATTAAAATGGTGATAAAATGTCCTCGGCTTTAGAGATGTCAGATGAAAACAACCATCATTCTTGGGATAATTTTATTATTAAATTGTTGTCCTGGTATTGTTATACAGTAAATATAATATTTCAAGGGGGTGGTTAAATATATAATAAATATATAATAAATATAATATTTCAAGGCTGGATATCGTCAGGCATTGCTAAAAAATTTAGTAGACTGAATGCAATGAGTAGTACTAATGGATACATTGCAATGTTGATGCTCTCCTTTTGCTTAGTCTATGGAAAAGAGAGTTGGTTTTAAATACTGCATGACAAACTGCCTGTAAACAATGAGGACAGTCAAGCAGCACTCTTTAACACTGAAAATGCTGTGCACACTTCCACTTTCACCCTTCTATTCTCCCACTGCAACGTCCTTTAAGCAGAAGTTTGCTCCTTGACTTCAGTTTACTTTTCTATTTCAATTATTCAGCAGGTAGTCTGAGACCTAACTCTGGCCTCAGTAACCAACATTCATATTACTAAAGACCCTACTCCAGCACTTATACATAACCTGAGTAACTGCTGGCACTTGAAACTCAACCCACGGCCCACAAAAGCCACAGGAGAGGGTGTCACTGATTACAGTAGACCATGGAGTAGGCCTTTCAGCACCGCTGTGTGCATTAGGTCCTTATTGATGGGTATAAGTGTGTACACTAGCATCAAATTCGATGGCAGATGGAAAGTGTCTTATGAAAGAAAGCTGTTCCAAGGTTCTGGTCTTTTTTCAATCATATTAATAACATAATGCCCTTAACTGTAATAAAAGGCAATGCTAATAAAGAATTGTCATTTAACAGCAATTGAAAGTAGTGATATAAGTAAATCAGTGTAGAATCAGTAGAGACTGAACACATTTGAGGAATACGAGAGACATCCAGAAAGCAGGGATGAGGAAAATTCATTCCATGTTCAACGACCAAAATGAGATTGAATCATGCAAAAACTTGTAAATCTCATCTCTCCCTACAGGACATAGAGCTCCATTTGGGAGGATAAGCTTCTACACTCATTGTGAAGAGTCAAAGCATTAAAAATAGGTGTTGACCCCTGTCCACTAAGAGTTATCATTATAGCTCTATTTCTGCCCAACTCTTTTTTGACCAAAGGAGGCAAGGAGCATGTAGGATCAGGGAAAGTAATATTGCCTTGAGCTCCTGTACAGCAGGAAGGGAGGCAACCTATAGTAGCAGTGGCTTTGCCAGGACTAGTTGAAGCCAAGGTTGCATAGTAGCTCACAATAGTGAAAACACAAGCCACTAACCACATTCAAGTATGCTACTGGGAGGAAGGGGTGAGTTTATACCCTTCTTAACCCATTTAATATACCTGTTATAACCCCCTCTCCTCTCATTTCTGGCATCTGACCACAGCCTGTCATGTGCTTTTCATGAAATCAAGACACAATATAACTAATCTATTTAACTTATAAGTATACATATATATTTATATATGTATAAATACGTAAAATACATGAAAACCTGTGAATTGTAAGAACAGTAATAGAAGACATTTTAATGGAGTAGAGGCATGACCTCCCTGCATTACAATCACAGTCCTACCTAGCCTAGTATCCAGCCTCTCATGGATGTATTTTAAGGTACTGGAATCCAGTAATAAAGGAATTCAGTTAACTTGGCCTGAACTCTAGGCTGTGCAAGATTTTGTTTCCCTTCTGAGAACATTATGATAGCAAAGTTTTGATCCCAACTTCTGTGTCTGGCAACAGGCTCTACAATATAAACCTTATGCTGTGAAAAATATTTCTTATTGCCCCTTTTGAATTTCTCACCTTTAAATATCACTGATGATTCCCATTTTTCCCTGTTGTTCAAAGGTACAGCCAGTTTCTGACAATTTTCTTAGATGCATTTCTGCTATATTTGTAGATATGGTTTTATCTTGAATTTCTAATAAGAGATCTCATGCTTTTCATAGCAAAATTGTCCGTGGAGCAGGGACTCTTGGGAAAACAAAATATGCTTTACTCTAAATGCATCTGAATGCACCGGCCATAAGGGAGAAGATCATTCTCTGCAACCCAGCCTTGTATTTCAAATTGCTACTCTGAGGTGGATTAGATTCAATAGCAAGAGCACTTCGTTACTTGGTGGCCTCTAGCCAGGTGGGTAGAAAATCTTCCTGAGAGAAAGAATGAAAATGCTGAGTTTCTTCAGTCTGAGGGAGAGGGACTGAACCAAGGTCTCCTGCTTCCTCAACATATGCCTTACTGGAATGTAGCTACTGAATGTGGGAGGTAATGTAATGGCCAGTCTTCGCGAACGAAGAACCGGGGAAGGTCTTTACACCTTCCAGCCTGCGCATTGGATTTTT
>JAWMRA010000001.1:75542724-75599759 GCA_035584735.1 Pseudotriccus pelzelni
CCCCCCCCCCCCCGGGGAAGAAGAAGTTCGACCCCCTTTGCGGCTTCTCTCTCTCTCCAGCTGCCAGCTTTAACCTTGAAAGCTGTTATCTCTCTGGCCGGAATTCTTTCTGCAGCAGCCCTGTTCAAGTTCTTCTTTAAAGTTTTTTTTCTTCACTCCCTTACGTGTCTCGGCCAGGGGAGCTTCAGTGCCACACCTGCCCCTGCAGGGCCGGGGGGAGGAGAGAGGCCTGGCCCCCCTTGGGGCCTGACACCACCTCCTACATGGCTCCCAGTTTCATCTGCACCACAAGCCTTCTCTTCTGTATTCTTAAATATGTAATTGGCAAAGGCGTTACTAAAACTTTTGATTGGCTTCGGTCTGGAAATTCACCTGGACGAACCACCTACAGCCCCCCAGGGAGGGGGTACCTTTGCAAACCCACGACACATGTTAGGGTCACTGTTAAGTTTTTTTGAACACAACAGTGTAATAACTCAAACCTATGAAACCATTAGAATCCGTAGATTTGTATGATGTGCAAGAGGCTTACATTGCTTTTAATAGGTATCTACATTTTTCACTGCCTTTGTAAGGGAACCTATTCAGTCCCACATCACCAGAGTAGGCAGGTTTTGACCTTGTAGAAGTTTTGTACAGAAAAGCAATGAGAAGGAGAAATCCCTCAATGTCAGCATATGTTTTAAGATATTGTGAGCCTTTGCAGTTTCTGGTCAAGCCAGCAGTGTTGAAGTGAGGTAACAACCTTGAATTTTCTCCCCAAGCTGGTGTTCTTTTTTCAAGGCACACCTAATCCAATAGCTTTATTGTTTCTGCTGACAGGCTTACATTGGCAGAGAGTCTGCCCTAACGTATCTCTTCTCAATACTTGCAAGAAGAACCCGAAGTTTTGTAGTGTTACGTAGCGTATTGCTGAGAATAGCTGGGATGCAAGATGCTTTTTCACTCGAAGAAAAATCAAAACTGCTAATGCATCCTTCAAGAAGTTTAGGTTGCCTCCATCACTAAAGATGGAAGAACTCTGAGGTGTTTATGTGCCATAGGCATCAGAGGTTAAAGCTGACAACTGTTTTCTTCAGATGGAGAGTGGAGGTACAAAGTTCAAGGCACTTGCTAGAAATTGCACAGGATGTCTGTAACAGGGTGTGAAACAGAACTCTTAAGTCTCATATCAGCACTCCACTTGCTTGATGTTTAAAGTGTTTTCTGTAAGATATCAGGGGCTAAAATTCAATTATAAGTGGTTGTGTCTGAAAAAAATAATAATTTAAAAGAACTTCCTTAAGACTTCAAATTACAAATAAAAGATAGATGGTAGTCTCTTTAATTTTAAAATCTTCCATATGTTGTACATTTGGTAGGTACTGAAAGCCTTGACGTACCCAGTCATGCTCATTGTATTGAAATAAACATTAGTATATTAGCATGGGTATGGCTTAAATATATTTAAGGTAAGAAAACTAATGGTTATTAAGAATAATTTTCAATTATGGATGCAAAGTTTAAATACTGAAATGTGAGGCATAATTGTCAAGATGTTGAGCCATTCCTACAGCTAGTAGCAGCAATTAAAAAAAAAAAATTAGATGCTCAGCGTTAGTGTCTGGAAATTTTGACCAAGAACATTTTTGCATTTAAGCAACTGTAGCATGCCTCATAATCTGTTCATGGTTTTCTTGTCAAGTAGACTTCTTTCAATGCAAACTGAGTAGAGATAGGAGCTAAGTAAAATCAGCATGCCTGTGAGAATCACAGATTTTTAGGACATTGTGATTTTCCTGTTGCTTTTAGAAACGAGAGAACTAGTCGTGATGGAAAAAGTCAGGTAAAACATTTGCCTTGTATTTTATATAAAAGTGAAACTTGTAGTTATTCCTTCTTAAGCTATACCAAAGAACAGAAAAATCCTGTGTGAAAATTCCGGTGTTTCTGAGTTACTAAATGTGGCAAGTATTTCAGGATTTCAAGAAGATGATGTTGATGCTCAGTTGTGTAAGACCAGAATTTTGATTGGCATAGAGAGGGAACTCAAGGATTAAAATCTTGTTTGGATATGCTCACAGCAAACCTGCTGCTAAGCAGGTAGATTTTATATATCCCTTAGAGTCTTTTCAGTCCTGATAATAGACTTCAGTGTTAGCTATGAATTTTAATGAGAGATACTACGGAGAAGCATCCTGTTTAAGGTGAAAACTAAACTTGTTTGTGAAGGCTCTTGAGCACCTGAAATGGCAGGAGATGAGAACTGCACCTACTGCTCCTTTTTGTCATCCCCAGCACTCAGAGTGCTGTTTGCCTGTCACCTATGCCAGAGCCGAACTTCCAGGGGAACTGATAGTGTCTAGGGACATAGTTTAAACATTCATGGAGTTCTGCAAACTTAATGAGAAAACGTCTCCCTAACATCTTAATGATATGGGGGTTTTTTTAGGACTTTAGTGAATAGTGAACCCTTCTCCCATAGGACATATTGCCAGGCCTTTGAATTTTCAGGTGTTCATTTTACCTTTTAAGATGGAGGCAGAGCTGAAAATAGACTATAATGACTTGCAGAAGCAGACTGAACACAAGAAAGGAGTTTACTGTTATTTTAGTTTACCTATGAAATCTTAGATGCAGAAAACCCTCTGTAGATAAGAATATCTCTCTGAAGTGATCGAAAATGACCTTGTAAAGTTCTTTCAAGTCCTTCGTGCAGAAGTTATGTGCATCATCCTGTTGCCTCTGTTGCAGCAAGGGAATTTAGGTTTACTAGATGGCCTTTGAGTATGTGTATTGTATTATACCATCCATGGTTCTTGTCCCTTGGAAGGTCTTATCTGTAAGCGGCCTCGAAACAATGTGTGCCAGTGCCTTGATTGAAAACTGCTTATTGTCACAGCGGGGAAGCAAATATTTATAGTGCTTCATTATATTGGGGTTCGTTGTTGTTTCTTGGGCTTTTGCTTGGAAGAAAACTATTTACTCTAATTTCTTACAAGCACAGTACCAAAGGTGAACCAAACTGGCACTGGCTGAGACTCTTTCTAGCCCTTCAAGCAAGCTGGAAAGTGTAAGCCAACTATAACAACCACAGAACTGAACTGACTTTGAAGTATTTTATTTGAGCTGAGGTGATTATTTCCAGAAAGTTTCATATACAAGAACAAGGATAGTTTCTGAAGCTTCCTCAAAAGTGATACGGTGTGGTGTTATTTATTACTCTAATATTATCCTCCAGGTTGTTTTACGATTAGTACTTAATTTGCTGTCCTGTGAGTAAGTAAAATCATTGCGGTATTACACCCCAATCTATCCATCTGAAGAGTTTGTTTTCCCAAAGGCTATGTAAGGAGTTCATGTCAAAGCCTAGAATAAAACGTTACATTCCAGTCCTGCAATTGGGTCATACACTGTTCCTTGTAGCAAACTAATTCATGACTCAGCCATCTAATTGCAGTGGGACTTCCAATAAACTCCTAAACATCTACTCATTTATAAAAATTATTTTAAGACTTTTTTTTTTTTACTTGAGAGTTGTTGCTTAAGAAATTAAATCATTATACAATATAGCTTACAAAACTGAATAATTAATGTAATTAATTAGTAAACTGGAATGACTTGTTCATGTCACAATGGGGGGGTCTTACAGCTGTTCTGTATGGACTTACCTGAGAAGCTGTAATAATTTTGATTAGAGGGAAAAGTGTTCAAACTTTGCAGAAACCTACTTATTTTTAGATTTGCATCTCTATCTATGACACATTCTATACATGTATACAGGCATAGGCACATCTTCATGTATGAATGAAAAGCAGTCCATGGAAACAAATATAGCTCTGCAGATTGAGCCTCTGATGGTAACGTTTTTTAAAGCTACAAAAATAGAAAGAATCAAGGTTGGGAAAAAAATCAAATGTCTTCTCTGTCTGAATTTCTTAAGGCAAGGTAGCAATAACTTTAGATGTATGTGTATGTTTTTCTCTTGCTTCTTTGGTTCAAGAATTGGTAGCCTTCAATAAAGGGTAAGATTGTTTTCTCCTTGGCAATTCTGTGGTATTGCTTCCTGTCATCCTGATCTTTGAGAGGCTCAGAATCAGGCTGGTGAACACTGTGTATTTTCCTATCCTCTGTAGCTGATGTGAGTCTTAACTATTGAGGATTCTGCGTTAAATACCAAGTAATTATGTGAAAGACATAAGAAAAAATCTTGATAGTTACACTTGGAATATGTGCTTCCTCTAGAAGAGGAAACTGCTAGTTCAAGTTATGAGAGATTTTACTGCAGGCAATCAAAGTTTGCAAGTTATATTACAAAAGGATGTTTAGTTATATTTATGTGTGAATTTTTAAACAACCTAATAGATTTAACTGTCATTTCTTACACTTTATTTCATATTGCCAAGAATTCTTTTGCATTGTATTTTGGCAGGATTCATACCACAAATTTTTTATAAGTCTAGAATGGAGAATAATTACTGACTTCCCGATGTTATTTACATCATTGTAATCACTAATACCTTTATCCCTTAAACTAATTTCCTTCTTGAAAAACTATCAGAAGTGCCAGAAATGAAAAAAAAAAAAAAAGGGAGGAAGACACTCTGCATGTAGAGGATGATAATGATGGTTTAGTGCTGGAGACTCCTTTTGATGATTAAGAACAATCATCATGGATAGATACCTTTTGCATTTCAGGGGTCCCAGTATTTATCATGTAAAGCTATAATCATACATCTTTCAAAAAACTGCAGCAGGACTTCAGCTACTTATAAGAAATAGTCTCTAAGAATACATGGTTTCCTTTTAATTTGTTTTTATTATGCAGACTGTTTTTACATTTGGTTGAACATATTTGGGTCTGATATGAAGCTCTGGACAAAATCCTAGAAAAGATACAATACTTCCAGGAACCTGTTTATGCTTTTTAACATCATCTATGCCTACTAGTACAACGTGCTTGCTGCTCATACTCACACAGTTTTGGGACACTGGGCAATCTCTAGCACTGTCTAAGGCAATCAGATCAGTTTATTAACCTTGGTGTGTGTTTTGTAGTTTTTTTAATTCTTGCTCTTTTATTCTTCATTTATTATATTTTCACTGCACATTCTCTTTGTTTTTATCTTTATCCAATGACAACTCCAGCCAGAAATCTGAAAAGTACCTTGTTAAAGACGTTCAGATGTGATGTTAGGCACTGCCCATGTTTTTCTCTTTCTGAGTATGATTGGAGGTAGAAAAAATGGGAGGTAAAAGTCTCTGAAGATCATTTACATACTCTTCATCTTACAGTTTCCTAAATGTTTCAGGCTGTTATTCAAAGTGTACATACTAATCTAAACAGGAATGTGGATGATGTGTATGCCGTGTGAGGTAAGATGAAATATAGAAACTATTTATTGCTGTGTGGCATGTAAGGCTGTGTAGTCACTAGTGCATAGCTGTGTATTTATTAATTTTATGCCGCTGTGGTGTCCATCCACAGGAAAACTGAGGGATTTACTGTGGGCTGTTGGTCCCAGTTGTTCATTAAAGATGGATAAGAGAGTGGCTTTTAGCATTGAATAGTTATTTCGGACTGAGAAATACATTCTGATTGTCTTTTATGGAGCAATGTACCTTGCTAGTCATGCTATCCTAGATAGGATGGCATTTGACTCTGCTCCAGTGTCTTTCATAGGGCTATAAATGACTGCAATTGTGTTATCTCTTCAGGAGTCATCACTGTTCAGTAGCTGTCATATTGGAGCAAAAGATAGTGAGATCATTTAAACAGGGTGAAGTGCCTTGTTCTTTAAACGTGTCCTGCAAACGTGTAATTGGTCTTGCAAAAATTTGTTTCTGAAGAGGTCTTGAAAAGTCAAGCCTTCCCTTGCTACGTTTGAGTATTTCTTACGGGCTCTGCTAGGATGTTTGCCCTAGAATACATACTGTGCTGCTCTGATACTGACACAAGTGGCAGCAGTTCTTATTTTCAGGTGGCCCTCATGCTTTTCATTAGGATTGATCAGTGCTGCTCAAAGCTTTTCAGCCACACTGAGAAAACAGGATTTTCCTGCTCCAGGAATAAGGAGCAGAGAACTGTTCCACTTTTCCATTGCCAAGGGGACAGGCAAGGGGATATCGGCTGCACCAGAAGGCAGAATTTCTGCCCAGCTCCTGCCGTGGGCTGAGCTGCCCTCTCACAGATGCTGTGATGGGAAAAGAAGTCTGGCTTTTCAGGACTTCAGTATTGGTGGTGGGGTTTTAGCCTCTTTTGCTCTGATAGAAGTCTTTGTGAGTAGGTTAGATGCAACTAGAATCTTTTGGAAGGATTTGTGAATTCCCGAGTTTGATTTCTGTGGTTGTACGAAAAGGTTCTGCATTGCTGCTTGGGCACTGCAAGGTGGCGCCTTTTTTTTTTTCCTTTGTGAAGAAGCTGTTTTCCTCTTGAGTCACTGAAATTCAACAAGGTGAAAAGCCTATGAGAAAGAGATGCTTTTCTTCCCTTCAAATTTCATTAGAATCATGTAATTCCAGCACATCTGAGAAATCACCCTTTCGTTAGTGGGCCTGTGCTGTCACACACCACCTCAGTGGTGCCTGTGTGATGTGGGGCAGTCAAAGCTCCTGAGAATAGGGAGTGGAGCCTCCAGATGCAGGCAGGAGTCACTTCTGTTGAGATCAGCAGCTGTGGTAAGAAGAGCATTGAGCCAGGGAACTCACCCATACTCATCAGAAAAGAAATAGCCTGGTATACCAAGGCAGGAAATTCTGGCAGTGTTAGAAGACAAAGCGTGAAGACCCAGCTTGGACTTCAGAGCTTATGGAGCTTGGTTTAGTCAAGAGCTAGGTTTCCCATGAGGTGTTACCTGAACTCAAAAACTGAGAAATACAGTCCCCTTAGGGATTCTGTATGAAGACAAGGAGGGGCTGGAACTGTTACATGGAGCCACATAGATTGTGTAAGAGCTTCAAGTTCACCTATGGCACTGTCTAACACACAGTCAGTTAATCATCATGTTGGTACTTGGAGAATATAATACACAGATGTCTGATCTGACTCTCCCATGCTCAGCTTGGGTCTGGCAGGACATACCAAACTGGAGCTCATACGCTCCATAAGCTCTTAAGACTGGCGCTAGTCTTCTACTCAGTATCCATGGGCGGTTTTCATATTATTTGCTGTATTCTAGATAACAGACACTGACTTTTCTACGGAAAAAGACAAATTGCATGACTCTCGATTGTGTACATAGATATTATATATAGGCATAAATATATATATAAAAATATATATGACACAATATATATAGTCACACAGAATATATATATATAAAAATGTATTTTCTCTCTAAAGCTGGCTACTCAAAATCTAGGTATTACAGGGAAGTATTCTGCAAGAGCAACTTTATTTTTGGTAAGACATAATGAGAGTTTTGCGGAAACACTTTTCTTACGCAATTTAATATTGTAAAGTTATTGGTTATTGAACAAGTCTGAAATTTAACGTGAATAAAGCTGTTGAATGTAGGTTCTCATTTTAGGTGGTGAAGGTTGATGGTGAATAAGGTAAATGCAGGAGGCAAAAGCGGGAAAAAGCAATACGGAAAATTGCTTCTGTGTGTTTCACTTAATAGTTCCTATATGGTCCTGTGCAAATAAATTAAATTAGGCATCTCATGTCTTTCCTGTCACCTCATCAGTTCTTTTTTCTGTTCTGCAGTATGAAACTTCAGTGTCTCCACTGCTCCATTTCCCAGATGCTGAGTACTCATAGTATACAGACTCTCAGATATTTAGTTGCCCAGCTTTTCTATGGTTCCTAAACCTTTTAAAGCACTTGAGTACTTTAGTGGTACTGGCTGTAATTCTGCAACGTGTGTGTGTGTGTGTTTCCTCATATATTTCTCAAAAAATTGGCGTGATCTCATAGAATTACAAGAGGTGATCTTGTGTTTTAATTCTGGTTCATCTACTTCTTTACTATGTGTTCCTCAAGTGGCTGCTTTGAATTTCTCAGTTATACGAGTGGGAAAAATTGAGAAGAAACAGAATACAAGGACAAGCTAGTGGGGAGTGATGGAAGTATGAGGTCCTCAGATAGCAAGCAATGCAGTGAGGGTGTACCTGATTTCACTTTCACTGAAGGGGTTTTTGTGCTGTACAGCAAATACAATAGGACACACGCATCTGAACAATAAAGATAAGACAGCAATTCAATATTTCTTTTTATCTGTTGAATGCCATCCATCTTATGTAATTAAAGACTATGCTATCTTGCGTTTAAACGCGGGAGGACAGATTTCAAGATGCTTGTGTGTATTTTGGTACTTAATTAGTGGCAGCTTAGCTCTTGCAAGAGTTCCAAAGGTATCATTGTGCTAAATACTGCATATCCAAAGACTAAAAAATGGGTTGTGTCTCTTCAGATGGTAAACGAGCACAGTATAAATGGTAAAAGTGAGGGGAATTCTCTGCAATTAATGACCACAGCCCTAGACTGTGTATTAAATGACATTCCTTTAGTTAGCAAAGAGGCATAACAAAGTTTAGAATTTCAGCTGAATCTTATGACAATTGGATGCAGTTTTGACATTGCTTTGGTGATATAAGAGTTGCTGATGTGGTTTGAGATGTTATTGCCCTTTTATCCTTTCTGACGCTGTGGGAGCCCACAGTCCCTGCTGAAGAGCCAGCAGGAACACACAAGTTGCATGTTCCAGTGCAGAGTCTTGACAGACAGAGAAATAGGGTTTTTTCCCTGAACCAGCTGAGGCAGATGCACCAGCACTGCTCTGCTGCCTTGCCTGGGAGACAAGGCGGACAGGTGTGAGGGATGGAGGAGATGTCATAGGTGGCTTAAGGATGGTGTCATCTTCAGCTGCCGCAGGTGTCCGCTATGACTTTTGTCTGTCCACAGCTCAGTCTTACTCAAGTGATTTGACTCAATGCAGTACTGCTAAGCTAATATGAAGTAGAAAATCAGGTTTAAATTAAGAAGGAAGCATCTTGCTTCTCTTAGATCTTCGTCTGGTTTAAGTGCTAAAAGTCGTAATCGGTTTTCTCTCAGTCCTTATTGCTTTCATGAGAAAACCTGTGTAATAGTATTCTGGAAGTAGGCACAGTGTGGAATTCCACAATAGTGTGGAAGTCTTTTGTTCTCTCTTCTTTTCTCTGTGGCACATATGTAAATTTAAAACCTGATGGAACACTTAGCTAGTTTCTTGTCTAAAGAAGGATTATGCATGTGAGGATAGGGAAAAAAAAAAAAAAAGACATTTTAATTTTTTAGAAAAGTTTGGCAAGGATCCCCTCACAAGGAGGTGCAAAGTAATTAATTCCTTCATAGATATATGATCTGTTGTTCTGTCCGAATTGATTATGAAGCAGAACTGTGATAGTATTGCATGGAACTTAATTTTTTATTTTTTGTTTTCTATTTGTTTAACTGGCATAATGATATGAATGCTGCAAGGGAGAGATCTACATTCTGTATTGTTTAATACATGTTTTTATATAACAGTACTTTTTTGTGTATATACAGTACTTGAGGGGGTCTGCATTTCCTGAAATTTGGAGTTAATTTACTGGCCCCTTGGTTTTCTCCCTTTTTATTGCTAATCTGAAAGCTCAGTATTATATTGACCAACGATAAATGTATCCTTGAAAGGAGAGTGATGCATCCTTTCACAAACAGGGGATACAACATACCTGTTCAGGGAAAAGGATGATGTAATGTTGAGGGGAGGGTTTGACTTCCATCCTGTTCTTACACATTATGATTGCAAACATAGAAAATAATATTATATTCCTTATTTTTGTAGTGTGGAAGTATTCCAGGCAGATTTCCTGGTGAGAAGGAAAATTCAGAGGAGAAAGCATTTCATAGAACTCTTGGAGCTCTGAGGGGAAAGAGATGTGCAACAAATCGCTAGAATGTGAAATATGCATTTTTTTCAAATGTAAAATTTTAAGGTCATCCAAATGTCTCTTTCCTGTTGGGTCTGTACTGTTTGCAAATCGATTTTTACTGTAAGAATGTTGCCATTTTTAAAAATATAATTATTGCTGTTGTTTCTGTTTTTAAATTGTAGGTATGAGAAGGTGCCAGTAATTCTGGTTGGTAATAAAGTGGACCTGGAAAGTGAGAGAGAAGTATCATTGAGTGAAGGCAGAGCCTTAGCTGAAGAATGGGGCTGCCCCTTTATGGAGACCTCTGCTAAAAGTAAAACAATGGTGGATGAGCTCTTTGCGGAAATTGTTAGACAAATGAACTATGCAGCACAGCCAGACAAAGATGATCCATGCTGTTCTGCATGTAATATACAATAGCATTAAAAATGACCTAACCTGGACTTAATTTGCAGAAATTTTGTAAGGTGGTAAAACTGTCTACTTCACTTCCTGGTTTGTGGGTCACTTGAAATACATCTGTAGTGAAGTAGCAACATTAACTCAGAGCTGAGCATTGAAAGTCAATCACTGACTCTGAATATAATTGGGTTAAATGACCACATCTCACCCGATTTTTCCCTTTGAGCACCTGCAATTTTATGGCACAGTCAGTTGATCTACAGGGTCATTCCGGTTGAACGTACGGGTGTTGTCGTATCTGACAGCAACAATAGCAACTATTTCCGAAGAAGCTGGAAAACTTTTGGAAATGGGAAATGGAAGCAGCTGAGAGGATATCTCTGAAGACCATTCACAACAAACATAAGCGTGAAAAGGAGAGCCAAGTCTTTCGGTGTCTAGTTACCGTGCTTCAAGACGCGTGCTATCACATGTGGCCAAGTTTGTTCAGTCAAATATGTTGATTTCACCAGAACTTGTGACAGTGTTGGAGGAAAAAGCTACCAGAGACCCATATAGTTTGGATTTTTTTCAAAATCAGTGCTATTATTTCTACACTTTATCCCACATCTTGAAATAGAAAACATTGAATCAGTGTGTGAAATGAGAGGCAAGATCTGGAAAAAAAGATGGGTGAAGAAACAGTCTGGCATTGGAATGTTTTAAATCTTTCATTTTGCTGCTCAAAAATGGAGGTTCACTTCAGGTTTTGGTCTACAAAAAGCCAAACAAACCCTCTGTTTACAAAGCAGGAAGCATCTTTATTTTCACTTTACTGAACCAGGAGGAAGCAACTGTGATGAAAAAAAAAATTGCTGAGCCTTACTAACAAGGAACACTTTAATAGATTAACTAGTACCATCTTGTAAGGAAAATTAAGCCATGTTTCATCCATATGTTCCCTTCTGCAGAAACCTCGTGGGACAGTATGAACATCCTGCATTTTTAAGTTTGTTAAAGACAACAGTTTTCTTGCCTTTAAGGGCTACGTTCTCTGGTGTGATCCCGAACTAACCTTTGGAAATTCAGTTTGCTATTTGATAGCTTTAATGTTGAAAATCTAAATTGAATAACCATGTGAAATCATTTGGTTCAGAGGTGAAATAGTTAAAGTTGTAATTCGTTAGGTGAGTGTGGAAATGGCTCTTTAATTGCCTGACACACTATTCAAAGGTTGCCCCAATTATTGGAGTGTTAAATGGTGGGAGCAAATATTTTATTTTGAAAGGATGCTCGAGCTCTGACTTGCTAGTTTCATAGCAGTGAAGTATTTATCATTTGCATGACTAATGGCACAGAAATACCTATTTCGAAGTCTTACAATCAAAGTATAGAAAAGTTTTCAATCGCAATGTTTAGATTTTAAATGCTGGAGAGATTGTCTTGAGCTGGATCTTTTATAGGTAAAATTGGCCATAAAAATACAGTCACTGAGCCTGTGGTCTAAATAACACCATGCGTTTATTAGTTTTCAATCTTGTGCAGTAACAGTGTAGTTCCTTGTGTTTAAACGAGTGAAATCAGGGGTGCTGGGGTGTGTGTGTGTGTGTGTTGAGCGTGTATGTGTGTGTGTATATGACCCTTAGAAATGCTGTAATTGGAGTTAGGTTCGAGAGTTTTGCCTCCATCTGCAGAACTTCCTAAAAGCCCTCTCATCTGCTACAAACGACACTGGAGTACAAAACACTTCGCAGATTTTCATACATAAGTATCCTTAACATTTTGAATTATAGTTCAGTGGATGATAACTGAAGAAAATCATATTAATGGAAGAGAACTGGCCAACTCTGCCCTTAATCTTTCAAGACGTTTCCACAACCGATGTATCAAAGGGCATTAGATGTCGCAAAACATTAAGCCTTACTAGAACGTAAATGTAGCCCGTTTCCCATCTACCTTGCAGAGCTTTTGTTACTGTACTTTGTTCTCTTAGGGAGATAGGCACACCATTTATTTCTGGCATCTGAATGCCCATTTTGGGTGCTCTGAATTGCCCTCCTAGAGTCACCTACCTCTTTCCATTCACTATATAGCAAACTTAGGCTTTTAACTTTGGTCCTCCAAGTCACACAACTTACATGCCTAAACTAGATGGTATGAATGTTCTCTTACCACCCCCCGCCTGCCAATTGTGTCAGCCACCATGCTTAATCAAGATGTGAGATGTTGGATTAATGATACTTCAGTGTTTAAAATAATCTAGATTGGGAAAATCAGTTTATTGAGCAGCACAACCTATCTATAAAACAGCTTGTCAGTGTGAAATCCACAGCATAAGCATTCAAAAAACAAAACCCACAGAAAACAAACCAAAGCCAAACTTGAAACTGAGTTGGAAGTGCATGTTATGCAATGTTATTTACAGAGACGTTAAAAGTCTTACCTCACAGATTGTTCATCAGCCAAAAAAAATGGCATGAAGTATAGTACGAGCAGCCTAATATGAAGTTCATAATGTAAAGCAGATGGATTTTAAATATAGGAAAAATTGCACTGTAAATTTTTAACAGAAAATATTAAAGAAAATATCTCCCAATCTCACTTCTTCATCACATTCTTACATTTTCAAAAGCATAGGCTGTATGTAAGCTACCACGCAACTTGGCTCGGGGGGGGAAAGCGTAAGTGTTGTTTTTCATTGTATAGTTCCGAGGAAGTAGTTATGCACTATTTGTATTTCCACTAATGTGAAGGTAGTGGAGCTTGAATCAATGACAGTTGCACTCGACAGATTTTTCAAATTATAGGGGGAGCAGAAAGGGAGGAAAGCGAGCCACATGGCGGCTGTGTGGCCACTCTGCAGGATTTATTGGCCTTGGGTCACTGTTTCATTTGTACCCTGATAGGATTACCAATTATAGTATTTGAAAGTTTCTTATAACATGCCTTAAAATATTATGATTTGTTCCAAAGACCCACTTTTCCTTTGGCTGTTCTTGTAGAGCTTTGTACTTTTCTACAAAGACAGCATTTTTTTTTAAAAAAGGTTGCAACTTTTGTTCTTTTAAGCTACCATAGTGAGAGCAACTGTTTCCTCTTTCCCTTAAAAATACACACAAAAACTAATCAAAGCATACAAACCAGAATTAGATCAAGACTATTAAAAGTAATTTTCATTGGATTTTGTTTGGTTTTTTTCTCTTGTGTCTGTCCCCCTGCCCAGCCCTTCAGAGTATGAAAAAAAAAGATTTGATGACGTTTTCTGTTCTGATTCTAGCCTCTCCCTAACCCCAGTGCTACAGTTGCCATTACTTTTCTGTGGGAAAACTACTGGTATTTGCTTTCCTGTATAGAATGTTGCCTAAAGATGTCAGCCATTTGGTTGGGGGGTTTTGTGCATGTTTGTTTTTTAATTTTTATTTTTTTTTATTACCAGTGTGCCCTCAAAGCACTGGTTAGGCTTTAATTGTGAAACTCCGCAACGAAAGCAAATGTTTGACAACTGCAGGAGGCTTTTATCTGCATTGTTGTGCATCTGTTAATTCTTGATCAGGGTTTGAAGGAAGACTGAAGTGGGTTCTGGAGTCAGACTTAATGCTGTTGATTTGGAGTTTCCTAAAGATGAATTAATGTACTTCGCAGTTAATTGTTGAGCTCTAATACAACTGGCAACTTAAAATGGGGCAACAGTTTGTTTTGTAACAATGTCAGTTGTTTAAACCTTGATGTTTCAAATAAAACAAGAATTGTACATAGAACTCAATGCAAACTCAGCAGTTGTATTTGGAGTTAAATTATTTTAACAAATAAATTTATTTAATGAAATCTCCCTTGTATTTTTTATTGTCCATTTTTATTTGATCAAAAAGTTCATCCAGAGCTGGTGAGGGCTACCCAGTAATTTGAAACAACACTGTCAGCTATATTCAATTCAGCTAAGTATTTCCTGCTAAAGTGCTCTTCTGATACAAATTAAATGGCAGTAAGTGCAAATCAAATATACTTTAATTTTTGTGGATGGACGCGTGCTGTGATTTATGAAGTTGATAAAGAACAATAGCAATGCAGGGTTTTTTTAATTCACTTTTCTTAGAGGGATATACGTTGACAACATTCAGTAAGACTCAGTATTTGATAAGATACAGCTCTTGCTATGGCAAGAGAATAGTGCTTATTGTAAAATACAACAAAGTTTTTATATTTATAGAAAAAATAAAATTAATAAAAACTTGGTCAGTATACGGTATAGTTAGTATGCAGAACTACTTTTATAATATTGAGGCTACAACGAGTTAAAAAGGGATTGTTTGTTATATCAGCTGTTCAATTGATGAGTGTTTTGAAGGCTTTCAGCACCACACAAAAGGAGTTAGTGTTAGAAAGAACTTCAAATACAATTAGAGTTGCAGAGATTTATAAATGAACAGTTGATCTAATGCTAACAGGATTATTCTAGCTAATTGGCACTGATCAGCAGTTGCATTTTAGTCATGCCAGTATTGCTGAAATACCCTGTTTTCAGTAATGATGGGTGCTTGTTTTCATGTCATGCATGCCTTAAGGAGCAAGAAACCTGGGGCTGGCATACTTTAAAAGGTTGTAGTTCTATAGATCATGTAGAAGGCTGACACATGCTGCTAATTTTATGGTTTTGATTTGCCCATTCATTCTGTAGATCAGTTCCAGGGGGACTGATGGGTTCTTCCAATCCCATGAATT
Organism: Pseudotriccus pelzelni; assembly: GCA_035584735.1. Lineage (NCBI taxonomy): Eukaryota > Metazoa > Chordata > Aves > Passeriformes > Tyrannidae > Pseudotriccus > Pseudotriccus pelzelni. The sequence goes on from JAWMRA010000001.1 coordinate 75,557,701, forward strand.
TAGTAATATCCTTTTGTCCTAGATGACACCCATAGAGGGACAACAGGAATTTACTGAGCTGTTCTGAACAGCTAAAAAAAATGCCAGTGTGTGACATGCTCTTTTCAAATAACTGAACAGCTAGAAAACTTTGAATTTTTTACTCCTAGCAAATGCTTTCTCTATCCTGCACCCTCCCCCCTTCCTTTTTTTCTTTCTAGCTACTGCAGGAAGCTTTTTAACTCTGAGAAAACTTTGTAAAATATTTTTGGTCGGATATAAATATCTTGTTATGAATCCTCCACAAGTATCAGTCTTACTGGATCACCAGTCTTCGGTCATTACCTCTGTTGCTTGACCAGGGAATCATTGGACTACATCTTCTAGCCCAAGTTACCTTCAACAGTATTTTGTCTCTTGCTGTTTAGCTGCTGCCTTGTGCTTTCTTCTCCATTAAAACAGCATCTTTTTTTCTGAAAGAGGAAGAATGATTCTACAATTGCTGAAAACTCTGTTTATTGCTCTATCTGGCTCATACGAGTATATTCAGTATGTAGTCATGTCTTCCTTTTGCAGGCACCATCTTGGTTATTCTCTTTTAACAAAGAGATTTCTGACTTCCAATGGCTCTGTTTGAATGTATTAGTGCCCTAACCAGTTGCCTTAAATTGAATTCCTGTTTTGCCATAAAACCTGTAGAAAGAACTTTTCTAGTATTTTTGTGCTAATTGTAATGACAGAATTTGCAGACCTTTGGAACTGCAGGTTTCTTTTCTTCTTTGCGAGGTCAGTTAACATCTGCATTTTGGCTCTGGTTGTTAAGTTATTTGGGCTTTTGTTGTCGGATGTCAACACAATGTGTTTTTCTTCTCACATTGGAGGTGAAAAATACTGAGTTAATCACAGACGCCTAGAATGGCTAAGGTAGAAAGGTCATTAGTTGCAGCCCCCCTGCCATGGGCACAGACACCTTCCACTAGACCAGGTTGCTCTAAGTCCCATCCAGCCTGGCCTTGAACACTGCCACGGATAGGGCATCCACAACTTCTCTGGGCAGTCTGTTCCAGTGTCTCAACACCCTCACAATGAAGAATTTCTTCCTTAGAAACTAATCTAAATCTGCCTTTTTTCAGTTTGAAGCCATTCCCCTTGTCCTATCCCTACAAGCCCTTGCAAAAGGTCCCTCTCCAGCTCTCTTATAGGCCCCTTTTAGGCACTGGAAGGCTGCCAGAAGGCTCCCCAGAGCTTTCTCTTCTTCGGGCTGTGGGTTGCATTTACAGGCTGGATTGCAAGTGGGTGGAAGAAAAAGCCATGTCGATGTGAGCCAGGCACTGTGTGATACTGGAACTGCTAACAGCAAATCTTCATCCCACTCTGCTAGAACTGTTTTTCTGTGTACTTTCAAGCATACACTTTTTGGTCTGACTGGAATATGAAATAGCTTGTGGAGCACTGAGAATTTATTTCAAACTCTCCACGGTGCAGTGACCGCATACGTAGGCAACTGGATAACAGCTGAGAGACCTGCCTCCTCTTCTTAGGAGTGTTTGCAAGGCCAGACAGCCACACAGGAGTTTCCCTGAAGAATGGAGAAGTGAGGTGGTTAACTGGCAGAAGTGGAGGAGAATAGGGGTGGATCTAGGTTGAAGAAGTGAAAATATGAACCTGAAAGACTGTTGAAGACAAATATGTAGGTAGACTGAGTGTTACGTTGAATGGTGGAAGTACAGTATTTATCATAGACCAAGATTAGGAGTATTTTTGCACAAAAGTGCTTATTAGGTTGATCAGAGGACTGAATCTGAAGAGTAGCCTTCTACGAGACATTTTGTTTAGTTGAAATAAGTACTAGGCTGTTTCTCAAGATGTTGTAGGGAAAGATTCTGAACACTTGGATTTTTTCTTCTTTTAGAATCCTTGTACAGTTTAGTAACCAAAAGGTATTAACCCCAAACATCATCTCTGTGTACTTGAGACGTGGCACCTTAGCTTTCCAGTTGTACAACACAGTTTAGAAAAAAACAAAACGTGCTTTCATTCTACAGCCAAGAATATACTCTAGATCACAGGTCTTTTGGTTATTGTATAGGCTTCTTTTTGCTGTTCACTCTTTGTTCTTGCAGATGGAATTATCAAACTGAATAGAGGTCGCCTGACACTTTCCATTATGAGACAAGGTGATCAGGTTTTTCTGCTGCTTTCCAAACTAATTAGTAGAGCTCCAACTTTCTCAGGATAATATATCTGCCCCAGATTTGGGGGTGGTTGCTTGTTCTCTATTTTTTAGTGATTCAGCTGTTTCTAAGGATAAAACAATGGAGGATGCACCATTCTGCATGTGCTGAATTCTTGAAAACATTCTGTTAAGACCTGGCACCATTCTGGTTTGAACTACTGGGAAATTGCCCAAAAAGCCTACAGTCTCAGGACGTGGGTCTAAACTTGGCCAAATTATAAGCCTCTGAAAAAATGGTTTGCCCAGTATGAAAAGGGATAGAAGTCTGCATCCAGATTCTTTCAGCTGCCACTGGATATGCTTTGTGCTCTTTGTATTTTATATGTAGTAACTGCTGGGTGCAAGGCTCAGTGCTTGTCTGTACGCACTGGCTAAGAGCTGAGAAACAGAGTGGGCAAGAGTAGGAATGAGGCTGTTCAGCAGGGAGGATTTCCAACTCTAAATCTTGATGTTTCTTGTTTAAGAAAGACATCAGCTCTACTGACAGTCTTCTAAGAGCAGATTCAGAGGCGGCTTAATTAACACCAGTGGTGAAGCACTGGTCAGAAGGCAGAAACCTCATAACCTGCCTGATGGCTTGTGACCAATGCAGTAGTACAAGAAAAAATTTCCAGAAGTGTTAGTGTGATTTGGCTTTGAAGTCTTTCTCTCTCAAAGTAAGGCAATAATAAGTTAACCTTTATAATATTTGCTGTGTGAGATTGTAATTACAGGAACGCAAATAATTGATTAACCCAAAGAAGATGGGTTTCTGCAAAGTAAAAATGAATGACATGTAAGTGTCCTATTGATAGACAGTAAATGGATGAGAGCACTCAATGCAATGTGAATTAATGTGCTTCTCAAATTCTTCATGAAGCATCAAGAAATGTATATGGTGCTGCTGTAACAGGGTAGGATTCCTTCCATGCCTGTTTATTTCTCTGACTATTTTTTTAGGTAAAGCTTATGTTTTTCCTGTGTGCAACTGTTGTAAATTCATTTTGGGAATGGCAACCCTTAAAGTCAGATGCATTACTGATTTAACACAGCTTTGTATTTTAAGATGAAGGGAGATAACCAAAAACTCTTCTAGTTCTGCCTCATTTTCAGGAAAAGACACGGCTGTGAAGATTCAAGGCTTTCCAGAAGTCTTCATAAGAGTTGGCACCTCTTTATTAGGTGAACTCAGTCAATCTTCCTTGATGAAGGTGGTATTCGTGGTTATTTCTGGGAATGTACTTAATCAAGCAGTCAGAGATCATGAAGTGTGGGTGGGAATTTACAGCGTGTTGTCTCCTTGTTCCCCTTTTCAACCAGGGAATGCTGTGCATGACATGAATGATAGTTTACTGAGATAATTCCTAATCTCTGCATTTGAAGTGACAATTAACCCATCAGCTGGCTCTCCATAATCCAGGAATATAACATCCCCTGGAGACAAGTTCTTTTTGATGACTGTGGAGAGGGGGGTCTCATCTCTGCTTTAGATCTAAAGCAAAATGCTCATTTTCCTTGTCATTTTTCATGGTTACAAGTAATCTGAAGAGCAATAAACATTGCTTTGTCCCCATTAGGTGAAGGCATCTCCAGTTTTAGAGCTCTGTGGCTTGTCCAGAGATGTACATTGATAGTAAACTGTATTTGTCAGTATGGAGAAGGGATGGTGACAGGAAAGATTTATTGCTCATCAAGGTATATGGCTCTTCACCCTAGGCAAGTCACCTCTGCCATGGGTGAGAATCATGTTCTCGTGTTTGGCTTTTTTCTATGTGGAAAACAACTTGTTTCATGTATGACAAGAGACATTTCCCCTTTTATCACCACCCCCCTTTTTTTTAAATCTTGTATTCATTTTGCACATAGCAGCCACTCTGTATTCTTCAATCAATAGTTCATGGCAGAAGCCACTTAACCCCTGCTCTCAGGAGACATTCTGAAATGTACAGAACCTCTGTATCACTGAAACTATAAAACCTAGTTTGCTTATTTGTAAGTGGTAGTAGAGTTTTCCAATAATTTATGTGTACCACACTTTCAAAAAGCTCGTAATGCTGTTTCCTTATTAAATTTTTTCATTTGTTCCAAATTTTGGCATGTTTGTCAAAAGTTTAAAAAAACCCAAATGAACAAAAAATACCAAACAGGAAAAACCAAGCAAACAAGATAAAAAAACAATACAAACCCAATTCAGATTTCATCATCCTGGTAACTCCAGCAAAAAAAGTTTCAGCTACTACTTGTCACCTTTATGTGTCCAGAAACGTATAAATGCAAGTTAAAAGAAGGGAAAAGGGAAGACTTGGCAAGGGGGAGGATTCTGATTGCTCACTGAGATTGGCTGGCAGTATCAAAATAATCCATAAAGTTCTCTGATCAAGTATAAAAAGAAGATGATGGAAATAGGTGGTCGCTTGTGGCTTGGTAGTAGTAACGATAGGAAAAGTTCGAGAAAAAAAAAGTTCACTGTTCTCTACACATACAAGTCTCCCTGTAAGGAAGTGCTTGAATGAACAGTGTCTGCCACACTGTGTGGGTGCTTAGCGATGAGCAGCACACTCCTGCAACAGTGCTATGAGCACCGAGAAAGCTGGATTAGCATTGCAGCAGCTGCTAATTCACCTTCTTTAGCAAAGCTTCCCTGCAGACCACAGCTGGGACTTAGTATATTTAGAAATACACAGCTACTTTAACTGATGATGTAATTGTTCCTAAATCTGTGTTTTCCTTAAAAAACAAGCCTTCAGTTCTGTCCATCGCAGAGAAAGCATTGAGTGCCATCCTTCTCTTCCATGTGTTGGTCAGGAACTGCACAACCAGAGCATGCTGAACACTTGCTCTGCCTTGTGGAGCCACCTCGGAGGACGTTTCCAGATAAGCTGGGCTAATCGGGCCACTGTGATTTCAGAGGTCACTGTTCTGCCAACCTGTGAGAGGGGTGGGTATGGCCTGTGTTTCCCCCTGACCAGCTGTGTGTCAGTATGGTCCCAGCTATCTCTGCTACTGGATTTCTTCTGGATCGAAAGTCTTAACCGGTGGAGTTTTCTGCCACATCACCCGATATGTGCTGTAATTGACTGACCCTAAGACCATTTGGTAGCTCTTTTTGCTCTGTATAAGAAATAATCTTGGAGATCAGCCCTCTTAGACTAATTAAGCAGAGATCCCCTCTAATCCCCTTAGAGCAGACCTCCCATTGCCTTGGCTTTGTGTGGACAGATTCCAGAAAAGCTCTGGCTGTTGCCTGATTGCTGAAGAGCAATGGTGGACTGACAGATAAACATACTGCCAAAGGTGTATCAGCAGGGTAATTCAGCACGCGTGCTGTCAGGTTGGTTAGGACGTTTGGATGCATTAATTTCTCTGAGTGACAGCAAGAGCAAAGCAGCTTGATGCCCCAGACTGCAATGTCCTGCTTGTGTGGGTTTTCAGTGCTGGGAAATGCCCACTGTATTACACTGTGGTCACATTGGTAGCTTGCTTTGTCCAGGATGTGCCTCCTGCACACCACCCTAACAACAGCCTTAAACAAACCCCCTGTGCTGCTGCCTGCAGGGGAGCTGCAGAGCAGGCCACCTTGCCGGGTGGCTCGGCCCTTGGAATGCCTACCCTGCCTCCAAGCCAGAGCTGTAGTGCTTGGAGGGACAAATCAAGCACGATGCAGAAGTGAGTTCTCTCTTCAGAGATTTTCAGGGCATGAAGAGAGGACTTGGCCACCCGTGAGTCACTGGAGGTACAGGAGGTGATTAGGACACCTTGCATCAGGGCACATAGGATGTTTTCCCTTCCTCTGAATGTCTGTCTACCAACACACTTGAGGTTCTTCAAAAGATGGGGTATCTGTCCATTTCTCAGTAAGCACAACTTACTGCTGTCACTGGCAAAAGACTCAGTATTGTCTCTTCTAATACTGACTGAAGCAATAAGGTGAGAACACAGTACAGGAGCTTTTCCTGTAGTTAACTGAATAGTCAGGGAAACTGGAACGTTTCTGAGGCTCCTACAGAAAACCCAAATTAAAATCAAATGAAACTTGTCATATAGCGATTACAGTACACTAGCATTTAAAATGTTCTGCCAGGACTAGTCCAACACTGATGGTGAAGAAGGGCTTTGAAGGCCTGTCTTAAAAGTCAGTAAAAACTAACATACCCTGGAACTGTCTGTTGAATGCTTTGGAGAAGGTAACAGTTGATAATCAGTTAAAGCAAAATTAGTTTCCAGCTAAGACTGACTTCTGTTTTCTGCACAACAATTTAAAAATACTTTGGAAAAGATGAGCAGTTGGTTTTTCCTCTGCTGAGTGCCCAGAGACCCCAGAGTCAGAGGATCTTAAATGACCTGTCCTTCACAGCTTTTTTGGGTTGCAAAAGGGAGACACCTTTGTATGTGTGCTACATTCAATGCTGGAAATAAGGAATCCTTTCCTCTGCTGATGCTTAACAGACTCTTTACTAGTAATTTATCCAAATGTGCATGTAAGCTTTATCAGCAGTCTTTTGTTTTAATGGTCTAACAATCTCTTGCAGTGAAATAACAGATTTTTTTGTCTTTTCTTTGTCGAGTTTATAGTCTATAAATATGTCATGCTCTCAGGCAATGAGCGAAATATATGCATTATATCCTCATTTCACACTTGTAGAAAGGAAGTCGTAGAGACTGTTACTCACTGTAAGGAGTGCACCATGACACAACAGATCCCCAGACTCCTGTCACTGAGTTAGTACTCTGTAGTAACAATAAATGAAAATAAAAATTAACCCCTGAAACCAAAAAGGAGGCGAAAGACCACTGGTTTTGAAACCACCCTGCTTTTAAGTGCACCAGCGTATACAGACCGCAAAGCAACAAGAGAGGAAATGAAGTTTGCATTATTTTTGTTATTAGGAACTTGGAGCTTCAATCTTTCTTTCAATCTTTCTTGTGTTTAAAAATTCTGATGTAGTAAGAAGTGACTCTGTAGATCTTGTGCTTATAAAAATAGTCTGGATAAATATAAACTCTGCTCTAGTCCTTTTAGTGCTGTATGTGGCCAAAGAGACAAAAAGCATTTCAAGAGCTCAAATGGGGAATCTCCTGGAAAGCAACAGCCTGAATAGAGCTGGCCTTTGTGATGTCAGGGAAACATGAGGTCAGGCTTAGTAAATTGGCAGGAATTATTTAAAAGAGCCGTTACAAACTGAGAAGGGTACATTTTTGTGTAATAGCATGTTTCTGCTCAAAACTGTAATGGTCAGAGGGAATACAAGATGCTTTTTGTGGGGTATCTGTGCATTCTGGCTTGGTGGATGGAAAACAAGGAAGTGAGGGGGGAACTATTGTCTTCTATACATCTTCTACATCTAGATGCTGAATGCTTTTCCTGATCCTTAACTGGTGGGGGAGAAGGAAAAAACAAAGCAATGCTTTGTGAACCTGATCTCAGAGGCCAGATATGTAAAAGCAAGCTGGCCGGTCTGTTTGGCAGCGTGGTAGCGAATAACGAGCCCCCTCTGGGGACTCTTCAGACCCCACCAAGGGACTCTGCTGGCCACCTCTGCTGACCCCACCAAGGGAGACGGATCTTCCTACAGCCGGTTATTTAAGCAAACAGTGTGGTAAAGTCCAGTTTATGAGTGAGTTCCTGGGACACCCTCGAGCAGACACCTTAGAGCAGAACAAGGAAGCAGTGACTCCACAGGCAAGACTTCTGTTGTCATGCAAAACCCAAGAGAGACAAGGAGAAAAGTTTGTAATAATAGTAACTGCTTTTACTGGTAGAGGAATTTGCAGCTGGAGAGGGAGCAATGTGCAAAGAGCTCCAGGAGAGAACGCAGTATGTGAAATTTCCCCACATAAACAATGGCAATCCAACAAAATCCATGGGGGCAAAAAAAAACAAACCTAACTGTTCTTTCTTTCCTAAAAAGAAAAGCAAAAGATAGTTGAAAAAAAAAAAGGTACTTGAAATGCCTGTTCTCACTATCAAAATTGCCTGTGTCTGAAAGCTGCTCTGAAGGATCCTTTTGAGGTGATTCGAACAGGCAGTCTCTGATGGCACGTACCTATAGGGAAATGCTTTCTTAAAGCTGCTAAAAACAATTTTGAAAAACCTCCACATTTTCAGGCTGAGGACAGCTGACATCTCCCAGTAAAATTAGTTTTCTGAAATGGCCTCCAAGGGGGGAGAAAAAAAAAAAGGAAATTCAATCTTGTTTCAGACCCACACACCTTAGAGTTGGGCAAGGAGGAGGAAGGCAGACACATAAGTGTCTTCTCAGATGAAGCTGTCAGAGAGTTTGGACACCATCATATGAGGGCTGTGGGAGGTGGCTGATCCCCCTTAGGAAGAGTTTGGCCCTGGCCTGAGCGGAGAAGATCAAGTGATAAAGGGGAGGAAACACCTAAGGAATTGTGGCGTGCCAGATAGCTGGTGTGGGCCATCACCACAGCAGAGCCAGTGGAGGCTGCTGGCCATCTCTGCTGATGACAGAGCAATCGTGGAGCAGAACCCTGGGAGCAGGGCCTTCTCCCTGGAACTGCCTGTTTGCTGAACTGCAACCAAAGGGCACTTGTCCCTGCTGGTGGAAAAAGGATGGTAACCAGCCCTCTGCACCTCCATCCCCACCAGTACTTGGTCTCTTTAGTGGGACACATGCTACATTCTTCCTTGGCTGCCAAGTGGAGTTTGGTTTGTAACCTATTAAATGAAGGCTATGGTCAGGGACGCTCTTGTACCTGCATGCCATGCCATATGCTCATTTTGCAAAGCATGCCCATGTGTCCTTGCTTTCTTCCTCTTCATCAGTGAAGAAAGACAATCGCTTTCCAAGGGAGATAGCAAGTTCAAGCTCCTCCAAGGCTGTATGCAAAACCTGTGCTCAACACCTGTCATGCCAGCAATAACTATTAGAAACTGGAAGCAGCAAAACATGTCCCCACTGCCTGACCTCCCTCAAATGCAGTAATCAAGGATGGCCTGATGAGAGTGACAGTAGCTGGGCTCTTTACTTCGTTGCGCTCTTTTTCTCCACATATTTTTGAGCCAAAAGCAGTTTTTATTGAGGGCCTCACAGACTCTGTCACTTTCCACTTTAGACAGGTGATAAGTTTTAGTGACAACTTGCTCTCTCTTCACCCAACAGCTTTGAATGAGCTGTTCCAGCCCAAGGGATGCTCGTTTAACGTTTGCTCTGAGTATCGCCGGTGCTAATTGAGATTCTCGGCACTGAGGCGGTGTTGATGGGATGCAAGGTCGTGGGGTGTATCTATTCCCTGATTGAGTGTGGCTTTTGGAAGCAACTTCCTTTTGCCAGTGCTTGACGTGAATTTGAAATTCACTTCCAGAGCCTGTTCTGCAGGCGTTTGAAGTTCACTGTTTTGCAAACTTTCCTGCTGGTTGTAACAAATGTGCTGCACGCCTTTGTAAGCTGCCCTCCTCTCCACAAGCCTCTTCTGTGGCCGTGGGATGGGTAGTATCAAACATCTCTCAACTTTAGCTACCCTGGACATTCATGAAAACATTTCAAGTGATTGACATGTCTTCAAGGCTGTCTGTTGGACTGTTTGCCCAGCTGTAAACATAGGAAATGGTACTGCTAGTACCGAATGGGGGCTACACTCAAGTGCTTCCATGAAATGCCATCCTATTTTCATCACAGAAACCTGGGGTAAGTTTATCTTCCTACAGCTCCCCGCTCTGCTCAGAGGCGGGCACCATGTCCTGCTGGGGCCCTCTTCAGTCCTAACAGCTCCTCTGGGATTTGGTCAGCAAAAGCTATCTGGCAGAAGAGCTTGCTGGTACTGCCAAACTTGTCATTCCTACTTGCTTAGTAAAGGTACTCAAGGCACCAAAATGGCAAGACTGGACAAAAGATGTTTCTGATTATCAACTGAAACAGGCAGGAGACAAAGGAAAAATTATTAATTTTAATGCAACAAGAGGTGAGGAATTGGGTATGCTCTCCTTCCAAACTGGCAACAGTGATTGATAGAGTTGTTAATGATCTGGAACGGCAGTGCAGGGGCAGAACTGTTTGGTAGCAAGGGGAAAAGACCAAGTGCAGCAAATGTTCTGCCTTGGATGGGATGGTCCAGTGGAGTCAGTCAAATGTTCATTATATGCTGATGCCAGGAATGTCTGCCCTTTTCTGGTGACCTCCTCACCCAGTAACACTGACAGTCCAGGTACGGTATGAACGTGATGAACAAAACCTGAAGGAGGGTAAAGGTCCTTCCAGACGCACCATCCATCCAGGATCTGGATCCTTTAAGAAAAAGCAAGAGTTGGTAAAGCTGAGAACCCTGGCTCATTCTGGAAATATTGTTTGATGCTTTTCATTTAATCCTGCCATTATTAATGATTAAAATACTCTGCCAGCTGGTGGGTATCTGGCAACCTGCATGTCTGAGTCAGATCTCCATGCAGCACCCGCTCCAAGCTGGCTCCAGCACTGAAACCATCTCCTTGTTGGAAACCTCCACAGAAGAGCCAGCCAGAGGAGAGACAGCAGGTCCTTCGACTAAAAGAGCTGTTTCTTGCAAGCAGGTTGGCTCAGTGCTGGCTGTGTGCACTATGGCCATCCTCACCCAGCCCTCACAGCCCAGCCTCAGCAAAGCCTGGGGCAGGGGCACACAGGCAGTGGCAGCTGAGACAGAGGGCAGAGGTTTCCTGGGTCCCTGGCACAAATGCCTCAGCCCTGTGGAAGTCCTGTGTAATGGTGCATTGTTGCTTATGCCCCAGCAGCTGCACCACTGCCCGCGTGTCTCTCATTGTTTCCCTGGCTTCAGAGTCAGAGGAGAATGGGAAAACAAAGCACACACCTGTGCAGAGAAAGGCACAGAAAAGCAATGTCAAACCCTTAAATTACAGAGATCTTCAGAGTCTGTGGGTCTGGCTTGCTCAACAAAAGGCATATTTTACACTATAAGAAACTACCATGTAACATTAACTGTGTAAGGGGGTAAGGGAGGAGCAATGTTCAGCATGATGAAACTCAGGTTTTTTTGGGATGCATATCCTGCATCTTGTCCCACTAAAGCTGATGGGAAATTGGTGGCCATCTCCTGCCTGTAGCAACAAGTCTTAGAACAAGAAAAATTATAACAATGTATTCTTAAAACTCATCTAAAAGTATTCAAGCATTTGCACACATGAAACTTCAGATTTCACTGCCAGCCCATTCTGTATGCTGATCTCTGACTAGAACAACAAAATGCATCTAATCTTGAAACTCAGCTTGTTGGTAAAGAGATGCAGTGCGGGGCTGGGACTTATTCTAATGTATGCCATATGCAAAAGGCAACGCTGACCTTGCGTGCTAAAAGGGGCTCTTTGAGCCTCGCATTATACTGCTCTGCTTACAGGCAAATAAAGATAATTTCTCTGGATTGTTACTATTTGCTTTACCAGCTGTCTCTCAAAGCGCTGAAGCAGATAATCTGAATGGCCTGGCAGCAGTTCTGTTACAAAATCATCATTGCTATCCAGTTAGCTGCCATTAACAAGCAAAGATCAGCCCTGCTGGAGGAAGGTGAGCTGACTGTCATCTCAAATATCCCCTCAGATGGTTGTCTGCGTTTGCACAAGGGAGAAGGCCTTTATGGTGTGAGTGGGGTCCAGTGTAGGGAGCACCTGCCTCTTCAGGGAAGGGGTTTTCAGCATCTGGCCTGCTCCCAGTGGTCCAACCAGTTCCAAATGGTGGGCAAATACAGGCAGGCACAGCTCTCTGCAGGCTGTGTGGTGAATTCCTGGTATCAGGACTACTCCCCTAAGCGATGCTGCAGGAGGACACTGCCTAGGACGGCAGCTGATGCCAGATGTCTGCTCAGGGCAAAAGCACCCCAGAGAAGTCCTTCAGCCCAAACAGTAAATCAGAGGCTGATGCTGCCTCGGTTTTCACTCTGAGGCTGCCTGAGTCCTTCAGTGTGTTTGGGCAACAGAGGATGAGCAGGCAGTGAAGGAAGGCACCCTGACCCACTTCAACACATCACCGAAATAACCCGTGAATTTGCTGCCTGTGAGCTGCGCTTTCCCCTGCAGCGCACAGTGGCATTTGGCGAGGCGTGGGGAGAGGACCGGCAGTACCCAGCACCATATGGCCTCATACCAGACAGAGCTAAGAGGGTGGCGTGGTGGTGCCTTCGTGAAGCAGCAGATTTTTTTAACTTGAGTTCCCGCCACTCTCCACTCAATGCTGCGTGAGATGATACATTAAAAATAGCACTGTGTACAGAAACCGGCAAAACAGCAGGGTTAGCTGCAGTCATTGCTTTTGCTCCTGTGAGAACAGAAGTGTCGTATCCAATGCACTCACAGAAAAGGCGGGTTTAGCACAAACACCCAGACCTCCTCCCTTTGGACCTATTCTGTCTCCTTCCATTGCCATCCCCAAAATACTTTAAAAAGATGCTTAAGAAGTAATTTATCAAGACGAGAAAAATAATATTGAAAGAAAAAAAGTATGCCACTGCTCTTGCTATTCAGGCACAACAGGGTGACCTCTCTACTGTTCCAGCAACTTGTGAAGTTAAAGCAAAACCTATTTCCTTCTCTTAACTCCAGCTTCACGTATTAGAGTTAACACTGGCAAAATGAGCGGCTTTTCAGAAGAGAATTTTGTACCACTGGAAAAATGTGCCTGGCAGTTTCCCCCAAATCCTCATCATTTTTAATATAGTGTTCATGTTTGTTTTCACTTTCCCCTTTGTTAAATGTTTCAGGCAACTCAAATTAAGCCCTTGCCATCAAATGGGCCTTTTAGCAGTAATGACATAAATTACATTGTTCTCCTGGGCTTGCGGCACCCAGCTATTAAATCTAACCATGGGAGTTTGGCAAATCTTTTCATGCATGAAGCAGCTGTTTCCTTTCTCCCCTGCTTCCACCCTCCACCCCCTTTTTTTGCCTTGCATGAGCACGATGTGCACTCTGAGGGACATACTGTACCCAAACCTCTTTGCTAAAGGCACTCTGCGCAGAGCCACAGGTCTCCCTGAAATACTTGGTGCCTGTGTGGGGTGCAGACCAGGTCTTGGTCCCAGCCTGTCACAATCCCCCAGAAGCACAACCTCAGGTGCCCAGAGTGGTTTCATGGCACAGAGCTGGCTGAAGCACCACAACTTAGACAACAACCTCCATCACCCAGGAGCAAATCCTGGCTCCTACTGTTGGGACACTTCATCTCAGTGCTGCGTGGTTCTGGGACTGATCATACCAGTGCTTGGAACATGCTGCCAAGAGTCTGTGCTCAGTTAAGCAATCCTGAGTGTTTCTTTGTTTTCCTCAGGGTTTGCTGGAAGTATTTTGATTCGTGTTTTCTCAGCATTGTTATCTGCCCAGGTTGGGCTACCCTGGGAAAGCCATCAGCTTGCAGAAGATGCATCTGTGCACATCCTGCTTTAAAGGGCACTTATTTTCATTCTTAAATTGCCCTGCCATCAATAGCATTTTTCATGCTGTGCACAGTTATTCAATGACAATACTCTAATGCAGGCTAAAAGATTGTTAATTTGCAATCAGTGCTGTTTAACGTACATATGCAAAGGGTAACATGCCACTCGTGTACTTCCCCTTGGGATGGTTGTTTCCCATGGGGATGCATGGCACATGGCCCTGCTTGGCACCCAGTGCAGCAGCATGAGCTGGCTGGTGCGCAGGCCACTCCTGGTTATCCTTGTCCCCGTGTGGCCTCAGGACAACCTGCCAGATGGATCAACGTCCCTGGAGAGAGTGACCTGCTCCCCACTGCCATCCTTCCCCGGTGCTGCTGCTGCATAGCTGCCAGGTGGTCAAGAAATGGATGGGAAGCCCTCTGCTCCCAGACAGCATCACCCACAGGGCAGCAGCTGCAGACTCAGTGAAAAAACTGAGGAGCCCTGTGAATGATTTGGGTCTCTTTGAAATGAAAAAAAATGAGACCCGGACCCAAACCTATTTTCCCTCAGTGAGTTCTGGCATGAGCAGAGAGTTGTTTTCTGTTGTGCAACAGCAACCAAAATAAAAAGAACAGCACTTAAATGGGATTTGTTAGTAGACAAACAAGGTTAAACAGGTTAGGCTGTGGAAATAAAAGTCTCTGTGTTCATATCTTAGAGTAAATAAATTCCTGAGTGTTCCTGTGAGACTTACTTGCTGCTGCTGCAGTGCAGAAAGACAGGCACTGCAACCCTCTGCCTCAACAAGCAAACCATACCTGTGCTGGGCAGGAAGGGAAATGTTTCCCCCCTGATTTTCAGAAAGTTAGTTTTGAAACAGTGCTCAGAGGTGGCAGTAATGGCAAAAAGAATGTACCTCCCTTGCAGTTTAACTGGACCAAAGGAGCAGCAGCACTAAGCCATTCTGCCCTGACTAAGAGAGGAAGGAATGGGGTCACATGTTGACATAGATACCATTCCCAGACTAATACATGCTCTGTCTCCAAATACTGAACTGCACAACTAATGAAAAGGAAACAGTGAATATTTCCCAGCCATAAAAGGTGAGATTCAGTTGTTGGACTCCTAAATTTATTCCTCTCACCTTCCAGTGGATACCTAAATCTGATTATCTGAGTCACTTTTCAGGCTCCATTAACTGCAGCGGGATATATGTATCTGGTTCATCTTTGGTCACCTGTATTTAGATGTGTATACTTAAGTGACAACTTTTGAGAGGGAATCCCATCCCAGATGTTCATTATTTCCCCTTGATGGGCAGCCATACAGGCAGCCTTATAAAGGATTGTATGAGTGCTCCCACTCCATTTCAGTGCAGCATCCCCAGCGATTTTAGCATAACGAAGGGACATCACAACAGCATGACAAGTGTTCTCATGTCTCGTGGCAGGGTCCAATCCCAGCAAGTGGGGACTACAGTCAGATACCAGGGGGTATGATGACTACTCAAACAGCCCAGTCTATGTCTGCAAAAGCCTTTTGGCTTGAAGACTTGTTTTGACATCATTACATCAATTGGATTTGCTACTGCTCTCCTTGGATCACTTCTTTCCTTGCAGGTTGTGTCTGGCCAACCCAAGAGGTGTAACTGTCCACGTGATCCCAACAGGAGTCAGTGGCACTTCTTCCTCACCATTTCCAGACACAGCCAGGGGGCCAGGGGACAGGGCAGATGAGCTAAGATGTTGTCTTGTACATCTACACCTGCCTTGATAACCTTAAAAGATAAAAGCAACAGGCACCTATAGAGGTGGATAATACACAAAGGTTTGTTCACAAGATGAAGTAAGCAATCTACAAGTTCAGCAAATAACTGCTGAAGAAGTAAACTCCAATAAAATCTAAATGAACATGAATTAATGCAGTTAATCTACTTTTCAGCTTGATTACCTTGCACCAAATAATCAGCAAATTCTTTTAAGTTTTTGATAATAATGTTGAGAAGGACTCGGGGATCCAGGACAAAGAAAACTGGTAGCAGTACAGCATGAACATAGTATTTATCACATTCCTGATGCAATAACAGAAGTTTCCAGGAATGGGCTTCTCTTAGCAAAAAGGCTTCACTTCACCCATCACCCTATCCTAGCAGTCTGGTGGGATAAATGCTGACAAGCCTAAAATAGAAGAGTTTAAAAAAAAAAAAAAATAAGAGGAGGAGAAAGTTGTGTGAAACTCAGGAAAGTCATGTGCTTGATTTTAATACAGAGACAGAGAAAAATAATTTAAAAGCAGAGATATCAATGGGCAAATAAATAAGAAAAGGAAGGACAGAAGGAAAACCCTGCTGTTGAAAAAAAGCTTTCATATAGCTTGAAGCACAGAGGGTGAAGGACTGGGCTTGATATAGGTACAATATGGATAAAATCAGAAACACACAACCGCAGTGTTTGCAAACTTGTTGGGGAGCAGCTCACTGAGAGAGCAGAAGGAAGAAAATGTACAAACAGTGCTGGAGCAAAAGCAACGACCATGACATCTAGATAAAAGATAATAGAGGGATAGAAAGACAGACAAACAGACAGGCAGAAAGAACAAGTGACCTATCTTTCACCTGTTAAGAAAATGGAGAAACCAATGGTAAACAGAAAACATGGGATATTATCAGTGAATTTTGGAAGAGATGATTGAGGAACTCAGTACTGTGAAAGGGGCTCAGTGTACTCTGCCACACATTCCTAGTAGTGGCTTTAGAAGTGGGAGAATGCTTTGCAGTGTCATCAGAAATAGGCACTCTTGAGAATCACATCATTGAAAAAACCTAGAGCCCATAGTTACTAGATGGAAATAGTTCTACTAGTAGTTAGCAGCCTTATAATTGTTAGCAGTATCCTTGGATGCAGCAGCTCATTTGTCATTGAGCCAAGCAAGAGTGATATTATCTCAACCTACTTTGTTATCCAATACAGCTGGTTACAGAAAAACTCTAGAAGATGACCCTGGACCAAGGGGACAGATATGAGTTAAATTAATGGAAAGATTACAGATGAAAATTATAACGTTACGGAAAAAGGGGCTTTGACTTTCTGTGTCGTGGCTGTTGTATCTTGCCATGTCTCTTGCTCCTGCTGTGTAGCACCTCTCCCATCACACTGATGCACGGGGTTGTATGGTTGCATCATGGCCCCGGACCAGGGAGATGGCCCAGTGAAGAGTGGTCAGCAGAAAGTGAGAGGCTGGTGAGCCTGGCTTGGCTGTGGCAGGTAGCAAGGGTTGAGGAATGGCACATGGCTGCTGTCCCTCTGCACTCTGTTCTGGACAACCCACCAAAGGACAGCAGAAAATGGTACCCCAGACAGAAAGGGCAAGGGGCATGGAAAGACTCCAGGCTCAACAGGGCACGTCATAACTGTCTCATAAATGCTCTTGTGATGGAGACCAAGAATGAAAAAATGGAAGGGAAAAGAAAGAAACCGCACATTTGAGATCAGACTGTCTATGATAAATGTGAGAAATAACCCTAGTTGGGTCTGTTTAGACCTTGCAAAGAAGAAAAACGAAGTAGCAGAGACCTCTGTAGCTGTTGCATCCTCCTAGGAGTGTTTGACAACATGAAAATGCCATGTACAACTGTGGCAAGAAGAAATGTCCAACTCTTTCAGTAAATAAGGGATCATGCAAAAACTAGTTATTGTATTGCTTAACCCATGTGGAAATCAGCAGCTTAACCTTTCAAATAAAGGGCTTAAAAGAAGCTGCTAAGGAGAAAATTTTCTCAAAGATGAACAAAATGTTGTGCTGGAGCTTGTTTGCTTGGACCGGAGGCATTGTAGTTGGCTGCTGGTGGGATAGGGTGGTCATACCGACAGTAGCCCCAGCTCTGTGGGAAACCCAGCCTGGGCTTGGCAGCTCCAGTACCACCCATATGGGCTTGGGACAGGCAGCCGGGAACCCTTCAGAGTGTTTTGATCTGGACTTGGCATCTCCTTGCAAGCCAACAAATATAACATCTTCGGAGACACTTGATTCCTCCTGTTGATTTGCATTCCTAAATGAAATTATCTGTGAGATCCTGACATTCAGCTTCCTGCTCAGGTTAAAAGAGTAACAATTTATTTAGGTCTCAAAAAATAAGAGACTAGCGTGGCTCTGAAATTCAATAAGAATAATTATCTAGACTGCAGGGTCAGAGCCAGGATGACTAATGGAAATGTTCAGAGAAATGGAAATTACCCCACTACAGATGGGAGCTAAACTCAGAGTTTAATATATTCCAGCTAAAAAGACCAGATAATCTCCATCCCCAGTGCTGAGGGAACTGGCCCATGAAATTGGCAGTCTGATAGTAAGGATTTCTGATCTATCAAATCAGAGACAGATATCATAACACAGGAATCCAGCTAGTAAGAGAAATGGGAAGAAGAGTATGATCCAAGCTGTTTACACACTCATTAATCCAACCTCATCGGTTTACAACCCTATAAAACAAATTTTGAGTGAAGGAATAATTGAAGACATGGCAGAAAATGAGGCTAAAATGTAGCATGGGCCAACCAAAGGTCAGGCAGGCTTTCTGGCTCAGTAGCCACAGACCTGCGGGATAGCTACAAGTTACTTGTAAATGCAGGAGCAATCTTGCTCTCCTCAGACTCCTAAGCCTCAGTGGCAAGGCAGGAGGGTGGCAGCACATACCTTGCTGCAGGGAGGCAGCCCAGCATTGCTGGAGGCTGGTAACTGAGGGGCATGAGACTAATAACTAAGTGACTGAGGCCACCTTGACCACCTTTACTGTGTTGCAGGTATGTCACCTTGTGAAAAGAAGCAGCGCCCTTACTCCACCAACTCTGGGCTTGGAAAAAACAGCATCCAAAGGAGCAAAGCAGTTTGATCAGAAAGCCCATGGGTGTCCTGAACTAGGGGGTGAATGCACAGGCATTACTTCAAACTCTGTAAAAACGCCCATCTAAAAGGTAATTTCTGGTTTTGAAGAGCAAAGGTCCTTGGACCCTAGACCTGCATTTGTAGCAAGCAGGCAACTGTACAATCTCAAGCTCATCTCCTGCTCTACAATCAGGAACCTTTCTTTATTTGTGGTGCTCAGTAACTCAATTTCTAACAGCTTTGTTGATATATCCAGTCTTTGTTTGCCAGCATGAAAAATCCATGGATTTTGTACACAAGCCTAACATAAATTTTAGCAACTCTTTCCTTCTTTACACTCTAAAGAGTGATTTTTCCTTTTTCTTTTTTAGAGGCTACTGGCAGACAGCATTTAAAGAGGCTTACTGTTTTAACACGAAAATTTTGCTTAAATTAACTTTTGTAGTTGTGGTGGGTTGACCTTGGCTGAAGGCCAGGTGCTCACCAAGCTGTTTTATCACTCCCTGGCTGGATAGTGGGGAGGGAATAGGATGGAAAACAACTTGATGCGAGTCGAGATAAAGCATTTTAAAAAAGCAAAAATGAAAGTTTGCGCATGCACAAGCAAAGAGAAAAAAAAATAGGTTTATTCTTCACTTCCCATCAGTAAGGGATGTTCAATCACTTCCTGGTAATCAGGGCTTCAGCACACATAGCATATGCTCCGGAAGGCAAACACTGTAAATAATGAATGACCCCCTTCCTCCTCTTGTTCTTAGCTTTTATATCTGAGCTGACGTCCTGTGGTGTGGAATACCCCTTTGGTTAATCTGGGTCAGATGGCCTAGTTCTGTTCCGTCCCAGGATCTCGCCCACCCCCGTCCTACTGACAACATTACCACCATCTCAGCCTTGGTGGCAGCACATCCGTCTTGGAGCTGCCTGGCACTGGCTCTGACAGACATGAAGGAAGCTTCTAGAAGCTCACAGAAGCCACCCCTTTAGCCCCCCTGCTACCAAAACATGGCCATGCAAACCCAATACAGCACCTTTATAAATGCTTTCCCTTGTGGGTCTCCTGTGAGACCCATGTCACTGGGAGGCCACACGGGCATCAGTGCTGGGAGGCGGAAGGCAGGAGTGATGGGGTGAGGGCAGGTGGTGAAATACTGGCAAACTGCACTCTTCCTGCAAAGTGTCCTTTTCTCCCACCCCCAGATCCCAAATCCCACAGAATGCCAGGAGGCATTTTCAGGTTTTTTTCTGCCATTGCCCAAGATAGTCCCAGTTTGAATAGAAGATTTTCCAAATCTTGTAAGTATTCACAAGAAGACCTTGGCTGAAAATGTCATTTACAGGCTGACATAGATGCACAGAGACTATCAGTATGTCACAACAGTTTTGTGGGCTGATCCTCTCAACTGTCCCACATCAAATTGCATGTTAGTGCCAAAATACTTTGGCCCTTGCTCAACAAAGTGCAGAGCAAAATGAGCTGTGCAATCATCTGCTGCTCCGTTAGTCAGTTATCTCTGAGCTCCATGACTCTGCCCTAGCTATGCCATAATGCCCCCATGGACAGCAGTACTGTGGCCAATGTAGAGGATTAAGGATTTAGTCCTGTATTAATTATACCAGTAAAGACAAGTTAGAGGAAGATTAAGGAAAAGAAGTAGGGAAAAACTTGAAAGTATTGTTGTGGTTGTTTTACCAAACCCACTTTTTTCTGGACAGACCCATTAACTTAGAACCAAAAAACACAACCCCATGCAGACACCTCCACCTCTATAAGCACACACCATTTGTGTGTGTGAGGATATGGACAGCCCTACTCAGAAGGAGGCTCTCGGAGGAATTGCCTTCCCATACCCCATCACTTCCTTTCCTTGCTCTAGATGCAACATTTCTCAGACTCTCTGCCCTGGTTCTCCAGGGCTTTTTCTGCTTTTGCTACTTTAATTTAACAGCAGAGCCCCTGTTACACCAAAGCTCAAGGAGCTTGGAGGACTACGCATGCACTTTCCAGAACAGCTTGCCAAAGCTGCATGCTGATCTTCAAGGTGTCTGTGTTATAAGAATGGTTCTATTAACTTTTGACCGGTAAAAATTGTCTCCCAGTTCTGTGCCTGGCCAGCTCCAGCATCCCAGAGAGCAGCAAGGGCAGCATTTACCTCCCTTGCAGCTGCAAGAGCAGCTGTGGCTTGAGGTGGGACTTGGCTGAGAGGATGCTGTCGCTTCTTCCTTGATGAAGCTCACACGGCTACCACAGGGATGATCAGGGTGTCATTGGAGCAAGGAGCAAGCCCCTAGAGAAGCTTCAAGGAACTGAAATCAAGTGTGTCATTCTGCTTGGGTACTTTAAGCCCAGAAGCATTTTGGCAAATCCAGAATATCCTCTTAGAACATACTGGGGGAGGGGGGTGTTTGGTTGGTTTTTTATTTGCTTGTTTATTTGTTTTTAAATGGAAGAAACAGACATTTGGAGCAGCTTGTATGTTACCTCCTAACATATTTTCTTTTTATATGGGGATATGTAGAGAAACAGACATTGTCTTATATATATTTTCTAAATAATTGTTCCAAAATATTTTTCCGATGAAAAAGATCCCAGTTCTAAACTGAAATTAGGTTTTTTCTGACCCTGAAGAGATTCTTTTTCCACTAGGAACATGGTCTATGGGGAAACTTCAATATTGCTTTGATCTGGAATGCAAACAATGTCAAAAATCTTGGAATCTGTCACAAGCTGGAAATTTGGAATCCCACCAGAGGAGTTTGGACTCTTCTATCGCCTGTGAGCAGGCTGGGTAAAGGAGGTCTGCTTTGCCCCACAGCAGCACATGAGGTGGAAAACCAGCCCTCAGCGCAGGCTCTGGGGGAGCCGTGCCCACGCTCACCGCCTGATAATAGTACCCAGGCACATCATAGTTCTTTGGGATAGATAAGCACTAATGAGCCATGGCTAAGAGACCTTCCTGACAAGCTGGATGCTCTCACCCGGATTTCTGAACTGGTTGAGGAGTGAGTGTGGCTGAGGCAGGTACTCTTGGTGCCAGGTCTCCTGTGCAAGCTCAGAACATCCTCCATTACATATTTTTTACTTATACTTTTACAAAGATAGATCAGCTAATTTTCCTAACTCACCAGCTATGTGCACACACAAAAAGACCTAACCAATGGTCAAACTACTCTTAGCACCAGCAAAAAACAAAGTGTACTTTTGAAGGTGAGTTATATTCCATTTGATTGTCGTGCTATCAAAATCTAACTGCATATACGTTTGTTTTAGTTTCATATGTATTTTTAATGTAAATGCAGATTTACACAATTTTTATATGTATGTATATACCTGCACACACACACAAACACAAGTATGCTTATTTATATTTCCTTATACATAGGTACAATGCAGAGTACCTGTAGTTTTAAGCACAGTCACACCCTTAGCAAGGGCTGTGTCATGAGTGGCCAGGCTGAGTCATAGACATCTAAGTACATGAATACACTTGTATTTTGTCTGACCTCATTAGATACCTATTCCAGGTACGATTTTACAAAGGATGGGGCTAAGCTAAAGAAAGCATTTCCCTTACAGCATTTAACAGAAATACAGGCCTTTGAGTAGAACCAGAGCAAGAAGAACAGCACAGGCAACCAGATAAAACTCAGTGAGTATTTCAGGCCACTGAACAACAGCCCAGAATTTGATATTTCACAGAGCTATGGTGTCCACTTAGCAGACACTGATTGTCTTAGAGGGATGTCCAGCCCCCTCCAAACAGTGTCCTCAGCTCTCAACTGGCCCCATGCTGACCAAGGTGGCAATGTTTTCCTTTGAACATGCAGTCCTGATGGTAAACACCTGTGAAAAACCCTTCCCTTTTCTCTCCCCCAGCTGCCATGCGCCCCTCAGGCAATGATTTGGCAGAGGTGCCATGCAGTGAGGTGACTTGCAGGTGTGGTTTGGTGACTCGTGCAGCCAGGTGCCAAAAGGCACAGCTGTGCAGATGTTTGATGTGTCCAGGAGCAAGCCAGGCTCTCAGCCTTGATGGTGATGTTAAAATACTTGTCTGTCATATGGAAGTGCTTCTTCTGCAGAGGGGGCAGCAGCACATGCTTCCCATTTGAACAGAGATCAGCACACAGTCTTCCTGCAGTTCTCTTCCACTCCCAGATGATGTCCGAGGAGCAGGAAAACAGTTTAGTGACTAAGCGAGTGGCTCACAGGAGGAGGAGGAGGAGGCCGTTAAAAGCCCGTGTCTATGAGGCTGATGCGAGATTCTCCCACATATTTGCTTCCTCTCTGACCTTAAAGTAGTATGTTTTTAATGTACTTAATGCTGGAAGCGCTGTGAGTGCACCAGTGTATGGCTTCTTTTTATGTACCACCATGTTTCCTGAAGAAGCCCCCAGGATGGGTTTTTCAGATGAACTCAAAGAAAAATATTTCTTGGGGTGTAACCCCTTGTTCTCTTTGTATTTACTAAACAGCTCTAAGGGTTCCTTTGGACATAAACATGCTGTGTTTTGAGGCACCCTTGCTGTTTCAGGTCTGCCAGACAGATGACAGCAAAAAATGCCAAGCAGTTTGGAGTAAGAGAGCATGGGGCTATTTTAGCTTGCGTGATCCCATTTCACACCAGTGGCAATTTGTTTCACCCTCCACAAGGATTCTACTAGCGGGGCCTAAGTCTAGACCCATAAACTATGGGTCTAGATATTGTAATTTTTATTTTTTTGTTCATTTGGGGGGTTTTGTTTGTTTGTTTGTTTTTTGTTCTCAAACCTGAAAAACACACACAAATACATTTAGCTGAATGCAGAGAAACCCCTTTGGCTCCAGTGAAACTGATGACACTGCCAGATAGTTGACAGTCATGATAGGCAGTGCATCAGAGCGGGTTTAGCCTCTCTTTGTGAGGAAAGGTAGAAAGAAACAATGTAAATAAAGCCCAAACAGTGACAACACTGATAATCAACAGAAGGATTTTTGTTCTCAGAAACCCAGGTTTAGGGTTCTGTGAAGAGAAATGACATCTATTAAAAGCAGAGCTGGAAAACAGTTGGTTTCCAAGAACTAGGAATACATATTTTCAGGAGGGAAGGGGCTTCTGTAACTGATAGGAGCCACATGTTCCAGAAGGAAATATGGATATAATGAACAAAGAGAGGAGCAGAATAGAACACAGGGAAGATGCTCTGGGAAAATTATTAAATACCACAGTGGGGATTTTAAAGCTCTCTAAAATTCACAGCTGACCTCCTGCAGCAGAAGAGAAAAAAATGAAAGCTCTAAAGGAAAACAGAAACTCAAGGGGAGCGACAGAGGAGTGTTTCTGTAAGCCCAGCACAGACAGCTTTGGTAAGTATGGGATCTGCTTCTCTTCATTGTCTTTCCCAAAAGCAATTTTAAGATTAATCAGCTGTTCCAGAAATTTCCTTGCAGGTGGGCTGATGCACACCCTGCACCGGAGCCAGGCCCTGGGGGGAGAAGGCAGCCATGGATCCACGGCCCCCCTGCCATGTCCTGGAAACTGAGACAGACCCACCACCTTCTCACTCTTTACCACACTCCAGAGGAGGAAAAAAATGAGTGGAAGGCCACATCCCTTCAAGGGGTGGGGCATTGGCATGAGTTCAGCACGTGAAGCACAGGAAGGCTCTACAAGCACTCACTCCATCTTCCCTGTCATCCTTGCTCAGCTCATGGCTCCCTCCACCATGAGCTCAGCAGCACAGCACATGTGGAAAACACCTGTGGTGCTCTTCCATTCCTTCAAACCTGTGCTGGTAAGATTTAAGAAGGAGAAGGCTGGACAGTGTAACATAACTATGGAAAAGTGATGTTCAGAAAGCTCATCAGTAGAGGTAACGAGGTTGGTTTTTTGCTATGGCTGCTGACAGTAGTGAAAACAAGGGATGGTATGAACCCTGTCTGTTGATCAAAGCTCAAGAGTGAGGGGAGGAAGGAAGCATCAAGTGTGCCTCTGGAGAGCTTTTCCAGACCTGCAGGTTCCCAGGTCATAACTGGGACACTGGCGCAGTGGTGGCGTGTTGTGCCTGCGATGTTGATCCACCCATCTACAAAGCACAGCCTTGTTCTCTTACTCAAATACAAGTTTCAAGCCTGAGGTCATGTTTTGGGAAGAAAGGTAGGAGAGTGATGTCATATGGACATAGGTACAAATTTGGAATGGGATCTCAGGCCAGCTGTATTCTGGCAATGCTTTGCTCTTCTCACAGGTAGGGATGGGGGGGGAAGTTCTTAAAATGCTGGCATTAGAAACAGGTAAAACAAGGAGTTCAACTGGTGAGCCTGCTGGGTTGGTTAGCCATTGTGTTAGCATCTCACACCAGTGGTGAGCCCCAGGGCATCTCGTGGATTAAAAGAACTGCCAATTACAGAACACTCCCATGCTCCATCTAGTCTTGTTGGACAGGGACTGGGCACCTGCCTCAAACGTGTTAAAAACATACACCTCTGCTGTGGGATGGGGAACACCCGCTGAGCTTCCCAGGCTTGACACACATACCTTGGAGGACAGAGCTTTCCTTGCCCCGAACCTGCCGGGCTTTAACATGGAACCATCAGAATTAATCTGCTGGCTGTCACCATGGCAGCTGAGGAAGCAGGTTCATGAGAAAACACTCACAAAGTCACCAACCTTTCTGCTATTTTAGCAGCTTCAAAAGAGGACAGCAACATTATAGATATATTTTATATATATGTGTATTGTTATAAGCAGAGTGATGATGGCATCAAAGACAGGGAGCTTTGTTACATGGACAGGAGCCAGGCAGTCCATAGGGGCAGGAGTTGCTGCTCTCCCTCTTTTATCTAGCTACTGTGTTTACTAAAACAGACAAGGATCAGTCTCACAGGCTGTCTAAAATAAGAGCATGAGAACCAGCAAATGTAGGGACTTGGCAAATATGGACAGTTTGGGAAAGAGCCTGGTCATCTTCCACGAACTCACAGAGAGTACTAGTTTCTTTGCTTCAGTCTCGTTTCTCTAACTGAACTTCAGAAATGTCCACGTTACCATCTTGCCCTGTGTTCACTGGGGCTGGCCGACAGCTGTTTTGGTAGCAGGAAGCAGAAAAAGCTGCGTGTTTTCCTCCACACCCTTGTACAGGCGTGCTAGGATCTGTGTAGCTGAAGCATTTCTTTCCAAGGCTCTGTGCAGAGGTTACCAAGTCATTTGGGCTGAGAGGCATGAGGGCAGGGCAGGACAAACTTGGCCAGACTTGTCCTCTTCCTTTTGCACAGCACCCACAGTACGACTGTAAGGAAAAGGAAGGGTTTTGTAATCAAAAGTGAAAGAAAACACCTCCCTGAACCTACCAACATTATTTTTTATGAGCTGTAGCATGGCTGTAACCTGCTGCACCTCTAAATCAGCACTTGCAAATCATGTGGAGATGCCCATAAGTGACTTGTCTTTTGGGTTTATTTATTTAATTTTGTTGTTTAATGTGTGGCATACCACTTTATTTTTGAGCAAAACATATAGCTGGAAAGAATTTTTCACCAGGAGGGATGGAGTGCCTTGTACCAGACTGAAGTAGGACTTACTCTGTCCCCTGCCACCCTGCCAAGGTGGCAGGTTGCTGGGCAGGTATGGGGTTGGACCTGGCCTCCACACTGGGGAAACAAGCACTTTATGCCCCAGCTTTCTCTGCCATCAACCTCTTTGCAGAGGGAGGTTTTTCTCCCATGCTTGGTTTCGTTACAAAGAAAGATAAGATATCCCCCAACAGAGCCCGAGAGCTGCAGAGGCTTTGAGGACAGGCAGTTCTGCCTCACTGAGGACAGACGGTCTCTCTTATGGTACTTGATTTTAATGCCATTTTAAAAATGTTTGCAATGTTTTAGGCATTAGACTGCCTTTCAAGCAGAATATAAAAGTGTGTAAATAGGAAAGGGGAGTCAGGGAGTGTCCATCCTTGTACAACTGATGCCAAAGAAGCAGCTGTGTGGGGTAACGTGAATTGGCGCATAGGGAGGTGTCTTGTTTTCATAGAGGTTTGTTTTCTTTTTGTTTGGTTTGGTTTTGTTTTTTAGTGGCTTATACATTTGTTGCTGAAGGTTTATTTTTAGCTAAAAGAGAAATCATTGTTACGCCATAGCAACCAGAATTGGAAGGTAAGTTAGAGCAAAGTGATCTGAATAAAATATGTCTAAAAGCATCCAAACCGATTAAATATCCTAAAAATAAAGATGATAGCTGTCAGGATAACACAATGCTGATGTTTGTGGTTTAGATACACAAAGAATTTCTTTTACAGCATAATTTTTTTTTCTCCTAGTTACCGGCTGCAAAGGGAGGTCTGGAAAAGCGTTGCTAATAGTCATAAATGACTAATACCACCAAAGGATTTGCAAAACAGGTGGGATGTTCTGCTGGAGATGTGAGGAAATTAGGCTTTCTCTTTTGAGGTGCAATAAAAGCCTCTTGCAACCCGCACTTGAGTAACTGGCTGCAACACCGAGCCAGTCGGCTGATGGGTGGCAGGGGATATGGGGGGTAGGTTTTTCCCCTTCTCCACAGGGGTTGTTTAATGTGTGCTGAGCCAAGTCCTGGCTGCAGTGATTCTGGTGTCCATTAGGATGCTGGGGGTCATCCCTCTCATGTACCAGGTAGCACAGCGCCTTTGGGTCCAGATGCCTGGCAAGCCTCATGGTTTTTCACTGGTGTCAAAGAGCAGAAGAGCTGCATAAATTCTCACCAGAGCCCCAACAGCCCCATCCCAGGCAGCCAGCTTGGGATGGGAGTGGGCAGTGGTCCCCAAATATCCTCCTGGTGATTGGTGATTTCAGGCACCTTTGGACCATGGATGTGTCATTGAGTTCTTATGCCAGTGCACAAAGGCATTGTCCCTTTGTGTTGAGAAAGACAGAGGGGCCTTGAGGATCTGGCCATCAAGGGTGATGCCCAGCTTGTGTCTGCTGTGTGGGCCCCTCCACGCCAATAAGCCTTACAAGGGACCCCAGCAGTGTAAATGCTGGACCATGAAAGCAAACCAAGGCAAAATGACAAGGACAAGAGGCCCCAAGCCCAGGTCTGGGTCCTCCATCCAAGGGAGTTACTCCCAGGGATGTGCAGACACCAACACAGCCCTGTCAGCCTTCTCTTCTGCTTCTGTACCTTTCCTAGAGGCTCTTCCCCACCACTGGTGGGAGGGAAATAGTTTTCTTGAGCAGCCCCCTAGGTCATAAGTCTGACCCAAGTGGGTTGGGCCTATTTTAGGCAGGGGGACTGTAGCAATGGAGCTCATGGGTACTACTGATGGGCAGCTCACGCTCCCATTGCCATGCAAAGATCCTGGCTTGTTTACGGATAAATCTCCGCTACCCTGGTCATGAGCTCTGGTTTGTTCTGGGGCAGTCAGACTCAACGAACTCCAAACCGACTTTGTCAGGTGTTTGGAGGTTTTGCAAGGAGACCATCTGCACTTTAGGCTGTGATAGACCCATCCACTCCGAAGGACCAAGTCACTCAGGCAGAAAGGGACCTCAGGAGGCCTCAGTTCCAACCTACTGCTCAGAACATGGCTAGCACTGTCTTTAGATCATGTTACTTTGACCTGTTGGATGCTGGAAGCCACCATGGATGGAGACTCCACAACTTGTCAAGGCAAGATATCCCATTGTTCAATTATCCTTGCAGTAGGTTTTTGTTTCTTACACCCAGTCAGACCCAGCTCCAGGTTCTTTCATCCAAAACATTCTCCAATGTCAAATGCATTTAAACTCTTCCTCTTAATACCTTTTTTCAATCTATTAATCGAGCTCTGAAAGTCTTCCTTCCTCACTGGCCCTGATCCTAGAAAAAACATTCAGCCAAAATTACAGTAAAGGTCCTGGAATTGAACCTTCTTTCCCAGCACTTTGTAATTTGGTACTGCATAATTTTTACCACTCAGATGCTACTTGTTTCAGGCAAAAATACTTGGGGAATACTGCCATTGGCCAGCAAACACTTTGGAGCATACTTTTTATGTTCCAATTGTGGCAAACTGTCAAGTAAAAAATTTTGACAAACAATGTCAATATTTGGGATTAACTTACTATTTTTAAATAGCATTTAAAGTGATCTAGTATGTTTTAAACTATATGCACAACAGAATCCTTGTATTTGGAACTGTGAAAACTCAATTTATCCTTAATTCTGGTTAACACAGAATCAATAAGGACTGTGAGGGTTTAAATTCAAAAATATACCCCCAAAATGATAAACGAATCTTTTTCAAAATACATACTGTAATTAGACTCCTCTTGACCTGTTCTTCACAGATTTTTTTATCACCTTTTATGCACAGTGGTTTAATTGACCCTTTGTTCTAATATCTATTTAGGGTTGTTTGACACCATGGGAAATAATGAATACATTATTATGCACACACTTAGAAAATCAAGCCTGAGTACAAAGGTGAGCACCAAGTCTGAGCCAACGAAGTTTTCACATGAATGTTTTAGTGGGCTGGCATCATTTTCTCTGTTTGCAAAGGCTGCAGGGATGTGAAGCATTTTAGAAAAAGAGACCATCTTTGGTCCAAACAAGCTACAAAGAAAGGCCTTGATCTTGCAAGTGGCTTTGAGCAGGTTTCTGTACCAGTGTGCATCCAATCATGGCAGTGTGAACAAAGGGCTCAATCACAGCTTTGTGCCTCAAAATATTCTTTATCTGAGGGCTGCAAATCTAGATGTGAATACTCACATATATTTTAGGGGACACATCCTCTTCCTTATTCCAGATCAGTTTCCTTCCCGCTCCAATCCCTCTGGACACTGGTGTCCACACATTGCTCATTACAGTCGATGAAATACTAGCAGCCACTAGGGATGATGGTGGTCCTCCCACTTCCTCTTCTTGCTGTGGCCCAGGCTCAGCCATGTCCCTGCTCCAATTCCCAGCCAAAAGAAGGGGAGTTTTCCACCAGTTTAGTTCCCTGAAGGTGTACAAGAGCATCAGCGGGAGGTGGAGGGGAGACTGCAATGGCTTTTGGTGGCTGGTAATCAATAGTTGGGATTTGATGTATTGTTGCCCCACACTTCTGTCACACTCAGGATAGGAGCCATAGCATGTACTGGGCCCAGGCTGAATGTCTACATTCTGAGAGCATAGGTATGATTTCAAAAGGTAAATATGGACCCAGCTAAACATGGCCTCAGCTTAGGATAAGCCATTATCTTGAGGGTGTTGCTGCCTAAAGTTTCTAAGACACGTGAAAGAACTGTGAAAAAACAAGATGCCTTTGCAGAGCAGCATAACTACGAGGGGAAGCATCTGTGGGGTCAGTCTCCTTCCCTCAATGCTGCTGGCAGGTGGGCCCAGGTCAGCAGCCACATCAGGGAAGACATCAAAACCTAAGGCATTCAGCATCCTCATCCTACCAAGTATATGGTGTCCATCTTGCATCTCCTTCTATTACACACCCCCTGCTTGCCTTCCCGTGAGGGTCTGATAGGGTCACGGAGGTATAATCCCTTCCTTGCCCTCGACCTGTCAGGGTGGCTGTCTTTGAATGTAAAGCTCTCACCACCACCTGCACTCTCAGATGCTGTGATAATGAAAATACGATGAAATAGCACTTGGTTCATCTGATGAAACTAAAATTGATTTTTAATTTTTAATAGGTTGACTCACCACTCGTGGGTATTGCAGACAGTAGTTAAAAACTGCTTTGCACTGGAGTCAGAAAGTCAGAACTAATTAAGGAATATGTCCACAAAAACACTGCTGGTAGACTGAAGGGAAGACCTTAATTAGAAATTTGGGAGGTAGTAACCCTCCTGTTAATAATGCTTAAATGACATTTGGGAGCCTTGTAAAATAAGTAAACAGCTTCTCTCTGCATAACTACAGTTGAAGACAGGAGACCAGAAGAACAATCTAAATAGGGTCTGGATGCTGCCACTCCAGAGCTGAAGCAATCTCCTCCTCAAAGCAGTCTTCAGTCTTGCTCTCCACCTAGTAACAAACAGCACTGCAGCGCTTAAAAAAAATCTGTAGAGTAAGGCAGCAAGGTGACTCCAAGGACTGTGAGGCATGAGCAATAGTATGCAGAAGCTAGAACACCTCAGCCTACACAATATGACTTACCTCCGCTCTCAAAGCAAAGCTCCAGGCGCATCTTCAGTTATCTGGCATACACAGCCAGTCAGGGCTCCAGAGAAACGTAACTAAAGCAAGCTAAATATTTCAGGCATGTCGGCAGCAATGCAGTCATTTGGTAATGACCCATGCTGGAAGAATAACCAGGCTAGCAAAATAAAATGCTTTATAAGATTTCACTTCTATTCAGAAGAAAAAAAAGTAAAAACCTGATTATAATGCGCCCCTCGATGAAAGCCTGAAACTCTCTATATCAGGAAACCTGGAAAATACTGCAAATCAAAAGCACGCTCTTGTAACCTGCTGTGACAGACCCCAGTTTTAAACCTCCTCTGGCAAACCATCCCAAACTGCAATTATCCCCCTACTCCAGCCAGTTCCTGTGGCCACAGCACCGGGGCTGGCACAGCTGGGGAGGCACAAGGATCCACATGTGACCTGAGACTGGCTGTCACAGCACCCTCACCGCCACTGCACCAATACCACCTCCACTGGCACCTGCAGCTGGGGCAGGGAGTGTGGGTGCTGAGCACGCTGCAGGAGGTGTCTTTCAGCAAGCGCTGTCTCAGAGCTGAGACATTAAAAATAACCATTGACATGTTCAGGCACAACAGCTCCTATACAAAAGAAACTACATGGATTTCACTACACCTTTTGTGTTGTGGCTTCCGGTACAGAAATCTACCTAAATTATCACATTGTTTTGAGGGTGAAAAAAAAAACATCACACAGATGTAAAGCATGATAAAATAATGCAAAGAAAAGGTTTTCATTTATTTTTAGCACATTACCGGAGGACACAGAGCTGTTCCGTATCTCTTCCAATCCATGAAACAAGAGTAGTTTGAAGTGTGGGGTGTTTCATGATCTTAGGATGCAAAAGCTATCAAAATGCTGAGCTATCTGGTTGCTGATGCCTGGCAATTTTGTAGCACCCTTTCCTAGGCACTCCTTGCAATTGGGCATAAATATGCTGTACCAGAAACATTTAAAAATGGAAAATTTTATCGAGGTCACAGTTCTCACATCTTTCTGATTTTCATTAGCAAGCCAATTTTACTTTAATGTTGTAAAACTTTCAGCTAGTCATTTAAAAAATAGACAATATGGATATTTACATGGCAGAACACACTAACAACAGGCTTATCAGCAGTCTCAACCAGGAACAGTCTTTGGTGCTCTGCGTGTTCAGCAACTGTTTCTTCTGCCCCACAAAGCAGCCACCATGTCTGGGGGAAGATGAGAGCCTAGTTACAGCCTGGAAGTTGCATCTAGAGCATTTGCGGGGTGGGGAGAGGGAAGAGGGGAAAAAAGGAGGAGCGGTGAGACCTCCAGCCAAAACAAAAGAATGGGAACCTTCATAATAGAGCCCTATCTGCTGCATCCCTGTGCTTGAATAGCGAATGGTTGAAATCTTGCCTGAATCACAGGCAGGAAAGGCCATTTTAATCTGCTGCCTGATACAACTGTTTTCAGTTTGCATCATTGTAAAATAAAAGATTGTTAATTTACTTTAAAACGAGTTTGTTGTGCCCAAGTGCCCCACTGCAAAATTACCATAGACAACAACAGGAAAGCTGGCATCTCACCACCAGGAAAAGTGGTGGATAATCTATGCGTGTGCCCTTGCTTCACTTCACAAAGGCCTTCAAGAGAAGAAATGAAAGGCAATGTAACAGGCTGGTATTAAGCAGCCTCAACCATTCAGATACTTAGCTGAATTATCAGCTTCGTCTGAAAAGAATTCAAAACCAGACTATTGATGGTAATTATCAACTGCACTTTGTGGGCTTTCAGTCTAATGAATACACAAATGAAAAATCAATGGAGGAGGCTTCCAAAAATGAACATGGCAACAATCTTGATCTTAGAGTTGGCTCATAGACAGCTCCTCCCAAACCCGCTCTAAGGCTGTGTTCTTACTGTACATTTCTGTTATTTCATTGCAGAGCTTTCCCTCTGAGGAACTCATTAGTCCTCTTATTGATAAAATAAATGCAAGCTTAATTTTCAAATTAAAAAATCATTAAAATAATTACATCTTCAAATCCCGAGTTAAAAAATGATAAGAGATCAAATCTGTCAAAGGCTGAAAATGATTCCCCATCTTCTGGGGGTCAACTGAAAAATTTGCTCAGAATGAATCAACCACACTGAATAAAACTTTAAATAACGAGCAGGAAGCTCTACAAACCACCGAACATGGCTGAACCTCCAATTCAACATAATAAATTGCCAACTTTGTCTCTTTTTAGCTGGAGGAATACATTTGTTACAAAGAGGTTCTGCAGCTCTGAGATGAATATGCTATAGCACTGACAATGGCTAATCACATCCTAAGGTTGGGGGAAAGCATGAATCACATCCCTCTGGGATCATTTTACCAGTTCTATTACTTCTGTATGGCACAGTCAGGCAGACTTCTGTTACATACCTGGTATTGATTCTGAATTATGTGTTTGTTCTGGAACAAGATTTTAGCAAGGAAAAATTCTGTTTCAACAAGACTTAGTTATCTGTGAATTCTGAGGAATACTCGCTGCTTGAGAAAATTTGTGCAAACCCCAGTCAGAAAACCACATGGAATGGGCAGGCATTCGCAGCAGTCAAGACGTGTTTCTGAAATGTGACATGACTGAAATTTCCTTCTCTAATTTATCTTTTACCCCAGGTCAGGACCTCAGTCTATCTGCATCCTCCTCCTATTTCCACCACACTGCTGAATACAAAATTCCATCACTGCACGCTAGTGTTGCAAGCCCAACACACTGCTCTGATGAAAAGAAAGCATTTAAAAAACATTTGGAAGTTGAATAGAGTGTTTAATTTGATTCAAGAAGTCCTTTCTATTTGTCCAGAATTCAGAAATTTTATGGTTTGAGGCAGATTCAAAACGAAATTTTACATTTGGTGTAATCACAATATTGTAAAAGCAATGCTTCCCTCTCCTTCCTGACAGCAACTGAAGCTGATCTCACATGTCACATTTTGTGCTGTTGCTGCCCTCATTGATTAAATTTTTCTGCAACCAAGTAGTTGCATCCATATGCAAGTAAGAAAAAAACTTGATGTGATCTTTTAAGTAACTTTAGGTCAAGTCATAATTTGGCTGCCAGTAGCTCAGAGGCAAATACATCTGCCATTATCCACTCAGCAGCAGTTTGTCAGTATCAGCTTTCCAGCCATAGGAAAAAAATATTAATTAGGAGGCCTTGGGACAGAGAGAAGTGGTTGGATGCAGACTCAGACAAGCATTCTTAAAAATATTTGCTGTTTGTGTGATTCTGGTCTTTGCCACACTGAAAAGTGAGTGAAGAGCAGAAGCAGCAAAGCTCTCCCCACTCCCCAACAGGGGCAGACCAGCCCTGTTTCAACAACTACAGTTTCTTCTCCATCGTTTTAAACCCTTCTCAAGCTCCTGCTCCTAATTTTGTGTGTTGTTAGCACCACAGAAACGTCTTTTATGGTTGGTAAATCACTGCAGCAAATTAAGGACTTCTTTTGCATTTCCTTGAGTTCTGGTGCTCACTGAGTTTCTCAAACCGTGGTTTGATCAGGACTAAGATGTGTTGAGGAAGCCAAGATCGCTACTTGTGGTGCTCCACCCAAACAGGGTATGATGTCCAGATGACTGTGATAACACCATAGGAACCGGTTTTCTGCTGCTCTGCCTGTCCGGGATGCTAATTGGTGCTGCTGACTTTCAGGTTTGAGGGCTGGACCACTTTTTCAAGAGGTTATTCAAAACTGGAAAATCTAGGCACATTGGAAAGGCAAGGCAGAGGAAAGCAAAGTTTCAACAGTGCCTATTTCATTTTGACTTTACTGCTCTGAGCAGTTTGCACCTTTGAAGAGGCAAACCTGCTGAAGGAGATGCAGCCTCTCCACGTGGGAAGTAGATTGTCAGATGCTTGCATTACTTTTGGCCCTCACCTGGAGCACGTAGCTCAGACCAGACAAAGGAGAAGCACATGAAAGCGGGTGAGCCTACATTGGTGCCTCCCCAGCTGGGAGAGCTGCTTGATTCCCAGTTCTGTGAAGTGTAGCAGTTAAGTATAGCTTATCCAGATAAAAGGACTTTCCTCTGAGAGCGTGAATTAACAAACAAGTTGTAACTGGTGCCTGATTCTAAGCCCATGTTTTCTAGCATGTCATTAGCTACGTTTCTCCTTCTTTTAGATTTTTAAAGCTGTGAAACCCACCACCCTGGTGAGATCTATGTGCCAGTTCCAGTTGGAAAGTGTTGTGCCCCCACAGCACCCACCTGTGCCCCAATATTCAAACCTCTTTTTGAGCAAAATGTAGAAGCAAAACCCAGAGAAATGCAACCCTCTACTGTGGGAAAAGATGGGCGGAGAGCTATTACAAAAATAAAAAAATTCTGCATTATAATAAATCCTTGTTCTTAGAGACATGTATAAATGAAGTTTGATGCTTTCTTGGTTTAAGAAGTTGAGTTTCAGCAGTTAAAGCTTGTTAGACTCTGAAAGCTTCAAAGCAGTTGAAGGATGAGATCACTGTTCTTCAAACAGTCATGTTTGGGAGCAAGAAGGTAGGAAGGTGCAACCAGCTCTGGTCTTTGCTCAGCTGCCCCTGAGCCCTCTGTCCCATCTGCAGTGGTACATGCACTGGAGCCAGAGCAGCCTGGCTGTTCACTGCTGACAGTGCTGGTGAAGGAATGTGTTTTTCTCTGTTACCAACTGCACATAAAGTATAGTAAAAAGCCTTATGGAAAGAAGCTGTAATTAAGATCATTTCAGATCTAATATTTCACCATCAGTTGTGTAGCACACTTTGAAACTGAGCTTGATCCTTGCTTCTACCAAAAGATGCACAGAATGGCTCCGGAGATGCAGAATGAGCCTTTGCCTACATCCCATATATTACTGCCAAGAATGCATAGTTTAAAAAAATAAAGGGGAAAAATCTCTGGACAAAAGAAAAATACCAGTTAAAGAGGCCTCTTACAGGGTGATCACAGGGCAATTTGTCCTCTCATAGGTGTTTGGTCACCTGAGCAAGATGAGGTCACTGCTCTCCCTGGAAGCTTAAGAGGAGGAACACAACTGACTCTGAGTAGAAGGCAACTCAATCTAGAGGTAAGATGAATGTGCAAAGAGATTGACGTGGCAAAGTCCATTGTAAAGCTTGGAGATGATCCTAGGTGTTCCCAGACTGCCTTTAGTAACCAATACAGATCAATGAGGTGTTAGATTATCTTTTTTTGAAATAATATTTGAGTATCATAAAACTGAAAGGTGCACAGGTTATTGCAGCAGCACCAGTACATAATGACTTTAAATTGATCTACCCAACTGTATAGAAATTTCACCTGAAAGAATTCACTCCCTGGCAGATTGCTTTTTGACAAATATAGCTGTGGCATGAGTGTTTATGGTTGCAATCCAGATCTCCAAATCTAAGCTGATAAATGAACATCTCACTCCAAATTCTGTGTGGCTGAATGATGGCCTGGGAAGGTGATGCAGAAACCAAGGTGGGCAGTGCTGAGCAGCCAGATCAGCTCCAGTCAAGGAGAGAGGCAGGGAAAGCTGTGGCCATCTGCTGCACAGTTGGTTGACCCACCTGGGATTAATCTGTTCTCGAGAGGACCTACAAGGAAAAGGTGTCTGTGTCCTCCAGCCTACCGTCACTAATTAACTGGCATCTTTGATGATATTAATTGATACTCTTGATGCTGCAGGAGAGAAGCCAGAAACCAAGCAGGGATGTCTGTCTCCTCTTTCCAAAAATGAGCTTCTTGCAACATGGGCTTAGGTGGGTTAGCAAAAAGGTGAGAAGAAGCTGTTCCCAGCCACTGCCCGGATGGCACCTACTGTGTGGCAGCATAGACGATGCCAGTCCAGTGGAAGGTGTCAGTATCATGAAGGATGCCAGTCCTACAGAGGATGCTTGGGAATGCCTTGCCCTCTGGACACCGAAGCAAGGTCACAATGCCACAGCAGATGTGCAACAGCTGCATGGAAGAGTCAGAAATTTGGTACCTCATGCTGATATTACAGCCCATCATGGACAAGCCAACTGTTGGTATTTGAAAGCCATGTAAATAAAGAGGTTTTATCTGTCTGACTTTACACATGCTGTTAAATTTCACTGCTGTGGCTGCCTGTCCATCCCAGTACCCCATTTTATAGAAATCAGAAGTTGGTTTTGGGACATGTTTACTCTGGAAAACCTTGTCCAATTTTTCAAGGACATCTGAATAAAAAGAATAATTGCCTTATCACTTGTTAACTCTAAAAGTGATGATGATAATAAGAAAGCCTGGGACAGAAAACAGGACTGCTCTTCTTAGGATACTATAATGGATGATGTGACACTCCCCAAAACAATCAAGCTACCTTCCATGTGAGAAGGTATTAGAGAATCAACCAGTGTTGTTGCAGTTACACAGAGCAGCCAAAACAGGATGGGAACACCAGAAATAGAGCTCGGGCAAACCTTGCTGCCCATGGCGCTGCCCTCCTGGTGCCTGCTTCCCTGCAGCAGTTCTTTTGCCACAGCCTCCTCCTTTTCCCTGGCTCCAAAAGCCTGCAGAAGTCCAGCCTACGTTCACCACATGCCATGCAAAAATAAGTCAGTCATTAAGGCTTTTAAGAATGACGCAAGCACAGTTGACACACGTGCACCTACCGTTGGGGGTAGGTGATCAGCAGAAAAGCGTACGAGTGAGC
Source organism: Pseudotriccus pelzelni (assembly GCA_035584735.1). Lineage (NCBI taxonomy): Eukaryota > Metazoa > Chordata > Aves > Passeriformes > Tyrannidae > Pseudotriccus > Pseudotriccus pelzelni. The sequence goes on from JAWMRA010000001.1 coordinate 75,594,924, forward strand.
AATATGCCAAATTTGGTTTTACTTGCTGCAAAGAACAAGTGTGTCCATTATAGCCAAGCAATAGGCAATTTCTAATATGTTTTTTTGGTAGCTGCAATTCCATAGTAATCTGTTCCACAAGTCAACCAGTCTGTGTTCTTACAGGAAAGAAAAAGAAAGCTTTTCTTTTTCAGAAAGACCAAGAAAAAGGAGGGATGTTCAGCTACTCTGTTTCATGGGTTTGATTTCTCTGTCTTTCCTGAAAAATGAACATTTGACAGGAAACTTCTGTCGTTGCTTCCTTCAGATTTGTAGGGCATGAGTTTGCCTCTTATGAAATTTTTCCATTGTGCCAAGGTTAGTGGCTGTCGGTCTTACAATTACAGAATTAAGATGGATGGTTTCAAGTGTGATTTGGGTGAGGAAGAAAAGGCCTGTTCAGCCTTCAGCTGACTAGGTCTAGATGCTGAATTTTGCATGTCATGGGGTTTGCCTGTGTTTTATTTATTTGTTTTCAAGAAGTTGACAGTGCCTCTGTATCCTCTGTTGTCAGGGGAAATCTGTGGGGTTTTTTTGTATATTAGCAATTTATGGATTATTATGCTTCAAGGTAGGAATAATTCTTATAAATTACAGATAGACTATCTCAGGCCAAGAGAGATGTCTTCTTCCACTCAGTTTGGAGTTGCTCATTTAAGTGCAGGACCCTCAGGCTGAGTTTGCAGACCTACCTACTGCTTCCACATATTAATGTTATCTCCAACCAAAAACAAATTGCTCATTTTAGCAGATACAGACTCAGTCACAATATTTACAGGCCAAAAAGTGTGAGAACCCAAGGGCGCTTTTTCATGGCAAGCATCCTTCCCCTTGTCTGTCTGTGACTGTGGCTCTGGCTAACCCAGTGGAGCATTGAAGGATCTCCACTGACAACACTGAAATCCACACCACAGAGCTTCCTTCTCCCTGTGCTGAGAAAGAACCAGCATTGGGAGAGCTGGGTGGTGCCAGGGCATCACTTGCTGCCCTGGCCAGAGCCCTGTCTGGAAACCTCTCCCCTTGCCCCTCTTCCACTGTCAGTTTCGTAGAAGGAGGTGGTGCCCTGAGCTGTTCACTCATTACCTCAAACTTAAGGGGGGCTTTGGGAAGGGTAAAACATACAGTTCCCTGTAATAGCTCCCTTCCACCCAGGAAAGGATGGCTGCTGGAGTGCATCATTGTTGCTCATGGAGAGCAGGGAATTTGTAGCTGGAATGGCTCAGTATGTACAAAGGGTCTGGCAGACTGAAAGCAAAACTTCTCTGCAGAAAACATTTGGCAGATTTTTGTCACAATTCGTTGTCCTGTATTACAGAAAGCACATAAAGAGTTAAGATATAATAGATTCCACAGCCTTTTCTTTTTTTTTTTTTTTTTTTTAAAAGTGGAACCTCTTCAAATGTTGGCAACCATCGCCACAGAGGTCTGCCTTTCATTTGCAGAAAAACATAGAGATGTAAGCTAGAACAGGCTGAGATGGCCAACCAGTTGTCTGCTATTTGAATCCTATGAAAACTCAAATGCAGCTGCAGGTTCAAGTTTGTTCTGGTCAAATACAACAGTCCTGGAATGTAGTCCTTTACACTGGGACGTGAATGGTGTCAAAATTAATGCTTTTCTCTTAGCAGTATGGATTAAAAGTGGTTTGACGGTTCCCTAAGGCATGAGTAAACAGGGAATTATTCAAGACTGGATTGGTTTCTAAGGAGGTCCCACAAAGATCAATTACTGACTCTTTTTTTTTCTACTGAACATTTTAATCAGTGATTTAGGGAGAGAAATGAAAAATGAATCACTACTGAGAAACTTTAAGGTGGCAAAAAAGTCATGTACTAGCTTGAATAGAAGAAACCCATGGATATTTTGACACGGGCAAATAAGAAACTGATAACCTGTAGCTTCAGAACATAGGTTGCATTTACATCTTGAAGGTATGCTGAGACCCTGGAAAAGACCTGAGCACCATAAAATATACCCAGTGCTGTTCAATAGCTAACACTACACCAGCAGGTACAATGTACAGCAGGTACATGGCTTGTAATGGTACAAGCCATGATCAGAGGCTGTAGAACCAGGAGAAGGAGCAGAAGGAGAAGGAGGATGCATCCATCATCCCTCCATCAAATCTGACCACTGCCACAGAGGACTATCCATTACCCACACTCTAGTCCAACAGGACATTGAGAACATGAGTGTTCGGAAAAAAATGCAAAAGACAAGGAATGTGACAGAAAGAACATGCTAAATAATGAAATAATCCAGGAGCTCCATCAGTTCTGCTTAAGCAGAAGGAAGAAATACTATCACAATCTACAACTACCAACTTAAGGAATAGAAGTTTAAAGGCTCTTTATTCTGCAAAGAAAGGTGTAACAGCATGCAGTGACCTGGTGTTGAAAACAGAAAACTTCAGATGAGAAACATGGCACAAATCATTAAGTATGAGGGTTCTCTGAGTCTGCTTAGCTTGTTGGTTTTTACAGTACTGGAAATTTTAAAATCAATTGAATATTTTCTAGAACAGATGCTCTTGTTCCAATTAATTTGAAGAAAGCTTATCATCCACTGTATGCAGACAGAGAGATGGTCACTAGCAGTTCCCCCTGGACTTTCATTTTATAAGAATAAACCCCAAATTATTACACATGCTTGATATATATTTGATGCAGTACAGATGTCTCTCACCTATATGTGAGAGCAGATATAATTGTGCCCTGGTGCAAGAAGGGCAGGTTTGCTTGTTTACTTAAACTGAGACACCTAAATTCTGCTTACAGCCTATTCTGGGCTCCAGTGATGTGACCGCAGCATCCTTTGTGAGGGGACACAGGCCTCTTGTCCTCCCACTCCAGCTGTTTGGGAGCTAGAGCAGGGCAGGCTGGCTGTGGCTGCTTGTGTCTGCTCCCCAGGGACCAGAGAGACATCCCACGCTTCATGTGATCCTACCAGGATTTGTGAATAATACAGGTTCACTTTGTAGCGAACTGCCTCGATGTTGTCCCGAATGCGGGAATTAATTCTAGCATCATGCGCGCGGCTTTTAGCAAAGAGAACAAAAGGTCTCGGAAAAGCTCCTGAGCCAGTTCAGTGCAAAAAAACAACATGTAGAGGTACAGGAAAGGATGAGGCAGGAAGATATTTGTGATTAGATCAGTTGGTAATGTTGACATCCTGGAAATACACCATTGTTGGGCCTTTTTTCTTGTGTTCCCTTTCTTTTTTTAAGAGTCCTGAGTCCTTGGTCAGAAGGAAATACCATCCTGGGGTGAGAATATAGGAAGCATACAATGGGTTTTATTCATGCTGAGAATCCCAAACCACTCCAGTGCTAACAAACTGGAAAAAAAGAAAAAGAAAAAGAAAAAGAAAAAAGGAAGCTGGTAGACATGTAAGGCAGGTTGTGAATGACACACTGCTAATAAAATTAATTCCCTCTCTGAACAAACCAGCAGATCTCACAAAAGCCTCTGTCCTTTGAACAGAAAAGCTTGAATGAACTAAAAAATTGTGCCTCTCATATAACCTTTTGTGTGAATGAATCATAGTTCTGGTGCAGAAAGTTAAAAAAAGGTCTTTTAAAAAAATTTACAGCGAGGTAACCATAAAATTTCCATGTATATCATACAATGAGTTCTTTTTACTAATCTTTATCTTGCAGATCAACTAGTACTATTCCCTCCTGTTTTGATCTCATTTTATTTCCCACGTCAAGCCAAAAAATCTGCAATTTGCGGACTGCTTTAATATATGCTCCAAGTGTGATGATATTTGCATAACAGTAGCTTTCAGGGAGGCTCTTGTTTTCCACAAACTGCACTGTTTGCTTACATGGTATGAAAATCTTGATTGGATTTGTGCCCCATTAAGAATTCTGTTCCGTTAGGCACTCAGCCCTGCCGAAACCTCAGCAAATCTTCAGTTTCATTAACAGCCCTGTAGAAGTAAACACAGCAACCGAAGGGTACATAGTTCAGCATAAGCACGCACAAAACCAGGCTCAAGTGTGCGATTATCCATTCACAGCTGAGAGAGATGACTGATGGAGGATGGAACAATGGGGATGCCCTATGCCAGCACCCTACCACAGCTCTCAGTTATTAACCTAGTCCCTGTCTGAAAAATCTCAAGGGGAACTCAATGCAGATAGTGATCTACTTCACAATTTAACTCTGTGAATGGTCCAACAATGCTAAAAGTGATCTCTAATGTCATGTCTGACTTAAACAGCATGGAAAACTGGGTATATTCATTGTGGAAAAGACGGATTGTTCCCAAACATTAATGTTCTTCACTAGTTACTTTTGACAACAAGTGATAACTAATAGATAATGCTAATCTATTACTGGTAATTGATATCGAGAAATTCCAATGCATTTAATGCTGATTAGATTATCGTACTTTCACAAATAACTAATATTTCAGTTATTAATATATTATTATATTAATTATTAACAATATATTATTATTAATATAATAACTGAGAAAAATCATTGAATCATTATGACACTCTTATGACAGGTCCGAAGTAAAGACTTCAGCGAAATCTGGAGGAAAATTATTTATCTACATAGCGAAAATTGCTGACAAAGTTACAACATGGTTCATTGCTCCTGTCAACTGAGTTTAAGGCAAATAATGTATTTCAGAATTGACCTATTAGGTTATTCGTGCTAAACCAATGCTCAATGTTATACCATTTTTTGGTTTTGCCCCACCAGCATCTTGTGAAAATCAGCAGCAGCTCCTCAAGTGTGGTGTGCTAAGGCCCGTTTCCCTTCCCCACACGAAAGATTGAGTGTGCTGGCCACGCTTTTCAGA